>CM035625.1:5934510-6607367 GCA_020496765.1 Gossypium stocksii | reverse complement strand
GAATTCCTTGATAAAGTGGGAAGCAATGCGGCTGTCCGTAAATGGTCAGAGGAAACACAACTAGCAAAAGGTGATAGCCTAGCTGAAGGATGCATATCAGAATTATAGGACTACACTCGCAATAGTGTGATACAAAATAATCTCCAAGAGTTAAAAGAGATATGTGATCAATGGAGTAATGAGGCTAAGTAGTTGTTCTACTACAACTATGGGGATTTGCTGTACTTATTGGATATGAAGGTAGATGAATAGTTGTTTCGAGCCGTCACTCAGTATTGGGACCCTGCATATAGTTGCTTTACGTTTGGAAAAGCTGATATGGTACCCACGGTGGGGGAATATTTGGTCTTGTTGCGTTGTCCTAAGATTCAGTTTACTCAAGGGCTAATTGTATTCCAACTTTTGTGAGGAAGTTGATGAACATCATAGGGAGAGGGAGCGAGCTAAAAAGAGGAGAAAAAGGGTCGTAGAATTTTGCTGTCTCTTTGAGTTCCTTAGGGTTTCTTATTTTGGCTATTTTCTTTTCGAATTTTAGGGCATGGATTCGTTTGAGCAAGAGGGAAATGGGGCAGTGTTCGAATCCTTGCCTCCTTCGCCACCTATACCTCCTGGTGTTGTTCTGACTAAAGCAGAATCGGACTCGAAGAGGATTGTTCGACACCCCATGGCAAGGTGTGGTGTTGGAACTAAAGGGCAGAGGGTAACTATACTCACCAGTCACTTCAAAGTGAGCGTGGGAGTACTGATGGACACTTCTACCATTACAACATTTCTCTTTCATATGAAGATGGTCGCCTTGTGGATGGTAAGGGTGTTAGAAAGAAAGTGATTGACAGAATGCATGAGACCTACAAAAATGAGTTGGATGGAAACAATTTTGCCTATGATGGTGAAAAAGGCTTATTTACTATAGGACCACTACCAAACAACAAACTTGAGTTTACTGTTGTACTTTAGGATGTTGCACCTATCAGAAACAATGGAAATGCAAGCCCTGATAGCCTGGACAGCCCAAATGGGCGTGAAAGAAAGAGATTAAGGAAGACCGTATCGTTCAAAGACCTTTAAAGAGGAGATCAGCTATGCCGTGAAGATACCCATGCAAGCAATTCAAAATGCTCTGCGTGGGCAGGAGTCTGAAAACTCTCAAGAAGCACTGAGGGTGTTGAATATCATTTTAAGGTAGCATGCTGCGAAACAGGAATGCCTACTTGTTCGCCAATCTTTCTTTTAAGATAATCAGAACATCTTCACAGACATTTGAGGAGGTGTCCTTGGCTGTAGGGATTACTTCATGGGTGAAGCCATAGCTCAAATTTGAGAAGTGGTTGACTATCTGTAGACCTTGGCTGTACAAGCTGATACGTTGAGCACGAAGTTTGAGTTGCAGTCCAATCGTGGTCAAGAGCTAGCCTTGTTGTTTAGTAAAGTTAAAAATTTGGGCATTAGGGTGAAAGCATATTTGTAGCCCGTTTTGTGTAAAAGATTTTGTTTTCTAATAAAGTTTTCTAAATGAAATTGAATTGAGATCGATACCTTTTTGCATTCATGCATTTGCATTACATCACATCATATGCATTTTAATTCATAGAAAGCCCCTAATTAGTGGAAGTTATTACAGAAAGAGAAAGAGAGGAAAAATCTCGAAACTACACACCATTACGGTACACGTGCCAAAACTAAGAACATGGATCAAAGACTTGAACAGCTCCAGAAGGATATGCAAGATCGGATGAAAGAGCAGTTAGCAAAGCTCTAGCAAGAGATGAGAGAACAGATGTTGGAGGCTCAACAAAATATGATGGCTCAGATGGCCCAACTACTTACTGGGGCAATGGACAAAGGAAAGGGCCCTATGGCTATTACTGGAGAGGATAATGAGGATTATCCTCTGGGTTTTACCGCACCCCATGCGCAAACACAAACTGAGGCGTATCCCCGAGGGCCGTCTATTACAATTAGGCCTCAAGAAGCTCAAGTTGATACTGAAGTACCTATGAATTTCCAGGCTGGATCAGGGTCTAATCCAGGAGAAAAACCAGCTAATCCCATTCTCCCTGACCTGGACCTGGCCGAGAGGGAAGGGATGAGAATGGAAGCCTCAAGGCAGCTAGAGGACAGCTGCAGATGGTTGGAAGAAAAATTCAAGGCCTTCAAGAATGCTGAAAGTCATCATGGAATTGATGCTAAGGACTTGAGCTTGGTCCCAGATTTGGTGCTTCCTCATAAGTTCAAGATGCCCGAATTTGAGAAGTACAATGGGACTAGTTGCCCTCAGGCCCACATTACTACGTTCTGTAGACGCATGACGGGATATGTAAATAATGATCAATTGCTGATTCACTGCTTTCAAGATAGTCTAGTTGGAGCAGCGTCTAGGTGGTATAACCAACTAAGTCGTGCTAGAATCAGTTCTTGGAGAGATCTAGCGCAGGTCTTCATGCAGCAATACAGTCATGTGACGGATATGACACCAGATAGAATTACCCTGCAAAACATGGAGAAGAAGCCAAATGAAAGCTTCAGGCAATACATGTAACGCCCCTAACCCCAATCCGTCACCGGAATAGAGTTACGGAGCATTACCGGAGTTATCGATTTATTTATCAGATATTTTACTTCATTTAACATTCATATTTGAAACCAATTAAAATTAAACATATTGTCCCTTAAACGTGTTTATTTTTCTCGACATGTTTTTCTTAAATTTTTTTAATTGTCTCAACATATTTAATTTTCTTGTATCAACATATTAACGATAATCACATATTTACATGTCATGATAAATATCATTCTCTTGCCATTTCTTCATAAACATAAATCAGGTAATTTATTGTATCAATATTTCATGTATTTAAAAATGCAATTCAAGTTATACCAACTTACCTCGTTCTTTATTCATGTTTATAATTTCAATAATCTTATATCTTTTCTTTTCCACGTTCTAGTCTCTTATTTGAGTCATCCGAATCTTTATAAATAAAGATGTTTATCATTTTCATTTATTTCATGTTCTAATACATTCAACTAATGCCCTAAACAAAATTTACCATTTTACCCCTAAACTTTTAATTAATGACGATTTCATCTTTAGGCTCAGAAAATAAAATTCTTGTAATTTAATCTTTATTTCCTGCCGTTATTCTCATATATCTTGATAACAACCAATGAATTCTACAAAATATCAAAATTTTCAATAATTTTAACACATTTTCAATTTAATCTTTAAAACATGTTTTTTTTTCCCCCGACCTTAAACTAAGTTAATAATTTCATTCAATTTTACAATTTTAAAATAATAAAATAATCCATTTCATACAAATTAGTCATTTCTAACATTTTTACAAAATTACCCATAAAGTTTTACTTTTATTCAATTTAGTCCTTGAGCTTAAAATATGCAAATTAGCCATGCTAGCTGAATATTCATACATATTTTCCTCCTCCTCCTCTCCATTCCACATCCTTAATAATTTCACTATTTACTTATATGTATATTCAAAACTGTCCATTTGAGTCATGGTCACTAAATTATTTATATCTTGAGCTACAGAACTCGAAATTAAGATCCGTAAATTTTCCTTAAAACTAGACGCACATATCTTCTTACCATAAAATTTTCAGAATTTTTGGTTCAGCCAATTAATACAGTTTATTCATTAAATTCTCCCCTGTTTCACCATTTGACAGTTCTGACCACTCTTTGCTAAAATTCAATTATCACTTTGTACATAATTCAAATGATGTTCTTATTTATTTATTATAAAAATAGACTTACTAAGGAATCTAACCATATAGATTATGTCCCATAATTGTTTTTTTACAATTTTTAATGATTTTCCAAAGTCAAAATAGAGTATCTCGAAATTATTCTGAACCAGTCCCACAAAAATTCAAATATCTCTTAATTCACTAATCTATTGCTTACACTGTTTCTCCTATAAGAAACTAGACTCATTAAGCTTTAATTTCATATCTTATTAATCCTCTAATTTGATTCATACAATTTTTGGTAATTTTTCAAATTTAGGCTTTGGTTGCTGTCCAAAAACTGTTTTCTTATAGCTTATTTTGCAATTAAATCCTAACTAAGTTTTTTTTACTTTTCTTATTCAATTCACACTCTATTTCTATTCAAATTTTAGCCACACTCAAGTTTAACTATTGAATTTTCATCATATTTTTCAAATTTCAAATTTTCTTCAATTTAGTCCCTACAACATAAAACTTATGAATTACTTTACAATTCAATCCTTATTTCATTTCTAACTTGAATTCCTATCAATCTAACCCCTAATTCATCTTTTTATTCAACATGAACAATATTTAGAAATCTAATAACTTTCAAAATATTCACTTAATTTCATCAAAACCTTGTCCCAAAGCTTCCAAAACATCAAAATTAAGTAAAAAGGGCTAAATTAACTTACCTATTAAAACTTCAAGCTTCAAACCTTAATTTTCCCTTTCCATCTTTCTTTTCTCTTTTTCTTCCTTTCTTTCCCCTGCTCTCCGTTTCGTCTCCTTCTATTCTCCTCTTTTTTTCTTTTTCTTTTTATATATATATACATGTATTCATACTTAAATAGTAAGTATTATTTATTTATTCATGTGTATATTATTAATACATTTGTATCCATTTATAACCATACATTTGTCTTTATTTAATTTATTCATCATATAATAAATACATTAATTATTTACTTAAATAATAAGTAAATACATACATATTTTACAAATGTATGTACAATATTTATTACACATGTATTTTATTTTTGCCATGCACTTGTCTTTCTTTTAATTTATTGACCATAGAAATATCTTGTAATATAATCATAATAAATTAATTAAATATCATTTATTACTAATAAATATATATTTTTATAATTAAAATCTAAGTAAAAATCTTAGATTTTTACTTTATATGCCGCCTCACTTATGCTAAATGGCATAATTCCCATTTTGGTCCTTTTTATTTTCTTTTAATCCATAATTAAACTTTCACACTTTATTCAATTTAATCCTTTTATCCAATTATCCTTAATTAAGCTAAATTCACTTAATTAAACTCTAATTAACCACTCAATTAACTTTTTAAATATTGTTGATAAATATTTACGGATCTATTTTTCAGTAACGGAGACTCGAAAATATACCTTTCTGATAACCATAAAATTCGGGTTATTACAATACACGTAACGATGGAGGGAGGTTGCTATACAGGTTCAGCCACCGCTCCTAGAAAAGGAGACTACAATGCTCTTCATCAACACTTTGAAGGCCCCATTCATTACCCATATGATAGGGAATACCACTGAGAGCTTCGCTGATATGGTAATGGCAGATGAAATGATCGAAAATGCCATAAGAGGTGGCAGGATTAAATGGGAAAATACCAAAAGGTCAGCTCCAAGGAAAATGGAGAACGAAGTGAATAATACAAGCACATACAACAAAGGTCACTTGAGGTCGATAACTGTCAATCAACCAAAAGTAACCACTGTGGGGCAACAAGGTTCGACAAGGCAGGAATTAAGGGGGGACTAATCTGACACTGCTTTCAAGAAGACAGTTGAAAGACTTATCAAGATGGGGATTGTGAAGTTGGATGCTACCCCTGGTATAGAGAACCCGTTAGCAAACCATGGTGATAAGGGGGTAAGTGCAATTGATTGCGAAAGGAATTAAGGGGGATATTGTAGAAATAAGAACCCTGTTGAAGATGGTTTGGAAAGAAATAATAAAGAGAATTGATAGTGTCGGATTTTGAGAGATGAATTGAGCACAGAAATCTGTTAGGCATTAGCCCTTACATATTAGGGAGTGTTTTGAATAACGAGACTGTGGAAGTGATCCTTGTATTTTTTTAGGACTAATCTGAGTAATATTCAAAACACACTTGTTGCCTTAAGCCTAGAGGCAATAAGAATCCTTTTGTGAAATAGGCTTGTGTCTGATATTCTTATTTCAATAAAATCCATTTTTTTCAATATTCTTTTATTCTTACCTTGTATAGATTCTTTTGTTCTTTTGAGTTTCTTTTAGATATTTTTTTTATTCATGTTCATACTAATAATATTATTCTTTGAATAATTTATTCTTTGGAATATTCCTTTGAACCCACAACAGGTCCCCAGATATTAACGACATGAGTAATGTTGCTATTGACTCAGAATCTCCTTTTTGAATGGGATATGTGTTTTGGAGGATTACAGAATCTTGAAGATGACAGAGATTGTAACCTTATTTTTGGACTTGTTAAGATGATAAACGGGATCCTACTTTACAAATGACCAATGAATACTGTGAACTTAAGGGAAGATAAAAAAGGAAAAGATCGGTTATACTGTAGATGCCAAATTAAAGAAGACAAGGTTTATATGAACCTCCATTTTTTCATAAGATTTTTCATATGTGGGGCATGGAAGTTATGAGACCAGTCTCGTCAAAAGCTCTCAGATGACGTCGAATCATCAAGAGGGTGAATGTTGCTTCATATGCCAATATTGCCAAGTCGACAGTCATCAAATTTCCCACAAAAAAAGAGAAAAGAAAAGAAAAAAAAGGATCAATTATAGTGCACAACTGAACAATTTCAAAAGTTTACAGTCTGTTCAAAGATCAGGCGACATGTCACAGTGCAGCAAAAAGCTACTAAAGAAAAAGTACAAAAAGAAGGAAAAACAATGGAAGGTGACCGAGACTTGTCAGAATTGGCATAACAAGCTACCATTTACTCTCTATGCTCATCAAACGGCGACCAGGATTTTTGCTGGGGCAACGCTTTTCCCATCAGTCAATGGAATAGAGGTGGTTCTGCCCATTAAGATTTCTTTTCTCCAAACTTTGATTGAGTCAGGAATGGGAAGGAAAAGACTTGAAAGTAGTCATAGTCAGAAGTGAATGAGACTGATTCATGACGGAAAAGGTTCACCTAAGGAAGTTCCATGATGGGGACCTGATATTGAGGAAGATTCTTTCTATACAAAAGGATTTCTAATGGAAGTGAATGCCAAAACAAAGAAGGACCTTATGTGGTAAAGAAGGTTTTCCCCGGAAGAGTATTGATTTGACTGAGATAAGCTCCTATAAATTTGGATTCAGACCAAAGATACTCAAAAAAAGAGAGGCCAAGGTGAAAACCTGCAAAGGGCGCTTTGTGACCTTGTTATCAAAAAAAAAGGAAAAAATAAAAAAGAAAAAAGAAAAAGAAAAAGAAAATGGAGAGGCCAAGGCAAAAACCTGCAAAGGGCGCCTTGAGACCAAAGGGGTTTTTGAGTTGAAAACCCGAAAAGGGCTGCTCAAATTTTGATCAAAGTGGGGCAAATGGTAGTCTCGCTATACCTAGATTGACAATGAAGAAGTATTGTGACAGCCCTAGTTCGACTCAAGTCGGGAAGCGGTTTCGTGACTGCTAAACCGAGTCCTTGAAATAGTTAATATTGATTTTCAATGCTTAAATTATGTGTTAATTGCATGTGTGGAAGTTATGGATTTGAATTTTGACAAAGTTAATATGAATTTATTAAAAAGGATTTAGTTGAAAAACTTAGAAACTTAGCTAGACAATTTTGGAATGACTAAAATAAAATAAGCTAAAAACAAATGGATTTGCATGTCAATAATTCCCTTAAAAGAAAGTGGCCGGCCATGCATTTGTTTCCATTGGTTGCTTCTTTATTTTATATTTTTTTTTAGTTAGTGGGATGTTAATGATGGAAAAATTAATAAAGAAATGAAATAAGAGATTTGGAAAGAAAAATTTTTTTAGCTCTTCTTGTCGTGAGTTGAAGAAGGTAGAAAAGAGAAGATTTTAGGCTAACATTCGGTCATTTTGATCCATATCAAGGGTAAGAAATCTTTGCTATTTTTCTTTGAATTTCAAAAATAAGGTGTATGAGTAAGTGTTTAGTCTAGCCCATGTTGAAATTTCAACTTCCTTGGTGATTAGGGCATTCGGCTAAGGCTAAATCAATAGGAAAGGGGTTGTTGTTTTATGCCATTATGAATAAGGATTGAAGGGTGAGTTTTGAACTTCTTGAAAGTGCATAATTATGATCTAAGTAGTTTGTGGAAATTCTTAGCTAGTGTAGTTGTGTTTGCCAAATTTCAATTTGAAGTATTAAGCACAATTCGTGTGTCTTGTGAGGTAAATACTTGAGTGTTCGGTAAATGGCTTGTTAAGGGAAGAAGTCATGTTTTTGTGTTATACCTTGCTTGTGAGCTTTCGGTTTTGCTTTTATTGGAGGAGTGAAATTTTGATAATTGTTGAATGAGCTCTAGTTTAGCCATGTCTCTTTTACGTAGATGAGAAATGCGTAAGTTGACCTTGATAGGCCGAATGGGAAATATGGTTTTGAGTCAAAAATTTTAAGATGAGGAATTTAGTTAAATCTTGAGCTAAACTATATGTGCTTCCATGTGATTTTTTATGTTAGTATAGGAATAGTTAAATTATGACGAATTATTGCTTGTGGTTAGCCAAATTCTTGAAATTTGAAATGTATTGTGGAATTCCTATGTCTATAGTAAATCTCGTTAAGGATGATTTAAATGTTTTGAACATTCGGATAGAGTAGCAATGTGCCATGTTTATGATGTTTGGTGGTTTGATTTGAAAATGTATATGTGTTATAAAATTCATGTGGGTCGAAGGAATCGGTAAGTAAAACTATGAGATGGCATGAGAGCTTCTAAAGTGGTTGTTAATGGTTGAGCCTAAACCGATGGTGAACTTAATCGAGTGGGGGAGTTATAAGCTAAAGATGTTAGAAAATGACTTATGGCTAAGGCATTTAAGTGCTAACCTTTTCGGCATTTGTTAATTAGGGAGACATGAGTACTAAATTGGATTAAAAGACTTTATCTTCTACTTTTGATCAATGAATTTGATTGTAATTTAATGTAATTATGCTTGGCCGAATGTAGATGTTATAAGGGAATTTCATTGTATGTCTTGATTTTAATGAAAGAGTAGTTATCAATAGAGATGTATGAATGAAGTTGATATGATCGTGTTGTTTATTTAAGCTCAAGAGCTTAGAGGGACAACTTCGGACAAAGGGAAGGCAAAGGTCACGGAATAGTCAATTCGAAATTCCTCGGAAAGATTCGAGGTAAGTTCTTGAGTAACAAATTCTTAATTATGGTAGAGTGAAATTATAATTTATGTATGCATAATATGCGAATTCAAATGGCAAATGATATGTCCGAATGCAAAAAATTTTGGGAATGAGAGTATGTGTAAATATGAGAAACCAAATGCTAAATTGGAATCTTAATGTATTTAAAATATGAATTTGTATTCTTTGCTTACAAGTAATCAAACCGTATGTAAAATAGTCGGTAGTACCCCGGGGTGGTTGTGTTTATGTATTTGAAAAAGGTGACAGGATATGTAAGCTGATAAAAGTAAGTATAAATTTTGTTAAAGCCGAGCTTAGTCTCGAAGGGCTTTCGAGCCAGAGTTAAAGCCGAGCTTAGCCTCGAAGGGCTTTCGAGCCAGAGTTAAAGCCGAGCTTAGTCTCGAAGGGCTTTCGAGCCAGAGTTAAAGCCGAGCTTAGTCTCGAAGGGCTTGAAGCCAGTGATAAGATTTGGATTTGGCCTTGAGGTTCATTCGCGGTGGAAATCGGATAGGAGTTAAATGTTTGAGCTCATGTACGAATATTTATATAAATAATATTGCCTTGACAAAACAAATGCGCTACGTAACGTAAGGAAGGCAGGTATGCATTCTATACCCTTAATGATCTAGCAGGCCATTGAAATTGTTTAGTTAGCCGTTCAGGAATTGTGAACTACTGTTTGATAGCGTGAGTATATATATAAAACAATTTGATGTTGAGGTGTATAATTTTGCACTCGATTGATTGTGCGAATAAGAAATCCGAAATACTCGATTTTCAGTGAATAACTCTTTGAATGCATTTGAATTTCTTTTGTGATACATATGTGAGTGAATTAGTAGTATGGTTATGCTCATATTCGGCCAAAGAAGGTTTTAATCATAAGTTGTTAATATTACGCCCTTTACTTATTTTGGTTTAATTATTTAAGTACTTACTAGGCAAGAAATTGCTTACTCTGTTGTCCCTGCTTTCGATTTTGTAGATATTGATCGGAAGCTACGGTCTCGGGAGATCCAGTATTGAAGTCATCTACACTATCACTCATCTTTTGGTACTGGTAACTAAATCTAGGAATGGCATGTATAGGTTGACTTTTGGTGTTCAAGCAAACATCTTTTGAATTTTTTTTAAAATTTTTTTTTTTGTTTTGTAACTAAATTAGGCCATGCGAAAATGGCTCTCTTAAGATTTTCACTTTGATAGTTATGGTAATAATTCGATTAAGTTATACATGAATGGTTGTGAATGCATGTTGTGCAACTTTTGTAAATTTATTCGATAGGTTTAGTAAAAGATCTTCTTCATATTCATGCGGCTTTCCAAAGAAATAGTCTGGTGACACCTCTCGACCCTCCTGCGATGGGACCGGGTCTAGGGGTGTTACAATTTTATTGGTATCAGAGCCAGGTTTAGTCGATTCTTGGACTACCGTAGTAGGCTTGAGTCTAGCTATACATGCCACTTAGTGGCATTTTGATATTTGGATGACTTCTGATATTTGAAATGTGATCTTTGATATAGAATGGATCCCGAACCTGATCGTACCATAGCGGACGATGTTGAGAGTGTAGCTCCTACTCCCGTGCAAGGGACAGCGCCACCCGACTCTCAGCCAAATATTGGTCATCGAGGGGATGATATTAGACCAGCTTTTTATGCAATGATGAGTGACCGGTTCGCTCAATTCGCTAGATCAAATCCGGCTGTTCCGCAACCTCCGCCTCCGAATACTCCTTTTCCGACTTTTACGACTCCCCCTCTGGCCGATCCAGTGAGATCGAGTAGGCCCCCTGTTGAAAAAATTAGAAAATATGGGGCCGAAGAGTTCCGGGCTACCCCTAGTGACGATGCCGAGCGGGCCGAGTTTTGGCTTGACAATACCATCCGAGTGTTCGATGAACTGTCCTGCTCACCCGAGGAGTGTCTTAAATGTGCGGTGTCTCTGCTACGTGACGCTGCCTACTACTGGTGGAATATTCTGGTTTCTGTTGTTCCGAAGGAACGGGTCAATTGGGAATTCTTCCAAACCGAGTTCCGAAAGAAATACATCAGTCAGAGATTCATCGATCAAAAACGAAAAGAATTTCTCGAACTTAAACAAGGTCAATTGACGGTGGCCGATTATGAGAGAGAGTTCGTGCGCCTCAGCCGCTATGCCCGCGAGTGTGTATCCTCCGAGGCCATCATGTGTAAGCGTTTTGAGGACGGCTTAAACGAAGACATCAGGCTACTTGTGGGGATACTGGAAATTAAGGAGTTTGTCGTGTTAGTTGAGTGAGCTTGTAAAGCTGAAGAGCTCAGTAATGAAAAAAGAAAAGCCGAAGATGGAAATAGAGAATTCCGTAAGAGGTCTGCGGGAAAATCTACTCAGCAATCGTCCAAAAAGACTAGAGATGATTCAGGCCGATCTAAATACCCATCGGGTTTTTCTAAAAGAGAGCACCATCGACCTCCCGTGAGTTCACGAGCTACTTTCATTGCCAGTGTGGGTAACGAACGTCGGGATAGAGTGGATTGCAATTATTGTGGTAAATGGCACCCGGGGAGTTGTAGGCATCGTGACCGCTCTTGTTTCAGATGTGGATCTGCCGATCATTTTATTAAAGATTGTCCGAGAAATGATGAACGTACACCCGATCCGACTCAGAGACCTAGTGGCACAGCTTCGCGGGGTAGACCATCACGACGCGGTGGAAATATTAGCGGCAGTCAGAGAGGGACTAGAGATGCTACAGTTAGATCCGAGGCTCGAGCACCAGCCAGAGCATATGCTATTCGTGCCCGCGAGGAAGCTTCTTCTCCAGACGTTATTACTTGTACTTTCACCCTCTTTAATACTAATGTCATTGCACTGATTGATCCTGGTTCGACCCATTCGTATGTGTGTGAAACTTTAGCCTCTAGTAAGACTCTTCCTGTTGAGTCTACTGAATTTGTAATTCGAGTGTCTAACCCTTTGGGTCGTTGTGTCCTGATTGATAAAGTATGCAAGAAGTGTCCGTTAATGGTTCGAGACTTTTGTTTTCCGGCTGACTTGATGCTTCTACCATTCGACGAATTTGACATTATTCTCGGAATGGACTGGTTGACCGTTCACGACGCGATAGTAAATTGTAAGCTGAAAACTATCGATTTGCGATGTTCGAATAATGAAATAATCCGAATTGAGTCCATTGATCTAAGTGGGCCACCTGCAATACTTACAACCATGTCAGCACGAAAATTCGTGAGGAAGGGTTATGAAGCGTATTTGGCCTATGTGTTAGATAACAAAGTTTCCGACCGAGAACTTGGGACGGTGCCCGTAGTCTGCGAGTATTCAGATGTCTTTCCCGAAGAATTACAGGGACTGCCGCCTGTTAGAGAGGTCGAGTTCGGTATAGAGTTGATTTCAGGTACGACGCCGATTTCGATTGCCCCGTATCGTATGGCACCTACTGAACTAAAGGAATTGAAATCTCAGCTGCAAGAGTTGACGGATAGGGGCTTCGTGCGACCTAGTTTTTCGCCTTGGGGTGCACCGGTTTTGTTCGTGAAAAAGAAAGACGGAACTATGAGAATGTGCATCGACTATCGACAGCTGAATAAAGCCACGATAAAGAATAAGTATCCGTTGCCCCGAATTGATGACTTGTTCGATCAGTTGAGAGGAGCCTCAGTATTTTCGAAGATTGACTTGCGATTCGGCTATTATCAGTTGAGAGTTAGAGAATCTGACGTACCGAAGACGGCATTCAGAACGAGATACGGTCACTATGAGTTCCTAGTGATGCCGTTTGGACTCACCAATGCCCCTGCAGTATTCATGGATTTGATGAATCGGATATTTAGGCCATTTTTGGACCGTTTTGTAGTAGCATTCATCGATGATATTTTGATCTATTCTCGTGATGAGTCAGAGCATACCGAGCATTTGAGGTTAGTACTTCAGACTTTGCGGGATAACCAATTGTATGCGAAGTTCAGTAAGTGCGAGTTTTGGTTGCGTGAAGTTGGCTTCTTGGGCCATATAGTATCTGCTTCGGGTATTAGAGTTGATCCGAATAAAATTTCAGCTATCCTCGATTGGAAACCCCCTAAAAACATTACCGAAGTTCGAAGCTTTTTGGGACTTGCCGGTTATTACCGACGATTTGTCAAAGGTTTTTCGATGATTGCAACTCCACTGACAAGGTTACTGCAAAAAGAGGTCAAGTTCGAGTGGTCGGATAAGTGTCAGAGAAGCTTCGACCAATTGAAAACCCTTTTGACGGAAGCTCCAGTGTTAGTTCAGCCAGAAACTGGTAAGGAGTTTGTAGTTTATAGTGATGCATCTCTGAACGGTTTAGGCTGTGTTTTGATGCAAGAAGGCCGGGTTATTGTTTATGCTTCGAGACAGTTAAAGCCTCACGAGCGGAATTATCCGACTCATGATCTCGAATTAGCCGCTATTGTTTTCGCTTTGAAGATTTGGCGACACTATCTGTTCGGTGAAAAATGTCACATCTTCTCCAATCACAAGAGTCTCAAGTATCTGATGTCTCAAAAAGATTTGAATTTGAGACAAAGGCGGTGGCTAGAATTGCTAAAGGATTATGAGCTTGTTATTGATTATCACCCGGGGAAAGCTAATGTCGTTGCTGACGCTCTTAGTCGAAAATCCTTATTTTCCTTGAGAGCTATGAATGTGAAACTGTCGATGTTAGAAGATGGTGTGTTGATTGCCGAATTGGTAGCAAGACCTGTGCTACTTCAACAGATTTGTGAGGCTCAGAAAAACGACGACGACTTAGTTGATAAACGAGTTCAGTGTGAGTCAAATGTAGATTCAGCATTTAGGGTCGACGGAAATGATTGTTTGAGATTTAAAGGCCGATTGTGTGTTCCGAAAAAGTCTGAGCTAGTTTCGATGATTTTGAATGAAGCCCATAGTAGCCGAATGTCGATCCATCCGGGCAGTACGAAAATGTATAATGATTTGAAGCGACAGTATTGGTGGCACGGCATGAAACGAGACATCTCTGATTTTGTATCCAAATGCTTTGTATGTCAACAAGTAAAAGCGGAACATCAGGTGCCGTCGGGATTACTTCAGCCGATTTTGATACCCGAGTGGAAATGGGATCGCATTTCAATGGACTTTGTGTCGGGTTTACCGTTGACGCTGAGCAAAAAGGACTCCATTTGGGTTGTTGTTGATCGTTTAACGAAATCAGCCCATTTCATCCCGGTACGCACTGACTTTTCGCTCGATAAGTTAGCGGAATTATACGTTTCTCAGATTGTACGATTGCATGGGGTGCCGACTTCTATTGTTTCTGATCGAGACCCTCGATTTACTTCTAGATTTTGGAGGAAGCTGCAAGAAGCTTTGGGTACTAAACTTCATTTCAGCACCGCTTTTCATCCGCAGACAGACGGTCAATCAGAACGGGTTATACAGATACTCGAGGACATGTTGAGATGTTGCATCCTCGAGTTTAGCAGCTCGTGGGAGAAATACTTACCCCTAGTTGAATTCGCGTATAATAACAGCTTCCAGTCGAGTATTCAGATGGCGCCCTATGAAGCTCTTTACGGTCGAAAATGCCGTACACCTCTGTTTTGGACCGAACTTAGTGAAGATAAGATTCTCGGAGTTGATTTAGTCAGAGAGGCGGAGCAGAAAGTGGAGATAATTCGCGACAGTCTGAAAATGGCGTCCGATCGTCAGAAATCATACGCCGATTTAAAGCGAAAAGACATCGAGTATCAAGTGGGTGATAAGGTGTTTTTGAAAGTTTCACCGTGGAAAAAGATGCTCCGTTTTGGCCGTAAAGGCAAGCTGAGCCCGAGATTCATCGGACCGTATGAGATATCAGAACGGGTTGGATCGGTTGCTTATAGATTGATGTTACCTCCTGAGCTTGAAAAGATTCACAATGTTTTCCATGTATCGATGCTCCGTCGGTATAGATCTGATCCTTCGCATGTGCTAAATCTGTCCGAGGTTGAAATCCAACCTAATCTGAGTTATGAGGAAGAACCTATCTGTGTTTTAGCTCGAGAGGTTAAAGAATTACGAAACAAAAGAGTTCCGTTAGTAAAAATATTATGGCTTAAGCATGGGATTGAGGAAGCAACTTGGGAGCCCGAGAATGCTATGAAAGAACGTTATCCAAATCTATTTTCGGGTAAGATTTTCGGGGACGAAAATTCTTTTAAGGGGGAGGGAGTTGTGACAGCCCTAGTTCGACTCAAGTCGGAAAGCGGTTTCGTGACTGCTAAACCGAGTCCTTGAAATAGTTAATATTGATTTTCAATGCTTAAATTATGTGTTAATTGCATGTGTGGAAGTTATGGATTTGAATTTTGACAAAGTTAATATGAATTTATTAAAAAGGATTTAGTTGAAAAACTTGAAACTTAGCTAGACAATTTTGGAATGACTAAAATAAAATAAGCTAAAAACAAATGGATTTGCATGTCAATAATTCCCTTAAAAGAAAGTGGCCGGCCATGCATTTGTTTCCATTGGTTGCTTCTTTATTTTATATTTTTTTTTAGTTAGTGGGATGTTAATGATGGAAAAATTAATAAAGAAATGAAATAAGAGATTTGGAAAGAAAATTTTTTTTAGCTCTTCTTGTCGTGAGTTGAAGAAGGTAGAAAAGAGAAGATTTTAGGCTAACATTCGGTCATTTTGATCCATATCAAGGGTAAGAAATCTTTGCTATTTTTCTTTGAATTTCAAAAATAAGGTGTATGAGTAAGTGTTTAGTCTAGCCCATGTTGAAATTTCAACTTCCTTGGTGATTAGGGCATTCAGCTAAGGCTAAATCAATAGGAAAGGGGTTGTTGTTTTATGCCATTATGAATAAGGATTGAAGGGTGAGTTTTGAACTTCTTGAAAGTGCATAATTATGATCTAAGTAGTTTGTGGAAATTCTTAGCTAGTGTAGTTGTGTTTGCCAAATTTCAATTTGAAGTATTAAGCACAATTCGTGTGTCTTGTGAGGTAAATACTTGAGTGTTCGGCAAATGGCTTGTTAAGGGAAGAAGTCATGTTTTTGTGTTATACCTTGCTTGTGAGCTTTCGGTTTTACTTTTATTGGAGGAGTGAAATTTTGATAATTGTTGAATGAGCTCTAGTTTAGTCATGTCTCTTTTACGTAGATGAGAAATGCGTAAGTTGACCTTGATAGGCCGAATGGGAAATATGGTTTTGAGTCAAAAATTTTAAGATGAGGAATTTAGTTAAATCTTGAGCTAAACTATATGTGCTTCCATGTGATTTTTATGTTAGTATAGGAATAGTTAAATTATGACGAATTATTGCTTGTGGTTAGCCAAATTCTTGAAATTTGAAATGTATTGATGGAATTCCTATGTCTATAGTAAATCTCGTTAAGGATGATTTAAATGTTTTGAACATTCGGATAGAGTAGCAATGTGCCATGTTTATGATGTTTGGTGGTTTGATTTGAAAATGTATATGTGTTATAAAATTCATGTGGGTCGAAGGAATCGGTAAGTAAAACTATGAGATGGCATGAGAGCTTCTAAAGTGGTTGTTAATGGTTGAGCCTAAACCGATGGTGAACTTAATCGAGTGGGGGAGTTATAAGCTAAAGATGTTAGAAAATGACTTATGGCTAAGGCATTTAAGTGCTAACCTTTTCGGCATTTGTTAATTAGGGAGACATGAGTACTAAATTGGATTAAAAGACTTTATCTTCTACTTTTGATCAATGAATTTGATTGTAATTTAATGTAATTATGCTTGGCCGAATGTAGATGTTATAAGGGAATTTCATTGTATGTCTTGATTTTAATGAAAGAGTAGTTATCAATAGAGATGTATGAATGAAGTTGATATGATCGTGTTGTTTATTTAAGCTCAAGAGCTTAGAGGGACAACTTCGGACAAAGGGAAGGCAAAGGTCACGGAATAGTCAATTCGAAATTCCTCGGAAAGATTCGAGGTAAGTTCTTGAGTAACAAATTCTTAATTATGGTAGAGTGAAATTATAATTTATGTATGCATAATATGCGAATTCAAATGGCAAATGATATGTCCGAATGCAAAAAATTTTGGGAATGAGAGTATGTGTAAATATGAGAAACCGAATGCTAAATTGGAATCTTAATGTATTTAAAATATGAATTTGTATTCTTTGCTTACAAGTAATCAAACCGTATGTAAAATAGTCGGTAGTACCCCGGGGTGGTTGTGTTTATGTATTTGAAAAAGGTGACAGGATATGTAAGCTGATAAAAGTAAGTATAAATTTTGTTAAAGCCGAGCTTAGTCTCGAAGGGCTTTCGAGCCAGAGTTAAAGCCGAGCTTAGCCTCGAAGGGCTTTCGAGCCAGAGTTAAAGCCGAGCTTAGTCTCGAAGGGCTTTCGAGCCAGAGTTAAAGCCGAGCTTAGTCTCGAAGGGCTTAAAGCCAGTGATAAGATTCGGATTTGGCCTTGAGGTTCATTCGCGGTGGAAATCGGATAGGAGTTAAATGTTTGAGCTCATGTACGAATATTTATATAAATAATATTGCCTTGACAAAACAAATGCTCTACTTAACGTAAGGAAGGCAGGTATGCATTCTATGCCCTTAATGATCTAGCAGGCCATTGAAATTGTTTAGTTAGCCGTTCAGGAATTGTGAACTACTGTTTGATAGCGTGAGTATATATATAAAACAATTTGATGTTGAGGTGTATAATTTTGCACTCGATTGATTGTGCGAATAAAAAATCCGAAATACTCGATTTTCAGTGAATAACTCTTTGAATGCATTTGAATTTCTTTTGTGATACATATGTGAGTGAATTAGTAGTATGGTTATGCTCATATTCGGCCAAAGAAGGTTTTAATCATAAGTTGTTAATATTACGCCCTTTACTTATTTTGGTTTAATTATTTAAGTACTTACTAGGCAAGAAATTGCTTACTCTGTTGTCCCTGCTTTCAATTTTGTAGATATTGATCGGAAGCTACGGTCTCGGGAGATCCAGTATTGAAGTCATCTACACTATCACTCATCTTTTGGTACTGGTAACTAAATCTAGGAATGGCATGTATAGGTTGACTTTTGGTGTTCAAGCAAACATCTTTTGAATTTTTTTTTAATTTTTTTTTTGTTTTGTAACTAAATTAGGCCATGCGAAAATGGCTCTCTTAAGATTTTCACTTTGATAGTTATGGTAATAATTCGATTAAGTTATACATGAATGGTTGTGAATGCATGTTGTGCAACTTTTGTAAATTTATTCGATAGGTTTAGTAAAAGATCTTCTTCATATTCATGCGGCTTTCCAAAGAAATAGTCTGGTGACACCTCTCGACCCTCCTGCGATGGGACCGGGTCTAGGGGTGTTACAAGCATGCTACGTCTTGGGGCATCGACAAAGTACTCTGGATCTCCTAAACACATATTGAACTCAAAATGGTCCTCAAGAAGTTGGTACAGCAAAGCTTAGGCTACGATATCTAGGGCACCTAATTTTCATCTTACCCATTTTTGAAATTGTTAACTTTGATTACCTTATTCTTTTCAAGATACGCCCTAATTAATTTCTTAGCTATTTTTAATTAATTGCTTTGAGCTATGCTCTTGATTAATTTCCTTCTTGTCCATTATTGTACCCTTTTTCAAGCATTTTATATTGAAATAACAATTAATGGACAGATAATATTTTCACAAAAGAAGTTTTATATTACTCTAGAAATTTCTAGATAATACAAGAAATCGAAACAGGATATTTGTTCAAAGAATGCCTATGTGTAAGAGTCAGAGGTACTCGAGAAAATTGAGATTACGTCTTCTGTCCAAATGGTGATTGGACAAATTAGGCAATATCGATCTTAAGAGAGGATCATATCACAAACATCTCTAGTGGGCCGTAACATTCAGGGAATGGTACAACAGACCAAATTGATGGAAAAGATTCAAAGCATACGAGCAGAGTATGATTGATACATCGAGAAGAAGGAAGACGAAACCACAATAAACGAATGAGTGATACTTGAAAAAAGAATCATTTTCATAACATTTTTGCATCATAGAATGTTAATTAGGGAGCATTTGACTCATTTCGATCATGGCATCCTAATAAATAAGTATAAGCATATACCCATTCTATAGGTTATGTCCTCTAGGGGACAATGTAGATCGAAGATTTCAGCATGACGTCCCTGAGTTTATAGGGAGCAGGTTGAAGAAAGCAGATCTTGACTCCCTGAGTTTGCAGCGAAGCAGATCGAAGATATCAGCATGGCATCCCTGAGATTGCAGGGAGCAGGTTGAAGATTTCAGCATGGCGTCCCTGAGTTTGTAGAGAGCAGGTTGAAAAAAGCAGATCTGGCATTCCTGAGTTTTCAGCGAAGCAGATCGAAGATATCAGCATGGCATCCCTAAGTTTGCAGGGAGAAGGTTGAAGAAAGCAAATCTTAACTTCCTAAGTTTGCAGCGAAGTAGATCAAAGATATCAGCATGGCGTCCCTGAGTTTATAGGGAGCAGGTTAGATATATCAGCATGGCGTCCCTGAGTTTGCATGGAGCAGGTTGAAGAAAGCAGATCTTGACTTCTTGAGTTTGCAGCAAGGCAGATCGAAGATATCAGCATGGCGTCCCTGAGTTGCAGGGAACAGGTTGAAGATATCAGCATGGCATCCCTGAGTTTGCAGGAAGCAGCTTGAAGAAAGCAAATCTTGACTTCCTAAGTTTCCAGCGAAGCAGATCGAAGATAACAGATTTGGCATCCTTGTATGGGTGGGAAGCAAATTGAAGATAACAGATTTGGCATCCCTATATGGGTAGGGAGCAGATCAAGGATAGCATATTTGGTATCCCTGTATGGGCGGGGAGCAGATAGAAGATATTAGCATGGCGTCCCTATGTTGGCGGGGAGCAGGTTGAAGATAGCAGATATTACCTTCTTGAAGTTGCAGTGAAGCAAATTGAAGCCGTCATATTTATAGTCTGATACCTTTAAAGTTGTAGATGGGTTGGAGGCCATTTAAAGAAGATCAACGGCCAAGAACTCAAGACTCGGCGAGCCCGAGCAAAATTGGTCCTTTTATAGTCTTTGCTCTATTCCTGTTGTACAGCAATGACCAAAGAGGGGCAGCTGTAATACCCTATTTTTGCCCGGGCCCATAGAAAACCTGCAAAGGGCGCTTTGTGACCTTGTTATCAAAAAAAAAAAAAAGAAAAAATAAAAAAAGAAAAAAGAAAAAGAAAAAGAAAATGGAGAGGCCAGGGTAAAAACCTGCAAAGGGCGCCTTGAGACCAAAGGGGTTTTTGAGTTGAAAACCCGAAATGGGCTGCTCAAATTTTGATCAAAGTGGGGCAAATGGTAGTCTCGCTATACCTAGATTGACAATGAAGAAGTATGCTACGTCTTGGGGCATCGACAAAGTACTCTGGATCGCTTAAACACATATTAAACTCAAAATAGTCCTCAAGAAGTTGGTACAACAAAGCTTAGGCTGCGATATCTGGGGCACCTAATTTTCATCTTACCTATTTTTGAAATTGTTAACTTTGATTACCTTATTTTTTTCAAGATACGCCCTAATTAATTTCTTAGCTATTTTTAATTAATTGCTTCGAGCATGCTCTTAATTAATTTCCTTCTTGTCCATTATTGTGACCTTTTTCAAGCATTTTATATTGAAATAACAATTAATGGACTGATAATATTTTCACAAAAGAAGTTTTATATTACTCTGGAAATTTCTAGATAATACAAGAAACCGAAACGGGACATTTGTTCAAAGAATGCCTATGTGTAAGGGTCGGAGGTACTCGAGAAAATTGAGATTACCTCTTCTATCCAAATGATGATTGGACAAATTAAGCAATATCGATCTTAAGAGAGGATCATATCGCAAACATCTCCAGTGGGCCGTAACATTCGGGGAATAGTACAACGGACCAAATTGATGGAAAAGATTCAAAACATACGAGCAGAGTATGATTGATACGTCGAGAAGAAGGAAGACGAAACCGCAATAAACGAATGAGTGATACTTGAAAAGGAATCATTTTCATAACATTTTTGCATCATAGTATGTTAATTAGGGAGCATTTGACTCATTTCGATCATGGCATCCTAATCAATAAGCATAAGCATATACCCATTCTACAGGTTATGTCCTCTAGGGGACAATGTAGATCTAAGATTTCAACATGGCGTCTCTAACTATGCAGGGAGCAGGTTGAAGAAAGCAGATCTTGACTTCCTGAGTTTGCAGTGAAGCAGATCGAAGATATCAGCATGGCGTCCTTGAGATTGCAGGGAGCAGGTTGAAGATTTTAGCATGGCGTCCCTGAGTTTACAGGGAGCAGCTTGAAGAAAGCATATCTTGACTTCCTGAGTTTTCAGCGAAGCAGATCGAAGATAACAGATTTGGCATCCCTGTATGGGCGGGGAGCAAATTGAAGATAACAGATTTGGCATCCCTATATGGTTAGGGAGCAGATCAAGGATAGCAGATTTGGTATCCCTGTATAGGCGGGAAGCAGATAGAAGATATTAGCATGGCGTCCCTGTGTTAGCGGGGAGCAGGTTGAAGATAGCAGATATTGCCTTCTTGAAGTTGCAGTGAAGCAAATTGAAGCCGTCATATTTATAGTCTGATACCTTTAAAGTTGCAAATGGGTTGGAGGCCATTTAAAGAAGATCAACGGCCAAGAACTCAAGACTCGGCGAGCCCGGGCAAAATTGGTCCTTTTATAGTCTTTGCTCTATTCCTGTTGTACAGCAATGACCAAAGAGGGGCAGCTGCAATACCCCATTTTTGCCCGGGCCCATAGTAGTATTAAAAAAACCAAAATTAAAATAAATGTCCCTTTTTACAAAGTCCATTTACAAAGCTCAACAGAGCCCAAAATTTAAACCTAATACTCGAAACCCAATAAACAAATGCACAACTACCCGTGACTTACTTACAAATTCGGTAGCCCACTTAATACACGACTCACCTAAACCCAATGCCCTGATTACACCCAATAACCCGTGACCCAAATACCACTATAGCCCAACAGACCTCTTACACCCGAAAAAAACTAAACCAGTGGCCCAAGACTTAAGCGAGCCCAATCAGCCCAACATTTCTTCAGCCTATGAGAAAACCTAGCTAGGGTTTGCGCCGCAAGCAGCCAACACCGCCCAAGCCTCGCGCCGCAATCAATGTGGATCACACTCTCATCGCCGTGGATCCTCGCGTTTACCTGCAAGAAAAGAAAGGTTTGAAAACAGAAACAAGCAATCAAGCCACCGAATCAGAAATCAAGATTTATTTTTTGGATTCATTTTTTGACAGTATAAAAGGGATGTAAAAATAATGTAAAAAGGGGAACACAATAGGCATACGAATCTGTACAAAAAGTTTGAATAGAGAAATAAAAACAGTATCTAAGAGGTGATTACTGAATATCTTTTTCATTTATATTCATTTTATTTTTTTTCTTCTCATTTCAATAGATACAAAGTTTTTTATATAAAATAATACTAAAACAAAGGAGAGAAGGGAGTTAACCTTTTGATCGGTTGAAAAAAAAGAGATTTCGGATCTCCGGCCACCGTAAACGGTGGCGCCGACGGCGGCTCGTGCAGCGCGTGCGATGATAGCCCTTTGGTTCGGTGATTGGATTCGGATAAGGGGAAGAAAGTTGAGAGAAAAGGGGTTTTTTTATTTGAAAATGGGGGATTAAAAATGATTTGTTTTAAAAAATTTTAGGTTTTATAATAAAAGGTGAACGGTGCCGTTTTAAGGGTTTTTGACCCGCGCGTTAACCCAACCCGGCCAAAGGATCCGCGTGTTTTCTGTTAATGGGCTAATTGCCACATTGGTCCTTCCGCAATTTTGGATTTATTCAATCCCATCATATTTAAGTTTTTCTGTTTTTTTAATTTGGTCACAAAGGTTCATATTTGCTTCAGTTTGGCCCTTAAGTCGTTTAAATACGAAGCTGGAGTGGCGTCGTTTTGGGATTAGGGTTTAATTTCCCAGAGAGTCCCTCTTCTTTAACCCGCAATTCAATTAAGGCTCGAATCCAATTTTATTTTTTTAAATTTCTCCCCAGATTTTCATTAAATTCTAAATTTAGTCCTTTTTCTACTTAATTTTTGGATTACCATTTATCTATTTTAATACCTTGTATATTATTTACTTCATTTTAAACTTTTATAAAATTATTTTTTATATACATTATTATTTTTTTATAATTACTTTCATATATTATTTATTATTATATAAAATCATTTTTATTATATATTATTATTTTCATATATATTATTTATTATGTATTAAGTATTGTTTTATATTATTATATATTGTTTTAGAATTTGCATTATTTATTAAAAATTATATAACGTTTTAAAATTGGTATATTATTGTTAAAAGATATGTACTATCTTTTACTTTATATATTGTATAATATTTTAAAATAATTCCTTTTCTAAGTGTAAATTTTTTTATTAATTACTTTTTTAAATATGCTTTTATTTATAAAAATATGAATTGACTTGTCGTGTTGTATATTATTTTAAAATCAATATTTTATGTAGTATTTAAATTATTTAATGAAAATATATATATTTTTACATACTATATTATATTATTAGATATGTTTTTTTATGTTGTTTTTATATAGTTCTTCTTTAAGGTGTCATATTTTTTTTTAAATTTTATGGTTTACTTTATTTCTTTTTCTATTATATTTCCTTTATCTATTTAAGCTTTGTATTTGTGGATTTTGTACTTTAATGTAGTTTTTACAATTCATTATTTTATGATGTAGTTGTTTTTTTAACTCAATTATATTTGCATGAAATGTTAGTATGTATTATGTAGTTTGTATTGCTTAAATTTTGATATCTTGTAATATATTACTCGCATCATTGTTTTAAAGGAATTTCAAATGAAAGTTTTTCTTTAAAATAAGGCAATATTTTTTGTATTTAGAAATTTGGGAAATAGTGCCCTAACGTACTGAGTTGCGGTTTCACGTTTGTCTAAATACCTAAAATACCCTTTTAAATAAACTTCATAAATCACGAGATAATTTTAGTTACGAGAATTTAAAAACATCGTGTCCTAACGTGCTAGATGTGATGTTTGTATTCTTTCGGAATAAGAGAATCTCGAATTTCAACCCAAATTGTTTAGGTTTTAAAAAAGATCATGTTTTAAAATCTTTTTGAATTTTTGACGTTAGGACAGAAAATAATCAGTTTGGTACCAATTTTGGGCGTTACGAGGGTGCTAATCCTTCCTCGTACGTAACTGACTCCTGAATCCGTTTCTCTTAAATTTTTGTAGACCAAATTGTTTTATAAGGTGATCCAATCACACCTAAAAAGATTGGTGGCGACTCCCATTTTCATCTTTAAAAAAATAGTCGACCCCGTTTTCCAAAACCCTTCAAAAATAGTTTCGACATCATATATATATATATATATATATATATATATAAATTAACTAAACCTTAAACTATTACTCTCATCAACCCCTACTACCTAAGTTGGTTTATATCTTATATGGGAAATCCTTCAATTGGTGCATATCTTAGTGGGTTGAGCTAACTATTCAACTAAATCACTAAGGTTAAGGAAACACTCTCAATGTTTAACTCTCTCTTAGATTATTCCTTAATCCAACTCTCACTTAAATTAATTATGAAAAGCAAATTTAACATAAACTTGTTTCTTAGTTATACTTATCAATAACCCATTAGTTTCCGATTTACTTCACCACTATTTGAGCAGTTAGTGTATAACCAACATCAAATCAACAAACAAAAATAATAAATCAATACTAAGAAAAGTAAGTGAAAAAAAAAAAAAAAAAACTCTTATTGAATAATTGCAGCTCCAATCTCTATTCAAGTGTTGTATCGATGAATGTTAGCATGACAACTACAATTACTTTGAAAGAAAATCAATAAAAAACTAAAAGAGAAAAAGATAAATAAAAACTAATTAAGCACCTTTCGTCTCTTTCTATTAAGACTTAAAAATGATTATTTATAGCCTTGGGGGGGGGGGGGTGAAAAAACGAAATTGAGGGCAAATAAACAACAAAACGACATGGTGTTGTTTCTACTACTCCTTATTTTTCTCCCTTCTTTTTCAACCTCCATCTTGCTTCCACTTATATTCGAATTCGCTTCTCATTCCAAATTAGACCTAATTGAAGTCAAAACACTTATTTATATGTATGGTTTGAAATAATTTAACTAAAAATAAGTAAAAAGAATATAAAATGTAAATAAGATGCAATTCATGAAATCTATGAAATCCACGCTAATTATTCAACTAAATCCAATATTTTACTTTAGAACTAACATAAATCTGAGTGAGTAGAATTACAATTCAATGGTCTTTCATGTTAACATAAATCTGAGTGAGTAGAATTACAATTCAATGGTCTTTCATGTTTGATTGAATAGCCTTTGTTTTTTTTTTTCCCTGCTCTTGTAGCTTTCTTTTGCTACATTATTAATAAAATATCTTTACTTAGCAAAAAAAGACATGGTTTCTATATCAATTTTCTCCATTAAAATTATCGATAACAAAAGTAGGGGTTAAGGTTTAGAGTTTATACCCACCGTTGCAGGCCAATTTTACCCAAATACAACAATTACCCACCCAACTAAACCTTACCAAAACCAACCCAATTGAAACCCAAACCCAAAGCAGCCCAATACCCATTACAGAAAAAAACAAAAACTGAAACCCTAGCCACCTAAGGTCTGCCCACTTGCACTGACAGCCGCAACCACCACCGGCCACCACCTACTCCCTCACCTGCCTCTGCCGAAGTCACATCCACCGACTCCAGCAACTTGTACCTGCAAGCGATCAGAACGGAAGGGACAGAGATAATAAAAAATATTTGTAAAAAGGGTTATAAAAACCCGAATCAAATCTTGTAAAGGGGGGCCATTTTTCATGAATAAAAACAGTAGAGTCGGCCATTTTTGAAAGGAATAAAAAAAAAAAAGCATTTGATTTTAACACCAAAATAGCAAGAACAAAAAGAAATCTACAGATCTAAACCAAAAGGAAATCGATCACCACCAAAGCAAAGAAACAACAAGATCCGAAATAGAAATCAGAAGGTGATATTTTTGGTTTTTTTCATTTCGTTTTTTCCTTTTTTTATTTTTTATACATACGTATATACATAAAAAATAAAAATAAAAAATATCTTTTTTGAAAATCCGGCCACCGTGCATGGTGGCCGGCGGTGGCCGGCGGCGTCGGAGGTACGGCGACGACTAGCCGGATCTGTGGCCGGATTCTGGGTCTACCCAAAGGTAAAGGAGAGCATATCTCCCTTTTTTTTTTTTGAAGTAGCAAACAAATGAAAAAAAAAAAAGTTGAAATTTAATATATATAGGGCCTCAAAACGACGTCGTTTTGGAGCCAGTCTCAAATCCCCCAAAACGACGTCGTTTCACCCCTTAACCCATACACCGACCCGCGCACCAACCCGACCCGCCTCAGGATCCGCGTGTTTTTGTCTTTGGGTCTAATTGCGCATTTGGCCCTTCCGTGTTTTTATAGTTTTACAATTAAATCTTTTAGTTTTTTAATTTCGCCCCTGACTTTCATCCGGTTTCCAATTTAGTCCAAGTGAAGCTGTGCGTTTTAAAAGCTTGGGAAAATTTCTCTTTTGCTCCTCACGGTTTTAGCGCGTGTTCACATAGACCCCCTTCTTTTATTTTTATTTCAATTTCGCCCCAAATATTTAGTTTTTTAGTTCAATCTAATCCTTTTTAGTTATTTTACTATTTAAATTAATTATCTTTGTATTATTATTTTCATTATATCCATTATTAATATTATTACTATTATTAGTCTTAGTATTTGTTTCAATTAATTCTCTTATATATATATATATATACACGTTTTTATATAGTATTAAATTATTATTTTCAATACCTTTTTTTAAATATCATGTCAACTTCTATTATTATTATTATTATTATTGTCCTTGTATATATTATTATATTATTATTTGTATCACGTTTTTTTTTTCTTTCTTTCATTATATGTATAGTATTATTTTTTAATATTATTATTAACCATCATATTTATTATTTTTTTAGTATTTTATTATTTATTATTTTATTTTCCTTATCTTATTATTATATCATATTTTCTTTTTTGTATTTTTTATTATATTATTATTATTATTATTTATTATTATAGGTATTTTAATATTGAAAATCACTCTCTTTCATTTTTTATTTGTACGTACATATATATATATTCTTATTTATTTCATATCTTGATCTCTTTTTTAATTATTATTGGTATTATCATATACTATTATATTTATATATATTGTTATATATATCTTACTTATTTTATTCTATTTTCACCTTTTTATCTATTTTTATTATTATCATTTTAAGTATCTTTCTTTTTATGTTTACTCTTTCGCTATTTTATTATTAACTAAGTTGGTATTAGTAAAATCATATTCTTTCATTTCTTTTTAGCTACCTTATGCATACATTTTTTTACATAATATATTAATAGTTGTTTCCCATTATTATTTCTAATATATAAGGTATTATTATGTACATACTTTAAATATTATTATGTGTTTACTTAAATGTGTATATATGTATAGATTTTAAACACTATATGATGTACATATGTTTAATGTTATATTATGTATGTATTTTTTTATATATTATTTTTTTATATTATATTTTTTAATATATTTAGTATATATTTTTAATATTTTATTATTTATATATTTTCATATATTGTACTATGTACATACTTTTAATACTATTATTGTGTACGTATTTTAATATGTATACGTATGTATTCGTTTTAATACCATTATCATATTTATTGTCTGTTTCGATATGTTTCTAACCTTTTTTGTTCGTTTTCTGCTCTTTCTATATCATTTTGTTATTCACCCTTTCAAAAGAATTTATATTCATGCTTCCTAATTAATTTTCAAAATAAGGCAACGTATCGGTTTCAACATCGAGTCCGTGATTTCATCGCTATGTTGGGTGAATCATCGGCTAGTGTTAAAAACGGAACGCCCTTTTCTCAACAGAAACTGAAATTTTTAAAAAAAATTCTCGTGTTTTAATCGGATCATGATTAAATGTTATTTTGAACTTGCATTTTTAAAAATCGAGACAACACACGTTTAACAAGATACCAATTTTGGGCGTTGCGGGGTGCTAATACCTTCCTCGCACGTAACCGACTCCCGAACCCTATTTTTCTCTAGAATTTAGACGTAGACCTAAACTCGGCATTCTTTTTACCAAAAATAAATTTTCTTTTTTAAAAAGAGGTTTTATTAGGTGTCCGATCACACCTAGGAAAAAAGATCGGTGGCGACTCGCCTTTTTAAATAAAACCAAAATTCGATTTTTTCAAATTTTCAAATGATCGCCTCAATTAGCGACCCATCAAATTTTTACGTCACTACACCCACACCTTATATTTGCAAAAACAAAAATAGAAGGTAGCATTCAAAAGTAGAATGCTAACATCTGATGTCGAATGAAAAGACATAAAATAAAGAGATCAAATAACAAGGAGATCCCTCACATTGTTGAAATAATGTTAGACATGAAAATTAAGTTGAAGAAATGGCATGGATTTCACCATCTTCCCCTGAATCCTGAGCTTGAATTTTGCCTTTATCATCCAAATACATATCATGCTCCTTGAGTTGCAAGAGAGAAATAGCTTGGAGACGATTTGTTACTAGTCTTTTTCGAGAAAGGAACTCTTGAGACACACACTTCATTGTTGGTCGGAACTTTGGGTTCAACCTTAAGCAAAAAAAAGGCAATTGTTGCAACAAAAGCAATATCCTTCGCAACTCTTTGATTACTTGGAAGTGATAAACGTGGATCTAAAATATCACTTAACATTATATTCTTGGAATATGATGTCGATAGTGATACCAAGAGTCCACCAGGATGCTTTCCCATGAGTGTTTGAAGTGCTAATACTCCAAAGCTATACACATCACAATTTTCATTTACGACCATAGTATAAGCAAGTTCTGCATTTCACAACGAAAGAAACACAATTAAAATATAGTTGTTAAAATCTTGTAAAAGATTTAAAATCTATCGTTCTTTATAGAAAAAAAAAAAAAAAAAAAAAAAAAAAAAAAAAAAAAACTTCAACACTTGAAAATCACGGTGCTCTATCTGTAAACTCGTGCTAATCATACCACAAGCATTGATAAGGGATACTTTCAACCTAAGTAGATAAAACAGAGAGGATA
This sequence comes from Gossypium stocksii, assembly GCA_020496765.1. Classification (NCBI taxonomy): domain Eukaryota; kingdom Viridiplantae; phylum Streptophyta; class Magnoliopsida; order Malvales; family Malvaceae; genus Gossypium; species Gossypium stocksii. Next base: position 6,577,983 of record CM035625.1, on the reverse strand, counting down.
GGCAAACAAAAACAATCGGATACTTGAAACCTTTACCTGGTGCAATATACCCGTAGGTTCCAATAAGCATTGTTTGATTAAATGAATCAGGATCAAGAAATCTAGCTGTGCCAAAATCTGAGACATGAGCCTCATGGTTGGAGTTCAATAAAATGTTATTGCTTGATATGTCTCGATGAACTATTGGTGGGTGGCAATCATGATGCAAATAAGATAAAGCACATGATGTATCTTTTATTATCTTGACTCTTTTAACCCAATCCAACTCCACTGCTTCAATATCATTTTCTAAGACACAAAATAAGCTCCCTCGAGCCATGTATTCATAAATCAAAAACATGCAATGATTATGGAGACAAAATCCATGAAGCTTTATGATGTTCTTGTGTCGTATTTCTGATAATAATTTTGCCTCATTCTTGAAACTCATTTCAAATGTTGTGACCTCTGCTTCTCTATTATTAAATTTCTTTACAGCAACAATCTTTCCACTTGGTAATTGTGCTCTATAAACACTACCATAACTTCCAGCCCCAATACAGTATCGATTGTCAAAGTCCTCTGTCGCATTAATGATGTCTTGAAATGCAATTCTTCCATCAAAGTTCAAGATTGAGCATAAATCTCCATTTTTTGTGACATTTGACTTAAAAGTATTATTTTCTACTCTGCATCTTAAGTAAAGAAGAAAACCCATAGATAATAAGGCTAAAAAGCCAACAATTGGGATGACGATTCTAGCAATTATTACCTTGTTGCTTGGTGTAGAAGGGCAAAGAAAGAAACCTGGTATCTTTCCACATAAGTGCTTGTTTCCCCGAAATGAGTCAGGAGGAAAACCACTCAAGTAATGTGGAATAGGACCCTCCAGAAAGTTATAGGACGAATTGACCTTTTCCTTAGGCCTTAAGGATTTAGGAATCATGCCCCTTAGCTTGTTGTGGCTAAGATCCAAAATGTTTATGTTAACCATGATACCAAATTGATGTGGTATTTCTCCCTCGATGAAGTTATGACTTAGATCAAGAATAAGAAATGGACAGACTAAAACTTCAAAGGGAATGCTTCCAATTATTTGATTGTTACTCAAAGACAATTCTTGTAAAATTGAGCAATCCCCAATTTGAGATGGAATAGGTCCAATCAAATTGTTATTGGAGAGGTTAAGGCATCTTAAATCTTTCAAATTCTCCACTACTTGTGGTAAGGGACCTTCTAAGAAATTCGAATCAAGGTAAAAATACCTCAATCTAGATAAATAAGATATTGATGAATGAATCAAACCATTGAGCCTGTTTTTACTTAGATCCAATGCAATCAAATTCTTCATGTTTCCAATTTCATAAGGGATTGGGCCTTCTAGCATGTTTTCATTGAGATATAATTTAACCAAACTCTTCATGTTTTGTAATTCAGATGGAATGAAACCGCTAATTTGGTTTGAAGTGAAGTACAAAAATTTCAAATTGGTTAAGCGACCCAAAGTTGGAGGAATTGCCCCAGTGATTTGATTAAAGGATAAGTCCAACTGTTTTAAATTGGTTAATTTGCCTAAGGTAGAAGGGATAGGACCACTAATTTGGTTTTTGGATAGGTTCAACATTTTTAAATTGGTTAAGTTGCCCAAGGTAGAAGGAATAGGACCAAGAATTTGGTTATTGGATAGGTCCAACTGTTTCAAACTCCTCAAGTTTCCCCAATCTAGGGGGATAGAACCCTCAAAAGAGTTACCAGAAAGGTTGAGTTCTTTTAAACGTGTAAGTTTTCCAAGGGATTGAGGTAGCTGACCCGTTAGATAATTGTGATAAAGATACATTCTTGTGATGCTTCTAGCATTATCACATAAAATACCTGGCCAGGTGCAACGTTTCGAAGTGTCATTGCTGCGCCACCTCCACCAACCAGTACGGAGGAGAGCTTCGGCTTCCATTTCTAGCGAGGATATTGTGTCCAATCTGGTTGAATCAGTACCCAAAGTTGGAACAATGGCAACCACGAATGAAATCAAAACATAAGAAAGGACAAGGGTAGTGAAACAAACAGGTGAGGCCATCTTTGAGCTTATTTCTGTATTGGTAATAGTATAGGTTTGTGATTTCCAGGCTAAAAACTTAATCCAATTTAAACAAAGTTTATTGCTTTGGAAGTCAAGGTCTTCTTAATCCAATTTAAACAAAGTTTATTGCTTTGGAAGTCAAGGTCTTCCCTTCTATCATTTCGTTTGAGTCCTATGGTCACGGCTTGCCATGAGAGGCCAATAATGCCCCACACGGGAACCATTAATTTGTTCATTCATAATTTCTCCAGTATGATCATTCCTCGAAACCGCCCCAAAATGTGCTGGGTCAAACTTAAGTCCATATATTATATTTTCCACTGTGCAAGTAAACTCCATTTATTATAGTCAATGCTCTTACTATTCTTCACTTCGAAAAGGCGACACGTTTGGAACTTGCATGCATGTTATGCACGCATTTCCAAAGATTTTACACTTTCTGTAGTAATATTACTATACGAAGTCGAAGCCTAAAATTTGTGTTGGTTTTAAAATTAATTAGCATAAGATTCAGAGTTCTATCCTAATTGTTATAAACCTATTTGTCCATTTCCCTATTGTCATGTAGTTGCTTACTTAAAAAAAAAAAAATGGTATAAGACAGGCGCGAATCCAAAACAATTTGTTAGGGGCGAAATGAAATTTTAATTTTTTATAGTTTATATTTTTATAATTTTTAAAGTATTAAATTAAATTTTTATAATTTTAGGGAGTCAAAAAATGTAATTTTATTTTTATTAATTTGAACTTTTAAAAAAAATTTAGCGGGCCTAAATGTCAAGTTTTTATTTTAGGGGGCCGGGGCCATGCCAATCCCCTAGAACCGCCTCTGGTATAAGATCTAAAATATTTAAGGTAAACTACACAATTGATCAGTAAACTTTCACAAGTTTTTATTCTGATCTCCAAAAAATAAAAAAATTATTTTAGGCATAGTAGTAAAAAAATATTTTCATTTTAGGCGCTGCTATTAAAAACTGTTCTCTTTTTTGTCATCTGTCTTTAATTCAATGTCATGTACACTCATATATTAGTTACCCAATTTTAATAAATTTTCATTCTGGTCACTCATTTTTTTTCTAGAATTAATTTTATTTTATTTTTTAAATAGAGAAAAAAACATAGAATTTTATAGGAAATTGAATTATTCAACTGCGAAGATGAAAACTAAGTTTTTCTATGTAACTTAGTTCCTTATAAAAACCTAAATAATTCACTAGAAAAACCTAAGTTTTTTTTCCTTATTACTGAAAAAACTAAAATTAATTTTAAAAGAGAGGAAAAAAGGAAATGAAAAAATAAAATGATTTTTCTGTAAATATGTGACATAAGTATTGTGTTGAAGTAGATACTGGGCCTTCAGCATTAAATCAATTCCGGCTTGGACTTGATAATGAGAAAAATTATTATAACACATGTCAATGGTTTTTGACAAGTGATCTTTGTCTTCATTTACCGATGAGAGGTTTGTTCCTCCAAACATCGTTTGTATAATCCAAATTTGATATGGCTGATAAAATTTTTCTTGCTCAGCTATACCAATAAGACTACCAATTTCTATATGAAAATAGTAAAAGAAATCCATGTTTGGAAAACTTGATAATCGGGATTTCACAATAGTAGGAAAATCCTTTAATAAATCGAAAGAAAGATTTTGGACCGTTATTTCTTTAACAAATCCCCATTCAATACTGGTTATATCAAATGGTTCATGATTAAGCCTAAATTTTATAGTAGGAAATTTTTCTCCTATATGATTTGTAAAAACATAGGCTTGTAGAAAATATTCAGAAAAAGTTTTTCTAAATTGAATTTGCTGATTGCAAATTATGCAATTTATTTTTGTAAAAATTTCTACAGGTAAAATTCTTCTGGATTTATTAAATAAACATCATCTAAACATTTTATTTATAATAGGACTGTTTATCCCACTATCAATAAAATATTGAAATATATCAAGAAAATTATCTATTTCCTTAATATCCATATATTATATAACACTCATCCCAATCTCTATATAAAATAGATTTTAATAAAAGATCATGGGCTTTGTTTACTTTAGTTGTTTTTTTAACTAAAAATTGAGAAAAACTAGTAAGAGCTCGCCTAAAGTTTGCTCTTTGTTATAAAATATGGGTTTTCCATATTTTGTTAATATAATTATAATATTTCAGTGGTAATCCTGGATTATAAAAATCATTTACCTCAGAGAGCGATTGTTGGGATAAAAAGTTTTTTGCTCCTTGAATAACTTCAGCATAACTGGCTTGAAATGCCGAGTTAGGGTCTTGGGACCATTGAGATTGACTTACCGGTGTTGGCGTCAATGAAAACTGTGATCCAATTGGTGATCTTACCATTGGATATGGTACATAATATCCTTGAATAGGATAAAATGGTACTTGTGTAGGCATAGAAACAAATCCTTGGTTGGATTTTGTTAACTTCCCTTTGTTGGGTTTTTTATGGACTGTATTCCATTCTCCCATTAGAGGTTTTTTACCTCTATCCACAAGGCCTGCTAAGAAAATCAGCAAATAAATTTAGGATTTTTGACAATTGGTATTTCTATAGAAGTTTTTTCTATAGACAATATAACTGATTCTTTATAAATAGAAAATGGTAAATATTGTTTAATAAAATCATTTCCTAATAATATATCTCCTTTCATTTCAGGAAAGCATAGGATTTTAGGAATTACTAGTTTTATATTATTTATGTAAATTGGTATATTCCTAGCCTTATAATATACTAAAGTTTTATTACCATCTATACCACTAACCTTTATTGGTCTTTTTGCAGGTTTCCAATATTCTCTAGGAATAGCATTCATTTTACAACTACTTGTTGTAGCACCTGTATCTAATAGAGCATATAAAGGATTTTTATCCATAATTGTTATTTTAATGTATATACAATTTTTAATATCTTGTACCGAAGTTTGTATATCTTCTATTCTAGTATTTCTAGAATTTCTACTTGGTTCGGTAGGAAAAATAGGAATAGGAACTGTTTGCATTCCTATCGGTGTAGAAGATGTTGTACTTTTATTATCCTCTTCTTCCTCTATTTGAGAAGTTGAGGGTAACACTAAATTATCATCTGTATTTGTTAACAGATTATTTTTAAAGTATAACTTATCTCCTGATGCCATATACTCTATAGTACTTACTGATTTTGAAGTACTTGCATTATTTATATCTCCTATAATCCAGTCTTTTGGAATAGAAAGATCTTTTAAGTGTAATAATTTTGGCTGTATTTCTGTAGTAATTTTATTAGGTTCAAAAAGTTCAATAATTTTGTTATTGACTTCTTTTATTTCTACTTGTGCTGTATTAGTATATTCATTAATAGCAGTCCAGCTTATTGCAAGATCTTCTGCTAAATCTTTAATATCAGCATTTTTTGACTGAATTCTTAAACATAAACACTCTTCTATTAGAGGGTCAGTAATGGATATAAAGTAATTTGGTTTTACCTTAAATCCTATTACACCACCATATAAATTTGATTGAATTCCTCCAATAAGTGCTTTTATTGGATTTTCAAATCTTTTATCTAATAAAACAGCTATTAGAGGTACATCATGACCTCTTCTAAATAAAGCTCTTATGGTGATCATAATTATACCTAAATGTATATATCTAACCTGAGGATATTTCTTTCTAATCCTCTTAATTTTATCTTTAGTAAATAGAGGAATTTCAGTTAATCCTCCTTTAGTATCCTTAGCGATTGTATTACCGCTAATTTTTTCAATATGTGTTTGTGACCATATTTTAAACTTAGATATTTTATATATTTCTTCTTTAGAAATATGATTTTTATTTATCTTTTCTATCATTTCTTTTGAGAAGTCTTTTTCTTCTCCAATTAAATTCCCTAATTTTATATCATGTTGTTCAGTTTTAGGAATTTCTTCTAATTGATTATTATGTCCTAACATAAAGATATATTCTTCATTATCAGTATCAGAATCTATTTCTGATATTAATTCATATAATATTTCTGTAAGATTTATTTCCTCACTAAAATAGATCTCTAAATCTTGTTCTTCAAGACTTTTAATCATTTTTCTAGCATTTTCCCCTTTATTAGGACAGTTTGTAGCTATGTGTCCTTCTTCATCACATATAAAACATTTACAAATTTACTTTATAGGTTTTTTAGAAGTTTTTCTTCTTACAAATTTTTTCTTTTTGTTATTATTATTATTAGTATATTTTTTATTTCCTGGTTTCCATTTTACCATCCTATATTTTTTATTTTTATAATTTTTATAAGTCTTAGGTTGTATAGGTTTACAACCAAACTCCCATTCACCTTCTAATAATTTAGTACAATATTTATGACTTAATTTATTCTTAACTTGTTTAGCTGCTTTACTCTGTAAACAATGTAAAATTATTCTTTCCCGAGCAAAATTAATTCTATTGCCTATAGAATCAATATTTTTTATATCTAAACCAGTTGCTTTACTGTGTTTTTCTAAATAAGAAGCATATTTATTTATACAAATTTCATCCCATGGTGGGGGTAGCTTATGAAAATATAGGTTTTTTCAAAATTCTATATTACTATTTTTTAACTTTTGATATTCATGAAGAAATTTTTTAGAAAACTCTTCTAAATATCTAATATCACATAATTTTATTTTTGATAAAATATAACTAGATTGGCCATCCTGATTTTTTTATCAGTATAACCACAAAATTCTGTTTTTAGAATTAAAGTTAATCCTTTTAACAGTTTTTTAGGAGTACCTATTTGATTAATAAGTTGCTCCTTTTGTTGTTTACCTTTTTTCAGATTCTTCCCAACGACGGAGAAATCGTAACACATCGCCTTGGAATGTCCCTACAAAATAATTTAAAAATTTTTCTTTTGTCCAACTATTGCTATTATTATTAACAACAATAGTCATTGATTGTGCCCAGTCATCTATGGTTTTTTCATAGTCTGACAAAGGTATTTTAGTCAAATCTAAATATATACCACCCTGAGCAACATTTCTTTTATTTGAGTCATCAATCCTATATGGTATATGTAGCGACGAAAAATTTTTAGCTTAGGTCGCTAATTGTGGCGATTTAAAATCTTGAAAATGAATTTCGGTTCATTTAAATCAAAGGAGTCGCCACCGATCCTTTTTCTTAGGTGTGATCGGGCACCTATTAAATCCTCTTTTGGCTGAAAAATTCGTTTTTTAAGTAAAAAGGCTAAATTTAGGTCCACGTTTGAAATTCAGAGAAAAGTAGGGTCCGGGAGTCGGTTACGCGCGAGGAAGGTATTAGCACCCCCGCGACGCCCAAAAATTGGTATCTTTTCAAACATGCGTTGTCTTAATTTTCGAAAATACGAGTTCAATTTAAAATTTAGTTGTGGTCCGATCGAGATACGAGCATTTTAAGGGTTTTTTATTTTTAAGAAGGATATCCCGCTTTTAACACGAGCCATTCGTGATTCACCCAACATAGCGATGAAATCACCGGCATAATATTAAAATCGGCACATTGCCTTATTTTTTTAAAACATGAAAAGATCAGGACAAATAGAGTTGACATAACAATAATAATATGAAACAATATGCTACGTTGAAAACAAATGATGATAAAGGTGAAAAATATACGCGATAAATAAGACATATAACAATGCATGCATAATTATAGGGCATTAGCGATATATGTGATAATAAATAAAATAATAATAATATAAAAGTATATATGCGAGACACAAAAATTTACATGAACAATATAATATTAAATATATACGTAACATAAAAATACATAACATATATATACGCTAGAAAACAACTTATAACATTATATTATATACAAGGAAAGTACCTAATGTTACTAATGCATGGGCATAATACACATATTATAAGGATGCATGAAATATATAGTATAAAATAAATATGGGATATTTATGTGGTACATATAAAAATGAAAATTTTTTTGGGAAAAAACAACAACATTTATATAAGCTTTGAACAAAATAATACTAACGCGAATAATGATAGCGATACATTAATAATAATAATAATAATAATAATGATGTTAACAAAGAGATAATAAATAATAAAGAACATACATGTAGATAGTATATATCAGTGTTAAATGATGATTATATAATAATAATATAATATTAGAATAAAATAACGAAAATAAAGTAAAAAAAGGACGAAATTGAAAACAGAAGAAAATATTCGGGCCTGATTTTAAAATAAAACGTGCAAATAGGACCTATTAGAACACGGGTTAAGCCTTAGGGGGCCAAAACAGCAATTTTCCCGAAGTCCTAAAACACACAGCAGCACAGAGGATTAAAATGGAACTCGGGACAAATTTCTGGGCCCGATTGCAAGAAATTAAAACTCGATTTCAAAATCCCTAAAAAGCGGAAGGACTGGGGTTGAAAATAACCCCAGTGACGTCACAACACGCGGATCCCAGGTGGACCTGGGTCGGGTCGACCCGACCCAGGTCGGTTACTATAAAAGGGCCATTTTTTTGTTTCTGGCTCATTTGTGCCCGGGGAAGAAAAAAGAAAGGGAGAGAAAAGAGAAGGGAGAGGGAAGAAGAGGGGGGTCCGGAGAAGGTCCGGTCACCGGACCGGTCGCCGGCCGGTCACCGGCCGATCGTCGGCCACCGTTCGTCGCCGCTCCGGCCACCGGAACGGTGGCCGGAAAAAGGTAATATTTTTAGTTTTTTTTGTTTTTTTTAGTTATTAAAATATAAATATATGTATTCAGATTGGCCGTATGTGTAGAAAATTGGGAGAAACAGAAAAGAAATCTGAGATTACCTCCGATATTAGGGTTTCTATTCTGATTTCGATAGTTCGGGGGTATTCCCTTCGCTGCACTATTTCTGAGATTTGCTAGTTGTTTTTGAAATTTAGTACTTGTGTTGTGCTCTGAACACTCTCTGTTTGTATTGACTGTGAGGGTTAAAAAAAATCGAACCCTTTACAATCTGTTCTTAATCGGCTTATGTAGCCTCTACTTTTACAAATTGCTTTTCTGTTTTCTACTTTCTGTCCTGTCTCGTTTTAATTCTTTGCAGGGATTTGGGCGGTGCTGAGAGCAGAAGGACGTGACCGGGGCAGTGTAACAGGGGGCAGGTGCTGAGTCAGAGGGCAATGGCAGCAGTGCAAGTGGGCAGTAACTTGGATCAGGTTAGGGTTTCTAGTTTAGGTTTAGTTAGGGTCTGTTTGGGGGTTTTGGGCTGTAATCGGGTTTGGTTGTAATGGGTAGGGGTTAGTGGGTAGCTGTTAGGTAAATTGGGCTTCCGGGTTTGTTTGTAATTTGGGGTTTTGTAATGGGTATAGGGGAATGAATTGGGCTCTAAAATTGTAAATGGACATTTATTATTTGTTTTGATTTCTGTTTTGTTTTTTCGTTGTTTTTGGTTTGGGTTTATAATAGACGCAAAATTGGGCTATAACAGTATAGGTTGACTAGACGATTCTCCTGGGTTTTCAGGTTTTACATCATTAGTAGCTATTGTTTCAAATATTCTAGTCGTTTCTTCGACTTGTTCGTTATCTTTATTAAAAGATCTCAGATAATCATCTTTTTGAATATCTGGTTCTAATTTTCTTTTACCATAAGGATCTTTTTTATCCTTTTCTTTAGGTTTCGGAATATAAGGATCTGTGTTGTCAGTATCCATAGGTTCCGGTATTTCTATATTTTCTTCTGTTGAAATGTTTTCTTCATCAGAATTATAACTAGTAGCATTAATTTCTTCTGAAATTATAGAATTATTATCATCTGATTTAATATCATTATTAGAACAACTACTACTATATGTAATATCATTATTTAACATATAGTGATAATTAAATATTTTAAATAAACCTTTATGTTTTTCATAAAGTTCTTCTATTAATTTTAAATATTCTACTATTTCATATTGATCATTAGTAGTAGAAAATTTATCTTTCCAATGTTCTATAAGTTCTTTATAACACTGGAAATCATATTTTTGTTGTTTTGAATTGTAACACCCCGAACCCGGCCCAGACGTTATGGCCATGTCCGGTGGGCTACATCACCTATACTATCCTACGCCGCCTTATTTACTAAGTCCGATGGTGTGTTTTGGAAAGCAACGCTTGATTTTCTATTTTGAAAATCCCTGTTTTAATAACTACTCAACTTAATCTCTATTTCATTTGTTAAGCGGTTCACTTTAACCTTATTATCTTACTTAGTCTCTTGTAATAACAGGTTGGTTAAGAAAACATTTGTTTAATTTTCGAAAACAGTGCGTAATTATGGATGAAATAGAATAGTTGAAAGTCCCAAGTAAAAACAGATAAAGTGACCTTATTACAACCCATAGCAAAATAAAACCAATAGTAAAAATAATTAAATTAATAAACCAATTAAATTACGAGTTCAGTCTTCGTGGCCACTCTGAATCCCTCCCAGCAACCAAGTCACGATCTAGGGCTCACCTGCAAGGATGGAAAGAGAGGGGTGAGTTTGGGAAAACTCAGTGTGTGCAGAACCCATCCAAAGCCCACATCGGCTCGAGCCCACTAGACCTGAGCCCTAGCCAGTTTCAGTCAAATACTGGGCCGAAGCCCTATTCAGATTACAGATACTGGGCCGAAGCCCTATTCAGATAACAGTTTGGCCCATAGGCCCATAACAGTACAGTACAGTATAACAGTATGAATGCAACCCAATTGGGGAGACTACTCAACCCACCAACCGCTACACACCACCCGTACCAGCCAACACACCATGTGGGGAATAACTCGACCCACCCAGCCCACACACCACAGTTGCAGCATGGCTGCTCAGATAAACAGTATACGAGGCAAAGCCCCATTCAGTAACAATACGAGGCATAGCCCCTTTCAGTAACGTGGCAGTGCCACTCACACTTCCTCCAATATCAAACCCAAACCCCATGCATCAAACATACATACATCATGATATGCAGTAACAATAATAGTCATGTCAAACAATTCAGTCGGTTTTTAGCCCTAGGGGTATAACGGTAATTTTCTACCTAAGGGCAAAACAGTAATTTCTCACCCTAAGGGTATTTCAGTAATTTTGCTCTCATATTACAGTTTTTATGCTTATTACAGTCTCTACTAATCCCATAGTCGTTACAGAAATTCGGTTAACACAGTTTAATTGTTTTAGCTCTTAAGCCCTAAAACCCCTAATGAGCCCTATTTCGTCAATTAGCCCATTAGGCCCGTTTAGTCCAAATTTCATATTCAGTTACCTTGTTTTAGCTGTTCTTACGCCTACAGTTCATTTTATTACCCTTAAACCCATTTTTACCTAAATGGGCCCAAATTGCCCATTGGGCCCATACTCAGCCCACCGAGGCCCCAACTTACCGCAACGCCCAAAATTTCGTGGCTAACTCCCCCTTCAGTACCGATTTCATATCCAAAGTTTCCCTACCAACTTGTGAGTGTTCGCACTCTCACAAGCCCTCGAAATGCCCAATCTTCGGCATTTCGGCTTTTCGACATTTGCCAACATGCACAATGAAGGGGTTCAGAATCACACACCTGTTTTGCGGTTTCACCAACGAGATCTCCTATGCGACAGTTCCTACAACCCAAAATCTAATTGATTAATCAATAGATCTACGAAAAACCAAAGCTACAATCCTTTACCACATTCGGCCATACCCCTTAATGGCCTAAAAATCTTACCTTTACCGATTTAGATCGCTTTAGATCTAGATCTGATGATTCCGATGCCTTTACTGCCTCACTTGCTCGCCTCCTTCGTAACTATCACTCAAAGAACAAAGAAAAACACCACTTGATTTACTAAAAGTCCAAATCGGCAAAGTCCCCAACTTTAGGGACTTTCGGCTTTTCCAACACATGAAATATTGAACAGATCTGAGGTATTAAACACTTACCAATGATTTCTCTTCGATTCCTACACAGATTGATGCAAATCTACCCCTTGAACGCTAGTAGAACCCTTAACTATGAGATCTGAAATTTTCGGCTATCTCCCTACACTAATGGTGATTTCGGCTTTTCAACTAGAGAAGAAGATGGCGATTTGAGCTGTGAGTTTGGGTGATGGTGTCGACAATGAAGTGGCTCAAGGGAATGTAGTAATCGGCCACAACAAGTGAAAGGAATAGGGGTAATTCGGCTTACAAGAAATTGGCAAAAAAGAAAGCAGTTTTCGGGATTTCTGGCACTTTGAGCAATCGGCTATGGCTATTTTTGGAGGGATAGAATCGAAAGAAATTGCAGATCTGAGTATGATAGAGTGTTCGGCTAAGGGGAAGATCAACAGAGTAAAAAGAAAAGAAGAAAAGCAATGATAGAGAGGAAGAAGAAGAAGAAATCGGCTAGATACTCTTAGGGAGGCCAATTTCGGCTTTTTTGACTGAAAAGAGAATAATAACACCTAAGGTGGCTAACCCTAACTCTCATGACAGAAAATAGAAAAAGACAAAACCCTAATAATTCCCCTAAAACAATCGGCCCAAGTCCCTGAAGCCCCTTGCCGAATTCCCACTTAAATTAGGCTCATGCTTTAAAAATTAAAAAAAACACTATGCTTACCTTGTAACTCGAACCCTTGTCCTTGCATATCCACTTAGGCGCCACTTTTTTAGGAGCTTAGTGGCGCCACCTTGCCACTCTACCAAGGCTCCCTTTGTGACATATTTTACACGATTTTTCTTAAAGGCCCACTTAACCAAGTCCCCTTTCACTTGAAAATCCAACTTAATATTTTACCGGGTTTTAACTTAAGCTTGGGCCTTCTAAAGGCCCACTAACACACTTAAACATAATTTCAACAATCAGAACACCAAAATTCCAAGATTTCACCAAAGGCACAAAAACCTGAAAAAAATCCCGAAAATCCTATAATTCATTCATAATTTATTTAATTACTAAACTAAACACCAATTGTAATAATGCCATTTATATTTTTATAATAAAAAATAATAATAATAGTAATAACAATAATAATTTTATAAACATGTTTTTATCTAATGATAATAATTTTTAAATACAGTAATATTTTTTTCTAATAACCATAATTATAATTTTCATAAAATTTTAAAACATCAGTAATAATAAATACAGAAATATTTTCTAAGAATAATTTAATTCAAAATTTTTTTCTTAAACGATAATATTTAAAACTTCTCAATTATTCTGATTTTCTTCTATCCGAACCTAGACTCAAAGCCCAATTCTTCTAGGCCCAAATTCAGGGTGTTACATGAATATTCTCTTTTTTGTTTTTCTTTTTTAATACTATTAGTAGTATCGGACTCATCCGAAAAAGTTTGGTCTTCCTCAGATAAAGCTAATATAACATTACTATTACCATAATATAAAGGACCTAATTCCATATCTTGTTCTTCACATTTATTAGTAAGAACATTATCTAATTTATTATTAATATCTGATAAAAGTTCTTTAGACTCGTTGTTCAAGTCTAACTCAGTTACTTTACTCATATTGTAAAATTCTAAATTTTTCCGTTTTGCTGGAAAAAGTTTAAAATTAATTTTAGAAAAATGAAAAAGTTAAAAGAAATTAAAAAGAAGAAATGATTTTTCTTCTGTGTATAATGCAAATAGGGACTGTGTAACGCCCCGAATTTTGGGCCTAGAAGTAATGGGCCTTGAATTTGGGATCGATTAGAATGCGGTTTTAAATAATTTAATTGTGTAAAAAAATAGAATTGCATGTTTAGTTAAAAATTAAGTGTTTTAGGAAGGCAAGGTAGTGGCATTGGTATGGACTCTGATAGGAAGTGATCAGGAGAGAATTTTAAGGTATGAATAAAGGAGAAAAAGTAGGAGATTGGGAGAGGGGAAGTGATGGTGCCAAAGTGGACTTTAGGGAATGTTAGGTTCGACTATTGGCTATTTAAAGAGTGTCGAATTTCATAGTAGGGTTTTCCTTACTTTCATATAGTTTCTTTCCTCCCCTCCTCTTGCCGAATTCTTCTTCTCCCCTTTGTTCCATTGTAGCGACGTAAAATTTGCTTTGGTCGCTAATTGAGGTGATTATTGAAAATTTGAAAAATCAACTTTCGATTTTAAAGAAAAGGGAGTCACCACCGATCTTTTTCCCTAGGTGTGATTGGACACCTAATAAAACCTCTTTTTAACAAAGAAAATTTATTTTTGGTAAAAAGAAGGCCGTGTTTAGGTCTACATCTAAATTCCAGAGAAAAATGGGGTTCGGGAGTCGGTTACGCGCGAGGAAGGTATTAGCACCCTCGCAACGCCCAAAATTGGTATCTTGTTAAGCGTGCGTTGTCTTAATTTTCAAAAATACGAGTTCAATTTGAATTTTAATCGTGATCGGATCAAAAGACGAGAATTTTTAAAATTTTAGGTTCTATTGAGAAAAGGGCGTTCCGTTTTTTAACACTAGCCGATGATTCACCCAACATAGCGATGAAATCACGGACTCAATGTTGGAACCGAAACGTTGCCTTATTTTGAAAATTAATTGAAAAAAGTATTTTTAAAATGATACGAGAACTTGTAACAATATTGTAACGTAATATAATCTAAACATATATTAAATTCGAAACATGCAAATAAAAATAAATGCGAATATACGGCAAGTAATAAACATTACAAAACATTGACAATACATACGATATTAAACAAGATAGTAAAAAATACACATATAATGGTATAGAACGTATATACGTAATATGATGTTTAAAATATAGTATCAAAGAGATATATACAAAGAATAACAATAATGTTAAAAACAAATTATTAATAAAACTTCATAAATATATGCATGATAACATTGAAAACGTATATACACAGTATAATATTAAAGATATGTACACTATATAGTATTAAAAAATATATGCATAAGATAATATATAAAAAATATACATAAATAATGTAATATTAAAAGTATATATATATAATTTATAAAAATATGTACTTAATATAGTATAAAAAAATATAAAAAATGTACTTAATTTAGTATCAAAATTACATACATGAAATAGATATTAGGAATAATAATAAAAAACAAACTATCAATAAAACTATAAATATATATACATTAAGAATATATACACAATAACAATATTAAAGCATATATGAATATATTAGAACATTATATTAAAAGGTATATACATAAAAAATATATATGATATATAAAGTATTAAAAATATAATATTAAAAAGAAACATAATATATATAAATATTTAAAAAAATTAATAAATAATAGATATAATAATAGTAATAACAAATAATAATATATTTGATAATAATAAAAATGATATAGCAAACTTAATCAATTTAAAAAAAATAGTAAAAGAACGAAAAAAGGACTAATTTGAAAGCAAGATAGAAGGTTCGGGATAAATTTTAAACACAAAAACAAATGAAAGGGATTTATTTGAACACGCACTAAACTAAGAGGGTCAAAAGCACAATTTTCCCAGCTATTAAAACGCTGCACACTGAGAGGGACCAAAATGAACACGGAACAAAATCGCATGGTAAGATTAAAAAATAAAGAGATATTTAATTATAAAACTATAAAAAGCAGAAGGGCTGAATGGGTAATTAACCCATAACTCAAAAATACGCGGATCCTGATGATAAGGTCGGGTCGGACAATCAGGTTCCCCCAAAACGACGCCGTTTTGGGCGCGTTTGGGGGACTCCAAAACGACGTCGTTTCTGTAGTATTATAAAACCCAAAATTTTTCTAAAATCCTCATTTTTTCTGGTGTTCTAAAAAAAAGAGAGCTAAATGCTCTCAAACCTTCTGGGTCTGCCCAAAATCTGGCCAGGTGGGCCACTGCCGATCGTCGCTGGAGCCACCGTGTGCCGCCGTCGCTTGCCACCACGCGCGGTGGCCGAAAGTTCCCAAGGTAACTTTTTTTAAAAATATATATGTATATTTTTATAAAAACAAAGAAAGAAAGAGGGAAAAAAGGGTCCAAAAATAGGAAAAGAAGAAGAAAAAAAAAGAAAATCACCTCCGTATATTTGATACTGATTTTTGATTTTTGATTCTGATCTAGTGCTATTCTCGCTTTGATCTTGCTCTATTTTGTGTATGTATTTGCTTTTAAATCTAATATTTGTACATTGAACCACAGTCCGAACCCTTTTACACAGATTTTGTTCGGCTTATAGAACCTTTTTTTTACAAATATTTCCTATTATTTCTTATCTTTGCTCCTGTTTGCGTGTTTGCTTTGTCCTTGCAGTGTATGGGCAATGTTGAGTGACCGGGGTTGGTGGCAGAGAGTGGTTGCGGCTTTGGCAGAGGGTGGTTGGAGGTCGGCGCCGATTAGGGTTAGGTATTAGGGTTTTTGTTTTTTTATTTTCTGATTTGGGTATTGGGTTGTAGTGGGCTTAATTGGGTTTTTGATTTTGGTTTGTAAAATTGGGCTGTTTAGGTGTTGTGGGCTTGGGTTGTATTGGGGTTAAGGGAATTTGGGTTTAAACTTAGTGCAAGCCCGGGCAAATATTAGGCTGTACATCCATCTTTGCCGAATTTTTCCTTTGCCAAATAGCCATCTATTGTTTGCCGAAACCCTTAGTAAGTCCCTTTCTTTTTCTTAAAACTCGAATACCTATGGTTTCTTGCCGATTTCTTTTCCTTCATCACTATCCGTCTTTGATTACCATCCTTAAGTTAGTGTTGAAAAGCTGAATGCTAAATTAGCAGATATCTAGGCCTTTAGTTTGAAGGCGAGTTTCGGTAAGAGTCTCATTCTCAATTTCGGTTTCTTAAAGGGGTGGCTGAATATATGTGTAGAGGTGACTCGTGTTGAAGACGAGTCACCTGATGTTTATAAAATATGTGTGTTGATGCAGATCTAGGAATATTCGAGACTATTCGCTAGGGAAGGGCTAGAAAAGCCGAAGGTTCACAGTAAGACTACAGTAAGTCTTCGGGATTTGATAAAGTTTTAGTAAGGTTTGGCGTTGATTTGGAAGTGGTTTTGATTGTAGGTCAAGGTTGAGGATAGTGTAGGTGCGAGTCGTCAACCAGGTGTGTACAAACACTACACACACGGCGAAACAGCAAAAGTTAAAATCCCGAAATTCTGTATGGGCCTACCGAATTTGTGGGCCCAATAATTGGCAAAATTGTGATATGAAATTCTATGATGAAATGTTATGCATGAATTGTATGATTGGATTATGATTGGGCTTAATGGGCTTTATAAACATGTTTGGGCTCTATGGGGTGGTAGGAACGTATGCTGGGATTTAATGGACTTTAGGCCTAGTTTAATGGACTCTTAAATTTTCACAAAACTTAACTAAGTAATAAACATGTCTGTGAACAAGTCGATAGACTAAGGTGTGGCAACCGACATATGCATGTCTAGGATTGGATCATGGAAGAGCCTGTTACTTAAGCGGTCCGAGTGACCCACCTCCTCTTCTCTTGAATCCTACCTGGTGTATAATGTCCATTCATCTTAGTCGCGGGGACCTGTTGATGAGCCAAAACCCACAATAAAAATCTGTATCATTAGGAAATTACGAAAATACCCTTCTAAGGTAGAATTACGAAAATGCCTTGCAAGGTAGAACTACTAAAACACCCTCGTAGGGTAGGAGTACCGAAATACCCTTGTAGGGTAGGTTTACGAAAATACCCCTGGGTAGTGAAGTGACCAAAATACCCCTAAGTGCTTAATATGTGAAAATATGTGAAAATTGTGTATGATGTATTCATGAATTGTATGTTGCACTGGGTGGGTTTGATGATACGGAAGAAGTGTTTTGAGGATCGCACAGTCGCTTGACGACTGTGGATCCACCGTAGGCTTTCAAGCCACCGAGTCGCTTGGCTACACCGTACATATATAGCAGCCTTGCTGCAACATGAGTAGTGCTGTTGTGTGTGCTACCATTGGTGTGTACAGGATGGGTGGGTTGATGTAGACATCCCCACAGGTGTGTTGGGCTGGTACTGGTGGTGTGTAGCGGTTGGATTTGGGATGGGAACATTTGCATTCATAAAATTCTGATATCATATGAGGTCAATGTGGGCTAAAGCCCAGACCACAAATATTGATTAGGGCTTAGGCCCAATGTGATATATGCATACTGAATTGATTTGATTGCTAAGGGTCGTACACACTGAGTTTCGAAACTCACACCCTTATTATTAATATTTCAAGTGATCCACAGTAGACGGCTCGACACGGGAGAGGGCTCGGAGGTGGCCACACTGCAAGTTACTTATGGATTTTAAATAAATAATTTTCTTCAATTACTTGAGTTTTGTTATTTTATTTTCATTTGATGTAATAGGGCCTTGTGTCTCCGATGTGACTGTATTTCGGGTTTTTATTTTTACTTAGATAAATTTCTCAAATTAAATGTGGTTTTTGAACTAACTTAATTATATGGGCCTTTTTTTTTATTAAATATGAGCTTTCTGTGACGACTCAAATTTCACGAGCACCAGAAAAACGAGACGTAAGGCCTCCGTCTTAGCAAATCGAGTTAGTAAATAATTATTAGAAATATTTGGGTGTTTAGTTGTGTGTTTAATTAAGCTTTGATTAGGAGAATTTAGTTTAATTAGAAATAGTTAGTAGAAAAGACTAAACTAAATAGAGTATAAAAGTTTAATTATGGAATATAAAAATATTAAGGACTATTTGATGGAAATTAGAATGTTTGAGATTGAAACTCAAATTTATGTCTCAATTTTATTCCTTTATTAGTGTATGAGTCTGGTAATGTTTTCTAATCCTATTCCGGCGACAGTTTGGGGTTAGAGGGTATTACACTTTCATTGTGGGCTTAACAGGAACTTGAATTTCTAAATCCCAAACTTAAGTTTTAAACCAAATAAATTTTCTATCAAACATATTCTTTAATTAAATGAATAAAGTCGTTTTGAAAAATAGTCCTTTCAATGTGACATCGCCAGATTCGGGCCTAACTTCTAGGCCGAGTTTGGGGTGTTACAGACTGCCACCCATTACAGTTTAGAAACATATTCCATAGTATTGTTGACCTTATACCGGGTGATGGTTTTTGGGTGATTAGAGCAGTGCCTAGAACTGCAAATCATGAGGCCGACGGTTTGGCAAATACGGGTGTGGGTAGATGTGAACCTGTGCTATGTGTAAGAGGCTAGTGTTTAGTTTTATTTTGCTTTGTTTCTGACCCTGTTTTCAATTCTGTGTATGGTATTGCAGTAAGCCAAGGCTACTCTTGTTGTTCTGGTAAGTTTGCAGCCGCAGCTGAAACATTCAGCCTCATGTATTAAATAATACTGCTACTTTGCCTTTAAAAATATTAATTTTTTCATGTAAAAACCTAAATTTTTTCCAATACATTCAAACTTTTCCCTTTTACCAAAAATAATTTAAAAAAAAATTAAAAAGATAAAATAAGTGACCAAAAGAAAATTTTATTAAAATTGGATGGCTAAAATGAATGTATAATAACATTATTGAATTAACGGCGGTTGACCAAAATGAAAACAGTTTTTAATGGTAGTATCTAAAATGAAAATTTATATTTTTTGGTGCCCAGAATAAAATTTTTTTAAAATTGTAAGATCAACTATGTAGTTTACCTAAATATTTATTTTAAAAACATTAATATTTTTGTTCATATTACACTAAAGATGTTCATGGACCAAACCTTTTTAATTCTGTCTTAGCCCGACACATCTTACTATTTAAAGTAATAAAAAGATTTTAAAATAAATTTTCATAATTGAATTTAAATAAAAAATATTTTAAACAATGAAATAGGTTATTCTTCAAACTTATGTGGGTCGAGCTTAGGCTTACTCTAGAATTTTTTTAAAAATTGAGTCTCGCCCTAGTCCAATCATGAGTACCTCTACATTACATTATTTATTTTAAAAAAATAATAAATTTGTGATAAAAATAATAATAGATTTTAAAATTCAAATTTTAACTTTTTTTTACATTAATTTTATTATAGGTTAATATCATATCTGCTATTTTTATATAAAAAGATATTTAGAACTACTCATAACTTCTCCAACTCTTAAATAGGAGTATGATGCACTTTAACGCACTTAAATGATATTTAAACTCCAACTTTTAACTTTACTTAAATATTTATATAAATTAATTTAATTATGACACAAATTCTTTTATTATTATTATTATTTGGTGAAAATAGAAATAACAGCTATATTACATTAGTCGTTCAAACTCCACATTAATAAGAACAAGGTATATTATAACAGGCAATGAGGTTGAAACGTAGATTTTAAAATTTCCCATATTTTGTGCTGGATTTTCCCCCTTTTTTATATAAAAAAAAATCTTATTAATGAATAATTAAAACAGAAATAAAAAAAATATAACTTTCTTTCTCTCTATACTTTAAACACAGATGTTAAAAAAGTTACTATGTGTAATTTGAAAATTATAACCTTAACTTTTTGCTCATTAACATTAATTTCTAATTAGCCCCTCGTCAGTTAGAAATTAGTTAAAGAGTATTTACACATATTTAGCTCATCTTTTATTTAATATCTAAAACCTGATATGTGTTAATTACATTAGATTACTTTTAATTTAAGTTAATCTTTTATGATAATAAATAATAACATATAACTATTCTTATTATCTAGCAATCTTCCATATGTACAACATATGCACTAATTACCTTATAATTACATGCCATAATAAGTTTATGAGCCAAAAACTTTAATTTCATAATGAAAAGTATTTTGAGCAATCTCGTCCATTAATTATGTTAATGATTTTCATTACATATTTCATAACTAAACTCATCTTTAATCACGTATAATACTACAACAAAATAACATAAATCAAGTATGGATGCGTAGTATGAAAATTACATGGAATGTGATTTAAACATGTCTGCTTCCAACTAATTCTTCTTAAACTTTTGTGTGATCAAACCTTAGCAAAATCATATTGTGATTAAATCAAACAAACCTTATTTCTACACAAATACCCTTAAAATATTTGTAAATTGATATAACTGAAAATGTGTGGATAATAGAAAATTTTAAAATTACAAACACCAACTAAAACTCAATATCTCCAAGATAGGTGGTCATGAAAAACCTTAGGTTTAGTCCCTTAATAAGCAAATCCTTAATCCAATATGCTTGTTAAACATTTCACCACTCTAAACTCTTTTTTTAATAATAATAAATTTAAAGTCTATATATTTTTACTTTGATTTGCTCTTATTATTATTGAAATTAATGATTCTTACAATGCCTCAAAAATTTCGATATCAAATATTGTGCCAAGTTAAGTTCAGTAAAAATGTTCAAATGATTTATACCATATTATTTATGTAATATTGGTAAAAAATTTATTTTAAAAATTCCAGAGGATAAATTTTGTACTTTTAGTATTTTTTTTATGAACTATTTTGAAAATGCGGAAATTTGCCAAATATTTGATTTGATTGCAACTATTTTAGGCTTTGTTTGTTTTAGCGTAAAAATTTTTACGGAAAATATTTTTAGTCTTTTTTTATGTTTGTTTCATGTAAAATAGGATGATTAAACGTAAAATTACCCCTTATTACTGTAAAATGTCTTATTAAATTTTTGTCCGTAAGATATTTTCCAAACTGATAAGGCTATGTTCATTGTAACACCCTCATAAAAGCACTAGAATGTTACATCCTTTACTACATTCTTCACTTATGAAATATTTTTTATAAACTTTCGTAATTTTTTAATTTAGTTCCTTTTTGACATAAAAGTTCAATAGTCACTTATTAATCATATTAAATCAATTTTCTCTCTTGTTACCCTTTAATCACATAATTTATCTCAATATCTTGTTTCACATATCAAATTTCTATGTATTTTTACTTCTATTATTTCATCCACATATTTTCTCAAGTTTAACAATTTAATTCTTATCAGCATAAAAATTTCATATTTTTTCACAATTTCACTTTTACAATACTTTATGCATATTTCATCATCTGATAACACATTCATTAAAGTTTTATCACAATTTCCTTACTCACATATTATATTGTTTCATACTTAAACTTTTGTATATTTTTCAATTTAGTCCCTATTGCCATGTAATTTATTTTTCATCATATAAACACTTTAATCAAATAATTCATTACAATATCTTATTTCACATAACAAATTTTCATGCATATCACTTCTCTTGTTTCAATTATAAATTTCACAAAGTTTACAATTTAATCCTTAACGTCATGAAGATTTATTATTTATTATAATTTCACCTTAACATCGCTTTTTAATCAATTCACTATTTCATTTAAGCTCTTTACCATGAATCTCAAATGTATGTTTGTTTCATTAAAATCAATTTTTATGAAATATTTTCAAGAAATCTGCCAAACAACAAAAAATATTTTACACAGATTCATCCAAACACCAGAAAAATATTAACTTTTCGAAAAAATAAATCATTTTCTAGAAATCAATTTCTAAAAGCCATATTTAATGAAACAAACAAAGCCTCAGTGAAGGATTAAATTCAATCACATAATGATTTTAGGATTAACTACCAACTATATGCTATATTGATTATATTCAACTCATGTGTATAGTGGTGTGTTTATTCTAAATTTTGTTAATAAGGTTACGATGATTTTAATGTTGCTCATGTCATCTGTACATTTTAATTATATTAATTGTAGCTTCATTTGCTATTACTTTTTTTATGCTAATTTTTTGTGGCATTGAGCATTGTATTAGTCATTATTTTATTTATTTATTACTTATCCATGTTACTATTATTGAGGTGTACTGTCAATTCCGTCAAATTTTAGTTTGATTAGAAGAATAGTTTCATTTGGTTTTAAAGTTAATTTAATTTAATTTAATTAGGTGTATAGGATCTCGATTAATTTGAGTTTAAATTAAAAAATTTGTGAGAAAGAAAATAGTTTAGGTTTAATTTTATTTGATTTAGAGGTATTTTGAGAGTTAGTCTAATTTAGTTTATGAATAAATTAAAATGAAATCAGTGTAAAATGTTTTGAATTAGGTCTTGGATTAAATTAGAAATTAATTTCACTTGAAATAATTAAAATTTGTTTAAGATGGAAATTCAGTTAGAATTAGTCAGATTCGATTAATTATAGGCTTGAGTTAAATAATTTAAGTTTTTAGATGAGAGTAATTAAATATTAAGTTAAATAATTTAATAAGTTAATGTCTTTAATTGTTGTTGATTTGGTGAATCATCGAAAAAGAAGGATTGTTGGAGATCGATCACTACTAAGTATCGATTGCTTAGATAACGATTTGTGATGTTTGAATTTCAATTTCCTTATATTATGGTTAATTTAATTATTTGATGTTTTAAAATTATTTTGTGGAATTAAAAATTATTTTATGTGTTTATAAAATTGTTTTTCAATTATTCCTAAAAGCTTAGTAAAATGTGTCGAAAAGTTTTCAAATATAATCAACATGCTGTAAAGTATGAGTCTCGTATTGTTTATTACATTCTGCGAATTGTCTTGTACATTTAGAAGTATTGTTATTGTTGCACTTTGCACATTGATATTCAATTGGTTATTAAATAAGTCGCGTATAATGTTCATCGAAGTATAACTATTTTTATAAAAGTACCTTGCATCTTCTTCACTAATTGTTTAGTGTTGGGTTGAATACTCGTATGTCTAAATGTGTTTTCTACTTGAGCTTATTTTAAACTATAAATTTTATATGTATCTATAGTTATGAAATTTGATAAATTGTTAATAATAATGTTATTGAAATTGGAAATTGGAAATCTGCTATTAAATATACTTCATGGAATTGTAAGAAATGTGGAAATAAATCAATTTTTATTTTTATATTGTTTTAGAAATGTTTAATGGTTTTTACTTAGTGCTTAAAATTTATTTTTAAATTGTTTTAAATAACTTTAATATTTGGTGAAATTAGAATTTGGAGAGCATTATTGAGATGTGAAAAGCTTAGTGTTCGAGTTTTTAATCCTATGTGCCGGTTATAATTAGTTTGAGTTCATGGTCGAGTCAAATTGTCAAAAGGAGTCGCCACCGATTTTTTTGAGGTGTGACCGGACACCTAATAAATCCTTCTTTTTTAGAAAATTCATTTTTGAATACCAAAGAAGGCCGAGTTTAGGTCTACGTCAAAATCCAGAGAAAAATAGGGTTCGGAAGTCGGTTACGCGCGGAGAAGGTATTAGCACCCCCCGCGACGCCCAAAATTGGTATCTTATTAAACACGTGTTGTCTTGATTTTCAAAAATACGAGCTCAATGTAAAATTTAATCGTGATCCGATTGAAAAGACGAGAAATTTTAAATTTTGATTTGTTAGAAGGGCGTTTCGTTTTCAACACGAGCCGATATGATTCACCCAACATAGCGATGAAATCAACGACTTAGTGTTAAACCGGTATGTTGCCTCATGTATTGAAATTAATTAGAAAACAAGAATAAGATTTTCGAAGTAATGCAAAGCAAATTGATATGAAATAAAAATAAATAAAAGAAAGAGCTAGAAATATATTGAAGCAAATAATAAATGTGACAATAATAGTAAAAATGATAAAGATGTATGCGATATTAAACATAATACTAGAATTAAACATGAAATGGAAGCAATGAATGTACATATATACACATATTATAATGGTTAATATGATTATGAAAACATGATATTAAAAATATTAATGATGCTACATATACGTATCATAATAGTAACAATAAAAAACTATATACATAATGGTATTTAGAACATGTACACGATACATATGAAAATGTATAAATAACATAGTATTAAAAAGTATGTATAAAATGATGTTGAAAGATACGTACATAATATGGTGTTAAAAATACATACATCGTATAGTTATTAAAAAAAATATAGAAGATAGTACAAAAACATTAAAACGTATATACATGACATACATAATATGGTAAAAAAAAATCTATGTAATATAATATTGAAAATATATACGATATGGTATTAAAAGGATAGATATATATAATATAGTATGAAAATATATGTACATAATATATATATAAATAATATAATACCAAAAATACATATATAATATATAAAAACATATACTTAGTATAGTATTAAAAATATACATAATATATACATATAAGGAATAATAATAATATTAGAAGCAAACTATTAATAAAACTACATAAATATATACCTATATATTAAAATATATACACAACAATAATAATATCAAAAGTATATACGTGAAATATATATTAGAAATAATAATAACATTAAAAAAGTATTTACATAATATATAAAGTATTAGAATATAATATCAAAACGTAATAGTATATATATAAGTATTAAGTAAAATAATACTAATACTAATAGTAAAATGCTAATGAATATTAGGTATGATAATAATAATAATAATATAAATAATATCGAGGAAAAGGTGATAAAGGATGGAAATTGAAATGGGAACAAAATTTTGGGGGGAATTTAAAAAAGAAATAAAGAAAAAGGATCAAATTGAATGCGCTAAAACACTGAAAGGGCCGAAAGCGCAATAAACCCTAATGGCCTGAAACGCACAGCAACACAGGGGATTGAATTGAAAACCGAGGAGAAATTTGAGGGTCGAATTAAAATAAAAGAAAATTAGCGCTGGGCCTAATTGAACCATACTGCAAAAGCGGAGGTCCCTTTAGCGCAAATAACCCAAATGAAGAGAAACACGCGGATCCCCTGTTAGAAGGGTTGGGTCGGAGTCGGGTGACCCCTATCCATGCTGAAACGCCATCGTTTGACGTCTATCCATTAGGCACAAAACGGTGCCATTTTATGAAGGTAGAAAAGGCCCAAAACTTTTTTGAAATCACATTTTAACCTAGTCAAAAAAGAAAACTGCAGTAGCCACTCAAAATCCTCTCTTCCCCTATTGCTCTGGTCGGTCAAGTTCTTTTAAAACCCACCGTACCTCCACCGTGCGCGGTGGTTAATGGTATGTGAGGAGGGGCTTTTGAAGGCCATACTCAGCCGAGGGAGAACGCGGGAGCGAAGGGGCCCCATTCCTTTTGGTGTGTAACCCCGTCGACAGCGAAAAACCTCCAGTGACTCGACCGCAAGGCGTCCCGGTAAGGCCTCTTTTCTTCTTTTTTTGATTTTTGTTTTTTAGGAAAATAAATAAAAATTAAAAAAAAACTGAATAAGATAAGAAAAAAAACCTCAAAGTTTTCGAATATTTGGTATTTTGCTCAAATCTTCTTTTTGATTTTTCTTCTATTTATTTATTCTTTCAAATCCCCCCGATACATTGATTCATTCGGCTTTTATATAGCCGAGAGAGAAAAAAATTGAAATACAAATTTTTATTTCTTTTTACTGTCTCTATTGCTACTTTTTCTCTGTTCTTGCGTGTTTGCTGTGTCTGTTGCCTATTTTGGGTTGTTTTGCAGGGCTGAGGACGGTCAACGGTGCTCGTTTTGGTGTTAAGGGTAGGCACAGTCGAACCTCGGGTGTGGAAAGTGCCGACGAGGCACGTGGGCGCGAGGCGCTAGGCATGGCCTAGGGTTTCTGCTGAGATGCTAAAATTTTGGGCTGATTTGGGCTAGGTTTACTTTGGGCTTTAGTGATTTGGGTTTTGGGTTGTATTGGGTCTTGGGTTAAATTGTAACGGGTTATGGGTTGGTTTGGTTTAGGTGTGTTGGGTGAGGGGATTTCGGTAGGATTTAGTTTAGGTTTAATTTAGGGGTTTGTGGGTTTGATTTGTAAACGGTCCAAAATTTGCCTACAACAGCTGCCCCTCTTTGCTCATTGTCGTGTAATGGGAATAGAGCAAAGACATAAAGAAAGGGCAATTTTGCCCGGTCTCGCCGAATCTTGACCTCTTTAGTGCTCTTCTTGTTAAGGTAGTCCCTTTCCAGTCCATCGCATCTTGTAGCTTTGGTTCAATCTACCGCAACTTCAGAGGTATGACTTGTAACTTCAATCTATTCCAATGTAACTTCAAGGATATGAGATTTATGGCTTTGATCTTCTTCACTGCTCCACTGCAACTTTGGAGAGATAAGATTTGCAACTTTGACCTACTCCACTGCAACTTCAGGAAGGCAAAATCTGGTGTCTTTAATCAGCTCCGATCTTTATTCTTTACTAGGCATGTGACCCTAGGCTCAACTCACCTCTCCCAATATGAGTTGACTTTTTCAAAAAACAGACATTAAACAAAAAGAATTTTGAAAATACTTCAACATGTGGCCCGAGGTTCAACTCACCTCTCTAAATATGAGTTAAAAAATAGAATCTGAAAAACAAAATTTGAAAAACAGAATTTGAAAAATAGAAATTGAAAATACCTCAGCATGTGAGCCGAGGCTCAACTCACCTCTCGCAATATGAGTTGACTTTTGAAAAACATAAATTGAAAAACAGAAATTGAAAATACCTCAGCCTGCCCTAAGGCTCAACTCACCTCTCGCAATATGAGTTGATTTTTGAACACATAAATTGAAAAACAGAAATTGAAAATACCTCAGCGTGCCCTGAGGCTCAACTCACCTCTCGCAATATGAGTTGATTTTTGAAAAACAGAAATTAAAGACAGAATTTGAAAATAGAATTTGAAACTACCTTGGCGTGTGAGCCAAGGCTCAACTCACCTCTCGCAATATGAGTTGATTTTTTGAAAAACAGAACTTGAAAATACCTCAGCGTGACTTGAGGCTCGACTCACTTCTCGCAATATGAGTCGATTTTGAAACATAAATTGGAAAGCAGAAATTGAAAAATAGAATTTGACAATACCTCGGCGTGTGACCTGAGGTTCAACTCACCTCTCGCAATATGAGTTGACTTTTTTTTAAAACATGACAGTAAATAAAATTTTAAAATACCTCGATATGAGATCCGATGCTCAACTCATCTCTCGCAATATGAGTTGATTTTTTTGAAACAAACGGAAATTAAAATAGAATTTGAAAATACCTCGGCTTGTGACTCGAGGCTAAACTCACTTCTCGCAATATGAGTTGATTTTGATGAAAAACAGAAATTGAAAACACCTCAGCGTGTGACCTGAGGCTCAACTTACTTCTCACAATATAAGTTGATTTTTGAAACATAAATTGAAAATACCTCAGCGTGTGACCTAAGACTCAACTCACCTCTCGCAATATGAGTTGATTTTTGAAAAACAGAACTTAAGATTACCTCACCGTGACCGAGGTTTGACTTACCTCTCACAATATGAGTCAATTTTTGAAACATAAATGGGAAGATAGAAATTAGAAATACCTCAACGTGTCTTGAGGCTCAACTCACCTCTCGCAATATGAGTTGATTTTTGAAAAATAGAATAAAAATATACCCAAAATCTCTCATCTGGTAGAATTCGGGTGTCT
This sequence comes from Gossypium stocksii, assembly GCA_020496765.1. NCBI lineage: Eukaryota > Viridiplantae > Streptophyta > Magnoliopsida > Malvales > Malvaceae > Gossypium > Gossypium stocksii. The sequence continues at coordinate 6,549,562 of CM035625.1, read as the reverse complement.
TTTTCCTTGATTCAGTACAACTATCATTGCATCCTCTTGCTCTGCTAGAGTATCTTTATATGTCATGCATGATGTTATCATGATATGTACATATTGGTCTTAAATGCCTTTATGCCTACATGATTGTGCTATACGCCTTGGGCTTGTTTGTCATATATCCCTTTTCGTCACGACTTTTGACGATCTGTGTTCATTGCTTTGACTCTTGATTTTCTCTTCAGGCTTTGTACCTGTCCCCAAGTTTCACGAGTAATCTGTGTTTCTCAAATATCACTCTTTTGTCCTCTGTTGAATTTTGTCCTTACTTTGAGGCTCTTATACTCATCCAATTCTCATCCAGGTAATACTCAACACTTCTTTTGTTTTGAGTATGTTATTTCAAAATGCTCTAAATCTTCAACGCATGAACTCTTCCATGTTTTTTAATCAAGAATCTTTTTGAGCATGTCTTCTTGCGTAGATGTTTTCGAGCTACTAAAAATGCTTCAAATACTATAGTCTTGCTGTTTGACTCGCTGCTCGAATTGCCTTACTCCTTGGGCCCAGATCTTTCATTAGGACGCACTCTCGGGTTTTCATCCTAATCCTTTTTGTGTTAATCAAGATGCCCTTTTCGGGTTTTCATCTTGATCTTCCTTCTTTTTTTCCGTTTTTAAATATTCAAGGCGTCATCACTCATTGCCCATCAGGGCTTAATCACTGACGTAATACACTACCCTATTGCTCGGCTGGTATTTCGACCCAAAACCCGAGGGAGTAATCACGTTTTGCTCAACCAGCTTGCCCCACTGTAACTTCAGAGTCCATTCCACTATAATTCAAAGGTATATGATCTGTAACTTGTTCCATCGAGATTACATTACTGGTGTGATATCTAGTTTCTGCTAAGCTAATATCTTTGACAGAAAATCTGAAGAGATAAACTCAATTTAAGCTCAAATACTTGGTGAGCTATTAAACAACAGTCCTGTTTCAGGTTCCTGTACTATTTAAAAGCTTTTAGATTAATATGCGAAACTCCTTTTATAAAAGTATGATTAGTCCATTAATCATTATTTCAATGCGAAATGCTTGAAAAGGATCATACTAATGGACAAGAAGAAAATTGATTAGGAGCATAGCTCGAAGCAAACAAGTTGAACAATGAGAGCAAATGCAAGTTTATTGGAAGCGCATTTTGAAAAGAATAAGATAATCAAGGATAAATTCAAAAATGGGTAAAATGGAAAGCTAGGTGCCCCAGATATCGCAGCCTGAGCTTCTCTGTACAAACTCCTTTGAGACCATTTTGAGCTCAACATGTGTTTATGGGATTCGGAGTACTTTGTCGATGCCCCAAAATGTAGCATACTTCTTCATTGTCAATTCAAGTATAGCATGACTACCATATGTCCCGTTTTATCAAAATTTGAGCAGCCATTTTTTAGTTTTTCAACTCAAAACCCCTTTGGTCTCAAGGCGCCCTTTGCGGGTTTTCACCTTAGCCTTTCTATTTTTCTTTTCTTTCATTTTTTCTTTCTCTTTTTTTTTTTTTTGTTTTTGAATGAATGAAGGCCTTAAAGCTCCCTTTGCGGGTTTTCACCTTGGCCTCTCTTTTTTAGGTATCTCTGGACTGAATCTGAATTTAGGATTGGATCAGTGCTCCTCCGGGGAAAGCCTCCCTTACCTCATAAAGTTCTTAAGCATTCCTTTTCCTTTGAAATCCTTTTGTACAGAAAGGATCTTCTGTCATAACTCGCATTATCCATTTTCGCACATTTGACTATGATAAATACTTTCAAACCTTTTCTACAGTCAAGTTTACTGAAGACATTTTACTTCATCCAATTCTTGATTCAATCGAAGGTTGGAGAAAAAGAATCTTAATTTCCATGGGCAGAACCACCTCTAATGCCCCAGCAAAGGTCCTGGTCAACTTTAATAAGCACAAAGAGTAAAATGTAGCTTCTTATGCCCATATTTACAAGTCTCGGTCACCTTTCATAACTTTTTTGTATTTTTTCCTTTTGGTAGCCTTTTTTGTATTGTGATATGGCGCCTAATCTTTAAACGAACTGTAATCTTTTGACATTGTACAGTAGCGCACTATAAAACATGATTCTTTTTTGGCATTTAATCTCTTTTTTCTTTATCACTGTCGACTTTATAATATTGGCATATGAAGCAACATTCACTTTCTTAGCGAAGCAAATGACGACCACGACGATGATGTCAACTAGAAGCTTTTGACGAGATCGTCCCCAAAATATCTATGCCCCACGTATTGAAAAGTTTGCGACATAACTGATGCCATTCCCTTCCCATGGTGGACCAACAATATCCGATCCTCGTGATTAGCCTGGCTATTGTAGAACCATTGTCATGTGTTCTTTAGACAACCATATGGACCTCTTTCAAGATGTTCCTAAGTGCGTCTTAATATGATCGTGCGAAAACATCCTTGAATTCTTGGAAATAACTCAGTAGTCTTACCTTATTTCTGCGGTGAGCTAGGTTTCGATCTTCATCTCTTTTCCAAGCTCGCAATGCCAACTGACCATTTACAATTTAGGATTTGTCTTTCATCTCATTCTGCCATCCTTAAGAATCAGTAGATAGGTACAATCTCTGTCATCTTCAAAGTCCTGAGATCCGTCTAGACACATATCTCACTTCGAAGGGAGTCAGTAACAGCATCGCTCGTGACATTGATATTTGGGGACCTATTGTGGGCACGAAGGCATATTCCAAAGAATAAATGATTCTTAAGATGATTATTTGCATGGTATGATCATGAATGAAGAGTGAAAAAAATATTTGAATAAAAGTTCAAGGAATAAAAGAATATCTGCTCAAATAGATGCATTTTATTAAAATAAAAATCTTGGACCCAATCCTATTTCACAAAAGGAAACTTATCGCCTCTACGCTTAAGGCCATAAGTATGTTTTGAATATTACTCTAGATTAGCTTTAGAAGTACACAGGCCTCTTCCACAGTCTCATTGTTCAAAACACTCCCAAGTATGTGAAGTTTGGAGGTGGGTGACATCGAGGTCGTGGTTGAATTGGGTACGAATTAGAAGTATAGTGGCTTCCTATTCCCACCATATGGGTTTCTGGATCTTTTTCTTCATGGGTGCTGCCCCCTTTTTAGCTCTCGAGAACTTTTATGCTTCCACTTTTGATGGCATTCTCAATAAGTTTCCCGGATATCATAATATCCGTGAAGTCTTTCGTAGCGCTTCCTACCAACTTATCGTACAACGGCACTTTCAAAGTGCTAATGAAGAGAACTGCTATTTCAGTTTTGGTTAAAGAGGGTTCTACTTGTGCTGAGACATACCTCCATCTCTGCACGTACTGCCTAAAAGTTTCCGTCGGCTTCTTTTTCATCCTCTGCAGAGTCAACCGATCAGGCACCATGTCAGACACATGCTTGTACTGTTCACAAAATGCTGATGCTAAGTCTTTCCATGATCGAATCCTTTCTCCGTTAAGTTGATTATACCATGAAGAGCCGATCCGACCAAGCTGTCTTGGAAACAGTGTATTAGTAATTTTTCCTCATTCACATAACCAGCCATCTTCTAGCAAAACATGATAAGATGCCCCTTTGGACAACTCGTTCTATCATATTTTTCAAAGTCTGGTACTTTAAACTTCGGAGGCAGAACCAGATCAGGTACCAAACTGAGCTCTTTGGCACTCAATGCAGAGAAGACTTTAGTGCCTTCTATCACTTTGAGCCTTTCCTCCAAGCTCTTATACTTCTCCAGAACCTCGTGATCATCCATTTTCAACCTGGCTATTTCTACCGGATCATCCAAATTTGGAACATTTGGATGAGTAAGATTAACTCCAGGGTTTGATATAAATATTCCTTGCCCTAAATGAGTAGGTGGCACGGGTCGTTGCTCCAGACCTGTAGGTTCCCTTTGGGTGTACCCTCTTTGTATTGCGTGGGTGTGTAATGGAGTGAATCCTGGGGGATAGAGCGGATCTTGATCGTGATTAACCCTCGACTGAGGTTTCATAACATCGGGGCTATGCATGGGTCCTTTTTCCTTGACCAAAGCTGACATCATTTCAATCATCTTAGCTATTTGATCCTTTTGTTCCATTGATTTCTCTCGAGATCTCACTATCAGATCCCTTATTTCTTGCTGTGACTTAGCTAGTTGCTCTTGTAGTTCCCTTTGGGCTCTTTCCATCCTTTCGATTCTTTCATTGAATTCAACCTCCATTATTCTAGCTTGTCGGTGCCTTCTATACGAATGGTGTTATTCCAGCCTTGTATTGTCGTAATTGCGAACTGTATGATTTTCGCCCTAGTGAATGATTATGGAATGTGAAATGGATGAATGAATGAATAAATGTCAAATGAATGTTAGTCATGAATGAATATGCAAGAATTTGGTGTTGATTTCAAGATAGCCCCTATTTAGGCATTTCATTTATCAAAAGAGTTTATTACAAACGTTTCGGTCACTTGTGTAATTGACTCCTCCATCAGAAACCTTTTTTTTGGCAACCAATCTCTAATCAACACCTTCCTAACAAGATGCCTATAATGCATGATGAAAAATAAAAATAAACAAACAACCTTGGTTAGTACAACAAATATGAACAGAAGAAAACTGTGGAAAATCTAAAAAATTAAGCTTCTTGGTCCAATGGACCCGATTCCTTTGCATAACAAGCGTAAATGTAAAAGAAACAAGAGGTATGAGGTGTTTCTCTCGTGTACTTATCTCGGTGACTACTAAATGGTTGGAGGTTCGGCATGGCTCTAATTAGGTGGCTCGTGCGGTTCACTATATGCGGTTTCAGTTCTAAATAGGTACTCGAATTGTCCGTACTATCATCTACTAAGATTAGTACAAAGCCTCGGTCATTGCCCATCACAGGCTTACGAGTCCCATTCGAGGGATTACATTTACTTATGCCTATGTGGAGGGACAAGTTAGCTCACAAAAGCATAAGTCGTATGTAACCCGAAAGTATTCACTAGCCTGTGCGGAGGGACAAGTTAACTCACGAAGGCATAGTGTTTACTTTCACTTAAGAGGACGGAGCCCGGGTATAGAGCCCATGTAATGTAAAAATGCACGTGCACGGTGTGTGGGGAGAAACTCACAAACCTTTCGTTTTATTTGAAAAAATACGAAACTAAAAGCGTAAGAACTTAGAGCTTAAAAACAGAAGGATAAAACAAGTTAGCAAAATATTTACAACAGATGTAAATGCATGAAAAAATGAAATTTTCGGATCACGACTAAATATTTATTTGAACAAGAAAATTTGAAAATTTTGACAACACGCACTTAATTCGACTCGACTCTCAAAAAAAAGGTCCCCAATGGAGTCGCCAGCTATAGCGACGTAAAAAATTTTAACTTTGGTCACTAATAGTGGCGATTTATTGAAAACTTGAAAACTGAATTTTGATTTTATAACAAAAAGGGAGTCGCCACCGATTTTTTTGAGGTGTGACCGGACACCTAATAAATCCTTCTTTTTTAGAAAATTCGTTTTTGAATACAAAAGAAGGCCGAGTTTAGGTTTACGTCAAAATCCAGAGAAAAATAGGGTTCGAGAGTCGGTTATGCGCGGAGAAGGTATTAGCACCCCCCGCGACGCCCAAAATTGGTATCTTATTAAACACGTGTTGTCTTGATTTTCAAAAATACGAGCTCAATGTAAAATTTAATCGTGATCCGATTGAAAAGACGAGAAATTTTAAATTTTGATTTGTTAGAAGGGCGTTTCGTTTTCAACACGAGCCGATATGATTCACCCAACATAGCGATGAAATCAACGACTTAGTGTTAAACCGGTATGTTGCCTCATGTATTGAAATTAATTAGAAAACAAGAATAAGATTTTCGAAGTAATGCAAAGCAAATTGATATGAAATAAAAATAAATAAAAGAAAGAGCTAGAAATATATTGAAGCAAATAATAAACGTGACAATAATAGTAAAAATGATAAAGATGTATGCGATATTAAACATAATACTAGAATTAAACATGAAATGGAAGCAATGAATGTACATATATACACATATAATAATGGTTAATATGATTATGAAAACATGATATTAAAAATATTAATGATGCTACATATACGTATACATAATAGTAACAATAAAAAAATATATACATAATGGAATTTAGAACATGTACACGATACATATGAAAATGTATAAATAACATAGTATTAAAAAGTATGTATATAATGATGTTGAAAGATACGTACATAATATGGTGTTAAAAATACATACATGGTATAGTTATTAAAATACATATATGAAATAGTACAAAAACATTAAAACGTATATACATGACATACATAATATGGTAAAAAAAATCTATGTAATATAATATTGAAAATATATACGATATGGTATTAAAAGGATAGATTTATATAATATAGTATGAAAAATATATGTACATAAAATATATATATAAATAATATAATACCAAAAATACATATATAATATATAAAAACATATACTTAGTATAGTATTAAAAATATACATAATATATACATATAAGGAATAATAATAATATTAGAAGCAAACTATTAATAAAACTACATAAATATATACATATATATTAAAATATATACACAACAATAATAATATCAAAAGTATATACGTGAAATATATATATTAGAAATAATAATAACATTAAAAAAGTATTTACATAATATATAAAGTATTAGAATATAATATCAAAAGGTAATAGTATATATATATAAGTATTAAGTAAAATAATACTAATACTAATAGTAAAATGCTAATGAATATTAGGTATGATAATAATAATAATAATATAAATAATATCAAGAAAAAGGAGAAAAAGGTTGGAAATTGAAATGGGAACGAAATTTTGGGGGAATTTAAAAAAGAAATAAAGAAAAAGGATCAAATTGAATGAGCTAAAACACTGAAAGGGCCGAAAGCACAATAAACCCTAATGGCCTGAAACGCGCAGCAACACAGGGGATTGAATTGAAAACCGAGGAGAAATTTGAGGGTCGAATTAAAATAAAAGAAAATTAGCGCTGGGCCAAATTGAACCATACCGCAAAAGCGGAGGTCCCTTTAGTGCAAATAACCCAAATAAAGAGAAACACGCAGATCCCCTGTTAGAAGGGTCGGGTGACCCCTATCCGCGCAGAAACGACGTCGTTTGACGTCTATCCTTTAGGCACAAAACTATGCCATTTTATGAAGGTAGAAAAGGCCCAAAACTTTTTTGAAATCACATTTTAACCTAGTCAAAAAAGAAAACTGCAGTAGCCACTCAAAATCCTCTCTTCCCCTATTGCTCCGGTCGATCGAGTTCTTTTAAAACCCACCGTACCTCCACTGTCCGCGGTGGTTAATGGTAAGCGAGGAGGGGATTTTGAAGGCCGTACTCAGCCGAGGGAGAACGCGGGAGCGAAGGGGCCCCATTCCTTTTGGTGTGTAACCCTGTCGACAGCGAAAAACCTCCAGTGACTCGACCACAAGGCATCCCGGTAAGGCCTCTTTTCTTCTTTTTTTGATTTTTGTTTTTTAGGAAAATAAATAAAAATTAAAAAAACTGAATAAGATAAGAAAAAAACCTCAAAGTTTTCGAATATTTGGTATTTTGCTCAAATCTTCTTTTTGATTTTTCTTTTGTTTATTTATTCTTTCAAATCGCCTCGGTACATTGATTCATTCGGCTTTTATATAGCCAAGAGAGAAAAAAATCGAAATACAATTTTTTATTTCTTTTTACTGTCCCTATTGCTACTTTTTCTCTGTTCTTGCGTAGTTGCTGTGTTTGTTGCCTATCTTGGGTTGTTTTGCAGGGTTGAGGATGTTCAACGGTGCCCGTTTTGGTGTTAAGGGTAGGCACAGTCGAACCTCGGGCTTGGAAAGTGCTGACGAGACATGTGGGCGCGCGGCGCTAGGCATGGCCTAGGGTTTCTACTAATATGCTAACATTTTAGGCTGATTTGGGCTAGGTTTACTTTGGGCTTTAGTGATTTGGGTTTTGGGTTGTATTGGGTCTTGGGTTAAATTGTAACGGGTTATGGGTTGGTTTGGTTTAGGTGTGTTGGGTTGAGGGGATTTGGGTAGGATTTTGTTTAGGTTTAATTTAGGGGTTTGTGTGTTTGATTTGTAAACGGGCCAAAATTGGCCTACAACACTTAGCTCTAACAGATTAGTTAATCTCTCTTATATCGGTTAATTGTTTAGTGATTTAATTAAGTTGTGTTAAATGAGTTATTATTTGTTTATTTAAATTGCATGTTTTATTGTGTATAATTGAATGATTGATTGGGTAGGTTGCTTTGGCGACTACTATGCGCTCCAGATCTGGTTGAACTTTGTTGGGATCTAGTGTCTTTAGTGTAATTTTTTACTATATATAATTGTAATTTTTCAAATAGATTGGTTTAATAAAATTCCGTCATTTACATTAATATTGTTTGTATTTGTCTTCAATTTTTTTGCACAAAAAAGGCAAAATAAACAACCAAATATTGACTTGTTAATTACCTAATATTTAACTAATATTATTTTGTGTTATGTGACCAGATCGTAATGTGAGAAAATAACTTATATTAGTAGGTAATCTAAATGATCCATAATCTAATCAAAATTTAGAAAATCAATTAAAAGACTATTATCCCATCTATCAAGTCCAAGTAGGAGATACATTGTCTTGGGTATTAAAGTGGGTGACTCCAACAAGATAGAGACATAGGTGAGATTTTCTAGATTGACAATACATCAGACAAGACCCAAATAGAATAAATCTAGATCCATTTATGGATTTATTCACTTGTGGCGTTCATAGTGTGGCTTACCTTAATCCTAAGTAAGTGACGGGCTATGTGTGTGTGACTCGTATACTTTGATGTACCGAATGCCTAAGTTCAATAATTAGTAGAGTCGAAAGCTAGTACTTTGGATATACGACTTCTACATAATATAGCTTCACTTACAATAATGAAATTCATAGTCTGATAAAGGATAAATGATATCCTTTCATTGACATTACATGATAAATGGAAAAGTAACGTGGCCACGAGTAATGTCTAGGACAAATAATTTAATTACTATGTGTTAGTAATTGACTTTTTCATGAAGATGTAATGGTTTCCATGAGATAAAATAGAATAGTATTGGGTAAATGAATTTAACAAAAAGAAATTAAAGATACCCTATGAGGGTAACACATATAAGATAAGGCCATTGGACAAGCACTTGATTAGTAGCTATCGTGATGATATATAATAAGGAGAGCTCAGTGATGATACTTTAGTGGAATGACTCAATGACTAAATAATGTTAATAGACGAAGAGTCAAAACTTAATTATAAATTATTTGAGTCCTAATTATATATGTCCAATTAGTTTCTCCGTTAGCTCAATATAACCTTGATAGTTTGTGTTGTAGGCCAATTTTGGCCCTAAACCCACAAACTAAAACCCAATTTTCAACCCAAACTAAATTAAACTCGGAGCCCATTTCCATACCCAATACATCTTAAACCTAGCCCAATAGGCCTAAACTTTAGCCTACAATTAGAAAAAATGAAAGTGAAACCCTAGCCCCACTTGCACCGCCTCTGTCGCATCAACCAGCAGCCACCACTGTCACGTCTGCAACACCGCCCATGCCACCGCCCTTGCACCTCAACTTGCGCTTGCAAGAATAAATGAAGACGTGACAACAATAATAAACAATAATGGTGTAAAGGCTATAAAAGCCATCAAAAACAATGTAATCGGTTCGGAAATTTCATGAATACAAAAACAAAATTCCGAATGCAAAAACAATGACTCAAAACGCTACAAAGATTAAGAAAATACAACCCAAAGAACAAGAACGAACCAAAACAGAGAAACCAAATCGACAAGAAGGTGATTTGATATCTCTTATTCATTCCATTTTAAAATATATTTTTTAGATATTTTTTAATATATATTATAAATAATAAGGGGAAATAATTTTTTTTAAAAAAAGAAGGAAATTTTCCCTTTTTCAAAAATCTGGCCACCGTGTACGGTGGCCGGCGGCGGAGGACCACGGCGGCACGTCGCCGGAGGCCTGGCCGGACTGTGGCTAGAAATCACCAAGCTGGGAGAGGGGGAGAGAGTTTTGCAAGATTTTTTTTTTGAAAAAGGGTGAAAATGATTTTTTTTGAAATTTTTGGGGTTTAAATACCTATACCAAACGACGTCGTTTTGGCCCTCATTTTAATGCCCAAAACGACGCCGATTCAAGTGACTCGAATTCGACTTGACCCGACCCGTCCGGGCTAGGATCCGCTTGTTTTTGGACAGAAGGGCTAATTCCGCATTTGGCCCTTCCGCTTTTTTATTGTTTTGTAATCAAGTTTTTCTTTATTTTAATTTGGCCCCGAAATTTATCGTGCTTTTCAATTTAATCCCCATGCTACGCACGTTTTAAGCTGGAGGGGTTTATTGCGCTTTTGGTCCTCTCCTGTTTTTGTGCATTGCAAAAAGGCCCTTTTCTTTCCTTTTTTATTTTTAAATTTACCCTGGATTGTCTGTTTTATTTTCAATTTAATCCTCTTTTAGTTTTGTTGTTATTTTATTAATTAATTTCATTAATATTATTAGTACTACTATTATTATTTTATATCATTACTATAATATATTTAGTATTTTTCTAATATTTATTTTTACTATTATATTTATTATTTTAAATATTCACTATTATTTTTATATATATTTTTTATATTATAGTTGGTTTTGGTATTTTTAATATCTCATTTTTTTAGTATTATATGTATATTTTTCATGTACATATTAGTATTTTCTACTATTATGACAAATATATTATTTCTTTTATTATATTATTAGAACATTATTTTTTATTTTTTTCTTTATTGTAAATATTATTATTATTATTATTATCATATTATATTTAATATTATTGTAATATTATCTTAACTATTACATTTTATTACTACCATTTTAATATTATTCCATTAGTCTATTATTATTATTTTTATTACTAACATATTTTCATATACATATTATTATTATTATATTATTATTATTCCTATTATATTACTAGCACATTATTTTCATTATCATTTTTATTAATATTATTACTATTATTATTACTACTATTATTGTTTTAATACTTCATATTACGAATTATGCTACATTTTCCCTACGCCAAAATAATCTTTTTATAAAGGCAATATTCTGTAATTAGAGATTCGGGAAATCGTGCCCTAACGTATTGGGTTTCGATTTTCTCGTCTAAATCTAAATAACCGAATACCCTTCTTAAATACATAAAGTTTAAATAAAAAAGCTTATATATTATTACTATTTTCTATAATATATTATTGCTCTTATTTATATGTTGTCTTTTTATTGCCACATTTCATTCTGTTATGCATATTGCTATTGTCATTGATTATGTGTTTTATTACAAATTACATTTTACCCAATACAAAAACGATTCTTTCTAAAGGCAATATTCCGTATTTAGAAATTTGAGAAGTCGTGCCCTAACGTATTGGGTTGTGATTTTTTGTTTAAATCTAAATAACCGAATATCCTTTTAAATGCACAAATTTTAAATAAATAAAAAGCTTATTTTTGAGAAATCGAGATGTCGTGTCCTAAAGCATTGGATGTGACGTTTCGTTATCTCGAAATAAGATTTTCTAAATTAAGGCAATGTTCTGCATTTAGAAACTTGGGAAATTGTGCCCTAGCGTATTGGGTTTCGATTTTCCTCGTTTGCTCTAAATACCGGAATATCCTTCCAAAAATAAAATACATCAATTTCAAATAAAAGGAAAGTTTAGCCTCAAAGATTGAAATGTCGTGTCCTAACATACTGGATGTGGCATTTTACCTTAAGATGAGACAGCCTTTGATACACATTTTCAAATTATCCAAACGTTTTTAAAAATAAATGCAAAGAGGGATCGTATTTTAAATTCTTTCAAGTTTTCGAATCTTCAACACTAAGACACTAATTAATCAACTAGGTACCAATTTTGGGCGTATCGAGGGTGCTAATCCTTCCTCGTACATAACTGACTCCCGAACCCATTTTTCTGATTTTCGCGAACCAAAATCGTTGTTTTGATAAATCAAATTGTTTATTAAAAATAACCCCTTTTCGAGGCGACCAATCACACCTCATCAAAAAAGATTGATGGCGACTCCCGTTTTAATTTTCATTTTCAAAATCAAAGTCGATCCCCGTTTTACCAAAAAAATGGTTTCGACAGCTTGGCGACTCCGCTAGGGACATAAAAAAGAGAGTCAAGCCACGAGTTGATTAATTCCTGTCTTTTTGTCAAAGATTGAATATTTGGTTTTAATATACGATCCTTTCATTATATTTTATCCATTTTGTGATATGACCTTCATCATTTTATTTCGTATTTACTTCGAGTTTTTTTTATATATCTTTGCACATTCCATGTGCATGACCATCGTGGTAACACCTTTTAAGTGGAAATGAGAAACTACGCCTTCGTGAGGTTTTCACCTCTACATGGGCTGGTGACTGCTTCTGGGATACATCCGTACCTATGTCTTCGTGAGGTTTTCACCTCCGCATGGCCATAGGAAAATGTATCCCCCTAAACTGAACTCGATCCATATGAGCCTATAATGGGTGAGGATTGAGGAATCTGCTGGTTCAAGTACCTTTTACTCTAGAACCAAACCTCATATAGCGAACTCCAAGAGCCTACCCTAGGTAGAGCCACGCCAAACCCTAGTAGTCACCCGAATAGGTGCTCTATTTATTATTTTATTTGTATTTCGATACTGACGTGTTTTGTTTTGTTTCGTTCATGATTACATTGTATTGCATCGTTATAGAAAAGAGGTGTCAATTCAAGTTCGGTTGCTAAATAGAGCGCTTATCATGGAAAAAGGGTTTCTTGATGAAGTGGAAGAGGATGCAACCGTCCAAGGGTGGTCTGAGAAAACATGGCAAGAAAAGGGAGATAGTCTGGCTGAGGGATACACATCAAAATTATGGGACTTCACCAGCATCAGCATAACGCAAAATGATCTCCAAGAGTTGAGAGAGATATGGGCCCATTGGGACGACGAGACCAAGTAGCTGTTTTACTATAATTATGGTGATTTGCCCTACTTGCTCGACATCAAGGTGGATAAGCACTTGTTTCGAGCTATGACTCAATTTTGGAACTCAGCATATAGCTGTTTTACTTTCAGGAGTGTGGATCTGGTACCTACTGTGGAAGAATACACCACCTTACTCCATTGCTCGAGAATGCAGGCCGAGAAAGCCTATGTTAGGGTGGTCAACGTTTTAACTTTTTTGAAGAAATTAATAAATATCATAGGCATGAGCGAGCAGCGGGTTGTAGCCCGAATTCAGTAGAAAGGGGAAGGCAAGTGCATCCCTTGGAAAAGTTTGAGGGATCTAGTTCTAGCACATCCCGACATGAAGAAAAGAGTTGACGTGTTTGCTTTGGGCATTTATGGATTGGTGATCTTGCCGAAGGCTTTGAGACATATAGATGAAGTAGTTACCGATTTAGTCGATCGACTAAGTAAAAGGGTCAACCCTGTCCCTACAATTCTAGCGGAGACTTTCAAATCCTTGAATACATGTCGGAGAGCCGGCGAGGGAAGATTCATAGGGTGTGCACAACTTTTGTTCACTTGGTTTCATAGCTACTTTTGGAAAGTAGAAAAGCCATCCTACCGAGCTTGCTATGAGAACTACTCCCCATTAAAGGAAATAGTAGCTACAACAAGGCGGAATGACATTTCAGAAGAAAAATGGATGGCAATTCTTTAGAATTTACAAGTTGAAGACGTCGAATGGAAGGCTCCATGGATGATCCCTGATGAAACTCGGGATATGGAGAGCCGTCGGATACGCTCTACTGCTTGTGTTAAGGCAGTATCGGTCGAGACAGTTCGTACCAGCAACTCAAGGTTTAGCCCAATGTGAGTTTATATACAAGGGCGAAAACTATAAGTAGAAAGTTCATGAGATATCAAAGGCTTGGAGCCAAACCTATAGAATGAAGAGATTCGCAGCAAATCCAATGACAACCCTCGAGTATGATTGGTGGAGAGGCAGGAGAGTCAACGATAATGTCCCCATGCCAAGTCAAGAAAATGCTCGGCCACTAGAAGAGCATCTACGAGGAGTCTCGTCCGAGTTAGAAATCATCAAGCAAGACTTTGAGAAAAAGAGTCGGGAATTGGGAAAGAAGATAGAATAGTTAGAGGAGGAAAAGATACAGTTGGGATTAGATGTTGACACCCACAAGCTAGAAGCTGAGAAGTTGAGAAAGGGGAAGAACAAGGTCGAAGAAGATTTAGATGATCTGAAGACGAAGTACAAGAGGATTTGCAGGTTAAGAAGAGCCGCTGGTTTGGGCAAGACATCAGAACAGTGGCGGCAGGAAGTCAAAGAAGAAAAAACTAAAGTCGGTCAGTGGGAGAGGCAATTTCAGGAAGCCCAGGTATAGGAAGATGCTTTAAAAAGAAGTTTGTTAGAAAACCAAAGTGAAAAGGAAAGGTTACGAGCTCGGGTGGTAGATTTGGAGAAATCACTTCGTCATTACCGTAACTGCAACTCCATAATTGAGCTAAAAGCCAGCTTAAGCGAGATTGAGGAGTTGAAAGCAAGATAGAAGGGCTAGAGACAAAATTGCAGAATTGTGAAATGCGAATTAAATTTCTTGAAGCAAACAATGAAATTGGAAAGAGCAGCTCCACCATTCTCAAAGTCAGGTTAGAGATCGGGATCATATCATGAGCGAAGCTGTGGCTCAAGTTCCAGAAGTCACCGATCACCTACAAACCCTAGCGATTCAGGCTGATGTATTAAGTTTAAAGTATGAGTCAGAATCGGATCGTGGCCGAGACTTAGCTTGGCTTCTAAAAAGGTTAAGGCTCTGGGGAATATGGCAAAGTCGTATATGTAATCATCCGCCTTATGTAAAGAAATTCGCTTTCTAGAAAAGTGATCTAATAGAATTGAATCAGAATCAATGCCTCTTTTTGCATTCATTTCATGCATTTGCATTGCATTCATGTCATGTGCATTAAATTTCAGGAAAAGACTCTAATAAATAAAATTATTTCAGTAACCTAGAAACCGACAAAAATCTCCCAAATATGCAATCTTACGATACACTGTAACACCCTAAATTTGGGCCTAGAAGTATTGGGCCTTGGGCCTGGGTGCGGGTGTGAGATAGTTCGAAATAAAATTATTGATGTGTTGAATTCTATTATGGAAGGTTATTATTAATGGGTTAATGTGGTATTTTAGTGAACTGCGAAGGATTCATTGTGTGGGGAAATGTCTTGGGCTAATTTCTGGGATTCCGGGATTTTTGTGATATTTGATGTAATGTTGAAATTTTGATATATGGATGTGTAATTCGTGTTTGGAGTGTGTTATTGGGCCTATGGAAGGCCCAAGTGTTGGTTAAAAACCAGGAGAATTCTTGGATTTTTGGACTTAAGGAATAGAGGACTTGGAAAAGAGGAGTTGTAAGGAATTATGTGTGTAATAAGACAAAAAAAGGAATGTGGTGTAGTGGCAAAGTAGCGCCACTTAGGGGACAAGGAAGCAAGGGGGTCCAAGGTTCAAGTCTTGGCTCTTGCAATTTATTTTGGTTTTTCTTTTAAATAAATCTGGAAGCAAGTAGGTGAGCTTTAAAGTTAAATGTGTTGGACTTATGACACAAATGAGCTTGTGTCCGAGTGGTGACGGCTTGACAGGGTTATTGAGAGGACTTTGGTTCGAATCCCGTTGCACGCAAAGGTTGATTATTTTGCTAATGCTTTAATTTTGGGGGGATTGATGGAGAATCCCACATCGGAAAGCTAACATGAGAGCAGGTGAGGAGCTAGCTTTAAATAGAGCAAACCAGGAGGAGAGTAGGCACAGCCTTCTTGGCTGATCCCTTTCGCTTTATGGCGTGCCCGTTTGGGTTGGGCATCGGCTAAGAGTGTTTGGAGCGCGGATTAACTTTAGTCTCCTATCAGGTGTGTATTTCTCACTGCTCTAGCGGTAGGACGGCTACTTCGGGCTGCGATGGACTAAAGAGGCCATGTGGGCCCAATGGGCCTGCGGGCCCAATTGGATAAGTTGTTTGATTGTATAGTAAATATTGGGCTAGATTAGGTGAATCTCATATCTGTGGCTAGATTTGGGCTAAAAGGGCCACACGAGTGTGTGGGCTCATTTGGGCCAAGAATGGGCTTCAGGCCCATTCGCATTGTTATCTCTGTTTAGAATACTTTAGTTTACCAAATTACTGAAATACCCTCGACTTGTAAAATTACCAAAGTACCCCCGATTTACAGAATTACCGTTTTATCCTCGATTTACAAAATTACTGAAATACCCTTAGTTTACAAAAATACTAAAATACCCTTGGGTTACAAAATTACAGAAATACCCCCGATTTGTAAAATTATCGAATTACCCTCGATTTTTAAAATTACAGAAATACCCTCGATTTGTGAAATTAAAAAATAGCCTCGATTTGAAAATTACTATTTTACCCCTAATTTGTAAAATTACCATTTTACCCTTAATTTGTAAAATTACCGTTTTACCCCTAATTTGTAAAAATTACTATTTTACCCTCGATTTGCAAATTTACCGAAATACCCCTGTAGGGTAGAATTACCGAGACATCCCTATGGGGTAAAATTACCGTTTTTCCCCTAGGGTGTTAAATGAATGTTTTGCCCCTCGTGGGTAAATGACTAACTTGTGTGATGATTGGGCTAGTTTGACTGTGGATATAGGTTGGTGATATGAATGACTTGACTGTGATCTATTCTTATTTTTGGGATTTGGAAAAGTTGGAATCCCTATGTGTTTAGGGAGGCTGTCGAAATAGTGCCTAAGGCTTTAAGGGGCTGTTACCAATTATTTTACTCTGTGCTTGTAAGGGTTAAAGGCTGCTGACTAAGGGCTTGGATCAGTGGAGCGTTCGGATCCAGATTTGGATATCAACTTCAGCAAAGGTAAGGATTGAGGGCCTTGTTCATGGATGCCCGGATATGGTAAGAGTATGTTAAATTTAGTTATCATTGATTCGTGGTCTAATATTTTAGTAATAGAATGTAGGATTAACTTGGATCGAATATAGTCATCGTTCGTTGCAAGTAGGTGTGTAACTTACCCCTTGTAGTAGCTTAGATTAATATCGGCTGAAAAGCCGAAATGCCGAATCCCGGCATCGTTAAATTTTTGGTAATGAGATAACAGTGAATAGGTTAGAATACAATGGGCTCGGTTAACGAAATCGATGGAACAGGTAAGATTACGATTTTGAGTATGTTGGTAAGTTGGGCCTCGATGGGCTGAATTAGGCCCAATGGGCTTACGGGCCCATTTGGAGTAAAAATTGCTAAAACGGAATTGTGATAATGTATGATTAAACCAGATAGAACGATAGTAGTATTTAGGCTAAATGGACTTAGAAGGCTAAATCGGTACTCGTTAGGCCCATTAGGGGTTTTGGGCTCAATAACTCGATTTTGCTAAAATAGGCTAAAAATTTCTGTTTTAATACTCCGAAATGTTGAATTAGTATGAAAAACCCTAATAAGTGTTAAAATTACGTAATTACCCTTATAGCTTAAAAAGGACTATTTTACCCCTAGGTAGAAATGACCATTATACCCCTAGGGTTGTAAAATGATTATGTTGATTGTGATATTGATATTTTTCATGAAATGATATGATATGCACATGATATGCCCATGATATGCTACGATATGTATACGATATGCCATGTTATAATCATTACATGCATGGGTTGGGTTTATATGATTGGAGGAAGTGTTAAAGGGCTTTGCCCCAGTATACCGAAAAGGGCTTTTGCCCCAGTTTACCGAAAGGGCTTCTGCCCCAGTTATTAAAAGAGGCTAGGCCTCCAGTTATATGATAAAGCAGCTATGCTGCCAGTGGAGAGTAGCGGCGGGGTGGGTTGAGTAGCATCCCCACATGGTGTGTTGGTTGGTACGGGTGGAGAGTAGCAGATGGTGGGTTGAGTAGTCTCCCCAAATGGGCTTTGCATACATGCATTGACGTTTACATGTGTTACTGAAATGGGCCTATGA
This sequence comes from Gossypium stocksii, assembly GCA_020496765.1. Lineage (NCBI taxonomy): Eukaryota > Viridiplantae > Streptophyta > Magnoliopsida > Malvales > Malvaceae > Gossypium > Gossypium stocksii. Next base: position 6,531,444 of record CM035625.1, on the reverse strand, counting down.
GCCATACCGTTTACAAAAAAGGCTTCGGCCCAGTGATATGATTTATGAAAGGCTTCGGCCTAGTAACTGTTAAATGGAAAGGCTTCGGCCCAGTAACTGTTAAATGGAAAGGCTTCGGCCCAGTAACTGTTAAATGGAAAGGCTTCGGCCCAGTTATATGTTGAGACTGATTTGGGGGCTTAGGCCTAGTATGCTGATATTGATTTGGGCTTTGTAAGTGGCTTGTTGCACACTGAGTTTTCCAAACTCACCCTTTTTCCTTCCATCCTTGCAGGTGAGCCTTAGATTGGTGGACTTGGAGCTGGGAGGGAATCAGAGTGGCCACATGGACTGGACTGTTGGATTTCTAATTAAGTTACCTACTTGAATTTAGATTTAATTATTTATTTCTGGTTTTGGGTTGTAAAAAGGGCCTCTTTAATTATTTTTATTTTGGGTTTTTATTCTTTACTTATTTAAATTGGTTTTAGCTTACGTAGGGTATTATTTAAATCGAGTTGAAAATAAATGATTTTAAGACGTGATTTTTATAAAAGTTACTTGTTTTCAAAATAACACGATAACCAAGCAAAGCTTCCGCAATTTTTAAATGATCTTGTAGATAAATATTTCAAATAGTTAAAGTGTGGCAATGGTAGTGTGCATGTCTAGGAGTGGATCCAAGAAGAGCTTGGTACTTAAGCAGTCTATTCGACTCACCTCCTCTTTTCTGGAATCCTACCTGGTGCCCAGCTTCCATTCACTTTAAGTCTTAACGAAAAAGGTCAAATTTATTTGATATTTAAACCGTTTTCAAGATAACATGTTTTATAAAGGTTACAAATCTGATTTTTCGATATTTTATCTATTTTTAAAATAACATGTTTTTGCAAACTACAAGGGTTCATAAGCTTTCATAAAACTTTTACAAAGGTTTCAACGATGTTTGAAAAGGGATGATCATTTCAATAAATCCCGTTTCAGAAAAAAAAAATAAACACAAACTAAGGTTTTATACAAGTTTAACGGTAAGAGTTTTTAAACATTAAAGAAGGGTTTTCAATGAAAACACGATTTTCAAAAAACACTTCAATGTGACACATCAGACTTGGCCGTAACGTCTAGGCTGGGTTTGGGGTGTTACATACACGGAGAACGATGAAAGTAATGGATAAGAGACTAGAAAGGTTGGAACAAATGCAGAAAGAGATGCAAGAACAGATGCAAGCATAAATGCAAGAACAGCTTGCTAAAATCCAACAAGACATGATGGACAAAATGATCGAGTCTCAAAGAAACATGATGACTCAAATGACTCAGATGACTCAGCTGTTAAGTGGACTTGTGGATAAAGGAAAGAGCCCCATGGTTAATGAGGAGGAGAATACTGAAAGCCCTCAATATCCCCCTGGTTTTACTCTACATGTACACACACAACCCGAAGTGAACTTACAAAGGACACCTATCACAATCAGGCCCTAACAATTCCAAGTGGGTGTCTCAAGACCCACGAACTTCCAAACCAGGTCAAGCTCTAACCCCGGGGATAACCTAGCTCACCCTAATGTCCTCCATCTAGAAGAAATGGCAGAAGGAGAGAAATTGAAGACAGAATTACCGAAACAGCTAGAAGATAGATGTAAGTGGCTGGAGGAGAAGTTTAAGGCGATAGAAAATGCTGAAGGCTGTTGTTACAGGCCAATTTTAGCCTTTATACGATTACCCATTGAAACATTTAACCAACCCCTAACCCATACAAATTTGCCCGGGGCCCATTTACATTAACCCTAAAACAATACCCAATTACCTACTAACCCAACCCATTTACAATCAAACCTAAACCAATTTTAACTAACCCGCCTAACCCAGACCCGTTACAAGCCCAAAATGACCCATACCTGTTTCTGCCTAAACCAAGCCTAACCCTAATTAGCCCCCGAGCCACCTAATCCCCACTTGCCTCTGACACCCACTGCAGCGCCACCGCCCATGGTCACATCTCCACCGCCCTTCGCCTGCAAACAATAAATAAGAGGAGACAGAAAGCAGTAATAAAAAAACAATTTGTAGAGGCTATAAAAGCCGATTGAAAACAAGTGTAAAGGAGGATTGATCAATGAACAAAAACTCTTCAAACATTTGATTTTTCAAGATAAAGAAGAACAGTGACTCAAAATACCATAAAAGTAAAACTAAGTGCTAAATCAGTGAATCAAAAACACTAGAAAGTCAGAATCGGAAGCCTAAGGTAATTTATTTTTATTTATTTCCCATTTACAGATCTATTCCATCTTCATATTCATATATGTGCAAGATACATAATAAAAGGATAAAAGAAACAAATACCTAAAAAAGGGGGCCGAAAGAGCAGTTTTTTTGAACTTCACGGCGGCCGGCACTGGCGACAGAGCGGTGGAGGGCTGGTCGGAATCCCACCGGAGCTCGGGACCTGCAGAGAAAGGGAGAGTTGTTTTTGAAAAGAAAAAAGAAGAAATGAATTTTTTTGTTAAAATCTCTGACTTTTATACCAAAGTGATACGGCACTGTTTTGTGCCATGGCCCAGGACCAAAAACGACACCGTTTTGGCCCTGGATCTGGTCGACCCGACCCTAACCCACTAGGATCTGCGTGTTTTTGAGTGGAAGGGCAAATTGCGTATTTGGCCCTTCCGCTTTTTCCATGTTTTGCAATCTGGTTCTTATGATTTTTTGAAATTTGCCCCAAAAATTTTTGTCAAAGTTCAGCATGGTCCCGGGTAATGCGCAGCGTTTTAGAAGTGTGGGAATATTTCTCTTTCGGTCCCCCTACGTCTCGCGCGTGCTCAAATAAGTCCTCTTTTTTGCATTTTATCATAAATCTGCCTCAAAACTTTGATTTCTGATTCAATTTCGTCCTTTTGCCCTTATTTTATTTTATTTCGATATTATTGTTATTATTGTTATTATTATTATTATTATTACTATTACGTTTACTATCATTTTTATATGCACATTGTTATCATTTTTATTATTGTATGTATATTATTGTTATTAACATTTTACTTGTTATTTTCATTATTATTATCATGATTATTATCATTTACATATATATATAAATGTTTTATGTACTTATTATGTATACATATTTTCAACATATATTTATTTCTTAAACATATATTATGCATATGCTATATTTATACATAGATTTTAATGTTATAGTTATATATTATTTTATACTATCTTATGTACATTGTAATTTTCTTCGTATCACTATTAATATATTAATCATTTTCATTTGTGATTTTCATTATTACTATTACTATTATATTACTCATTACTATTAATATTATTCCTGCTTACTACAACTAATATTCTTATTATACTTACATTCTTATATTTTCTATCATAGCTAATTACCATTTTCCTTATCATTATTATTATTATTATTTTCTATTTTATTATTATATAACTATTATCTTTGTGTACATATATTATTATCATATTTTACTCAATGCCATTTTAATATTATCTTAAATATTATATCACTACCTTTTTAACATTATTTCATTATTATATTATTATTTTACTAACATATTTTCACATACCTATCATGATTTCTAATATATCCCTATTATACTATTTATACATCATTTCCATTATTATTTTTTTTAATATTATCATTATTACTATAATTGTTTTAACCCTTTTATTACGAATTATGCTACGTTTTACCCTACGCTAAAGTGATCTTATTTACAAAGGCAATATTCTGTATTTAGAAATTCAAGGAATCGTGCCCTAACGTATTGGGTTTCGGTTTTCTTGTCTAAATCTAAATAACTAAATATCCTTCTCAAAACATAAAATTTCAATAAAAAGCTTATATACTATTATTATTCTGCCTACCATGTTCTCACCCGTATCCGTATCATCTTTTATTATCGCATCCCCTTCTAATATGCTTCTATTGTCATTCATCACGTGTTTTATAACAAATTACCCTTACCCGATGCATAAAAAACGATTCTTTATAAAGGCAATGTTCCGTATTTAGACATTCGAGAATCGTGCCTTAACGTATTGGGTTGCAATTTTTCATTTAAATCTAAATAACCGAATAGCCTTTCAAAGTAAATGCATAATTTTTCAATATAAAAACTTATTCTCGAGAATTTGAGATGTCGAGTCCTAACGCATTAGATGTGATATTTTGTTATCCCGAGATGAGATTTAAACCAAAACAATGTTCGGTACTTAGGAATTCGAGAAATTGTACCCTAACGTATTGGGTCTCGATTTTTCTCGTTTACTCTAAGTATTCGAATATTCTTTCAAAACTAAATACCCAAACTCCAAATAAAAGGCAAGTTTAGCCTCAAAGGTTGAAATATCATGTCCTACCGCATTGGATGTGATGTTTCGCCTTAAGGTGAACCAGCCTTTGATACACATTTTCAACCTATCCAAATGTTTTTCAAGCAAATAAGGATCGTATTTTAAAGTCTGTCAAGTTTTCGAGTCATCAACTTAAAGACACTAATTAATCGACTAGGTACCAATTTTGGGCATGTTAGGGGTGCTAATCCTTCCCTGTGCGTAACTGACTCCCGAATCCATTTTTCTGATATTCGCAGACCCGAAATCGTTGTTTTAATAAATCAAATCGTTTTTAAAACAACCCCTTTTGAGGTGACCAATCACACCCAAACAAGGATTGGTGGCGACTCTAGTTCTTGTATACATTTTTAAGTCGACGTCCGTTTTCATTTTCAAAAATGGTCCCGACAGCTTGGCGACTCCACTCGGGACAAGAAATAGAGAATCCAGCTATGAGTTGATTAATTTTTGTCTTTCCGTCAAAAATTGGAAATTTGTTTTTAATATACGATCCCTTCATTATATCAATTTTTGCAATATAATCTTCATTATTTTATTTCGTATTTACTGCAAGCTTTTCTCTGCACATTCCATTTGCATGACCGTCGTGGTCGCACCCTTTAAGTGGGAGTGAGAAACTATGCCTTCGTGAGGTTTTCACCTCCGCATGGCCGTAGGGAAATGTATCCCCCTGAATCAAACTCGATCCATATGAGCTTATAATGGGTGAAGATCGAGGAATTAGCTGGTTTAGGTACCCTTTACTCTAGAGCCGAACCTCATATAGCAAACCTTAGGAGCCCACCCTAGGTAGAGCTTCGCCAAACCCTAGTGGTCACCCAATTAGGTGTTTATTTTGTTATTTATTTCCCCCGCGCTAACATGTTTTATTTCGTTTTGATTGCATTGCATTGCATCATCATAGAAAAGAGGTGTTGATTCATATTCGATTGCTAAATAGGGGAGTTTCTCATAAGAAAACGAATTTCTTGATAAAGTGGGTTATAATACGGTCGTCCGAATACGGTCCGAGTAAACACAACATGTAAAGGCTAATAGCTTGTTAAAGAATATACAACTTTGCTTCGTTGCCAGAGGACTTAAGTGGACAATGATTTATTCAAAGAGCCGTCATGTCTCGATTTTCTTAAAGAAGCCAACGAGTATCGCGAGGATAAGAGAGCAATGAGTTGCAGACCAGATCAAGCAAAAAGGAGCCAATAGAGACATCTTTAGAGTCGACCATGGCATCCGGACATGAAAAAGAAGATTGATGTCTTCGCTTGGACTATGAGGGCAAGACCGCATATGTGATCCATTTTATGTAAAGAATTTTGTTTTCTAGACAAGTTCTTCTAATGTAATTGAATATAAGGTCGACACCTCTCTTTTTTGCATTCATTTCATGCATTTGCATCGCATCATTTGCATTACATTATTTGTGTTGCATCATTTACAAAGGGACCCTAATTTGGTAAAATTATTTTAGTTACCCTGGAAACCACCAAAAACCAACCAACCAAACACCGTTACGATACCCGTACTAAATCGAGAAACATGGATCAAAGGATGGAAAGGTTAGAGCAGCTCCAGAAGGAGACACAGGATCACATACAAGAGCAGCTGGTCAAGATCTAGTAGGATATGATGGACTGGATGTTGGAATCGCAAAGAAATATGATGGATCAGCTAATGCAGTTATTGGCCAAGGGACTAGATAAAGGGAAAAGACCTGCACAGAGCTCTGACACTATGGAGCCATAGCCAAGTGTCAATCCCGTTCAGGATCCGCTTTATCCCCCGGGATTCATTCCACCGCATGCTCACGCAGCACAAAGAGGGTACACGCAAGAGGAATCTACAGGCCCAAAGCAGCAGCCTATGCCAACTGCCCATCTAAGGCAAGGAATATTTGTGACAAACCCCAGAGCCACTTCAGCCAATCCTACAGTTTTAGATTTAGATGATCTAGCAGAAATAGCCAGGTTGAAAATAGATGATCACGAGGTTCAAGAAAAGTATAGGAGTTTGGAGAAAAGACTTAAAGTAATAGAAGGCACTGAGTTCTTCTCGGCATTAAGCGCCAAGGAACTTAGCTTGGTGCCAGATTTCGTCCTACCACCAAAATTTAAGGTACCCGATTTTGAAAAGTACGATGGGACGAGATGTCCGAAAGCGCATCTTATAATGTTCTGCCGGAAGATGACTGGCTATGTGAATGAAGACAAGATGCTCATACACTCCTTTCAAGATAGCCTGACTGGATCGGCTCTCAGATGGTACAATCACCTTAGTCGAGAGAGGATCCGATCGTGGAAGGACCTAGCATCAGCATTTTGTGAACAATATAATCATGTGTCTGATATGGTGCCCGACCGGATGACTTTGCAAATGATGGAAAAAAGTCGTTAGAATCTTTTAGACAGTATGCGTAGAGGTGGAGGGACGTTTCGGATCAAGTGGAACCTCCGCTAATAAAAACTGAGATAACCGTCCTTTTTATCAACACTTTAAAGGCACCATTTTATGACAAACTAGTGGGAAGTGCCACGAAGGATTTTGCGTATATTGTGACATCTGGAAAGCTCTCGAAAATGCTGTAAAGAGCGGAAGGATGGAAGGTTCAGAAAGTCCAAAAAGGGCAGTACCCATGAGGAAGAAAAAGCCAGAAGCCCAAATGGTGGGAACTGGCAGCCGTTATACCCCTAGTTCGTATCCAAACCAACCCCGACCTCGAAATTATCCACTTCTAGATTTCTATTATCCTCCTCAGACCCGATACTACCAAACACCACCTCCTTACCCATCCTACCCTATGTATGCCACGAACAATAAAAGACCAGTCGCCGTGTTCCCACAAAATACTATACCTGCCCAGGGCCAGCCAAAAAATGAACCAAGACTGACAAAACCTAACCCCGAGAAACCTCAATTTACCCCCATCCCTGTGCCGTATGGGGAACTGTATCAAAAGCTTTTGGAGAAACAATTGATATCTCCGCACTACATGGTACCCCTTAAGCCTCCATACCCGAAGTGGTACGATCCAAACGCTAGTTGTGTATACCACAACGGGAACCAAGGGCACTCTACAGAGAATTGCATTGGCTTTAAAAAGAGAGTTGAAGGACTCATTGATACGGGCATTCTGCGGTTCGATGGTGCTAGCGATGCGACCGGTAATCTATTCCCCAACCCTGCTGAAGGGAATGTGAACACAGTGACGAAGGAAAGTAAGTGGCAAGCCAGAAGATGTGTTTCAGAAATAAGAACGCCTTTGCAGAAAATCTAGGAGGTTCTGGTTGAAAAAGGATTGCTCTGTCACCCCGAAAAGATTCTTAGAGAAGGAGGTCAAGGTTTTTACGATTTTCATTGTATTGTAGGGCACGACATTCAGTCGTGTGAGGAATTTAAAAGGTTACTTCAAGACCGGATGGATAATAAGGAGATTAAGATCATTAATAGAGGGGAAGATGCCAATGAGAGAGAGAAATATGTGCCTCTGACAATCAATCGTCAGGTTTCCTGTATAGCGCCGACCAACCATTGATAATTTATTATGACCGAAGAAGGAACTAAGGAATGAAATTTTCCAAGCATTTGCCCTTACATACTTGGGAGTATTTTGAACAATGGGACTGTGGAAGAGACCTATATTTTAGAACTTACTTAGAGTAATGCTCAGAACCTGCTTATTGTCTTAGGCCTAGGGGCAATAAGGGCCCTTTTGTGAAATAGGCATCTGTCTAGAATTTTTATTTCAATGAAATGCGTCTTTTTGAACAAATATTATTTTATTCTGTTTATTTATAGGTCACTTTGTTCTTGGACTTTCATTCATATATTCTTTCATTCTTTATTCACTATCATACCATGTAAATAATCTTCTTAGAATCATTTATTCTTCGAAATTTATCTTCGTACCTACAACAGGTGCCCAGATATCAATGTCATGAGCAACACTGTTACTAACTCCCTTTTTAGTAAGATATGTGTCCAGAGGGATCTCAAGACTTCGAAGATGACAGAGATTGTACCTATCTTCTAATTCATTAAGAATGGTAGAACGAGACGAAAGACATGTCCTAACTTACAAGGGGTTAATTGACATTGCGAGCTTGCGAAAGAAATGAAGATTAAAACCTAGCTCGTCGCAGAAATAAGGCAAGACGTATATGTCTCCTTTGTTTCTTCACGGACTCTCTATGTGGGGCATGAATGTTATAGGGTCAATATCGCCGACATCAATTCGTGGTTGTTAATTACGTTACTAAGGGGGTAAGGTCATTTCGTATGCCAAAGTTACAAGGTAAACAGTCATCAAATTCAAATTTAAAGGCAAACCCAAATTCAAATTCAAATCCAGATCCCGATCCAGATCCAAATTCAAATTCGAAACCAGATCCAAATTCAAATTCAAATCCAAATCCAAGTTCAAATCCAAATTCAAAATTCAAAATTCAAAATTCAAATTCAAATCCCAATCCAAAAATGGCAATTTATGGTTTATTCAAAAGTCAAATACAATATTAGTGCAACAAAGGCAACCAAAGCCATCCAAAAGATTTTGAAAGATGGCTCAGACTTGTAAGGGTTGGCATGGAGAAGTTACCATTTACCCTCTCTACTTATCAAATGTTAGCCAGGACATTTGCCGGGGCAACATATTTCTCATTGGTCCTGCCTATTGGAGTTGAGATTCTTTCTTCCGAGTTTTATCAGAGCTGATGCGGGAAGATGCAGAATGGATCCCATTCCGATACGATCAATCAAATTTGAGAAGAAAAATTAATCGCTGGCTATTACGGTTAGATGATACGGGTCTACGGCAAAGAGGTTTGTCCTAGAGAATTTTAGAGGGTGACCTCATATTGAAGAAGACCCTTCATAAACAAAAGGGCTTCAGAGGAAAATGGACGCCAAACGAAAAATGCCTATTCTGGAAAATCATCAACATTGACCAAGGTGGATGGCAATGACATGCCCAATTTGGCAAACTCTGTTAAGAAATATTTCACCCATAAGAAGACGACAAGGTGAAAACCTACAAAGGATGCCTTGAGGCCCAAAAAAACAAAAAAAAAAGAAGGGTTTCAATCAAAAAGAAAAAGAAAAAGAGAGGCCAATACGACAACCCCCAAAGGGCATTTTGAGACCAGAGGGGATTTGAGTTGAAAACCCAAAAAGGGCGGCTCAAGTCTTGATAAAAAGTGAGGCATATGGTAGTTTTGTCAGGCTTGAATTAACAATAAAGAAGTATGCTACATCTTGGGCATCAAGGAAGTAATCCAGATCCCCTAGACGCGTATAGAGCTTAAAATGGTCCTCAAGAAGTTCAAACAGAGAAGCTCAGGCTGCAATATTTGGGGCACCTAGTTTCCATCCTACCCATTGTGAATCTATTTCCTTTGATTATCTTATTTGTTTCAAAGAAAAAAGAAAAAAAAAATGTCATTCTTGATTTCATTTGCTATCCCTGTTTAACTTGTTTGTTTCGAGTTATGCTTCCAATCAATTTCCTTATTGTCCATTAGGTATGATCTTTTTTTTTTCAAGCATATCATATTGAAATAACGATTAGTGGACTAATAATACTTTCATAAAAGGAGTTTCGTGTATTACTCTAAAAAGCTTCTGAATAGTACAGGAACCTGAAACAGGACTATTGTTTAAGAGCTCACCAAGTGTAAAGATTGGGAAAATTTGAGCTTAAATTGAGTTTATCTCTTCGGATTTTCTGTCAAAGATGTTAGTTGAACAAAAACAAGATGTCGCGTTGATGATAATCTCGATGAAAATAAGCAATGTCAAACTAAGCATAAAAGAGAATCATTCTCGAGAAAAATGATATTCTTCACCCATAAACGTCTGGTCAAGTCACCCGAGGAGGGATCAATTGATGGAACAAGTTACAAATCCTATACCTTTGAGTTACAATGGAAGGGACCCTGAAGTCACAGTGGGGCAAGCTGGTTGAGCAAAACACAATTATTTCCTCGGGTTTTGGGTCGAAATACCAGCCAAGCAATAAAGGCGTCCCAAGACAAAAAAAAGGAGAAGAAGATCAAGATGAAAACCTGAAAAGGTTATCTTGGTAAACAAAAAGATCAGGATAAAAACCTGAAAGGGCGTCCTAATGAAGCAGATCTGGGCCCAAAGAGTAAGACAATTTGAGCAGTGAGTCAAACAGCAAGACTACAGTGGTTGAAGCATTTTCAGCAGTTCCAAACCTTCTACGCAAGAGGCCATGCTCGAAAAGATTCTTGATTAAGAAATATGGAAGAGTTCATGCGTTGAAGATTTAGAGCACTTTGAGATGACATACTCCAAACAAAAGAAATGTTGAGTATTATCTGGATGAGAATTTGACAAGTACAAGAGCCTCAAAGAAAGGACAAAAGTTCAACAGGGGGCAAAAGAGTGATGTCAGAGAAATGCAGATTGCTCATATGGCTTGAGGACGGGTACAAGTCCTGAAGAGAACCAAGAGTCAAAACAATGAATGCAGATCATCACAAGAATCGTGACAAAAAGGGATATAGGCGCATAGCATAATCATGTAGGCATACAGACAATTAAGACAAACATGTGCATATCATGATAACATCATGCATCACATATACAGGTACTCTAGCAGAGCAAGAAGTTTTGATGATAGTGATATTGGATCAAGGAAAAGACACTCAAGTTCCACCAGATGATATGATATGTTTTGGTACTCTGAGTTATCTTTAATTTATGATTTTAAAATCAACTCATATTGCAAGCAATGAGTTGAGCCTCAGGACATGCTGAGGTATTTTCAATTTTTGTTTTTTCAATTCATGTTTTCAAAAATCAACTCATATTGCGAGAAGTGAGTTGAGCCTCAGGACATGCTGAGGTATTTTTAATTTCAATTTTTATTTCTGTTTTTCAAAAATCAACTCATATTGCGAGAGGTGAGTTGAGCCTCAGGACACGCTGAGGTATTTTCAATTTCTGTCTTTTAATTTCTGTTTTTAAAAAAAAAATTCAACTCATATTATAGAGGTGAGTTGAGCCTCAAGGCACGTTGAGGTATTTTCAATTCCTGTTTTTGTTTCAAAAATCAACTCATATTACAGAGGTGAGTTGAGCCTCAAGACACGTTGAGGTATTTTCAATTTCTTTTTTTAATTTATGTTTCAAAAATCAACTCATATTACAGAGGTGAGTTGAGCCTCAAGGCACGTTGAGGTATTTTCAATTTCTTTTTTTAATTTCTGTTTCAAAAATCAACTCATATTACAGAGGTGAGTTGAGCCTCAAGACACATTGAGGTATTTTCAATTTCTTTTTTAATTTATTTTTCAAAAATCAACTCATATTACAGAGGTGAGTTGAGCCTCAAGACACGCTGAGGCATTTTCAATTTCTATCTTTTCATTTTCTATTTTTCAAAAGTCAACTCATATTACAGAGGTGAGTTGAGCCTCAAGACATGTTGAGGTATTTTCAATTTCTTTTTTAATTTATGTTTCAAAATCAACTCATATTACAGAGGTGAGTTGAGCCTCAGGACACGCTGGGGTATTTTCAATTTCTGTCTTTTCATTTTCTATGTTTCAAAAATCAACTCATTTGGCGAGAAGTGAGTTGAGCCTTAGCTCACATGCTGAGGAATTTTCAATTTCTATTTTTCAATTTCTGTTTTTCAAAATATCAACTCATATTGCGAGAGGTGAGTTGAGCCTTTTAATTTCTGTTTTTCAAAAAAAAATCAACTCATATTGCGAGAGGTGAGTTGAGCCTTTTAATTTCTATTTTTCAAAAAGACCAACTCATATTGCGAGAGGTGAGTTGAGTCCCAAGTCACACACTGAGGTACTTTCAATTTATGATGCAAAAGAATTAACCCACATTCCGAGAGTTCGCATGCCAAGCTATTTTCAATGTTTGTTTTTCAATAAAGAATAAAGGTTGGAGCTTATCGAAAAATCTGGTTTTGCCTCCCTGAAGTTGCAATGGAGCTGATCAAAGATCCAGATTTTGCCTCCCTAAAGAGGCAGTAGAGCAAATTGAAGTTACAAGATTCATTTTCCTGAAGTTATAGCAGAGCAGATTGAAGACACCAGATCTCGTCTCTCTGAAGTTGTAGAAGAGTAGATCACGACGAATTTTATATCCCTGAAGAGGAGATAGATCGAGGCTATAAGTAATAGCTCTAAAGTCACGATGGATCGAACCAAAGCTACAAGATGCGGTGGACTAGAATGAAGTTACTTGAAGAAAAGAAGCACCGGAGCAAGTCAAGATTTGGCAAGACCAGGCAAAATTGGCCTTTCTTTATGTCTTTCCTCTATTACCGTTACACGATAATGAGCAAAGAGGGGCAGCTGTTACGGGCCAATTTTGGCCTTTATACGATTACCCATTAAAAATATTTAACTAACCCCTAACCCATACAAATTTGCTTGGGGCCCATTTACATTAACCCTAAACCAATACCCAATTACCCACTAACCCAACCCGTTTACAATCAAACCTAACCCAATTTCAACTAACCCGCATAACCCAGACCCGTTACAAGCCCAAAACGACCCATACCCGTTTCTGCCCAAACCAAGCCTAACCCTAATCAGCCCCCGAGCCACCTAATCCCCACTTGCCTCTGACACCCACTACAGCGCCACCGCCCATGGTCACATCTCCACCGCCCTTCGCCTGCAAACAATAAATAAGAGTAGACAGAAAGTAGTAATAAAAAACAATTTGTAGAGGCTATAAAAGCCGATTGAAAACAAGTGTAAAGGAGGATTGATCAATGAACAAAAACTCTTCAAACATTTGATTTTTCAAGATAAAGAAGAACAGTGACTCAAAATACCATAAAAGTAAAACTAAGTGCTAAATCAGTGAATCAAAAACACCAGAAAGTCAGAATCGGAAGCCTAAGGTAATTTATTTTTATTTCTTTCCCATTTACAGATCTATTCCATTTTCATATTCATATATGTGCAAGATACATAATAAAAGGATAAAAGAAACAAATACCTAAAAAAGGGGGCCGAAAGAGGAGTTTTTTCGAACTTCGGTCGCCGTGTACGGCGGTCGGCACCAGCGACGAAGCGGCAGAGGGCTGGTCGGAGTCCCATCGGAGCTCGGGACCTGCAGAGAAAGGGAGAGTTGTTTTTGAAAAAAAAAAGAAGAAATGAATTTTTTTGTTAAAATCTCTGACTTTTATACCAAAGTGATACGGCACCGTTTTGTGCCATGGCCCAGAACCAAAAACGACACCGTTTTGGCCCTGGATCGGGTCGACCCGACCCTAACCCACTAGGATCCGCGTGTTTTTGAGCGAAAGGGCAAATTGCGCATTTGGCCCTTCCGCTTTTTCCATGTTGTGCAATCTGGTTCTTATGATTTTTTTGAAATTTGCCCCACGAATTTATTTCAAAGTTCAGCATGGTCCCGGGTAATGCGCAGCGTTTTAGAAGTGTGGGAATATTTCTCTTTCGGTCCCCCTACGTCTCGCGCGTGCTCAAATAAGTCCTCCTTTTTGCATTTTATCATAAATCTGCCTCAAAACTTTGATTTCTGATTCAATTTCGTCCTTTTGCCCTTATTTTATTTTATTTCGATATTATTGTTATTATTGTTATTATTATTATTATTATTATTATTATTATTACATTTACTATCATTATTATATGCACATTGTTATCATTTTTATTATTGTATGTATATTATTGTTATTAACATTTTACTTGTTATTTTCATTATTATTATCATGATTATTATCATTTACATATATATATAAATGTTTTATGTACTTATTATGTATACATATTTTCAACATATATTTATTTCTTAAACATATATTATGCATATGCTATATTTATACATAGATTTTAATGTTATAGTTATATATTATTTTATACTATCTTATGTACATTGTAATTTTCTTCGTATCACTATTAATATATTAATCATTTTCATTTGTGATTTTCATTATTACTATTACTATTATATTACTCATTACTATTAATATTATTCCTGCTTACTACAACTAATATTCTTATTATACTTACATTCTTATATTTTCTATCATAGCTAATTACCATTTTCCTTATAATTATTATTATTATTTTCTATTTTATTATTATATAATTATTATCTTTGTGTACATATATTATTATCATATTTTACTCAATGCCATTTTAATATTATCTTAAATATTATATCACTACATTTTTAACATTATTTCATTATTATATTATTATTTTACTAACATATTTTCACATACCTATCATGATTTCTAATATATCCCTATTATACTATTCATACATCATTTTCATTATTATTTTTGTTAATATTATCATTATTACTATAATTGTTTTAACCCTTTTATTACGAATTATGCTACGTTTTACCCTACGCCAAAGTGATCTTCTTTACAAAGGCAATATTCTGTATTTAGAAATTCGAGGAATCGTGCCCCAACGTATTGGGTTTCGGTTTCCTTGTCTAAAACTAAATAACCGAATATCCTTCTCAAAACATAAAATTTCAATAAAAAGCTTATATACTATTATTATTCTGCCTACCATGTTCTCACCCGTATCCGTATCATCTTTTATTATCGCATCCCCTTCTAATATGCTTCTATTGTCATTCATCACGTGTTTTATAACAAATTACCCTTACCCGATGCATAAAAAATGATTCTTTATAAAGGCAATGTTCCGTATTTAGACATTCGAGAATTGTGCCCTAACGTATTGGGTTGTGATTTTTTGTTTAAATCTAAATAACCGAATAGCCTTTCAAAGTAAATGCATAATTTTTCAATATAAAAACTTATTCTCGAGAATTTGAGATGTTGCGTCCTAACGCATTAGATGTGATATTTTGTTATCCCGAGATGAGATTTTCTAAACCAAAACAATGTTCGGTACTTAGGAATTTGAGATATTGTACCCTAACGTATTGGGTCTCGATTTTCCTCGTTTACTCTAAGTATTTGAATATTCTTTCAAAACTAAATACCCAAACTCCAAATAAAAGGCAAGTTTAGCCTCAAAGGTCGAAATATCGTGTCCTAACGTATTGGATGTGATGTTTCGCCTTAAGGTGAACCAGCCTTTGATACACATTTTCAACCTATCCAAATGTTTTTAAAGCAAATAAGGATCGTATTTTAAAGTCTGTCAAGTTTCCGAGTCATCAACTTAAAGACACTAATTAATCGACTAGGTACCAATTTTGGGTGTGTCAGGGGTGCTAATCCTTCCCTGTGCGTAATCGACTCCCGAATCTATTTTTATGATATTTGTAGACCCAAAATCATTATTTTAATAAATCAAATCATTTTTAAAACAACCCCTTTTGAGGTGACCAATCACACCCAAAAAAAGATTGGTGGCGACTCCAATTCTTGTATACATTTTGAAGTCGACGTCCGTTTTCATTTTCAGAAATGGTCCCGACAGCTGTTATGGAATCGATGCCAAAGGTTTAAGCATGGTCCTAGATTTGGTGCTCCCATACAAGTTTAAGATGCCCGAATTTGAGAAATATAATGGAACGAGCTGCCCTGAAGCTCATATTACTATGTTCTGTAGGAGGATGACTTGGTACATCAACAATGATCAGCTGCTAATACACTACTTCCAGGACAATTTGGTAGGGGCAGTATCTAGGTGGTATAATCAATTAAGCCATGATAGGATCAGTTCATGGAGAGACCTAGCCTAAGCATTCATAAAGCAGTATAATCACGTTACAGATATGTCCCCAGATAGGATGACTTTACAAAACATGGAGAAAAGACTAAGTGAGAGTTTTAGACAATATGCGCAGAGATGGAGAGAAGTCGCCACGCAAGTCCAACCACCTCTCACAGAGAAAGAAACCACAATGCTCTCCATCAACACTTTAAACGCACCGTTTATCACTCACATGTTAGGATGCGCAACAAAGAGCTTTTCAGACATAGTGATGGCCGGTGAGATGATCGAAAATATAGAAAAAAGTGAAAAAAAATAGACGCATGAGAGGGTGTCAAAAGGTCAGCTCCAAGAAAAAAGGAAAACAAGGTGAATAATACAAGTATGGGGTACTCAAAGTCGATTACTGTTAATCAGCCAAAAGCAGTGGCTACGGGGCATCAAGGTTCATCAAAGAAAGAAGCTGGCACAAGGCAAAGTACTGAGAAACTCTAATTTACGCCAATCCCAATGACGTATAATGAGTTATATCAAAACTTATTTGATGCGCATGTCGTGTCCCCTCACTATTTGAAACCAATGCAGCTTTCATACCCTAAATGGTATGACTCAAATGCTCAGTGTGAGTACCATGCGAGGATCACCAGGCATTCAATAGAAAATTTCATCGCCTTCAAGAAATTGGTGGAAAAATTCATTGGCATGGGCATAGTGAAATTAGATGATACATCTAATACAGAAAACCTGTTACCCAATCATACTGACAATAGGGTAAATGCGGTAGAGGAAAGTATGGGAAGAAGAATCAAGACAAATATCGCGGAAGTAAAATCTCCTCTAAGGTGTGTATAGGAGGAAATAGTGAAGAGAAAATTAATCGTCCCAGATCTGGAAGGTAGTTTTGGAAAGATGAAGGGACACTGTGAGTTTCATAATGAGGAGAAACATGAAATTCAAGATTGTGCGAAATTCAAAGCCTTGGTGCAAGGTTTGATGAACAACAGGGAGATAGAGTTTTATGAAGAAGTTGAAGATGAAGGAAGTATATGTGCGTCCAAGTCAACAACAAAAGCTCCAAAAGTCAATTATCCTGTGGTCATCATTTTGCTGCCAAAAAGTAACGAATCTGGGGTGCAAGTGGTACCTAAGGTGATAATACAGAAACTCGCAACCTTTTCTTATCAAAATAGTAAGAGGGTTCCTTGGAACTACGAGTGTAATATGGCAATCGCGTGAAAGGAGGATTCAGCTATTGTTTTAAAGGACGATCAAGATATAGGTTTCCATACTCATAGTAGGAGACGCTATGATTTAGTGAAGAGAAAGGCTCCAATGGTGGAAAAAGAAAAGGAAAAATCAGTCGAGCCTGAGTCACCTGTCAATAAACCAGTGAAAGAAGAAGAAGCTAAGGAGTTCCTAAAACTTTTGAAACACAGTGAGTACAGCGTTGTAGAACAGCTACACAAATAGCCAGCACGTATATCGTTATTAGCTTTGCTTCAGAATTCGGAGGTACACAGAAATGCACTAATGAAGGTTTTGAATGAGACATATGTGGCCAATGATATCTCAGTTAATAAGCTAGGCCGCCTAGTCAACAATATAAATGCTGACAACTTTATTTCCTTCAATGATGATGAAATTCCGCCCGGGGGCAGGGGATCTACTAAGGCTTTACATATCACCACTAGATGCAAATGGTACATACTACTGGGGTCTCGATAGACAATGGGTCGATGCTAAATGTATTGCCCTTATCCACATTGAACAGATTACCTATGGATAGTTCATACATGAAAGAGTGCCAGAACATAGTGAAGGCGTTTGATGACATGTAAAGAAGAGACATGGGGAGGATTGAGATAACCTTATTAATTTGCCCAACTACTTATGAGGTGGATTTCTTGGTCATGGATATCAAGCTTTCCTATAACTACTTACTAGGAAGACCATGAATACATTCGGCAGGAGCAGTACCCTCATCCCTGCATCAGAAGTTGAAGCTAGTATCAGAATGGTGACTAGTGACAATAAATACCGAAGAGGACATTATCGCGGCTGTGACTAGTGATGCGCCATATCTAGAGAGGAGTGACGAGGCAATTGAATATTCTTTTCGGTCTTTGGAGTTCGTGAATGCAACCTTCATCATGGAAGGAAATAGAATCCCGATGTCGAAAATCTCTAAAACCACAAGAATGAGATTACATATGACGGTAGGTGATCATATGCGTTCGCGATACTTGAGTAATAAAATTTATAAAGAACTTGATCAGACCAGAACTAACTAACATCGCGACGTTAAGGCAAGCGCACCTATCGATAGTAGTATAGCTTAGTGGTAAGACCGAGTTATCGTACCCAAGGGAACTAAAAGTACTATTACTTACTTCCTTTCTATTATCTAGCCTAAGAATAAAAGAGGGATTTGTTTAAACTAATTCTAAAACTAACTAAGAAAAGTGCAAAGAGTAAATTTGGGAAAACTTTTAGGGAAGAGCTGATTGATATGGACAATACTTAAGGGAGAATCCACCTAGACTTCACTTGTTATTGTTTCTTGAGCTAGATGATTTATTCACTTGACTTGATCTGTAGAGATCCCTAATCTATGCTAAACCCTCCGTCGAGGCGTAGAGCAAATAGGCCTAAGTTGTTAATTAAAGTTCCTTTATTAATTAACTCCCTAGGTTGCATTAATTCGATCTATGGTCCCCCATATTAGGTTTGACCCTAATCCGGCAGATTTATGTCGCCCTATGTCTAGGGTTGCATGCAACTCCGCTTAATTATGGTAGATCTACTCTTATCACAGGGACTTTTGCTCCTCTGCTCTAAGCACATCTGTTTTTTGAATTAATATCTAGGTTTATTAACACAAGAATTAAGCACACATAATTAAGAACAACTCAAGTATTTATCATATAACTCAAGAATAAAGAATAACAAGATTCATCTTAGGTTTCATCCCCCCTCAAGTATTTGAGGGGTTTAGTTCATAATTAAAGAAGAAAACATCTCAGAAGAAATAAAATAACAAAACATAAAGAAACCGAAAACCCTTGAAGGAATTTAGGGAGATCTTCTATCTTGATGTAGAATTTCGGCTTCTGGGATGAATCAATCGGCTTCCCTTAGAGTAATTCCTGGCTTCCACTCTTTGTGTCGGCAGAGAGACAACTCCCCACCTGGAGAAAAGAATTCCCTTTTTAGGGGAAAATCAAGTACATCCTTAGAGTTGCCTCCTAGGGTCTTTATATAGAGATTTGGGGAGCCTTTCTTAGCCTCCAAGTATCCTAATTCGAGTGAAATTCTTCTTCCTCACGACTAGAACACGCCCGTATGCCACGCCCGTGTGACTTTGACAGAGGCCGTGCGGAACTTATCGGTGCGGGCACTGCCGTGTGGCCTGGCCGTGCTTGTCGAGGGCTGGACCGTGTGATCTTCATGTGGCACGGCCGTGTGGTGACTCTTTGGTCCGTGTGTTATGTCATTTTTGGCCTATTTTCCTCATTTTCGGTCCATTTCCTATCTTTTCTCTTCCCTATGCTCTCCTGAGTATAAGATATGAAAAAGAAGGATTAAGAGCACCAATTCTCACTAAATTGATAATAATTCATCCAAAATATAGGCTAAACATGAGGTAAAAATATGTATAAATTAGCGTTTATCAGTAGGAAAAGGAGCTGTGGCAGGAAGAAGGCTTAGAAAACACCTTCAGGTTAGAATTGTGGCCCTAGTACTGAAAGAAAATCAAGATCATTTTGGCATAGGATTTAGGCCAGATCCGAGGCAGAAAAAGAAAGATTTAGAAAAGAGGCAAGAAAAAAAAAGGGCTCAATTGGGTGGGGAAGAAATTAAATGGGAACCAATGATATTCCCCCACCTATCTAAGACTTTCATATCAGGAGGGATTATTTACCCAGAACGAGGAATGCAAAGTACAGAAACTATGATGGGAAACATGCACATCAATGCCATATCCGATGGAAAAACTGAAGAGGAAAACTTGTCATGCATTCACCCTTATGAGCCTAGCAGCATTTTAAACAAATGGACCGCAGAGGAAATCCCTGTAGTTTAAAACTTAATCAGAGTAATATTCAGAACACTTGTTGCTTTAAGTCTAGAAGCAAGCAAGCTCATATCTAAATAATGTTATTTTCAATGAAATGCATCTTGACTGTCTTTTGAGCAAATCTTCTTCTATTCTCCCCACTTCATTCATCATCATAATGATTCTTTCAGATTCTTTTAAATATTCTCATTCTTCATTCATAATCATACCATGCCAATAATCATGCTTAGATTCTTTTATTCTATGGACCTCTCTTCATCTCTATAATAGGTCCTCGGATATCAATGATTTGAGTGACGCTACCAATGACTCAGAAAGTCCTTTTGAGCAGGATATGGGTATGGAAGATTCTCAGGATTTGGAAGATGACCAAAGTTGTGACCTGTCTTCTGAATTGCTAAGAATGGTAGACGAGAAACAAATCCTGTCGCACTAAGAGCCAGTAGAAGTTGTGAGTTTAGGAGACGGAAAAGAGATAAAAATCGGGGTTTGCATCATTGCGGAGACAAAGCGAGAACTTACTGAGCTACTCCAAGAATTTAAGGATGTCTTCACCTGGTCATATCAAGACATGCCTGATTTAGACACAGACATCGTGGTCCATCGACTCCTCATAAAAGGAGGGTGCAAGCTGGTTCAGTAGAAGCTCCGTAGAATGAGGCCCGATGTCTTGCTAAAGAAAAGAGAGGAAGTTAAAAAGAAATTTTATGCTGGATTTCTACAAATTGTGAAATACTCAGAATGGGTGGCCAATATCGTCCCCGTCCCGAAGAAAGATGGAAAGGTACGGATGTGTGTAGACTATAGGGATTTAAACAAGGTCAACCAAAAGGGTAATTTCCCGCTACCACATATCGATACTTTGGTAGATAACACAGTAGGACACTCATTATTCTCCTTCATGGATGGCTTCTCTGGATATAACCAGATTAAGATGCACCATGAAGATATGGAAAAGACCACATTCGTAATGGCGTGGGTACATTCTGTTACAAGGTGATGTCGTTTGGGTTGAAAAATGCTGGAGCAACATATCAAAGGGCCATGGTATCCTTGTTCCATGATATGATGCATCAAGAAATTGAGGTCTATGTTGATGACATGATTGCCAAATCTCGAATAGAAAAGGAGCATGTTCAGGTCTTGAGAAAGTTGTTCGCAAGGTTGAGGAGATTCCAGTTAAAGCTCAATCCAGCAAAGTGTACTTTCGGAGCGAGGTATGGAAAACTGTTGGGGTTTGTAGTCAGTAAAAGGGGAATTGAGATCGACCCAGATAAAGTTAAGGCCATACAAGAGCTACCTCCCCGGCGTACCCAAAAAGAAGTTCGAGGCTTTCTGGGAAGATTGAATTACATTGCTCGTTTCATCTCACAGCTAACTGAGAAATGTGATCCTATATTCTGCCTCTTTAAGAAATGTAATCTGGGTGTATGGGATGAAGAATGCCAAAAGACTTTCAACAAGGTCAAACATTACTTGTCCAATGCCCTAGTGCTAATGCCACCCAGCCCAGATAGACCTTTGATACGGTACTTGGCAGTATTCTAGAATTCCATGGGGTATGTGCTCGGCCAACATGATGAGTCGGGAAGGAAAGAAAGGGCAATATACTACCTCAGTAAAAGGTTTACTGAATGTGAAACGAGGTACTCATTAATTGAGAAATTGTGTTATGCCTTGATCTGGACGACTCAAAGATTGAGGCAATATATGTTGTACCATACGACTTGGCTAATCTCGAGGCTAGACCCTCTAAAATACATGATAGAGTCGACTGCTTTGAATGGAAGGATGGCAAGATGGCAAATTTTACTTTTTGAGTTTGACATAGTTTATGTGAACCAAAAGGTGGTAAAAAGGAGTGCAATAGCAGACTTCTTGCTAGTAGAGCTCTGGAAGATTACGAGCCATTGAACTTCGATTTCCCTAATGAAGATCTAATGTATATGGCAACAACTGAAGAAGGTACTCCCGAAGATCATCCTTGGAGACTAAACTTCGACAGGGCGTCGAATGCTGTTGGTACTGGAATAGAGGCATTCCTAGTATCTCCAAATGGAGATCATTATCCATTTACTTGCAAATTGTATTTTGATTGCACAAATAATATGGCAGAGTACGAAGCTTGTATCATGGGTATTCATGCCGCTATAAAACGCAGGATTAAGGTACTAGAAGTATATGGAGATTCTGCACTGGTAATTTATCAGCTCAAAGGGGAATGGGAGACAAGAGATTCCAAGCTGGTCGACTATAAAAGAGTGGTCCAAGAATTGATCAAGGAGTTCGATGATATCAGTTTCTCTTATCTGCCAAGAGATGAAAATCAGATGGCTGATGCTCTAGCCACTTTGGCTTCCATGGTCAAGATAAACAAATATGAGGATATGAAACCTATCCAAATTAGTATTTATGAGGCCCCGGCTTATTACTACAACGTCAAAGAAGAAGAGAAAGATGGTCACCCATGGTACCACGATATACTGCAATACATGAAGAATCGTGAATCCTCTGATCAAGCAACTGAGAATGATAAAAGGACATTGAGAAGACTAGCCTGTGACTATGTCTTCGACGGAGAGATCCTATACAAAATAAAAAAGGATCAAGTGCTATTGAGATGCGTGGGCACTGCCGAGGCTAAGAAAATCCTAGAAGAAGTTCATAAGGGTGTCTGTGGAACACATGCCAATGGTTTCACGATGGCCAGGTAAATCATGATATTCGGGTATTATTGGTCTATCATGGAAGGAGATTGTATCAATTATGCCAGGAAATGTCATAAGTACCAAATTTATGGGGACAAGATTCATGTACCTCCCTCACCTCTACATGTTATGACTTTCCCATGGCCTTTCAATATTTAGGGTATGGACGTCATTAGCCCAATCTCGCCAAAAGCTTCCAATGGGTATCGGTTCATCTTTGTGGTAATTGACTACTTCACCAAGTGGGTAGAGGCCGCTTCATATGCTAATGTGACAAAATCAGCAGTTAGCAAATTCTTAAAGAAGGAGATCATATGTCAGTATGGAATGCCAGAAAGGATCATATCTGAAAACGCATTGAATTTGAACAACAGCACGATAGCAGAGGTCTGCAGCCAGTTCAAAATCAAACACCACAACTTGTCACTATATCGCCCAAAAAAATGAATGGTGCAGTTGAAGCAGCTAATAAGAATATCAAGAGGATAGTGGGGAAAATGACTGAGACCTACAAAGATTGGCACAAGAAGTTACCATTTGCCTTCTTCGCCTATCAAACATCGGTCAGAACCTCCACCGGGGCAACTCCTTTCTCATTGGTTTATGGAATGGAGGCAGTTTTACCTGTAACACCACGAAAATTTCTACAGTGGAATTGTAATAGCCCAAATTTCAGTGATGTCGAAAATAATGGTTTGAGACCTGACAAATGAACTCGTAGATTATATTATTTAATATTTACGAGGCAAACGTAATTTTTAAAAGATTTTTGAAACAGTAAATTGTGTTTTATAAATATTTATTTAGCCAAGAAATCGAGAAAGAGAGTTATCGAGATCTCGGTGTTATAAATCGAGCCATAAATATTTTTATGAACATTTACGGAGTGTTAATAAGGTAATATTAAAATTTCGTTAGAAAATTTTGACGTTTGGATGGTTAATTAAATAAAAAGGACTAAATTGAAAAAGGTGTAAAAGTTGCTAGAAGGATTAAATAGCTCAATTGTCAAATGAGGAAGGACCTAAAGTGAAAATAAGCCCAAAAGAGATATTTTGGGCGGCAATAGCTGTGAAAAATCAGGGAATGGGTGAAATAAGGGTAAAATTGGAAAATTGCCAAAATTAGTTAAATAAAAATGGGACCAAATTGGAATATCTAGAATTCTCTTCATTTCTCTTCATTTTCTTCAGCTGAAAAACAGCCATGGGAGAGAGTTCAAGCTGGTTTTCATACTCAAGCTTCATGTAAGTTTAATTCTTGCTTTCTCCTTGAAATTTCTATGTTTATTAGACTTTTACAATTGGGTCCAACTTATTAACTCATTAGTTTTTCATTCTATGGCTAATTTTTAAAGTTGATGTGGATTAGTGCTGGAAGAATATGATGAATAAATATTGAATTGAAGCTTTAATTTTGTTATTGATGATTTTATTAAGTAAAGTTGATGGAAATTGGTTTTAGGACCTAATTATGAAAGAGTTGAAATTAAGGCCTAGTATTAAAATTCTGAATTTCAAAGGTTATGAAGTAGTTTAAAAATGATAGAGAAAAGTATTAAATGAGAAATTTAGCTCAATTGAGGGGTTAATTGAGTAAGGATTGAATTGTATGAATTGTGGAATTTGGGACAAAATAGAAATCAACATGTTACACTAAAGCAGTTTTGGACAGCAGCAATTGTCTAACTTTGAAAAATCACCAAAAATGGTATAAATTGAATTAGAAGTTGAGTGAGATATGGAATTAAAGCTTGTTGAGTCTACTTTCATATAAAAAAAACAGAGCAAGTAAAGGAACTCTGTTTTCTGAGATATTTAGATTTTTGTGAGACTGGGTCAGAATGATTTCGGGATCCTCTGTTCTGACTTGTAAAAATCATTAAAAATTGTACAAAAATATTTATGGGACATAATTTATATGGTTAGATTTTCATTAGAAACAATTGAAAACACTATATGAAAATCTTACTATGAGATACTTAATTTTTAGTGAAGAGAGGTCAGAGCTGTTGGACTTTGTAACAGGGGAAATTTTAATGAATAAACTGTATTAATTGACTAAATGAAAAATTCTGAAAATTTTATGGTAAGAATATATATGAGTCTAGTTTCAAGAAAAATTTGCGGATCTTAATTTGGAGTTCTGTAGCTCAAGATATAAATAATTTAGTGACTATGACTCAAATGGACAGTTTTAAAAATAGATATAAGTAAATAGTGAAAGTTTTGATAATGTTACTTATAAGCATGTTATAAAAATTAAGGATGTGGAATGGAGTGGAGGAGGAGGAAAATATGTATGAATATTCAACCAGCATGGCTAATTTGCATGTTTTAGGCTCAGGGACTAAATTGAATAAAAGTAGAACTTTATGGGCGATTTTGTAAAAATGTCAAAAATGATCAAATTGCATGTAATGGATTATTTTATCATTTAAATTACAAAATTGAATGAAAATATTAATTTAGATCAAGATCAAGCGAAAACATGTTTTACGGATTAAATTGAAAAGTGTTGAAATTAATGAAAATTTTGATATTTCATAAAATTCATGGGCCGTTATCAATATGTATAAGAATAATGTCTGTAAACAAGGATTAAATGACAATACTTTTATTTTTCTGGAATCAAGGATGAAATTGTAATTAATTAAACGTTTTAAGGGTAAAATGGAAATTTTGCCTAAAGCATTAATTAAATGTATTAGAATATGAAATGAATGAAAATGACGATTAAATTTATTTATAAAGATTCGTGCAACTAAAATACGAGACTTGAACGTGGAAAAGAAAAGATATCGGATTGGTGAAATTATAAACATAAACAGGTAACGAGGTAAATTAATGTAGCTTGAATTGTATTTTTAAATACATGAAATCTTGATATAATGTATTACCTGATTTAAGTTTATGAAGAAATGGAAAGAAAATGATATTCATCTCGACATGTAAATATATGATTATTTTTTTACGATGATACAAGAAAATTAAGCATACTGAGGCGAGTAATAAAATTCAAGTAAAACATGTCGAGAAAAATAAGCACATTTAAGCGACAACATGTACTAATTGGTTTCAAATATGAATGTTAGATGAAATAAAATATTTGATAGATAAATTAGTAACTCCGGTAATGCTTCATAACTCTATTCCAGTGATGGATTCGGGTTGGGGGCGTTACAATTAGTGGTATCAGAGCTAAGGTTTAGTCGGTTCTCGGACCATATGTAGCACATGTGAAATCTAGAAATACATGACATTATATAACTTGTGATAATGTGACATCTTCCTACTTTGATGAGATCAGTATTACTATAATTCGAATTTAATTATTAATTGTTAAAATTTAAATTAATATGCAAGATAAGTGAATTGAGGTAAGTATCAAGATTTAATTGAATATATATTAGTATTAAATTAGTAATTGTTAAATTTTGAAGAATATATTTAGTAAATAAAAATAAGGTGAATATTGATAATAAATTAAATAATATTGAATTATATGTGAAGTGAATAGAAATCACTAGTGATATATTTGAATTACTGAATTACTATAGTATTAAATTTTGAATATATGTGAGAATCTAAAATGTAAATTAATTGGAAAAGTGAAACAAATAGAATAAATAAGAAATTATTATCGAAATTGAATTAAAAGAATTAATGTGGCATTGAAATGCATATTGGATTGAGAAATTGATTTGAATTGTGAATATGAGAAATTGTGAATTGAATGAAATTGAAATGAAGTTTGAATATGTATGAGCATTTGATGATATATTGATTGGAAAGTGGAAAATGCATTGAATTGAAATATACGAGGAATTATGATTGGAATGTCTTTGAATTGATGATATATATTAAAATATATAGAATGGAAATATGAAAAGTGATTGGAATTGAATCAAATTGATTTCAATGTGATTGAGTTGAAATGCGACTTGAAGTGAAATTATGTGATTTTGTGAGTTTGAAATTTGTGATTGAATTGTTATCGTGATTGAATTGAATTCGAATAATTATGATCAATTGAAAGTGAAAGTGATATGGATATGTGATTTC
This sequence comes from Gossypium stocksii, assembly GCA_020496765.1. NCBI lineage: Eukaryota > Viridiplantae > Streptophyta > Magnoliopsida > Malvales > Malvaceae > Gossypium > Gossypium stocksii. The sequence goes on along the minus strand of CM035625.1, from coordinate 6,504,569 downwards.
GATACCCTATTAACTAGTCGGACTGAGTCAGATATAGCTGGCATGCCATAGGATTTGGAAGTGTTCAGAGATACTTCGATCTCGAGTCGATGAGGCACTGGGTGCCATACTGGTGTGTTTGGTTGGAATCCGTGTATCCGCCAAAGTCCGAGTCTTGTTAATAGGGGTAAATATGAATACGAAGTGAAATTGAAATGAGAATTGAATTCCCTATTAACTTGTCGGGCTAGTCGGATATAATTAGCATGCCATAGGATTGGAAGAGTACGGGATTTATCGGCTTTGCCGATCAGGCACTTTATGTGTCGTATATCAGGCACCTCATGTGTCGTATATCAGGCACCTCGTGTGTCGTATCAGGCACTTTGTGTGTCGTATATCAGGCACCTCGTGTGTCGTATCAGGCACTTCGTGTGTCGTATATCAGGCACCTCGTGTGTCGTATATCAGGCACCTCGTGTGTCGTATTTCAGGCACTTTATGTGTCGTATACTGCATCTGATATATTGATCAGGTACTATGTACCGTTTTAGGCACAATGTGACGTATTGGTGTGTTTGGTTGGATCCGTGTATCCGTCTGAGTCCGAGTTATGTTAATAGGGTAAATAATTGAAATAAAAAAATTAAATAAATTTGATTGATCGTACTGTAAAAAAATAATAATAATAATAATAAAAGAAAGAAATTATGAGTTGAATTGTGAATTGAAATGAGATGTGAAATTTGAAGTATGAACTTAAAGTTCATGAATTTGCTAAAATATTGAATTGTTGATATTGAAATTAGTTGAATAAATGAAATGAGAAAATTGAATGAATTTGATCGATTGAACTATTGAAAGTATGAAAAGTGGATGTATGATTTGAAATGTGAATTGAAATTGAGATATGAGATTTAAAAGCTTTAACCAAAGGTTCATGATTTGATTAAAGATAATATAGATGATATATGATGCCATTTAATGAAAGATATCTGTTGAGATATGAAATTAAATATAAATTAACACACATGATCTATATTGTTACATGTTTGATGTTTACTATTTATTATAATTTTTATAATTTGAATTATAGTAATACCACTGAGTATAAACATACTCAACATAAAGTTGTATTATTATAATTTAAATTATTAATTATTAAGTGTTAAATTTAAATTATGTATATAATAAGTGAAGTATGAGGTAAGTGTTATTGTTGAATTAAATGTAAATTGAATTGAGTGATGGATAAATATTAGTATTGAATTTATATTGATGAGAAAGTGAAATTAAATTGAGCTGTGAATGAATTGAAAGTGAAATTGGAATTAGAAAGTGATATATGAAGTACATGACAAAGATTATTGCAGAAAGAGAAGATATAAATATAAAGGGACTCTAGCACATTCGCTGATAATAGTATGTTAGTACTCACCAAGTGTTCTCTGATTAATAGTGCATAATAATACACTTCTATATCTATTCTGTATATTCTAAGTGATCTGTTTAGTCTATTGAGCCTCTGTTAAAAAGGTAAACAATTTTCATTACAAGGTAAAGGGTTATCTCTAATTCATGTTTGAAAATGTTGAATTAAAAATAAATTGTGAAATGAAAATATAGAGAATGGATATAAAGGATAAATTAGATAAATATATGAAGCAAGAAGCTACAGAATTATAAATATAATGAAGTTCATGATGAAAAGAAAACAAGGAAATTTTGAGGACGAAATTTATTTTAAGGGGGAGAGAAATGTAACACGCCGAAAATTTCTACAGTGGAATTGTAATAGCCCAAATTTCAGTGATGTCGAAAATAATGGTTTGAGACCTGACAAATGAACTCGTAGATTATATTATTTAATATTTATGAGGCAAACGTAATTTTTAAAAGATTTTTGAAACAGTAAATTGTGTTTTATAAATATTTATTTAGCCAAGAAATCGAGAAAGAGAGGTATCGAGATCTCGATGTTATAAATCGAGCCATAAATACTTTTATGAACATTTACGGAGTGTTAATAAGGTAATATTAAAATTTCGTTAGAAAATTTTGACGTTTGGATGGTTAATTAAATAAAAAGGACTAAATTGAAAAAGGTGTAAAAGTTGCTAGAAGGATTAAATAGCTCAATTGTCAAATGAGGAAGGACCTAAAGTGAAAATAAGCCCAAAAGAGATATTTTGGGCGGCAATAGCTGAGAAAAATCAGGGAATGGGTGAAATAGGGGCAAAATTGGAAAATTGCCAAAATTAGTTAAATAAAAGTGGGACCAAATTGGAATATCTAGAATTCTCTTCATTTCTCTTCATTTTCTTCAGCTGAAAAACAGCCATGGGAGAGAGTTCAAGCTGGTTTTCATACTCAAGCTTCATGTAAGTTTAATTCTTGCTTTCTCCTTGAAATTTCTATGTTTATTAGACTTTTACAATTGGGTCCAACTTATTAATTCATTAGTTTTTCATTCTATGGCTAATTTTTAAAGTTGATGTGGATTAGTGCTGGAAGAATATGATGAATAAATATTGAATTGAAGCTTTAATTTTGTTATATGATGATTTTATCAAGTAAAGTTTATGGAAATTGGTTTTAGGACCTAATTATGAAAGAGTTGAAATTAAGGCCTAGTATTAAAATTCTGAATTTCAAAGGTTATGAAGTAGTTTAAAAATGATAGAGAAAAGTATTAAATGAGAAATTTAGCTCAATTGAGGGGTTAATTGAGTAAGGATTGAATTGTATGAATTGTGGAATTTGGGACAAAATAGAAATCAACATGTTACACTAAAGCAGTTTTGGACAGCAGCAATTGTCTAACTTTGAAAAATCACCAAAAATGGTATAAATTGAATTAGAAGTTGAGTGAGATATGGAATTAAAGCTTGTTGAGTCTACTTTCATATAAAAAAAAAACAGAGCAAGTAAAGGAACTCTGTTTTCTGAGATATTTAGATTTTTGTGAGACTGGTTCAGAATGATTTCGGGATCCTCTGTTCTGACTTGTAAAAATCATTAAAAATTGTACAAAAATATTTATGGGACATAATTTATATGGTTAGATTCCTTAGTGAGTCTATTTTCATTAGAAACAATTGAAAACACTATATGAAAATCTTACTATGAGATACTTAATTTTTAGTGAAGAGAGGTCAGAGCTGTTGGACTTTGTAACAGGGGAAATTTTAATGAATAAACTGTATTAATTGACTAAATGAAAAATTCTGAAAATTTTATGGTAAGAATATATATGAGTCTAGTTTCAAGAAAAATTTGCGGATCTTAATTTGGAGTTCTGTAGCTCAAGATATAAATAATTTAGTGACTATGACTCAAATGGACAGTTTTAAAAATAGATATAAGTAAATAGTGAAAGTTTTGATAATGTTACTTATAAGCATGTTATAAAAATTAAGGATGTGGAATGGAGTGGAGGAGGAGGAAAATATGTATGAATATTCAACCAGCATGGCTAATTTGCATGTTTTAGGCTCAGGGACTAAATTGAATAAAAGTAGAACTTTATGGGCGATTTTGTAAAAATGTAAAAAATGATCAAATTGCATGTAATGGATTATTTTATCATTTAAATTACAAAATTGAATGAAAATATTAATTTAGATCAAGATCAAGCGAAAACATGTTTTACGGATTAAATTGAAAAGTGTTGAAATTAATGAAAATTTTGATATTTCATAAAATTCATGGGCCGTTATCAATATGTATAAGAATAATGTCTGTAAACAAGGATTAAATGACAATACTTTTATTTTTCTGGAATCAAGGATGAAATTGTAATTAATTAAACGTTTTAAGGGTAAAATGGAAATTTTGCCTAAAGCATTAATTAAATGTATTAGAATATGAAATGAATGAAAATGACGATTAAATTTATTTATAAAGATTCGTGCAACTAAAATACGAGACTTGAACGTGGAAAAGAAAAGATATCGGATTGGTGAAATTATAAACATAAACAGGTAACGAGGTAAATTAATGTAGCTTGAATTGTATTTTTAAATACATGAAATCTTGATATAATGTATTACCTGATTTAAGTTTATGAAGAAATGGAAAGAAAATGATATTCATCTCGACATGTAAATATATGATTATTTTTTTACGATGATACAAGAAAATTAAGCATACTGAGGCGAGTAATAAAATTCAAGTAAAACATGTCGAGAAAAATAAGCACATTTAAGCGACAACATGTACTAATTGGTTTCAAATATGAATGTTAGATGAAATAAAATATTTGATAGATAAATTAGTAACTCCGGTAATGCTTCATAACTCTATTCCAGTGATGGATTCGGGTTGGGGGCGTTACAATTAGTGGTATCAGAGCTAAGGTTTAGTCGGTTCTCGGACCATATGTAGCACATGTGAAATCTAGAAATACATGACATTATATAACTTGTGATAATGTGACATCTTCCTACTTTGATGAGATCAGTATTACTATAATTCGAATTTAATTATTAATTGTTAAAATTTAAATTAATATGCAAGATAAGTGAATTGAGGTAAGTATCAAGATTTAATTGAATATATATTAGTATTAAATTAGTAATTGTTAAATTTTGAAGAATATATTTAGTAAATAAAAATAAGGTGAATATTGATAATAAATTAAATAATATTGAATTATATGTGAAGTGAATAGAAATCACTAGTGATATATTTGAATTACTGAATTACTATAGTATTAAATTTTGAATATATGTGAGAATCTAAAATGTAAATTAATTGGAAAAGTGAAACAAATAGAATAAATAAGAAATTATTATCGAAATTGAATTAAAAGAATTAATGTGGCATTGAAATGCATATTGGATTGAGAAATTGATTTGAATTGTGAATATGAGAAATTGTGAATTGAATGAAATTGAAATGAAGTTTGAATATGTATGAGCATTTGATGATATATTGATTGGAAAGTGGAAAATGCATTGAATTGAAATATACGAGGAATTATGATTGGAATGTCTTTGAATTGATGATATATATTAAAATATATAGAATGGAAATATGAAAAGTGATTGGAATTGAATCAAATTGATTTCAATGTGATTGAGTTGAAATGCGACTTGAAGTGAAATTATGTGATTTTGTGAGTTTGAAATTTGTGATTGAATTGTTATCGTGATTGAATTGAATTCGAATAATTATGATCAATTGAAAGTGAAAGTGATATGGATATGTGATTTCGATACCCTATTAACTAGTCGGACTGAGTCAGATATAGCTGGCATGCCATAGGATTTGGAAGTGTTCAGAGATACTTCGATCTCGAGTCGATGAGGCACTGGGTGCCATACTGGTGTGTTTGGTTGGAATCCGTGTATCCGCCAAAGTCCGAGTCTTGTTAATAGGGGTAAATATGAATACGAAGTGAAATTGAAATGAGAATTGAATTCCCTATTAACTTGTCGGGCTAGTCGGATATAATTAGCATGCCATAGGATTGGAAGAGTACGGGATTTATCGGCTTTGCCGATCAGGCACTTTATGTGTCGTATATCAGGCACCTCATGTGTCGTATATCAGGCACCTCGTGTGTCGTATCAGGCACTTTGTGTGTCGTATATCAGGCACCTCGTGTGTCGTATCAGGCACTTCGTGTGTCGTATATCAGGCACCTCGTGTGTCGTATATCAGGCACCTCGTGTGTCGTATTTCAGGCACTTTATGTGTCGTATACTGCATCTGATATATTGATCAGGTACTATGTACCGTTTTAGGCACAATGTGACGTATTGGTGTGTTTGGTTGGATCCGTGTATCCGTCTGAGTCCGAGTTATGTTAATAGGGTAAATAATTGAAATAAAAAAATTAAATAAATTTGATTGATCGTACTGTAAAAAAATAATAATAATAATAATAAAAGAAAGAAATTATGAGTTGAATTGTGAATTGAAATGAGATGTGAAATTTGAAGTATGAACTTAAAGTTCATGAATTTGCTAAAATATTGAATTGTTGATATTGAAATTAGTTGAATAAATGAAATGAGAAAATTGAATGAATTTGATCGATTGAACTATTGAAAGTATGAAAAGTGGATGTATGATTTGAAATGTGAATTGAAATTGAGATATGAGATTTAAAAGCTTTAACCAAAGGTTCATGATTTGATTAAAGATAATATAGATGATATATGATGCCATTTAATGAAAGATATCTGTTGAGATATGAAATTAAATATAAATTAACACACATGATCTATATTGTTACATGTTTGATGTTTACTATTTATTATAATTTTTATAATTTGAATTATAGTAATACCACTGAGTATAAACATACTCAACATAAAGTTGTATTATTATAATTTAAATTATTAATTATTAAGTGTTAAATTTAAATTATGTATATAATAAGTGAAGTATGAGGTAAGTGTTATTGTTGAATTAAATGTAAATTGAATTGAGTGATGGATAAATATTAGTATTGAATTTATATTGATGAGAAAGTGAAATTAAATTGAGCTGTGAATGAATTGAAAGTGAAATTGGAATTAGAAAGTGATATATGAAGTACATGACAAAGATTATTGCAGAAAGAGAAGATATAAATATAAAGGGACTCTAGCACATTCGCTGATAATAGTATGTTAGTACTCACCAAGTGTTCTCTGATTAATAGTGCATAATAATACACTTCTATATCTATTCTGTATATTCTAAGTGATCTGTTTAGTCTATTGAGCCTCTGTTAAAAAGGTAAACAATTTTCATTACAAGGTAAAGGGTTATCTCTAATTCATGTTTGAAAATGTTGAATTAAAAATAAATTGTGAAATGAAAATATAGAGAATGGATATAAAGGATAAATTAGATAAATATATGAAGCAAGAAGCTACAGAATTATAAATATAATGAAGTTCATGATGAAAAGAAAACAAGGAAATTTTGAGGACGAAATTTATTTTAAGGGGGAGAGAAATGTAACACGCCGAAAATTTCTACAGTGGAATTGTAATAGCCCAAATTTCAGTGATGTCGAAAATAATGGTTTGAGACCTGACAAATGAACTCGTAGATTATATTATTTAATATTTATGAGGCAAACGTAATTTTTAAAAGATTTTTGAAACAGTAAATTGTGTTTTATAAATATTTATTTAGCCAAGAAATCGAGAAAGAGAGGTATCGAGATCTCGATGTTATAAATCGAGCCATAAATACTTTTATGAACATTTACGGAGTGTTAATAAGGTAATATTAAAATTTCGTTAGAAAATTTTGACGTTTGGATGGTTAATTAAATAAAAAGGACTAAATTGAAAAAGGTGTAAAAGTTGCTAGAAGGATTAAATAGCTCAATTGTCAAATGAGGAAGGACCTAAAGTGAAAATAAGCCCAAAAGAGATATTTTGGGCGGCAATAGCTGAGAAAAATCAGGGAATGGGTGAAATAGGGGCAAAATTGGAAAATTGCCAAAATTAGTTAAATAAAAGTGGGACCAAATTGGAATATCTAGAATTCTCTTCATTTCTCTTCATTTTCTTCAGCTGAAAAACAGCCATGGGAGAGAGTTCAAGCTGGTTTTCATACTCAAGCTTCATGTAAGTTTAATTCTTGCTTTCTCCTTGAAATTTCTATGTTTATTAGACTTTTACAATTGGGTCCAACTTATTAATTCATTAGTTTTTCATTCTATGGCTAATTTTTAAAGTTGATGTGGATTAGTGCTGGAAGAATATGATGAATAAATATTGAATTGAAGCTTTAATTTTGTTATATGATGATTTTATCAAGTAAAGTTTATGGAAATTGGTTTTAGGACCTAATTATGAAAGAGTTGAAATTAAGGCCTAGTATTAAAATTCTGAATTTCAAAGGTTATGAAGTAGTTTAAAAATGATAGAGAAAAGTATTAAATGAGAAATTTAGCTCAATTGAGGGGTTAATTGAGTAAGGATTGAATTGTATGAATTGTGGAATTTGGGACAAAATAGAAATCAACATGTTACACTAAAGCAGTTTTGGACAGCAGCAATTGTCTAACTTTGAAAAATCACCAAAAATGGTATAAATTGAATTAGAAGTTGAGTGAGATATGGAATTAAAGCTTGTTGAGTCTACTTTCATATAAAAAAAAAACAGAGCAAGTAAAGGAACTCTGTTTTCTGAGATATTTAGATTTTTGTGAGACTGGTTCAGAATGATTTCGGGATCCTCTGTTCTGACTTGTAAAAATCATTAAAAATTGTACAAAAATATTTATGGGACATAATTTATATGGTTAGATTCCTTAGTGAGTCTATTTTCATTAGAAACAATTGAAAACACTATATGAAAATCTTACTATGAGATACTTAATTTTTAGTGAAGAGAGGTCAGAGCTGTTGGACTTTGTAACAGGGAAAATTTTAATGAATAAACTGTATTAATTGACTAAATGAAAAATTCTGAAAATTTTATGGTAAGAATATATATGAGTCTAGTTTCAAGAAAAATTTGCGGATCTTAATTTGGAGTTCTGTAGCTCAAGATATAAATAATTTAGTGACTATGACTCAAATGGACAGTTTTAAAAATAGATATAAGTAAATAGTGAAAGTTTTGATAATGTTACTTATAAGCATGTTATAAAAATTAAGGATGTGGAATGGAGTGGAGGAGGAGGAAAATATGTATGAATATTCAACCAGCATGGCTAATTTGCATGTTTTAGGCTCAGGGACTAAATTGAATAAAAGTAGAACTTTATGGGCGATTTTGTAAAAATGTCAAAAATGATCAAATTGCATGTAATGGATTATTTTATCATTTAAATTACAAAATTGAATGAAAATATTAATTTAGATCAAGATCAAGCGAAAACATGTTTTACGGATTAAATTGAAAAGTGTTGAAATTAATGAAAATTTTGATATTTCATAAAATTCATGGGCCGTTATCAATATGTATAAGAATAATGTCTGTAAACAAGGATTAAATGACAATACTTTTATTTTTCTGGAATCAAGGATGAAATTGTAATTAATTAAACGTTTTAAGGGTAAAATGGAAATTTTGCCTAAAGCATTAATTAAATGTATTAGAGTATGAAATGAATGAAAATGACGATTAAATTTATTTATAAAGATTCGTGCAACTAAAATACGAGACTTGAACGTGGAAAAGAAAAGATATCGGATTGGTGAAATTATAAACATAAACAGGTAACGAGGTAAATTAATGTAGCTTGAATTGTATTTTTAAATACATGAAATCTTGATATAATGTATTACCTGATTTAAGTTTATGAAGAAATGGAAAGAAAATGATATTCATCTCGACATGTAAATATATGATTATTTTTTTACGATGATACAAGAAAATTAAGCATACTGAGGCGAGTAATAAAATTCAAGTAAAACATGTCGAGAAAAATAAGCACATTTAAGCGACAACATGTACTAATTGGTTTCAAATATGAATGTTAGATGAAATAAAATATTTGATAGATAAATTAGTAACTCCGGTAATGCTTCATAACTCTATTCCAGTGATGGATTCGGGTTGGGGGCGTTACATTACCCATCGAAGTTGAAATCCCTTCCCGTCGAGTCCTGTCTGAACTGAAATTGGACGAAGCAGAATGGATCCATGCTCGATATGACCAGCTAAATTTGATTGAAGAAAAGAGGCTGAAAGCCTTCCGTCATGGTCAAATGTACCAAAAACGAATGATGGAAGCTTATAACAAAAAGGTTCGCCCAAGAGAATTCCATGAGGGAGACCTAGTATTGAAAAAGATCCTTCCTATACAAAAGGATTTTAGAGGGAAATGGATGCCGAACTGGGAAGGACCTTACATGGTAAAGAAAGCCTTTTCTAGGGGAGCATTGATTTTGGCTGAAATGGATGGTAAAAGCTTGCATAATTCTATAAATTCAGATTCGGTCAATAAATATTTTACCTAAAAGAGAGAGAAGCTAAAGAGAAAACCCGCAAAGGGCACTTTAAGACTTTCCAAAAAAAAGGGGGGAGAGGCCAAGGCGAAAACTCACAAATGGCGCTTAGAGACCAAAGGGGCTTCGAGTTGAAAACCCAGAAAGGGCAACTCTCATTTTGACCAAAGAAGGAGTATATAACGATCTTACCCTCTCTAAATTAACAAGAAGGAGGAACGTTACACCTCGGGACATCTACAAAATGCTATAGATCTTTCAAACACTGGTTCAGCTCAAAATGATCTTCAAAGATTGGATAGTGAAGCTCAGACTGCGATATTTGGGGCACCTGCTTTCCTTTTATTCATTTTGTATTCCAAATAGTACTTGTTTCCCTTGATAAATCCAATTCTATTTTTGATAAATTCCCAATTTTGTCCATCATTTTTGATCTTTTTCAAGCATTTTGCATTGAAATGATCATTAATGGACCAATAATATTTTCATAAAAAAAGTTCTACATATTACTCTAGAAGCTTCTAAACAGCGTAGGAACCTGAAACAGGACTGTTGTTTAGAACTCACCAAACCTAAGGGTTGGAAACTTTTTAAGAAAGAAGAGTCTAAAATTGTGACTATCTCTTCAGACTCACTGTTAAAGATATCAGTTACATGAGAAGACAAGATATTGCGTCAGTGAAGCAACCTTGATACGCAATAAGCGATGACACCTTAAGCACTTAAAAAAGGAATCATTCTCATAACATTTCTGCATTCATATCATTTATTTGGTTATGAACATTTGATTCATTCTAATCATAGCATCCTAATCATTTGGCATAAATGTAGGCGTAACAAACCAAGTTTACAGGATATGTCCCCTAGAGGACAGTGTAGCAACATCAGTAAGTACCTATTGCCCTGACCAGCAGTGGAATAGGTTGAAGATTGTAGATCTTATCGCCCTAACCAGTAGTGGGGAAAGGTTGAAGGCAAAACTTGTCTCCCTAAGCAACATTGGAGAAGGTTTAAGCTACCATCCTATTTCCCTGACCAACAGTTGAGTAGGCTGAAGATTGTAGATCTTATCTCCCTGAGCAATAGGGAGCAGTATCAAAGATGACAAAGCCTGTCTCCCTAAGCAATAGTGGAGCAGGTTTAATTTACTGTCCTATTTCCCTGACCAGTAGTGGAGTGGGCTGAAGATTGTAGATCTTATCTCCCTAAGCAATAGGGAGCAGGATCAAACATGGCAAAGCTTATCTCAATAAGCAATAGTAGAGTAGGCTGAAAATTGCAGATCTTATCTCCTTAAACAATAGGGAGCAAGATCAAAGATGGAAAAACTTGTCTCCCTAAGCAATAGTGGAGCAGGTTTAAGCCACCATCCTATTTCCCTGACCAGCAGTGGAGTAGGCTAAAGATCGTAGATCTTATCTCCCTAAGTAGTAGTGGAGTAGATCAAAGATGACAAACCTGGTCTCCTCAAAGCAATGGTGGGGCAGGCTAAAATTACTAATTTTTATTTCCTTGAAGTTTCAGTAGAGAAGATCGAAGCTACAAATCTCTTCTCTTTGAAATAGCATTGGAGCATATTGAAGCCACAATTCCTATCTTCTCGAAGTTTCAGTAGAGCAGATCGAAGCTACAAATCTCTTCTCTTTGAAATCGCATTATAGTAAATTGAAGCAACAAGTCCCATCTTTCTAAAGTGGCTGTACAATGGATTAAAGCAACAAGATGCGATAGACTGAAATGAGGCTACCTAAAGAAAAGGTGCACCAAAGAAGTCAATACTCGGCAAGACCAAACAAAATTGCCCTTCCTTTATGTCTTTGCTTTATTCTCGTTTCACGATAATGAGCAAAGAGGGGTAGCTATTGTAGGCCAATTTTGGCCCTAAACCCACAAACTAAAACCCAATTTTCAACCCAAACTAAATTAAACCAGGACCCTATTTCCATACCCAATACATCTTAAACCTAGCCCGATAGCCTAAACTTTAGCCCAAAATCAGAAAAAACGAAAGTGAAACCCTAGCCCCACTTGCACCGCCTCTGTCGCATCAACCAGCAGCCACCACTGCCACGTCTGCAACACCGTCCATGCCACTGCCCTTACGCCTCAAGTTGCACCTGCAAGAATAAATGAAAAAGCAACAACAATAAAAAACAATAATGATGTAAAGGCTACAAAAGCCATAAAAAACAATGTAATCGGTTCGGAAATTTCATGAATACAAAAACAAAATTCCAAATGAAAAAATAGTGACTCAAAACGCTACAAAGATTAAGAACATACAACCCAAATAACAAGAACGAACCAAAACAGAGAAATCAAATCGGCAAAAAGGTGATTTCATATCTCTTATTCATTCCATTTTTAAATATTTTTTTTAGATATTTTTTAATATATATTGTTGTAGGCCAATTTTGGCCCATTTAAATTACCCGAATCCCATTACAATTTTAACCCAACAACCACCCTAACCCATTACATCATTAACCTGCTAAGCCAAACCCATTCAACCCATTTTACAACCAAAGCCTAATTACCCTAACAGCCCAAAATAAACCCCAACCCACTAACAGCCCGGAGCCCTAATGACCCAACTAGCCAAATTTAGGGTTTCAAAAAAATTAAAACCCTAAATCACCCCACTTGCATTGCCACTGTCTCGTAGCCTCTGCCAAAGCCTGCAACCACCGCCCCACCAGGTCTACCACTTGGCACCGCCTCTGCACCTGCGAACATTAAAAAGGAAGTGACAGAAATAATAGAAAAATAGTATGTAAGAGGCTATAAAAGCCGAATCAAAATATTTGTAATCGGTCGACAATTTTGAAAAGTAATACAAATAAGATTTCTAAGTATTGACAAAATAGTGGTTCCAATAATACAATAGCAGCAGAATACTCCCAAATCAGAGAACCAACACCAAAGCAAACAGAAACCCAAATCAGAAGAGAGAAGGTGATTTCGGCATCTTTCTTCCTTACTCTTTTTCACTCCAAACCCTTCCTAAATCTATACATGCATATTTTTATATAAAATAAAATAAAAAAATAAAAAAAGAGAAAATTTTACCTTTCCGGCCACCGTGTATGGTGGCGACCTTGGCGACGACAGCGACGGATGGTGGCCGGAGGTTGGTCGGACCGACCACTGGAAATCACCCCAGCCCCTTCTCTCCCCTTTTTTTTCTTTCCCCGGTCTCAAATGAATTTTTTAAAAAAAATTTAACTTTTATAGGGACCAAAACGGTGTGTTTTGGTCCCTTCCCGTTTTAACATAAAACGACGTCGTTTCATGCCGATCTGACCCGATCTGACCCGACCTGCTCCAAGGATCCGCGTGTTTTTAATTCAATGGGCTATTTGCACGTTTAGCCCTTCCGGTTCTTCAAAGTTTTACAATCAAATTTCATATTATTTGTAATTGAGCCCCAAAATTTCCCGCGCTTTTCGATTTAATCCCTCATGATGCGCTGCTTTTTAAAGGCATGGAAAAATTACTCTTTTAGTCCCCCAATGTTTCACGCGCGTTCGCATAAGCCTTTCCCTTCTGTTTTTATTTCGAATTCGCCCCAAAATTTCATTTTTAATTTCAATTTCGTCATTTTTCACCTTTTTATTATTTTTATTTTTATTTTACTTTAATATTATTTATGCTATTACATCTTTATTATTATTGTATTATCATTATTATTATTTATTGATCATTAGTATTAGTATTAGTTTCGATTAGTATTTATATATGTATATATTTAGGTAATACTATTTAATAGTTATTTTTAGTATAATTAATATCATATTATGTAAATACTTTCAAGACTATAGTATGCATATTTTTTATTTACAATATGTATATTGTAATATCTTAATTTTGCCCGGGCCTGTTGGAAGCCCAACAAATAAAACAAATAAAAATTATTTTTAAAACAGTCTATTTACAAATACCCATTAACAACTCTTCGGCCTAAATATCAACTTAAATCCACTAAACCCATCAACCTAATCCCTAAAATACACCCGTAGCCCAAATAACCCAGTCTAACTACTACCTATACTCAGACCTATTTAGTCCCCTTTTAACCCAATTACATAGTTGGCTCGAAAAGCCTAGGTTGCTAACAGAATCAGAAACCCTAGGGTATTTGAAACCCTAGGGCGCCGCAAATGGACTCTCTTCGCGCCGTCAGTAGATGATTTTGGCCCTTCCTTCACGCAACAGATATCGTGGCTCCATTAGCACGCCACTATCAACGCGATCTCCATCGCGATTTACCTGTAAATAAAAGGAAGGAACGGCAGTAGAAAAGGAAAGAAAATCTTCGATTTCTTTCTTAAAACATGTACTAAACGGTGGCTATTAAAGCCCGAATTCAGACCATTGTATTTTTACGCATACAAAAATACAGAAATAAAAAGAAAAATATTCAAAACAGATTATTGAAAGGTGACTTCTTATTATTATGTAGTTTCTTTCAGTGTTTAATAGCATGCATGTGTATGAAAATCAAAGGAAAAACGATTTAAAAGAAAAGGGTTAAGAAATTACCCTCGGATCCGCGCTAAAAGGTCGTGCCTGTTGGTCTCCTTCCGTCGTCCGTGGTGGCGTGTGGGCGCATGAGGGTCCGATGATCGGGGTTTGGTCGGACGGGGCCAGAACCCAAAGGGCCTCTCTTTCTTTCCCCCCCTTTCGGAGAACTCTCTCAATTTTTTTTAAGGATAGTTGCAAAAATGATTTTTTTGGGGCACGTTTTAACTTATATAACCCTAATAGAACGACGTCGTTTTGCTTAATCTGATAAGTATTAAAACGGCGTCGTTTCACTCATAAGATCCGCGCGTTGACCCGATAACCCGGGAAGGATCCGCGCGTTTTTACTTGTTGGGCTAATTTCCCAATTGGTCCTACCATGTTTTCTAAATTAACAATTTCGTTTTATTTCTTTTAAATATTTGGCCCGAATATTTTATTTTGGTTTCAATTAACTCCTTACTATCCCTATTAAAGCCTATTTCACGAACGACGTCATTTTTGGGATTAGGGAAAATTGCCCAGTGAGTCCCTCTAATTTCAGTGCGCGTTTTTATAAAGCCCGAATCGTTTTTTTATTTTTAAAATTAGCCTTGTAGTTTTGGTTTTTTTTATTTTATTTTAACCTTCTTCTTATATCCTTAAATTAATTTATTTTAAATATTATATATTATTTTATGCATACATATAAAAATTTATTTATTTTTATATTATTTTTATCATTTCCAGGTATATTTATATATTATATTATTTACTAATATACATTATTTTATATTTTTATATGTTATATATATTATATTATCTTATGTTTTAATATATATATATATATATATATTATAGTATTTTATTTTACATTTTATTATATATTTACATCTAATTTCATAATACTATGTATAATTTTAAAAATTTGTAAATTATTATTAAATATTATGTTGTTTATAGGTTTTATTAAGTACTTAAAATTTATTTATTTTATTTTCATATTACCATATTATCTTCAATTCTTTATTATACAGTAATTTTTGTTATATTTATTATATTATTTTATAATTATACTATTATTTTTAATATTATATTAACGTATATTTTTATAAGATATGATATTTTTATATGTTATTATTAAATATTTAGCATAATTAAAATATTATTACTAAAATTATTTTCCTTTTTAATATATTATTCCTAAAGTACATATTAAGTTATAGTTTTGTTGAGTTTTTTTTACACTAAACCAACTCTTTTTAAAACTTTTTCTTTTATTGTTTTACTTTGTTTTAAGTATTTCATCTTTTTGCACTTTTTATTTAAAATTTGTTAATTAGTTTTTTTGTTGTGCTAATTTTATCTTAATGTTTTATGCACGGAAATTGGTTATTTATGTTTGTATTTTAAGTTATATTTGCATTATTGTATATGTATTACATAAATTATATTTTGGCATTCGTTTTTTTTATGATGTATTTTGCATTAATTGTTAATATATGTACATTTGTATTATTATGACCCTATAAGCATGAAGTGATAATGTATGTTGTTATTTATCATTTATTATTATATTTATGTGAAATGTTAATTGATGTATGGTTTGTATCATTATAAATATCTTGTAGCATAGCAAATGCATCATTACTAAAAAATCTGCATCTTATTTTAAACCCAAAAAGAGTTTAAAAAGAAAAGGCAATGTTTTTCGTATTTAGGAATTCGGGAAATAGTGCCCTAACATGCTGGGTTGCAATTTTCCTTTTGTCTAAATGCCTAAAGTACCCTTCTAAATAGATTTTGTAATTCACGAGATGATTTTAGTTACAAAAGTTTGAGAATATCGTGTCCTATCATGCTGGATGTGATATTCGTGTTCTTTTGAAACGAAGGATTCTCGGTTTTTAAACTCAAACTATTTCGATTTTAAAGGGATCTTATTTTGAATTATTTCAAACTTTGACATTAAGACAGAAAACAATTCAATTTGGTACCAATTTTAAGCGTTGTGAGGGTGTTAACCCTTCCTCATACATAACCGACTCCCGAACTCGTTTTCTCAAAAATTCGTAGACCAAAATGTTTTATGAGGTGATCCAATCACACCTAACAAGATTGGTGGTGACTCCCGTTTTCATTTTTTAAAGTCGATCCCGTTTTTCAAACCTTTAAAAAAATGGTTTCGACATATATTTTTACATATATTATATATATACTTCTAACACTATTATTATGAATATATTTTAGTATATGTATGTGTACATTTATATAGTATTATTGATAGCTACCTTTGATACTATTATCATTTCTAATATATATATTGTATACGTTTTAATATATTATGTATATTTTCAAACCCATATTATGCATAAATTTTTTTTTGTTATTATATTTGTAATGGCCAATTTTGGCCCGTGTAAAGTAAAACCAAAAATCCAATGTCCATTTACAGTCCATATTACAAAGCCAAATAACCCTAGCCCAATAACAAGCCCAACCCCTTCCTAGCCCACTAAGCCTACCCAAACCTGTTTACACAGAAACCCTAAACCCCGAATACCCATTTGCCCTCGCCGCCTCTGCCCACTTGCCTCTGACTCAGCACCTGCCTTCTGATCCACCGCCCCGGTCACATCATTTTGCTCTCAGCACCGCCCTTGCCAACTTGTACCTGCAAGCATTAAAAGAGACAGAGACAGAAAGCAAAAAGAAAATATAAAAATATTGTAGAAAATGGCTATAAAAGCCGATTTGAAACAGTTTGTAGCGAAAAAAAAAAAAATTTCTAATAAAAATCAGAACTTTAAATCAGAGACTCCAAAAACAGGGACAACAATTCAAAACTATTTTGCAGCGAAGGGATACCCCCGAGTAGCAAAAACATCAAAGAACAGAAACCTAAGGTGATTTAGTCTTTTAATTTTTTCCCGATTCTTTTTATATGCATGTATGTTCCTAGGCTATTCAAAATAATAATATAAAGTATAAAAAAGTATAAATTAAATAAAAAATTTTAGAAAAAAATTACCTTTTCCGGCCACCGGAACGGTGGCCGGAACGACGGCGGGCGGCGGCGCGAACGGTGGCCGACGATCGGCCGGTGGTCGGCCGGTGACCGGCCGGTGACCGGCCGGTGACCGGCCGGCGACCGGTCCGGTGACCGGACCTTCCCCGGATCCCCCCCTCTCTCCTTCCTTCCTTCTCTTTCCTTTCCTCTCCTTCCCTCTTTCCTTCCTTTCCCTTTCCTTTCTCCCTTCTCCTTTCTCTTTTCTCTCTTTCTCCTCTCCCCTTCCCCTTTCTTTTTTTTTCTTCTCCGGATACCAAATGAGCCAGAAACAAAAAAATCGCCCTTTTATACTAACCGACCTGGGTCGGGTCGACCCGACCCAGGTCCGCTCAAGGTCCGCGTGCTCTGACGTCACGTGGGGAATTTGCGTATTTAGCCCCTCCGCCTTTCTGGTAATCTGCAATTAGATTTTTTTATTTTAATTCGGCCCCAATGGTTATTTCTGTTTTCAATCTGGCCCTGATTAAAACGCTGTGTTTTTGAGAAATCGAAAAATTGTGTTCGTAGTCCCCCTAAGTTACGCGTGTTTTGTAATTTCGTCCCTTTCCCTTTATTTCTTTTCCAGATTTGCCCGAATATTTGTTTTGTTTTTCAATTTAGCCCTTACTGGTACGCTGCGTTTTAGAAAGCTCGGGAATATTACCATTCTGGTCCTTATCCTTTTTACCCGTGTTTAAATAGGTCCCTACCTTTAGTTTTTATTTTAAGATTTATCCCGATAGTTTTACTTTGCTTTCAATTTAGTCATTTTTTATCATTTTTTCATTAATTTCTTTATTTTGTTCTTTTTATATTTATTGTTATATTATTTATTATTATTATTTTCTACTATGTATATTTTCTTTTGGTTTTTACTTATATCATTTTATTATTTTCCTCATTACTAGTATTGTGTTTAACATTTTTATTACTATTACTGTTGTTTTTATACATTATTATAATATTGTCCATTTATATTACGTTTTACTATTATTTCATATATTCCTATATGTTGTTATTATCATATTATATCTAGAATTATATTAATTGTTTTGTTCTATTATATTATTATTTTTAATATTCACTATTATTTTATTAACATTAATATCTCGTTCCTTTTACTATTATGTATTATATATTGTTTATGTACATATTATTATTTATCATTATTGTCAAAATATTTTTTCACTACATTTTTTATTTATTATTCTCCTTTTATCGTAAATATTATTATTATCCCAATATTATATGCTAATGTTTCATTTCCATCGTCCTTTTCATTTTTTATACTGTTATTATTACTACCATTTGTTTTTAATATTTTCATTACCAATTATACCACCTTTTATCCCACACAAAATCTACCTTTTATAAAAGGCGATATTTCGGCGTTTAGAAATTCGGGAAATCGTGCCCTAACGTATTGGGTTTCGATTTTCTCGTCTAAATCTAACTAGCCGAATATCCTTCTTAAAACGTAAATTTTCAATAAAAACCCTGCCCATATTATTATTTTTATCATATTATTATTACTCACATTGTCCCTTATTACCACGTTCCCTTCTATCTCCGTCATAATCCCATCACGTGTTTTAATGAAACCGCTCTTCTACACAAAAAACGTTCTTTATAAAGGCAATATTCTGTATTTAGATACTCGGGAATCATACCCTAACGTATTGGGCCGTGATTTCTCGTTTAAATCTAAATAACCGAATAGCCTATCAAAATAGTTATATAATTTTCCAAAACGTGTTCTCGAGAGTCCGAGATATTGCGTCCTAAGGCATTGGGCATGATATTTCGTGATCTCAAGATAAGACTTTCTAAATCAAGGCAATGTTCGGTACTTAAGAATTCGGGAAATCATTCCCTAACGCATTGGGTTCCGATTTTCTTCGTTTATTCCAAGTACTCGAATATCCTTTCGAAATAAATACTCAAGCTCTAAATAAAAGGCAATTTGAGCTTCAAAGGTCGAAACGTCGTATCCTAACGTATTGGATGTGACGTTTTGCCTTAAGGCAAATCAGCCCTTTTCACATTTTCAATCAATCCCCAAATGATTTTCAAACAAACAAGGATCGTATTTTAAAATTTTTCCAAGTTTTCGAATTATCGACTTCAAAGATTTCAATTAATCAACGAGGTACCGGTTTCCGGGCGTATCGGGGGTGCTAATCCTTCCCCGTGCGTAACTGACTCCCGAACCTATTTTTTCTGGTATGCGGACCAAAATTGTTGTTTTAATAAATCAAATAGTTTATCAAAAACAACCCCCTTTTGAGGTGGCCGATCGCACCCAAAAAAAGATCGGTGGCGACTCCAGTCCTTGAAAAACCTTTTAAGTCGACGTCCGTTTTGTTTTCACAAAGATGGTATCGACAGCTTGGCGACTCCGCTGGGGACTTAAAATGAGAGTCGAACTTCAAGTTGATTAGTTTTTGTCTTTCGGTCAAAATTCTAAAATTTGTTTCTAATATACGATCCTTTCACTACACTTATCGCTTTTACGACATGGTTTTCATTATTTTACTGCCGGCTTTTATATCTCTGCACATTCCATTTGCATGACCATCGGGGTCACACCCTTTAAGTGGGAGTGAGAAACTATGCCTTCGTGAGGTTTTCACCTCCGCATGGGCTAGTGGACTGCTTCCGGGATACATCCGTACCTATGTCTTCGTGAGGTTTTCACCTCCGCATGGCCATAGGGAAATGTGTCCCCCTGAACCGAACTCGATCCATATGAGCCTATAATGGGTGAGGATTGAGGAATCAGCTGGTTCAGGTACCTTTTACTCTAGAACCGAGCTACATCTACTGAGCCTTAGAAGCCCACCCTAGGTGAAGTCAGGCCAAACCCTAGGAAAATTACCCTAATATGCTCTATTTATTATTTTATTGTGGTGCTGACATGGTTCTGTTTTGTTTTGTTCATGATCCCATTGCATCGCATAGTCATAGAAAAGAGGCGTCAATTCAGGTTCGGTTGCTAAATAGAGCGCTGATCATGGAAAAGGGGTTTCTTGATAGAGTGGAAGAAAATGCGACCGTCCGAAAGTGGTCCGAGGAAACATGGCAAGAGAAAGGAAATAGTTTGGTAGAGGGATACACTTCAGAGTTATGGGACTTTACCAGCATCAGTGTAACACAAAATGACCTCCGAGAGCTGAGAGAGATATGGGTTAGCTGGGGCAACGAGGCCAAGCAGTTGTTTTACTATAATTATGGTGATCTGCCTTACTTACTAGATATTAAGGTAGATAAGCACCTGTTTCGAGCCCTGACTCAATTTTGGAACTCAGCATACAGTTGTTTTACTTTCGGGAATGTGGACCTGGTACCCACGGTGGAAGAATACACCACCTTACTTCATTGTCCGAAGATACAGACAGATAAAGCCTATGTCAGGGTGGTCAACGTCCCAAGCTTTGTGAAGAAATTAATAAATATCACAGGCATGAGTGAGCAGTGGGTCGTAGCCCGAATCCAACAGAAAGGCGAAGGCAAGTGTATTCCATGGAAAAGCTTGAAGGATCTGGTCCTAACGCATCCTGACATGAAAATAAGGGTTGATGTGTTCGCCTTAGGCATCTACGGGTTAGTGATCTTCCCTAAAGCCCTAAGGCATGTAGATGAAGCAGTTACTGATTTGTTCGATCGACTAAGCAAAAGAGTCAATCCAGTCCCTGCAATCTTGGCAGAAACCTTCAGATCATTGAACGCATGCAGAAGAGCCGGCGAGGGAAGATTTATAGGCTGTACACAGCTCCTGCTAGCTTGGTTCCATAGTCACTTCTGGAAATTAGAGAAGCCGTCCTACCGAGCCTGCTATGTGGACTATTCTCCGTTAAAAGATATAGCATCCACACCAAGACGGGACAATATTTCAGAAGAAAAATGGATGGAAATCCTTCAGAATTTGCAAGTCGAAGATATCGAATGGAAAGCTCCATGGCTGACTCCTGATCAAATTCTATATCGTTGTGGTGACTTCGACTGGGTTCCTCTTCTTGGGATATGGGGAGCTATTGGATACGCTCCATTGCTCGTATTGAGACAATATCAGTCAAGACAGTTTGTGCCAGCTACGCAAGGTTTAGCCCAAAGTGAGTTTGTGTACAGAGGCGAAAATTATAAACAGAAAATTCGTGAAATATCGAAAGCTTGGAGCAAAACTTGCAGGATGAAGAGATTTGCTGCAAAACCAATGTCAACCCCTGAGTACGATTACTGGAGAAATCAAAGAGTCAACGATAATGTCCTCTTGCCAAGTCAAGAAAATGCTCGGCCTTTAGAAGAGCATCTGCGAGTGATCCCATCAGAATTGGACGTTATCAAACAAGACTTTGAAGAAAAGAGTCGAGAATTAGGGAAAAAGATAGAGAAGCTCGAAGAGGAAAAGATGCAATTGGGATTAGACGTTGATATCCACAAGCAGGAGGCTGAGAAGCTAAAAAAGGGGAAGAGTAGGGTCGAAGAAGACTTAGACGATTTGAAAACGCGATACAAGAAAATCTGTAGGGCTAGAAGGACTGCTGGTTTGGGTAAGACGTCAGAACAGTGGAGACAAGAAGTCAAAGAGGAACAAACTAAGGCTAGTCGTTGGGAAAGGCAATTTCAGGAAACCCAAGCACGAGAGGATACACTAAAGAGAAGTTTGCTAGAGAGTCAGAGTGAAAAAGACAGGTTGCGAGCTCGGGTAACTGACTTGGAAAAGTCCCTGTATCATCATCGCAATCGTAATTCCGTGATAGAGCTGAAGGCTAGTTTAAGCAAAATCGATGAGTTAAAAGTGAAAATAGAGGAGTCAGAGAGGGCACTGCAAAATGCTGAATTACGAATTGAACTCCTTGAAGCGAATAATGAACACTGGAAGGAACAGCTCTACTACTCACAGAGTCAGGTTAGAGATCGCGATCATGTCATGGGTGAAGCCTTGATTCAAATTCGAGAAGTCGCCGAGCATCTGCAAATCCTAGCAGTAGAAGCTGATATATTAAGCTTAAAGTTTGAGTCAGTATCGGATCGTGGCCGAGACTTAGCTTGGCTTCTCAAAAAAGTTAAGACCCTAGGAAATAGGGCCAAGTCGTATATGTAATCATCTACCTTATGTAAAGAAGTTCGTTTTCTAGAAAAGTGATCTAATAGAATCGAATCAAGAATTAACGCCTCTTTCTTTTCATTCATACGCAGTGCATCACATTAACCTGCATATGCATCCATAACTAATATTCATATGGCATCTTTCGCATTCATAAGGCATTCGTACATTCATTTCATGTAAATATATCATTATCGTTCACTAAGGCCCAAAATCACACGATTCGCAGTTACGACAATATAAAGGCTGGAACTACATCATTCGTATAGAACACGTCGGCGAGTTAGAACAATGGAAGCTGCATTTAATGAAAGAATCGAAAGAATGGAAAGAATTCAAAAAGAACTACAAGAGCAACTAGCCAAATCACAGCAAGAGACGAGGGACCTGATGGTGAGATCGCGGGAGGAGTCACTAGAACAAAAGGACCAAATGACTAAGATGATGGAGATGATGTCGGCCTTAGTCAAAGGGAAGGGACCTATACAAAACCCTGAGGTTGTGAATCTTGATCAGGATCCACCCTACCCTCCTGGGTTTACTCCGCCTTACGCGATACATAGAGGATACACGCAGGGAGGACCCGCGGGTGTAGAACAACGGCCTGTAACACCCCCTCCTGTAGGACAGGGAGTATTTGTGGCAAACCCAGGAACTGCTCCGGTTGATCCACCTGTCCCAGACCTAGACGATCCTGCAGAAATCGCTAGGCTAAGGATAGAGGATCATGAAGTCCAAGAAAAATATAGAAGTCTGGAGGAAAGACTTAGAGCGATAGAAGGCATTGAAGTCTTCTCGGCGCTAAATGCTAAAGAACTTAGTCTGGTACCGGACTTGATCCTACCTCCAAAATTCAAAGCACCGGATTTTGAAAAGTATGATGGCTCGAGATGCCCGAAGGCACATCTCGTTATGTTCTGCCGAAAAATGACTGGTTATGTTAATGAAGACAAGCTGCTTATACACTGTTTTCAGGACAGTTTGACCGGATCAGCTCTCCGTTGGTACAACCAACTCAGTAGAGAAAAGATTCGAACCTGGAAGGATTTGGCAGCGGCATTTTGCGAGCAGTACAAACATGTCTCCGATATGGTACCCGACCGCATGACACTACAAATGATGGAGAAAAAGCCATCAGAAACTTTTAGACAATATGCGCAGAGGTGGAGAGACGTCTCGGCTCAGGTAGAACCTCCATTGACCAAGACCGAGATAGCAGTCCTGTTCATCAATACCCTGAAGGCGCCATTCTATGATAAATTAGTGGGAAGCGCCACAAAGGACTTCTCGGATATTGTCATATCTGGTGAACTAATAGAAAATGCGGTTAAAAGTGGAAGAATGGAAGGAGAAGGTTCGAAGAAGGCAGTGCCTATGAGAAAAAAGGAGCCGGAAGCCCACATGGTGGGAACCGGAAACTGTTATGCTCCTGGTCCATATCCTAATCAATTTCGACCTCGAAATTACCCACCACCAAACTTCTATCAACCACAAGCCCCCTATTACCAACCACCACCTCCTTATCCTTCTTACCCTGTCTATGCAACCAACAACCCGAGGCCAGCCACCACGTTTCCCCAAAATGCCGGCTCCACCCAAAGTCAACCCAGAAACGAACCAAGGCCAGCAAGGCCAAACCCCGAGAGACCTCAATTCACCCCCATTCCGATATCTTATGGGGAACTATACCCCAAGCTTTTGGAAAAATAATTGATATCTCCCCATTACATGGCACCGTTGAAGCCCCCGTACCCAAAGTGGTACGACCCAAATGCTAGCTGTGCATACCACGCGGGGAACCAGGGGCACGCTACGGAAAATTGCATCGCCTTTAAACGAAGAGTCCAAGGACTAATCGATGCCGGTGTTTTGCGCTTCGACGGTACCGGTGGTGAAACCGGGAACCCGTTCCCAAATCATACTGAAAGAAATGTAAGCGCAGTGGAGGAGACGAATGATTTGCAAACCAGAAGAGTTGTTTCAGAAATAAGTTCACCTTTGCAGAGAATCTGGGAGGTGCTGCTTGAAAAAAGATTACTCTGTCGTCTTAAAGGGGTAACCGAGAAAAGAAATCTGAAAAGTCAAACCTTTTGTGACTTTCATGAAGCCGAAGGACATAACATCCAGTCTTGTGAGCAATTTAAAGAACTACTCCAAGACATGATGAACAACAAAGAGATTGAAATCTTCAACGGAAGAAGAGAGGCCAGTGAAAGAGAAATCTGTGCCTCCGATGGTCAATCATCGGATCTCCCTTACACCGCTGAACGACCACTAATAATCTACTATGATGCAAGGAGAGAACCGATAAAACCGAAAATGATAATTGATGCGCCATCACCTTTCCCGTATAAGGATAGTAAGGCGGTACCTTGGAAGTACGATGTCAATATTGTCACTCCTGAAAGTGAAAAATTCCAAGGCACGGCTGAAAATATCGGAGAAGTTGGTCATTTTACCCGGAGTGGAAGATGCTATTCCAAAGAAGTTGAACCAGCAAAAAGGAATAATGATTTGAAACAAAAAGGAAAGGCACCCATGCTTGAGGCTGAACCTGAATCCGAAGGTCCGCCTGAACGGCAAGAGACCAAAAGGCCTGTGAACGAAGAAGAAGCACAGGAATTCTTGAAATTCATTAAACACAGTGAGTACAACGTGGTTGAACAATTAAGTAAACAACCTGCACGTATTTCGGTATTATCCCTGCTATTGAACTCAGAGCCACATCGAAACGCCTTGTTAAAGGTATTGAATCAAGCCTACGTAGCAAACAATATATCAGTCGAAAAGCTTGATAGGTGGATCAATAACTTGAACGCTGATAATTTCATCTCCTTCAGTGATGATGAAATACCACCGAACGGTAGAGGCTCTGTGAAGGCACTGCACATAACAACCCGCTGTAAGGGATATATAATACCAAACGTGCTTATTGATAATGGATCAGCACTTAATGTTATGCCCCTGGCCACACTTTCCAGAATTCCGATAGATTTGTCCTATTTGAGGCCGTGTCATTCCGCGGTGAGAGCATTTGATGGAACAAGGCGAGAAGTTGTAGGGAAAATTGAGATCCCTCTAGAAGTGGGTCCTTATATCTATGACGTCGAGTTCCAAGTTATGGACATCACCCCTTCATATAATTACCTCCTGGGGAGGCCATGGATCCATTCGGCTGGGGCAGTTCCATCATCCCTTCATCAGAAAATAAAGTTCATCATGGATGGCTGCTTAGTTACCGTTGAAGGTGAAGAGGATATTATTGCGTCTATCTCTGCAGACACACCTTATCTCGAAGCGAACAAAGACGCCGTGGAATGTTCCTTTAGATCCTTTGAGTTCGTCAACGCCACATTTGTGGCTGAAGGAAATAGAGTTCCCGTGCCTAGGCTGTCGAAGAATACTAAAATGGGAATCAAGCTGACGGTAGGGAGAGGGGCCCGAGCTAGGAAAGGTTTGGGAAGACATCATCAAGGGATAGTCAGGGCCTTAAAACCAATACCTCATAAAGCCCGATTTGGCCTAGGATTCCAACCAAAGGCACATCATTTGAAGAAACAGTGGAAGAAGGAGCAAGAAAGAAGGATTGCGAGAAATCTAGGACGAGAGCCGGAATGGGAACCCATCGAGTACCCCCATCTGTCAAGCACATTCACATCCGCTGGGATCATATATCCAGGGCAAGAGAATGAACACAGCCCACTGCTACTCGCTGAGAAGGCTTTTCAGAACATTTGTATAAATGTCGTTGATGAAGAAGTTGGTACAAGTAAAAGTGTTTCGAGGATACGCCCTTGTCCCCCAGGTTACATGTTGAACAATTGGACCGCTGAGGATCTTCTTGTGGTCTATAAGTCTTCCTCAGAGTAATGTCCGATATTCACTTTTTGTGTCCCTAAATATAATGGGATTCTTTTGTAAGAGCTGTCGTCTGCTCTTTATCTATTAAATGAATATTAATGAAGAAGCATTTTGTCATAACCTTTTGCATTTGCATTTACTCCATAATTATTCTTCCATTTCACGACTTGTTCTTACACTTACCTCACACCATACCATAACATTTTGTTTCTTGTTGCCAATGCTTGGATGTCCCTCTATAGTTTTTTCTCTTTTATCTAATTTTCAGGTGTTCAGATACCAATGACATGAACGAGCCCGTTACCAATCTTGAAATTGATTTTGAGAGGACTGTTTGTTTAGGAGAATTCGAGGATGAGGGAAATGCCGAAGACTATGTCTCGTCTCCTGACTTGCTAAGGTTGGTGGAACAAGAGGACAAACTGATTCTACCTCATCAAGAATCTGTTGAAACAATAAACCTGGGCACTGATGAAAATAAGCAAGAAGTGAAGATTGGGACCTCACTCTCAGAGGACACCAGGCATCATTTGATTGATTTGCTTCATGAGTACAAAGACGTGTTCGCATGGTCCTATCAGGATATGCCGGGATTGGACGGGGATATAATGGTTCATAAGCTCCCGCTGAGACCCGAATGTAAACCCATTCAACAAAAATTAAGGCGGATGAGGCCCGAAATGCTGCTGAAGATAAAAGAGGAAGTCAAGAGGCAATTTAATGCAGGCTTCCTACAAGCTTCCAGATATCCAGAATGGGTGGCTAATATTGTCCCGGTGCCAAAGAAGGATGGTAAAGTGCGAATGTGCGTGGATTATCGTGACCTGAACCGCGCAAGTCCTAAGGATAATTTTCCCTTACCACATATCGACACATTGGTGGACAATACGGCGAAGCATTCATTATTTTCTTTCATGGATGGATTTTCGGGGTATAATCAGATCAAAATGGCTCCCGAGGATATGGAGAAAACCACCTTTATAACGATGTGGGGAACGTTCTGTTACAAGGTAATGCCATTCGGGCTCAAGAATGCCGGGGCCACGTATCAGAGGGCCATGGTGACATTGTTCCATGATATGATGCATAAGGAGATAGAAGTCTATGTCGATGACATGATTGCTAAATCCCGAGGAGAAAAGGAACATATTGTGGACCTCAAAAAGTTATTTGAAAGACTGAGAAAGTTTCAGCTGAGGCTTAATCCAGTTAAATGTACATTCGGGGTTACCTCGGGAAAGTTGCTAGGCTTCATCGTCAGTGAAAGAGGCATCGAAGTGGATCCGGAAAAGATAAAAGCCATTCAAGAATTACCACCTCCGCGCACACAGAAAGAGGTCAGAGGATTCCTGGGAAGGCTAAACTACATTGCCCGATTCATTTCTCAACTCACCAATCAGTGTGACCCCATCTTCCGACTCCTTCGAAAGCGCAACCCGGGAGAATGGAACGAAGAATGCCAGGAGGCCTTTGACAAAATAAAACAATATTTGTCTAGCCCCCCTGTACTAGTGCCACCGACTCCAGGGAGGCCCTTAATTTTGTATTTAACGGTGTTTGAAAACTCAATGGGTTGTGTACTCGGGCAACATGATGAGTCGGGAAAGAAAGAGAAGGCGATATACTACCTCAGCAAAAAGTTCACAGAATACGAGGCAAGGTATTCGTCGATTGAAAAATCCTGTTGTGCTTTGGTTTGGGCAGCTCGGAGGCTCAGGCAATACATGTTGTATCACACGACATGGTTAATTTCAAAGCTGGACCCGATAAAATATATGATGGAATCACCCGCACTCTCGGGGAGAATGGCCCGATGGCAGATCCTGTTATCAGAATACGATATCACCTATGTGAACCAAAAGTCGGTGAAAGGGAGCGCAATAGCTGATTTCTTGGCGGCTCGAACGACAGAAGAATATGAGCCCCTGAAATTTGATTTCCCGGATGAAGACTTAATGTGTATCACAGAAAAAGAGTGTGAGTCATCAAAAGGGACGCCTTGGAAAATGAGCTTTGATGGCGCATCAAATGCCCTGGGACACGGAATTGGAGCAGTCTTAATATCACCGGAAGGAGATCATTACCCTTTCACTGCTAGGCTCAATTTCTTCTGCACCAACAATATAGCAGAATATGAGGCTTGTATCATGGGACTACGGGCAGCCATTGAACGAAACATCGAGATCCTAGAGGTATACGGGGATTCAGCCTTGGTGATCTACCAAATCCGCGGAGATTGGGAAGTGAGAGATCCAAAGTTGATTAAGTACAGCTATCTGGTGGCTGAATTGATCAAAGATTTCAAAGAAATAACTTTTAATTACTTCCCACGAGAAGATAACCAGCTGGCTGATGCCTTGGCCACTTTGGCTTCCATGTTCAAAACAAATAGAGCAGCAGAAATAATGCCCCTCAGGATGAGCATATACGAAGTCCCTGCACATTGTTATAGCATTGAGAAAGAGGCCGATGGACGACCTTGGTACCATGATATCTTAGAGTACGTCAAGAATCAAACGTATCCTGAACAGGCAAGCGAGAATGACAAAAGAACAATCAGAAGAATGTCAGTGGGATTCGTTCTTGATGGAGACACCTTGTACAAGAGAGGTAAAGATCAGGTGCTTCTGAGATGTGTAGACACTACTGAAGCTAAGAAAATACTTGAAGAAGTTCATGAAGGAATATGTGGGACCCATTCCAACGGCTTCACTACGGCCCGGAAAATCATGAGACTCGGGTACTACTGGTCGACGATGGAGAGCGATTGTATTAGCTACGCAAGAAAGTGCCACAAATGTCAAGTTTATGGCGATAAAATTCACGTAGCTCCCTCGCCCCTGCATGTTATGACGTCTCCATGGCCCTTTTCAATGTGGGGCATGGACGTTATAGGGCCGATTTCTCCCAAAGCTTCTAATGGGCATCGATTCATTTTTGTGGTTATAGATTATTTTACGAAATGGATAGAAGCTGCCTCATTCGCCAATGTGACAAAGACCGCTGTCTGTAGATTCTTGAAAAAGGAAATCATTTGTCGATATGGTTTACCTGAAAGAATCATCTCAGATAATGCCTTGAATTTGAACAACAAAATGATGACAGAAGTGTGTAAGCAATTTCGAATAAAGCATCATAATTCCTCGCCATATCGACCAAAGATGAACGGAGCTGTTGAAGCGGCTAACAAGAATATAAAGAAGATTATCGGCAAAATGACAGAGACCTACAAGGACTGGCATGAAAAGCTGCCATTCGCTCTGTTTGCATACCGCACATCTGTGAGAACATCTACAGGGGCAACCCCTTTCTCTCTAGTCTATGGGATGGAGGCCGTGCTACCTATCGAAGTTGAGATACCGTCCCTACGAATCTTAATGGAATCGAAACTCGAGGAGGCGGAATGGGTCCAAGCTCGATATGATCAGTTGAATCTCATCGAGGAAAAACGCTTGAAGGCAATCTGCCATGGACAGATGTACCAGAAACGGATGATCGCTGCCCATGACAAGAAAGTAAGGCCAAGAGAATTCCATGAAGGAGAACTCGTGTTGAGAAAGATCCTCCCAATACAAAAAGATTCGCGAGGAAAATGGGCACCTAATTGGGAAGGACCATACGTCGTGAAGAAAGCATTCTCTGGTGGGGCCTTGATCCTTGCAGAAATGGATGGGAAGGAGTTACCAAATCCAGTGAACTCTGATGTTGTGAAGAAATACTACACTTAAAAAAAAAAAAAAAAAAAAAAAAAAAGGGGGAGATCAAGGTGAAAACCCGAAAAGGGCGTCTTGGTCAAACGCAGAACATTAGGATGAAAACCCGAAAGGGCGTCCTAATAAAGCAAATCCGGGCCCATGGGGCAGGAGCAATTTTGAGCAGTGGGCCAAGTGACCAGGCTATAGTATGAAGCATTTCTGAACATTCAAGATCTTCTACACAAGAGACCTTGCTCAGAAAGATTTGTGATTGAGAAACGTGGCAGAGTTCATGCATTGAATAATCTAGAGCATTTGTATCCACTAATATGGTTCCTTTTCTTCTATGGCACTTTCAATTATCCTTGATTGACTTTGTTCGTTACCTTCGAAATTAATGAGAAGTCTCTTTCTTGTACCTACCTGACCATTTGCATGCATCTCATTATGTTGTTTATTTAATTGATAAATAGTAATATGACATGCTCTGAACAAAAGAAATGTTGAATATTACTCGGATAGAAAACTTGATAGACGCAAGAGTTTCCAAGCAGGAACAAAAGTTCAACATGTACCAAACAAGTGATATCTGAGAAACGTAGTAAAGCCTGAAGAGAAACTTAAGAATCCAAGCAATGAAAGCAGACCATCAGGATAAGTAAAACGAGAGCTCGGAAGCAAGAACAAAAGCTCAGATGGGGCAAAAGGGTGCTATCCAAGAAACAAAGGTTACTCGTGAAATTGGGAAACGAGTACGAAGTTTAAAGGAAAGGGTCAAGAAATAATGAGATCCGATCACTACAAGAGTCGTGATGAAAAGAGATCATGACAAACAAATGCAAGGCACATAACATGTTCATATAGGCATAAATGCATTTAAGGCAAATAGGTGCATATCATGATGACATTATGCATAACATACACAGATATTTCAGCAGAATAAGGGGTTGCGATGACAATTGCATCCAAATTAAAGAAGAAGACACTTGAATTCCACCAGATGATATGTTTTGGTACTCTGAGGTACCTTTAATCCATGTTTCTAAAAAATCAACTCATATTGCGAGAAGTGAGTTGAGCCTCAAGTACGTTGAGGTATTTTTAATTTCTGTCCTTCAAAACCAACTCATATTGCGAGAGGTGAGTTGAGCCTCAAGACACGTTGAGGTATTTTTAATTTCTGCTATTTGACTCATATTGCGAGAAGTGAGTTAAACCACAGGTCATGTCGAGGTACTTTCGAATCTTGCTTTTATGCTTCAAAACCAGCTCATATTGCGAGAGGTGAGCTGAGCCTCAAGACACGTTGAGGTACTTTTAATTTATGTTTCAAAAATCAGCTCATATTGCAAGAGGTGAGCTGAGCCTCAAGACACGTTGAGGTACTTTTAATTTCTGTTATTGACTCATATTGCGAGAGGTGAGTCAAATTTCAAGTCACGGCAAGATGTTTTCGACATCTGTCTTTAATTTATGTTTCAAAAATCAGCTCATATTGCAAGAGGTGAGCTGAGCCTCAAGACACGTTGAGGTACTTTTAATTTCTGTTATTGACTCATATTGCGAGAGGTGAGTCAAATTTCAAGTCACGGCAAGATGTTTTCGACATCTGTCTTTAATTTATGTTTCAAAATCAGTTCATATTGCGAGAGGCGAGTTGAGCCTCAAGACACGTTGAGGTACTTTTAATTTCTGTTCATTCAACTCATATTGCGAGAAGTGAGTTGAGCCTCAAGACACGTTGAGGTACTTTTTCTTTTTTCAAAATCAACTCATATTGCGAGAGGTGAGTTGAGCTCGTTTAATTTCTGTTTTTAATTTATGTTTCTTAAAGTCAACTCATATTGCGAGAGGTGAGTTGATCTTTTTCAAATTCTGCCTCTTAATATCCGTTTACTCAACTCATATTGCGAGAGGTGAGTTGATCTTTTTCAAATTCTGCCTTTTAATATCTGTTTATTCAACTCATATTGCGAGAGGTGAGTTGATCTTTTTCAAATTCTGCCTTTTAATATCTGTTTATTCAACTCATATTGCGAGAGGTGAGTTGATCTTTTTCAATTTCTGCTTTTTAAATTTCTGTTCATTCAACTCATATTACAGAGATGAGTTGAGTTTTCAATTTCTGTCTTAATTTCTGTTTCTCAAAGGTTAACTCACGTCGCGAGGGATGAGTTAAGCCTCGGACCTCATGTCCAGATATTTTCAAACTCTATTCTTTAAAAAGTCAACTCGTATCGCGAAAAGTGAGTTGAGCCTCAGTCACACACTAAGGCACTTTTAATGTTTCAAAAATTAACCCATATTACGAGAATGTGCAGGTCAAGCAATTTTTGACTTCATCTCAATGAAGGATGAAGATTGGAGCTGATTGAAGACATCAGATTTTGCCTCCTTGAAGTTGCAATGGAGCCAGTTGAAGATACAAATTGTGCCTTTTTAAAGTTGCAAAGGAACTAATCAAAGATGTAGACCTTGCATCCCCAGTAAAGTCGCAGAGTCGCAGTTTGAAGTCGCAAGTTTCATCTTCCTAAAGTTGTAGCAGAGCGAACTGAAGATACAAGATCTCATCTCTAAAGTGGCAGAAGACGGATCGAGGCTACAAGGCAGATCTCAGAAGTTACGATGGATTGAACCTAAAGCTATGAGAGACGATGGGTTACTTAAGAAGGGAAACCCCAGAGCAAGTCAGAGACTAGCAAGACCAGGCAAAATTGGCCTTTCTTTATGTCTTTGCTCTATTACCGTTACACGACAATGAGCAAAGAGGGGCAGCTGTAATGGCCAATTTTGGCCCGTGTAAAGTAAAACCAAAAATCCAATGTCCATTTACAGTCCATATTACAAAGCCAAATAACCCTAGCCCAATAACAAGCCCAACCCCTTCCTAGCCCACTAAGCCTACCCAAACCTGTTTACACAGAAACCCTAAACCCCGAATACCCATTTGCCCTCGCCGCCTCTGCCCACTTGCCTCTGACTCAGCACCTGCCTTCTGATCCACCGCCCCGGTCACATCATTTTGCTCTCAGCACCGCCCTTGCCAACTTGTACCTGCAAGCATTAAAAGAGACAGAGACAGAAAGCAAAAAGAAAATATAAAAATATTGTAGAAAATGGCTATAAAAGCCGATTTGAAACAGTTTGTAGCGAAAAAAAAAAAATTTCTAATAAAAATCAGAACTTTAAATCAGAGACTCCAAAAACAGGGACAACAATTCAAAACTATTTTGCAGCGAAGGGATACCCCCGAGTAGCAAAAACATCAAAGAACAGAAACCTAAGGTGATTTAGTCTTTTAATTTTTTCCCGATTCTTTTTATATGCATGTATGTTCCTAGGCTATTCAAAATAATAATATAAAGTATAAAAAAGTATAAATTAAATAAAAAATTTTAGAAAAAAATTACCTTTTCCGGCCACCGGAACGGTGGCCGGAACGACGGCGGGCGGCGGCGCGAACGGTGGCCGACGATCGGCCGGTGGTCGGCCGGTGACCGGCCGGTGACCGGCCGGTGACCGGCCGGCGACCGGTCCGGTGACCGGACCTTCCCCGGATCCCCCCCTCTCTCCTTCCTTCCTTCTCTTTCCTTTCCTCTCCTTCCCTCTTTCCTTCCTTTCCCTTTCCTTTCTCCCTTCTCCTTTCTCTTTTCTCTCTTTCTCCTCTCCCCTTCCCCTTTCTTTTTTTTTCTTCTCCGGATACCAAATGAGCCAGAAACAAAAAAATCGCCCTTTTATACTAACCGACCTGGGTCGGGTCGACCCGACCCAGGTCCGCTCAAGGTCCGCGTGCTCTGACGTCACGTGGGGAATTTGCGTATTTAGCCCC
This sequence comes from Gossypium stocksii, assembly GCA_020496765.1. Classification (NCBI taxonomy): domain Eukaryota; kingdom Viridiplantae; phylum Streptophyta; class Magnoliopsida; order Malvales; family Malvaceae; genus Gossypium; species Gossypium stocksii. The sequence goes on along the minus strand of CM035625.1, from coordinate 6,470,635 downwards.
TCCGCCTTTCTGGTAATCTGCAATTAGATTTTTTTATTTTAATTCGGCCCCAATGGTTATTTCTGTTTTCAATCTGGCCCTGATTAAAACGCTGTGTTTTTGAGAAATCAGAAAATTGTGTTCGTAGTCCCCCTAAGTTACGCGTGTTTTGTAATTTCGTCCCTTTCCCTTTATTTCTTTTCCAGATTTGCCCGAATATTTGTTTTGTTTTTCAATTTAGCCCTTACTGGTACGCTGCGTTTTAGAAAGCTCGGGAATATTACCATTCTGGTCCTTATCCTTTTTACCCGTGTTTAAATAGGTCCCTACCTTTAGTTTTTATTTTAAGATTTATCCCGATAGTTTTACTTTGCTTTCAATTTAGTCATTTTTTATCATTTTTTCATTAATTTCTTTATTTTGTTCTTTTTATATTTATTGTTATATTATTTATTATTATTATTTTCTACTATGTATATTTTCTTTTGGTTTTTACTTATATCATTTTATTATTTTCCTCATTACTAGTATTGTGTTTAACATTTTTATTACTATTACTGTTGTTTTTATACATTATTATAATATTGTCCATTTATATTACGTTTTACTATTATTTCATATATTCCTATATGTTGTTATTATCATATTATATCTAGAATTATATTAATTGTTTTGTTCTATTATATTATTATTTTTAATATTCACTATTATTTTATTAACATTAATATCTCGTTCCTTTTACTATTATGTATTATATATTGTTTATGTACATATTATTATTTATCATTATTGTCAAAATATTTTTTCACTACATTTTTTATTTATTATTCTCCTTTTATCGTAAATATTATTATTATCCCAATATTATATGCTAATGTTTCATTTCCATCGTCCTTTTCATTTTTTATACTGTTATTATTACTACCATTTGTTTTTAATATTTTCATTACCAATTATACCACCTTTTATCCCACACAAAATCTACCTTTTATAAAAGGCGATATTTCGGCGTTTAGAAATTCGGGAAATCGTGCCCTAACGTATTGGGTTTCGATTTTCTCGTCTAAATCTAACTAGCCGAATATCCTTCTTAAAACGTAAATTTTCAATAAAAACCCTGCCCATATTATTATTTTTATCATATTATTATTACTCACATTGTCCCTTATTACCACGTTCCCTTCTATCTCCGTCATAATCCCATCACGTGTTTTAATGAAACCGCTCTTCTACACAAAAAACGTTCTTTATAAAGGCAATATTCTGTATTTAGATACTCGGGAATCATACCCTAACGTATTGGGCCGTGATTTCTCGTTTAAATCTAAATAACCGAATAGCCTATCAAAATAGTTATATAATTTTCCAAAACGTGTTCTCGAGAGTCCGAGATATTGCGTCCTAAGGCATTGGGCGTGATATTTCGTGATCTCAAGATAAGACTTTCTAAATCAAGGCAATGTTCGGTACTTAAGAATTCGGGAAATCATTCCCTAACGCATTGGGTTCCGATTTTCTTCGTTTATTCCAAGTACTCGAATATCCTTTCGAAATAAATACTCAAGCTCTAAATAAAAGGCAATTTGAGCTTCAAAGGTCGAAACGTCGTATCCTAACGTATTGGATGTGACGTTTTGCCTTAAGGCAAATCAGCCCTTTTCACATTTTCAATCAATCCCCAAATGATTTTCAAACAAACAAGGATCGTATTTTAAAATTTTTCCAAGTTTTCGAATTATCGACTTCAAAGATTTCAATTAATCAACGAGGTACCGGTTTCCGAGCGTATCGGGGGTGCTAATCCTTCCCCGTGCGTAACTGACTCCCGAACCTATTTTTTCTGGTATGCGGACCAAAATTGTTGTTTTAATAAATCAAATAGTTTATCAAAAACAACCCCCTTTTGAGGTGGCCGATCGCACCCAAAAAAAGATCGGTGGCGACTCCAGTCCTTGAAAAACCTTTTAAGTCGACGTCCGTTTTGTTTTCACAAAGATGGTATCGACAATATTATTTATATAAACATTATGTATATATTTTTAATACTTTTAGTTATATATTTTTACGTACTATCTTATATACACTTTTTTACCATATTACGTATATATTTTTTAATATCATATTATTCATATGTTTTTTATATTATCTTATGCATATATTTTAATACTATATTACGTATATGTTCTATATATATATATATATATATATATATTATGTATATATCCTTTTAATATTATATCCTTTTACATATTATGTATATATTTTGTTATAACTACATTATGTATATACTCTTTTAAATACACTCTTTTTATTTTCTTTTATTGTAAATATCATTGTTGTTATCATTTTTCTAATATTACGTTTTAATATTAATTGCATCATTGTTTTTAAAAAATATATATTCCATTTAATCCAAAAAATGTTTTAAAAAACGAGGTAATATTTTCTGTGTTTAGGGATTCGGGAAATAGTGCCCTAACGTGCTGGGTTGCGATTTCTCGTTTATCTAAATACCTAAAATATCCTTCTAAACAAATTTTGCAAATCACGAGATGATTTTAGTTTCAAAGAGTTTAAGAACCTCGTGTCCAATCGTGCTGGATGTGATGTTTGAATTCTCTCGGAACAAAAGAATCTCGATTTTTCAACTCAAATTATCCAAGTTTTAAAGAGAGGATCCTATTTTTAAATCTTTCCAGATTTTTGACCTAAGACAGAAAACTACTCAATTTGGTACCAATTTTGGGCATTGCGGGGGTGCTAATCCTTCCCCGTACGTAACCGACTCCCGAACATGTTTTCTCGATTCTTCGTAGACCAAAAGTTTTATAAGGTGACCCAATCACACCTAAAAGGTTGGTGGCGACTCCCACATTTTCGTTTTTTAAATAAGTCGACTCCGTTTTTCAAAACCACCCCCTCCTAAAAAAAATGGTTTCGACAGCTTGGCGACTCCACTGGAGACCACTAAGTGAGTCAAGCCAAAAATTGATTATTTTCTGCCTTAACGTCAGAAATTTGGAAAAATTTTAAAATATGATCTTTTTACATGTGATTGTTGCATATGTTTGTTATTTTTTCTTGCACACATTGCATTTGCATGACCGTTGTGGTCGCACCCTTAAGTGGGAGTGAGAAGCTACGCTTTCGTTAGGTTTTCACCCCCGCATGGGCTAATGGATTGCTTCCGGGATACATCCGTACCTATGTCTTCGTGAGGTTTTCATCTCCGTATGGCCATAGCGAAATGTGTCCCCCTGAACCGAACTTGGTCCATATGAGCCTATAATGGGTGAGGATCGAGGAATCTACTAGTTCAGGTACCCTTTCCTTTAGAACTAAAACACATATAGTGAACCTTAAGTGCCCACCCTAGGTAGTACGGTGATAACCTTTAGTGGCTACCTATATAGGTGCTTGTTTATTTTCTTTGAATTATATCTGTTATATATGTGACACTGACCCATTTTACTTTGTTATCATTGCATGTCATTCAACATTTAAAGGTATCGATTCACGGTTTGATTTCTAAATTAGAAAGTTTTGTAATGAGGAATGAATATCTTGATAAAGTGGAGGACAACGCTACCGTCCGTGCATGGTTGGAGAAAACCCAGTTAGAGAAGGGTGATAGTGTCGCCGAAGGGTATACGTCGAAGTTGTGGGACTTCACTCGTATCAGTTCGACAAAGAATGAGTTTCAGGAGTTGAAGGACATTTGGGCCCAATGGGATGATGAGGCTAAGTAGTTTTTCTACCGGAATTACGGAGATCTTCCCTATTTGCTAGACGTTAAGGTGGATAAGCGTCTATTTCGAGCTTTGGTACAGTTTTGGAACCCCGCTTATAGTTTTTTTACATTTGGAAAAGTAGACTTAGTACCTACTTTGGAGGAGTATACGACTTTGCTTCGCTGTCCAAGAATTCAAGGTAACAAAGCTTATGTTAGGGCTGCTAATCTCCCAACTTTCGTGAAGAAATTAATGATTATCACAGGGATGAGTGAACAGTGGGCCACAGCTCGAATCCAACAAAAGGCTGATGGTAAATGCATTCCATGGGCAAGTCTAAGGGATCTGATATCGGCGTACCCAGATGCGAAGAGGAAGGTTGATGTCTTGGCCTTAAGTATTTATGGGTTGGTGATCTTCCCCAAAGCTATGGGGCACATAGATGAGGCAGTCATGGATTTCTTCGACCGACTCGGTAAACAGGTCACACCTGTGCCTGCAATCTTAGCTGAGACATTCAAATCCTTGAGCGCATGTCGGAGAGTTGGTGAAGGTAGATTCATTGGATGCGCACAGCTGTTGTTAGTATGGTTCCACGGTCAATTTTGGAAGGTTGATAGGGGTCCTTGCCAAGTGTTCTTAGAGGACTATTCTCCCTTAAATGAAGCAGCAACTACGCTGAGAAGAGACGATATCACAGAGGAAAGGTGGATGGAAATACTTCAGAATCTCTGAGAGGAAGACGTTGTGTGGAAAGCCCCTTGGATGACTCCTAATGAAATCCTTTATCGTTGTGGAAGTTTTGATTGGGTACCTCTTCCTGGAATTTGGGGAGTTATTGGTTATGCACCGTTACCCGTCCTAAGGCAGTACAAAGCGGGGCAGTTTATACCGGCAACACAAGGTTTAGCTCAAAGTGATTTCTCATATAAAGGCGATCATTATAAGAAGAAGATGCGAGAGATTTCTGAAGCTTGGAAGAAGATTCGCTGTGTGAAGATTCAGACTGACGGTCCGATGATGACCCTTGAGTACAAAGAGTGGTTTAGCAAAAGGACCAATGATAACATCCTTAGGTCGAGTTTGAGGGCTGCTCGATCAATGGAGGAGAGCTTACGAGTGATTCCCTTAGAGTTAGAACTCATAAAGTAAGAATTTGAAAGAAAGAATTTAGAGCTTGGGAAAAGGATAGAGAAGTTGGAGGAAGAGAAGATGTACCTAAGCTTAGACGTTGATGTTTAGAAAATTGAGGTCAAGAAAGTAAGGAAAGAAAAAAGGAAAGTGGAGGAAGATCGAAATGACTTGAAGACACGATATAAGAAGATGCAACTGTCGATGAAGAGAGCTGGATTAGGGAAGACTTCAGAACAGTGGCAACAAAAGGTTCGAGAAGAAAGAGCCAAAGCCGATCATTGGGAGAAGAAATTTCAAGAAATACAGGCACAGAATCAGGCCCTAGAAAGGAGCTTGGCAGAGAATCAAAAGGAGAATCAAGGATTAAAAGTGAAAGTGACTGAACTCGGACGGTCCCTTCATCTTCACTGAAGTCGTAACTCTACGGTCAAGTTAAAGGCAAGTCAGAATAAGATCAAGGAAATGAGGCACAGGATTGAAGGGTTAGAAGCAGCTTTGCAGAACTATGAACTCCGGGTTGAGCAGCTTGAGACAAGAGAAGGACATTAGAAGGGAGAGCTTCACCATTCTCAAAATCAAGTCAGAGATAGGGATTACCTCATGGGAGAAGCCATAGCCCAGATTCGATAAGTTGCTGATTGCCTACAAGACTTGGCGTCGTAAGCTGATATGTTAAGTATAAAGTATGAGCTAGAATCGGACAGAGGTCGAGAGTTGGCTACGTTGTTTAGAAAGGTTAAAACTCTAGGCTTAAGGGCGAAAGCGTATCTATAATCTATTTTGTGTAAGGATTTTTGTTCCTTAAACAACGTTTTCTAAAAAGAAATTGAGTCAGAATCGATATCTTTTGCATTCATGCATTTGCATTACATCGCATCACATGCATTTGAACCCGTAGAAAGACCCTAATTAGTGGAAGTTATTACAGAAGAAAAGAATCTGGAAACTACACATCCGTACGGTACATGCACCAAAACGAAGAACATGGATCAGAGGTTTGAACAACCCCAAAAGGACATGCAAGACCAGTTGCAGGAGCAGTTGGCAAAAATGCAGCATGATATGAGAGAGCAAATGATGGAAGCCCAAAGAAATATGATTGCTGAAATGGCTCAACTACTAAAGGGGGCAATGGATAAAGGAAAGGCCCCTATGGCTATCACTGGAGAGGATAGTGAGGATTATCCTCCGGGTTTTACCTCACCTCGTACGCAAACACAAACTGAGGCACCTCTGCGAAGGCCGTCTGTTACAATTAGACCTCAACAGGAGCAAATTGATACTAGAGTACTCGTAAACTTTTAAGATGGCTCGAGATCTAACCTGGTAGATAACCCTACCAATCCACCTATCCCTCATCTAGACCTGGCCGAAAGAGAGAGGACGAGAATTGAATCCTCGAGGCAATTAGAGGAGTGTTACAGATGGTTGGAGGAGAAGTTCAAAGCTTTGGAAGTTGCTGATAATCGTCATGGAATGGATGCCAAAGAATTTAGCTTGGTCCCAGATTTAGTCCTTCCTCATAAGTTTAAAATGCCAAAGTTTGAGAAATACAATGGGACTAGTTGCCCTGAGGCCCACATCACCATGTTTTGTAGGCGAATGGCCGGTTATGTAAACAATGATCAATTTTTGATTCGTTGTTTCTAGGATAGTTTGGTTGGGGCCGTGGCTAGGTGGTACAATCAATTAAGCCGCGCTAGGATCGGTTCCTGGAGAGATTTAGTGCAGGCCTTCATGTAACAATATAGTCATGTGACTGACTTGACACCTGATCAAATCACTCTACAGAATATGGAAAACAAGCCTAATGAAAGCTTCAGACAATACGCACAGAGATGGAGGGAGGTTGCCATGCAAGTTCAACCACCGCTGTTAGAAAAGGAAACTACCATGCTATTCATTAATACCTTGAAAGCCCCATTCCTTACTCATATGACTGGAAGTACAACTAAGAGCTTTGCTGACATAGTTGTGGCGTAGGAAATGATTGAAAACGCCATAAGAGGTGGTAAGATAGAAAGGGAAACTACTAAAAGATCAGCCCCAAGAAGGAAGGATAATGAGGCGAATAATGTAAGTAGTTATAACTCAAAGCCGATTACGGTTAGCCAGCCAAGAGCAGCTACAGAAGGGCAACAGGGTTCCCAAAGGCATGAATCTGGTACGAGACAGAACTCTAAAAAGATCCAGTTCACACCCATTCCGGTGACGTATAGGAAACTTTATAAGAGTTTATTTAATGCACACGCGATAGCTCCCTTTCACCTGAAACCATTACAACCCCCATATCCCAAGTGGTACGATGCAAACGCCAAATGTGAATACCATGCGGGAATACAGGGGCATTGAATCGAAAATTGCATAAACTTCAAGAGAGTAGTGGAAAAACTCATCAAGATAGGGATCGTAAAATTTGACGATACCCCTAGTACAGAAAACCCATTGCCAAACCATGATGATCAAGGGGTAAATGCAATCAGGGAAACTGGTATGAGAAGGGTTAAAGAAGACATTGCTGAGGTAAGGATGCCGTTAAAGGTAATTTGGGAAGAAATGACAAAGAGATGAATGCTGATTTCTGAAGAAAGAAGTAAAAATGTGAAGGACTACTGTGAGTTCTATCAAGAAGAGGGGCATGAGATTCAGGAATGTGTCAAGTTTAGGGCTTTGGTACAAGGCCTCATGGATAATAAAGAGCTGGAAGTTTATGAATGTGGCTTAGATGAGGGACACATATGCGCATTGGAAGGAGAATTAACGAATCAAGGAACCAACCGGACAAGGATCATTATTTATCTACCAAAGAATAATGAGGTCGGGACACAAATAACATCGAAAGTCATTATTCGCAAACCCGTTTCTTTCCCTTATATGGATAATAAAAGGGTACCCTGGAATTATGACTGCAATGTAACGATGCCGGAAGGAGAAGAAATAGCTAATGTTTCCAAAGAGACCCAAGCTGAAGGTTCCTACACACGTGGTGGGAAGCGTTATAACGCGGGAGGCATCAGGGTTGAGCCCATGAAAGCAAAAGCCTTAGACTTCGAGAAAGATAAAGGGGCTGAAACACTTATTAATGAACCAGTGAAGGAGAAAGAGGCTCAAGAGTTTCTTGAAACACAGCGAGTATAGCATGGTTGAGCAGTTGCGTAAACAACCAGCCCGCATATCAGTGTTAGCATTGCTCCTAAGTTCAGAAGTACATCATGAGGCATTGATGAAAGTGCTTAATGAAACCTATGTTACTAAGGACATATCCGTCAATAAGTTGGATCCTCTTGTTAGTAACATAAGTGCCGACAATTTCATATATTTCAATGATGATGAAATCCCACCTGGTGGCATGGGATCGACTAAGGCTTTGCATACCACCACTCATTGCAAAGGATATACACTACCGAGCGTGCTTATCGATAATGGGTCAGCCCCAAATGTCCTGCCATTATCCACATTAAATAGGTTGCCGACAGATAGTTCTCACATGAAAACATGTCACAATATAGTGAGAGCATTCAACGGTATGGAAAGAAAGGTGATGGGAAGAATTGACATTCCTTTAATGATTAGGCCAAACACATATGAGGTGGATTTTCTAGTGATGGACATCAAGCCCTCTTATAATTGTTTGTTAGGGAGGCCTTGGATACATTCGGTGGGAGCGGTGCCCTCATCTTTGCATAAATATTGAAGTTAGTGACAGACGGACTGCTAGTAACCATAAATACAAAAGAAGACATCATAACAGCAGTTACTAGTGACGCACCCTATGTGGCGGCAAATGAAGAGTCCATTGAATGTTCTTTTCGCTTCTTGGAATTTGTCAATGCAACCTTCGTCTCGGAGGGAAATGAGGTGCCATTGCCCAAGATATCCAAAACCACAAGAATGGGCTTGTGGATGACAGTGGGAAAAGGAGCTTTGCTTGGAAAAGGGTTAGGCGGATACCTCCAAGGTGGAATCTGAGTCCCTGAACTAAGTGAGAAAAGATATTGTTTTGGCCTAGATTTTAGGCCAAATCACAGACAGAGAAGGAAAGAGATAGAGAGGCGTCAAGAAAGAAGAAGTGTGTGTTTGAGCGGAAGAGAAGTTGAGTGGGAATCGATGACATTCCCTCACATATCCCAGACTTTTATATCAGGAGGGATAATTCACCCTGAGGCAGGGTTGCTCGAGAAGGGAAGCTATCACGTCAACGCCATACATGATAGAGAGACTGAACAAAGGGACTTGGAGGGTATTCGTCTTTATGAACCGGGAAGCTCTTTAAACAATTGGACTGCTGAAAAACTTCCTGTAACCTTTAGGAATTTTATAGAGTAATTTTCCAGAACACTCTTGTTGCTCTAAAGCCTAGAAGTAATAAGATTTCATTTGTGAAATAGGCTTATGTTCGGATATTTGGTTTCAATAAAGTACACTTTTGTCAAATCAAGCAAATGTTCTTTCATCGATAAATATTCTTTTGACCTTCTAGTTCCATTCAAAGTTTTTAATTCATTCATAACATGTAGACATTCTTAAATTCATTAATTCTTTGTACATTCTTTCATACCCCGTAGGTCCCTAGATATCAATGACATGAGCAATGATACTACAAATCCTAAATTCTCTTTTGAGCAAGACATGTGTTTAGAGGAACCTCAGGATTTTGAAGATGATAAGGATTGTGATGTGTCTCCAGATCTATTGAGAATGGTGAAACAAGAGGAGAAGCAAATTCTGCCCCATGAGAAAGAGGCAATAGAAAACATAACCTTGGAGGAAGGAAAAGAAGTGAAAATAGGGACACACATTGCTAGGGAAACAAGGCAAGGTCTTGTTGAGCTACTGAGGGAATTTAAAGATGTCTTTGCATGGTCATATCAGGACATGCCGAGGTTGAATACTGATATCGTAGTACATCACCTTCCCATAAAACAAGATTACAAGCCAGTCCAACAAAAATTACGAAGGATGAGGCCTGATATCGTGCTGAAAATAAAAAAGGAAGTCAAGAAGCAGTTTGATGCTGGATTCCTGTAAGAGGTTAAGTACTCAAGATGGGTAGCTAACATTGTGCCTATCCCTAAGAAGGATAGGAAGGTATGAATGTGTGTCGATTATAGAGATTTGAACAAAGCTAGCCCAAAAGACAACTTTCCCTTACCACACATTGACAATCTAGTGGACAATACAGCGGGTTACTCGTTGTTTTCCCTTATGGATGGCTTCTCGGGGTACAATCAAATAAAGATGCATCCTGAAGACATGGATAAAACTACTTTCATAACATTGTGGGGCACATTTTGTTACAAGGTAATGCCATTCGGGTTAAAGAATGTAGGTGCCACATACCAAAGGGCTATGGTGACTTTATTCCGCGATATGATGCATAAGGAAATTGAGGTGTACGTGGACGACATGATTGACAAATCCTGAACTGAAAAGGAACACCTTAAAGTCTTGAGGAAATTGTTTCTGAGATTGAGGAAGTTTCAATTAAAGCTCAATCCGGAAAAATGCACCTTTGGAGTCAGGTCTGGGAAATTATTAGGCTTTGTAGTCAGCAAAAAGGGAATAGAAGTTGACTCGAACAAAGTCAGAGCCATATAAGAACTACCTCCACCACATACCTAGAAAAAAGTTCGAGGTTTCTTGGAAGGTTGAATTATATTGCTCGGTTTATTATACAACTGACGGAGAAATGTGATCCCATATTTCGCCTTCTTAGGAAACACAACCAGGGTACCTGGGATGGGGAATCCCAGAATGCCTTTGATAAAGTCAAGCAATACTTGTCAAACGCTCCAGTACTATCTCCACCTAGTCCTGATAGACCGTTGATATTGTACTTGTCGATGTTCAGTAACTCTATGGGATGTGTGCTTGGTCAACACGATGAGTCAGGAAGGAAAGATAAAGCGATATATTACCTCAGTAAGAAATTCACTAAGTGTGAAATGAGATATTCGCCGATTGAGAAGTTGTGTTGTGTCTTGATTTGAATGACTCGAAGGTTGAGGCAATATATGTTGTACCATACAACTTGGATAATTTCAAAAATGGATCCATTAAAGTACCTGATGGAGTCAACAGCCCTAAATGAAAGAATGGCAAGGTGGCAGATACTACTTTCTAAGTTTGATATAGTATATGTGAGTCAAAAAGCCATAAAAGGAAGTGCAATAGCAGAATTTCTGGCTAGCAGGGCTCTGGAAGAGTACGAACCATTGAGCTTTGATTTTCCCAAGGAGGAGTTGATGTATGTGGCAACTACTGAAAAATATCCATGGAAGTTGAACTTTGATGGAGCGTCCAATGCAGTAGGAAATGGAATCGGGGTAGTCTTAATGTCCCCAGATGGAGATCAATACCCATTCACATGCAAATTAGATTTTGACTGTACAAACAATATGGCAGAGTATGAAGCATGCATTATAGGGATTCGAGCGGCCATAGAGCGAAAAATTAGAACACTGGAAGTGTATGGAGGCTCTGCGTTGGTGATTTACCAACTTAAGGGAGAATGGGAGACAAGGGACCCCAAATTGATTAACTATCGAAGGGTAGTTTTGGGACTACTTGAGGAGTTTGACGACATCACTTTCAATTATCTCCCATGGGATGAAAACTAGATGGCAGACGCCTTGGCAACCCTAGCTTCCATGATTAAAGTAAATATAGAGGAGGATATGAAGCCTATTCAAATTATTATTTTTGAAGCTCCGGTTCATTGTTGTAGCATCGAAGAACAAGAAAGGGATGACCACCCTTGGTATCAGGATATATTACGATATGTGAAAAATCGTGAATATCCCGAATAGGCAACGGAGAACGACAAAAGAACCTTAAGGAGGTTGGCTTGCGACTATGTATTGGATGGGGATGTCCTATATAAAAGAAGGAAAGATCAGGTGCTTTTGAGATGGGTCGACGCTGTGGAAGCTAGGAAAATCTTGGAAGAAGTGCATGAAGGGGTTTGTGGGACACATGCTAATGGCTTCACGATGGCAAGACAAATCATGAGATTTGGATACTATTGGTCTACTATGGAAGGAGATTGTATCAGCTATGCCAAAAGGTGTCATAAACACCAGATTTATGGGGATAAGATTCATGTGCCGCCTTCACCTCTACATGTTATGACTTCTCCATAGCCCTTTTCCATGTGGGGCATGGATGTCATTGGGCCAATTTTACCAAAAGCTTCGAACGGGCATCGTTTCATCTTTGTGGTCATTGATTACTTCGCGAAATGGGTAGAGACTGCTTCTTATGCTAATTGTTATAGGCCAATTTTGGCCTTATTAAAATTAACCCCAAACCCCTATTACAATTAGCCCAATTTTGCACACAGAAATAAACCTGAATGAATAAGTCCAAAACCAATGTCCATTTACAGAATACAAAACCCGGATGACCCAATTACTACCCAAACCCGTAACCCGCTAAGCCCAATACCCAGAAAACCCTAACCCAACCTGTTACAACATCCAGAAACCCTAGCCGCCTCTGACTCAGCTGCTTCTCTGCCAACAGTCCTGTCACAGCCCACTTGCCCTCTGACTCAGCTGCTTCACCACCTTGGCTCCTCTCAGCACCGCCCCACTATCCTCAGTACCTGCAAGAACAATAAAAGAGACGGGACAGAAAGTAATAAAATAATAACTTGTAAGGGCTATAAAAACCCGATCCAAAACAGTTTGTAAGAGGTCGGATTTTCTAATACAATCAGAGAGTTTTAGCACCAAAAGATCAGAAATTCAAAATAAACAGCGAAGGGAACACCCCCGAATCCAGAAGCATCAAAGCAGAATCGATAGTGAGGTGATTCGTTTTACAGTTTTTTATTTTCACGCATATATTTTAAGATTAACATCAAAATAACATAAAAAAATAATAACAAAAATAAAAAAAATTTTAGAAAAATTTACCTTTTTCCGGCCACCGGAACGGTGGCCGGAACGGCGGCGGACGGCGTCGGCGACGGCGGTCAAGTGATCGGCCGGTGACCGGTCCGGCAACCCGGCGCCGGACCTCTTCTCTCCCCTCTTCTCTCCTTCCCTTTCTGTTTTTCTTCTTTTTTTTTCTCTCCACGGCACAAATGAGCCGAAGCTAAAAAAATTTGGCTTTTATAGTTTTGAACTCGGGTCGGGTCGACCCGACCCAAACCGCCTAGGATCCGCGTGCTCTGACGTCAGAAGGGTTTATTGCGCGATCGATCCTTCCGCATTTAGGGGCTGTGTAATCAGGTCCTACTTTCTTTGCAATTTGGCCTTGGAAGTTGTCCCGTGTTCCATTTTGATCCCCTATGCTACTGTGCGTTTTGGGATTTCGGGAAAATTTCAATTTTGGTCCTCTGGGGTTTTAAGCTTGTTCTAATCGGTCCTTTCGCTTGTTTTAATTTTAAAATTCAGCCCGAGATCTTCATTCTGTTTCCAATTAAGTCCTATTTCGTAATTAATTAATTTTCTTATTTTATTTCCTATTATTATCTATTATTAATATTACTATTATATATTATCTATATTTACCCTTATTTTACTAATGATTATCATTACTATTATATGAATGTTATTTACTTTTTTTAGAATTGTTATTATTTTGTTTTGTTGTTATTCTTTATTATATTATGTATTATTATGTATTATTATTATTATTATTAGTATTAGTATTATTATATTATGCACATACATATGTTATAATTTTTTTTTCACTTAGTATTATTTGTATTTGTTTTAAAGTTTCATTTATTTTGTATTTATTATCATTATATTATGTTTAGTATTATCTATTATATTTACTATTATTTTTGTGATTTTATGTTATTACTATTGTGTTTATTATTTTCCTTATTATTAAATTTATTACTTACTAATGTTTTGTTATTATTGATATTTGTATTATTTTTGCTCAATATTTGCGCAGATATATTTTACGTTTCTTTAATTCCATCATGTATAAGTTTACGTATTTTTCTTTTAATATTAACGTATTATACGTAAATATTAGTATTAATGGTCGTTTTTAATATTTTAATAAATATATTGTATTCATATTTAAATACTATATATTGTTTTAATATTAGTTTTAATACTAGAATTATATGTGTACATGTTTTTACTTATGTAGTCCCAATATTATTGTATTTTTATATACCTTTTTTTATGAACTCTTTGTCCACATTATTACGCATATATTTTTACGTATTACTATTAGTAGTTGTTTTTTTAGATATTGTTATTAGCTCTAACATGTACATATTACATGCATGGCTTAATATTGCATTAAATATATATTCTTTTACGTTACGTATATATTATGTTGTTTATATACATTTTGTGTCTCGCATATATACTTTAATATCATTTTGTTTATTGTCACATATATTGCTAATGTCTATAAATCCTTATTGTTATACATGCATTATTATATGTTTATTTCACCTCGTATATTTTTCGTCTTTATCACCGTTTGTTTTTTAACGTAGCATTTTCATATTATTATTTTTTATGCTAACTCTATTTATCCTACTCTCATCACGTTTTGAAATAAGGCAATATGCCGATTTTAGCATCATGCCAGTGATTTCATTGCTATTGTTGGGTGAATCACGATTGGCTTGTGTTAAGGCGGGATATCCTTTTCAAAAGAAATAAAGAACCCTTAAAATACTCGTATTTTGATCGGATCATGACTAAATTTTAACTTGAACTTGTACTTTTGAAAATTAAGACAACGTACATTTGAAAGATACCAATTTCGGGCGTCGCGGGGGTGCTAATACCTTCCCCGCGCGTAACTGACTCCCGAACCCTCTTTTTCTCTGGATTTTTCAACGTAGACCTAAAATGAGCCTTTTACATAAAAACGAATTTTTTCCGTCAGAAAGAGGTTTTATTAGGTGCCCGATCACACCTAAGAAAAAGGATCGGTGGCGACTCCTTTGCTTTCATAAAATTGAAATTCGTTTTTTTTTAGATTTTAAATCGCCACAATTAGCGACCTAAGCTAAAAATTTTTCGTCGCTACAGCTGGCGACTCCACTGGGGACTAGCTTTCGAGAGTCGAATCGAATCAAATGCGTTGTCAAAATTTTCGAAATGCTTTTTTCAAATTAATATTTAGTTGTGATCCTCAAAATTTTGCAAAAATCATTTACTCGCATCTCATTGTAAACGTTTTCTAACTTCTTGTTTACTTGTTTTGAAGCTCTAAATTTCTAAGCTTCGGTTCTCTAAGTCTAGTTTTTAAAATAAAACGGAAGGTTTGTGAGTTTCTCCCCACACACCGTTTACGTGCATTGTTGCATAACATGAGCTCTATACTCGGGCTTCGTCCCTTTTAAGTGAAAGTAAACGCTACGCCTTTGTGAGTTAACTCGTCCCTCCGCACAGGCTAGTGAATACTTTCGGGTTACATATGACTTATGCTTTCGTGAGATAACTCGTCCCTCCGCACAGGCATAAGTAAATGTAATCCCTCGAATTGATCTCGTAAGCCTGTGATGGGCTATGACCGAGGTTCTGTACTAATCTTAGTAGATGACAGTACAGACAATTCGGGTTCCTTTCTAGAACCTAAAACTACATATAATGAACTGTACGAGCTACCCAACTAGAGCCATGCCGAACCTCTGTCCGTTTAGTGGATACCAAAATAGGCACACAGGAGAAACGCCTCTTACCTCTTGTACTTTCCCTTTGTATATAAGGGGTGGGATTTATCCGGTAAAATGAATCGGGTAGCTTAAATGCTTTAATTTATTTTTGCTTATATTTGATCACTAACCGTGTTTGATTGTCCTTGTTTTATTCCTCATCATGCATCATAGGCATCATAGTAGGACGGTGTTGACTAAAGATCAGTTGCCAAAAACGGGTTTCAGATGGAAGAGTCGATTGTACAAACGATCGAGATGAACACCGTGGTTCGGGACTGGTTTCTGAGGACTCAAAAAGAAAAGGGAGACAGCCTGGTAGAAGGATACATTGTCAATCTACCCGAGCGGGTAACTGTGAATGTCCGTCAAAATAATCTTGAGGACTTGGTTTGGATCTGGAATCAGTGGGATTCAGATACTCGAGGTATTTTCATCGAAAGGTACGGGGACATAGCCCATCTGATTGCTGTCGAAGTAGACGAAAGATTGATTCAAGCTATGATCGGATTTTGGGATCCGGGTTACCAGTGTTTCATATTCAACCAAGAAGATATGACCCCTACGATAGAGGAGTATACTGCTCTGCTGCGTGTCGAAAACATGCAAACCTACAAAATATATGTCAAAGAGCCCAAGCCGATGACATTCAGGAAAAAGTTAGTAAGGCTGACGGATATGACTGATGCATGGGCCGAAAAGTAAATAAAGAAGAAGAATGAAATCAGTTGTGTCCCATGGTTTTCCCTACGAGACCTGGTTTTAAATCATCCTGATATGTTGAAACGGATAAATTTGTTTGCTTTGGCTATCTATGGTTTGGTTGTCTTTCCGAAGATTCTCAGACATATAGAAGTAGCGGTAGTGGATTTCTTTGAAAAGTTAAAGCAAGGTATCAATCCCGCCCCAACCATCCTAGCAGAGACCTTCAGATCTTTGAGCAGTTGCAGAAAAAGAGGGGAAGGACGATTCATCGGATGTACGTAGCTACTCAACTTTTGGATTTTGAGTCACTTTTGGAAGGTAGAGCGCACACCGTTCTACATGTTTTCGAAGACATTTGCCCCGTTGGAAGCTCACCTTAAGAAAGAATGGCTGAAGGAGGTTACTGAACAGCATTGGGTTTCAGTGTTTCAGAACCTGCGTGCTGAGGACATAATTTGGAGAGCGCCGTGGATACGCCCTTCGCTTCTGTTATACAAGGTCGGAAACCAAGATTGGGTACCACTACTTGGATTGTGGGGAGGAGTTGGTTATGCCCCTCTTTTGGTTCAAAGACAGTTCTCTTCACGACAGTTTATACCCGTCACCAGCGGTCTAGCACAGTCAGAGTTTGCTTTTGCGGGTGAAGGTTACATGAAGAAAGTCCGAGACACTGCAAAGGCTTGGAAAAGAATTTATCTAATGGAGTTGGCTTTATACGCTGATACTATCACCCAGGATTATGATGCATGGAGGAAGCAACGGATGAGTAGTTTGCGAGTCTCATCGGCAGATCATGCCTTTCAAAATCCTTTCTCGGAAGAAATCCCATCCGCGCTAGAGACGGCGAGACAAGAATTCGAACGCGAAAAGACCAAGATGTTACGGGATCTTAGTGCCCTTCAGGAAGAAAACTATCAGCTGAAGATCGATGTTCAAATTGAAAGATCCAGGGCCGAGAAGGTGCAAAAAGAAGCCGAGGTCGTAAGAAACGACTTAAGAGATCTTCATCTGGAAAATAAAAAGTTAAGAGGCACTATAAAGAACAGCGGGCTGGGCAAGTCGTCAGCGGAATGGAAAGAGGAATTGAGTAATGTCAAATGTGGGATGGAATTTTGGAAAGGAAAAGCAAAGAAAGAAGAAGGAAAGGCTGCACGGGCTGTAATAGAGTTAAGAAAGAAGTCTGCTGAGTATGAAGCTACATCTGTTGAACTGATGACTAGTCGAGCTAAGCGTCAAGAATTGAAAGAAATGATACGGGATTTAGAAGACATACTACAAGCTCGACAACAACAACTAGATACTCTCTTGGAAGCTTTGGAAGAAAAGAAGGGTCAGTATGATAGAGATACCCGCGCTTACGAAAGAGCCCTCTGCGAAAAGGATGAGAATCTCAAATACTTGATCAACGAGATTCGCGCGGCAGCCATTCGCATAGTACAAATAGCGGATGAAGCCGAGAGTATTAGTTACCAATTCCCGCCTAGACAGAGATCGAGCATATCAGAATTCTTGGAACGAGTGAAAAATTATGGCAATGTAGCGAGGAAGTTTGTATGAAAGCTGAATCAAATGATGAAAAAAAAACATTTTGTAAACAGACTCTTTATTTAATGAAATGCCTAAATAGGGGCTGTCTGGAATCAACACCGATTTTGCATATGCATTCATGACTAACATTCATTCATTCATTCATTCATTCATTGCATATCTCATGATCATTCGCTAAAGAGTAGAATCGTATAATGCGCAGTTGCGACGTTGTAAACCTGGAATCACACCATACGTATAGAACACGTCGACAAGCTAGAGCAATGGAGGCTGAGTTTAACGAAAGAATTGAAAGGATGGAGAGAATTCAGAAAGAATTACAGGAACAGTTAGCCAGGTTGCAACAGGAGACGAGAGAGTTGATGATAAGGTCTCGGGAAGAATCCACTGAACAGAAGGACCAATTGGCTAAAATGATGGAAATGATGTCGGCCCTAGTCAAAGGAAAGGGACCTATACAAAACCCTGAGGTTGTGAATCTTGATCAGGATCCGCCCTACCCTCCTGGGTTTACTCCGCCTCACGCGATACATAGAGGATACACGCAAGGGGGACCCGCGGGCCTGGAACAACGGCCTGTAACACCTCCTCCTGTAGGACAGGGGGTATTCGTAGCAAACCCAGGAACTGCTCTGATGGATCCACCTGTCCCAGACCTAGACGATCCGGCAGAAATCGCTAGGCTAAGGATAGAGGATCATGAAGTCCAAGAAAAATATAGAAGTCTGGAGGAAAGACTTAGAGCGATAGAAGGCATTGAAGTCTTCTTGGCGCTAAACGCTAAAGAACTTAGTCTGGTACCTGATTTGGTCCTCCCTCCAAAATTCAAAGCACCGGATTTTGAAAAATATGATGGCTCGAGATGCCCGAAGGTACATCTCGTTATGTTCTGCCAGAAAATGACCGGCTATGTTAATGAAGACAAGCTGCTTATACATTATTTTCAGGACAGTTTGACCGGATCAGCTCTCCGCTGGTACAACCAACTCAGTAGAGAGAAGATCCAGACCTGGAAAGATCTAGCAGCGGCTTTTTGCGAACAGTACAAACACGTCTCCGATATGGTACCCGATCGCATGACACTACAAATGATGGAGAAAAAGCCATCGGAAACCTTCAGACAATACGCACAGAGATGGAGGGACATCTCAGCCCAGGTAGAGCCTCCACTAACCAAGACCGAGATGGCAGTCCTTTTTATCAATACCCTGAAGGCGCCGTTTTATGATAAATTAGTGGGAAGCGCCACAAAGGACTTCTCGAATATTGTCATATCCGGTGAACTTATAGAAAACGCGGTTAAAAGTGGAAGAATGGAAGGAGAAGGTTCGAAGAAGGCAGTGCCCATGAGGAAAAATGAGCCGAAAGCCCACATGGTGGGAACAGGAAACCGTTATACTCCTGGTCCACATTCTAATCAGTTCCGACCTCGAAATTACCCACCACCAAATTTCTATCATCCACAAACCCCCTATTACCAAACACCATTTCCCTACCCTTCTTACCCTGTCTATGCAACCAACAACCTGAGGCCAGCCGCCACGTTTGCTCAAAATACCGGCTCCACCCAAAGCCAACCCAGAAACGAACCAAGGCCAGCAAGGCCAAACCCCGAGAGACCCCAATTCACTCCTATTCCGGTATCTTATGGGGAACTATACCCCAAGCTTTTGGAGAAATAATTGATATCTCCCCATTACATGGCACCGTTGAAACCCCCGTACCCAAAGTGGTATGACCCAAATGCTAGCTGTGCATACCACGCGGGGAACCAGGGGCACTCTACGGAAAACTGCATTGCCTTTAAACGAAGAGTCCAAGGACTAATCGATGCCGGTGTTTTACGCTTCGACGGTACCGGTGGTGAAATCGGGAACCCGTTCCCAAATCATACTGAAAGAAATGTAAGCGCAGTGGAGGAGATAAATGAATTGCAAACCAGAAGAGTTGTTTCAGAAATAAGCTCACCTTTGCAGAGAATCTGGGAGGTGCTGCTTGAAAAAGAGTTACTCTGTCGTCTTAAAGGGGTAACCGAGAAAAGAAATACGAAAAGTCAAAATTTTTGTGATTTCCATGAAGTCGAAGGACATAATATCCAGTCGTGTGAGCAATTTAAAGAATTACTCCAAAACATGATGGACAACAAAGAAATTGAAATCTTCAATGGAAGAAAAGAGGCCAATGAAGGAGAAATATGTGCCTCTGATAGTCAATCATCAGGTCTCCCTTACACGGCTGAACGACCACTGATAATTTACTATGATGCGAGGAGAGAACTGGTAAAACCGAAAATAGTAATTGAGGCACCATCACCTTTCCCGTATAAGGACAGTAAGGCAGTACCTTGGAAATACGATGTCAATATCGTCACTCCTGAAAGTGAAAAATCCCAAGGCACGGCCGAAAATATTGGAGAAGTTGGTCACTTTACCCGGAGTGGAAGATACTACTCCAAAGAAGTTGAACCAGCAAAGAGGAATAATGATTTAAAACAAAAGGGAAAGGCACCCATGCTTGAGGCTGAAGCTGAATCTGAAAGTCCGCCTGAACGGCAAGAGACTAAAAAACCTGTGAATGAGGAAGAAGCACGGGAATTTTTAAAATTTATTAAACACAGTGAGTACAACGTGGTCGAACAATTAAGTAAACAACCTGGACGTATTTCGGTATTATCTCTGTTATTGAATTCGGAGCCGCATCGAAATGCCTTGTTGAGGGTATTGAATCAAGCCTATGTAGCAAACAATATATCGGTCGAAAAGCTTGATAGATGGATCAATAACTTGAACGCAGATAATTTCATCTCCTTTAGTGATGATGAAATACCACCGAACGGTAGAGGCTCCGTG
Organism: Gossypium stocksii; assembly: GCA_020496765.1. Classification (NCBI taxonomy): domain Eukaryota; kingdom Viridiplantae; phylum Streptophyta; class Magnoliopsida; order Malvales; family Malvaceae; genus Gossypium; species Gossypium stocksii. Next base: position 6,450,044 of record CM035625.1, on the reverse strand, counting down.
AAGGCACTGCACATAACAACCCGATGCAAGGGTTATATAATACCAAACGTGCTTATTGATAATGGGTCAGCACTTAATGTTATGCCTCTGGCCACACTTTCCAGAATTCCGATGGATTTGTCCTACTTGAGGCCGTGTCACTCCACGGTAAGAGCATTTGATGGAACGAGACGAGAAGTTATAGGAAAAATTGAGGTCCCTCTAGAAGTGGGTCCTTATATCTATGACGTTGAGTTCCAAGTTATGGACATCACCCCTTCGTATAATTGCCTCCAAGGGAGGCCATGGATCCATTCGGCCGGGGCAGTTCCATCATCCATTCATCAGAAAATAAAGTTTATCATGAATGGCTGCTTGGTTACCGTTGAGGGTGAAGAGGATATTGTTGCGTCTATCTCTGCAGACACACCTTACCTCGAAGCGAACAAAGACGCCGTGGAATGTTCCTTTAGATCCTTTGAGTTCGTCAACGCCACATTTGTGGCTGAAGGAAATAGAATTCCCGTGCCTAGGCTGTCGAAGAATACTAAAATGGGAATCAAGCTGACAGTAGGGAGAGGGGCCCGAGCAAGGAAAGGTTTGGGAAGACATCATCAAGGGATAGTCAGGGCCTTAAAGCCAGTACCTCATAAGGCACGATTTGGTCTAGGATTCCAACCGAATGCACATCACTTGAAGAAACAGTGGAAGAAGGAGCAAGAAAGAAGGGTTGCGAGGACTCTGGGACGAGAACCGGAATGGGAACCTATCGAGTACCCCCATCTGTCAAGGACATTCACGTCCACGGGAATCATATATCCAGGGCAAGAAAATGTGCACAGCCCATTGTTACTCGTTGAGAAGGCTTTCCAGAACATTTGTATAAATGTCGTTGATGAAGAAGCTGATGCAAGTAAAAGTGTTTCGAGGATACGCCCTTGTCCCCCGGGTTACATGTTGAACAATTGGACCGCTGAGGACCTTCTTGTGGTTTATAAGTCTTCCTCAGAGTAATGCCCGATATTCACTTTTTGTGTCCCTAAATACAATGGGATTCTTTTGTAAGAGCTGTCGTCTGCTCTTTATCTATTAAATGAATATTAATGAAGAGGCATTTTGTCATAACCTTTTGCATTCGCATTTACTCCATAATTATTCTTTCATTTCATGACCTGTCCTTACACTTACCTCACACCATACCATAACATTTTGTTTGTTGTTGCCAATGCTTGGATGTCCCTCTATAGTTTTCCTTTTTATTTCAGGTGTTCAGATACCAATGACATGAACGAGCCCGTTACCAATCTTGAAATTGATTTTGAGAGGACTGTTTGTCTAGGAGATTCGAGGATGAGGAGAATGCCGAAGACTACGTCTCGTCTCCTGACTTGCTAAGGTTGGTGGAACAAGAGGACAAACAGATTTTACCTCATCAAGAATCTGTTGAAATAATAAACCTGGGGGCTGATGAAAATAAGCAAGAAGTGAAGATTGGAACCTCTATCTCAGAGGACACCAGGCATAATTTGATCGGTTTGGTCCAAGAGTACAAAGATGTGTTCGCATGGTCGTATCAGGACATGCCGGGATTGGATGAAGATATAACAGTCCATAAGCTCCAACTGAGACCAGAGTACAAACCCATTCAACAAAAATTAAGACGAATGAGGCCTGAAATGTTGTTGAAGATAAAAGAAGAAGTCAAAAGGCAATTTGATGCGGGCTTCTTACAAGCCTCCAAATATCCAGAATGGGTGGCTAATATTGTCCCAGTACCAAAGAAAGATGGTAAAGTACGAATGTGCGTGGATTATCATGACCTGAACCGAGCAAGTCCTAAGGATAATTTTCCCTTACCACATATCGACACATTAGTGGACAATACGGCAAAGCATTCATTATTTTCTTTCATGGATGGATTCTCGGGGTATAACCAAATCAAAATGGCTCCCGAGGATATGGAGAAAACCACCTTTATAACGATGTGGGGAACATTCTGCTACAAGGTGATGCCATTCGGACTAAAGAATGCTGGAGCCACATATCAGAGGGCCATGGTGACATTATTTCACGATATGATGCATAAAGAGATAGAAGTCTATATTGACGACATGATTGCTAAATCCCGAGAAGAAGAGGAACATATTGTGAACCTCAAAAAGTTATTTGAAAGACTGAAAAAGTTTCAGCTAAGGCTTAATCCAGTTAAATGTACATTCAGGGTTACCTCGGGAAAGTTGCTAGGCTTCATCGTCAGTGAAAGAGGCATCGAGGTGGATCCGGAAAAGATAAAAGCCATTCAAGAATTACCACCTCCGCGTACACAGAAAGAGGTCAGAGGATTCTTGGGAAGGCTAAACTACATTTCCCGATTCATTGCTCAACTCACCAATCAGTGTGACCCCATCTTTCGACTCCTTCGAAAGCACAACCCTGGGGCATGGGACGAAAAATGCCAGGAGGCCTTTGACAAAATAAAACAATATTTGTCTAGCCCTCCAGTGCTAGTGCCACCAACTCTAGGAAGGCCTTTGATTTTGTATTTAACGGTGTTCGAAAACTCAATGGGTTGTGTACTCGGGCAACATGACGAGTCGGGAAAGAAGGAAAAGGCGATATACTACCTCAGTAAAAAGTTCACAGAATATGAGGCAAGGTATTCGTCGATCGAAAGATCCTGTTGTGCTTTGGTTTGGGTAGCTAGGAGGCTCAGGCAATACATGTTGTATCATACGACATGGTTAATCTCAAAGCTGGACCCGATAAAATATATGATGGAATCACCCGCACTCTCAGGGAGAATGGCCCGATGGCAGATCCTGTTATCAGAATACGATATCATCTATGTGAACCAAAAATCGGTGAAAGGGAGTGCAATAGCTGATTTCTTGGCGGCTCGAACAACAGAAGAATATGAGCCCCTGAGATTTGATTTCCCGGATGAGGACTTAATGTGCATCACAGAGAAAGAATGTGAGTCATCAAAAGGGATGCCTTGGAAGATGAGCTTTGATGGTGCATCGAATGCTCTGGGGCATAGAATTGGTGCAGTCTTAATATCACCGGAAGGAGATCATTATCCTTTCACTGCTAGGCTCAATTTCTTCTGCACTAATAACATAGCAGAATATGAGGCTTGTATCATGGGACTTCGGGCAGCCATTGAACGAAACATTGAGATCCTAGAGGTATACGGGGATTCAGCTTTAGTGATCTACCAAATCCGTGGAGATTGGGAAGTGAGAGACCCAAAGTTGATTAAGTACAGCTATCTGGTGGCTGAATTGATCAAAGATTTCAAAGAAATAACTTTTAATTACTTCCCACGAAAAGATAACCAATTGGCTGACGCGTTGGCCACTTTGGCCTCAATGTTCAAAGCAAATAAAGAAACAGAAATAATGCCCCTCAAAATGAGCATATACGAGGTCCCTGCACATTGTTATAGCATTGAGAAAGAGGCTGATGGACGACCATGGTACCATGACATCTCAGAGTACGTCAAGAATCAAACGTATCTTGAACAAGCAAACGTAAATGACAAAAGAACAATCAGAAGGATGTCAGTGGGATTTGTTCTTGATGGGGACACCTTGTACAAGAAAGGTAAAGATCAGGTGCTTCTGAGATGTGTAGATACTACTGAAGCCAAGAAAATACTTGAAGAAGTTCATGAAGGGATATGTGGGACCCATTCCAACGGTTTCACTATGGCCAGGAAAATCATGAGACTCGGGTACTACTGGTCAACGATGGAAAGCAATTGCATTAGCTACGCAAGGAAGTGCCACAAATGTCAAGTTTATGGTGACAAAATTCATGTAGCCCCTTCGCCCCTTCATGTTATGACGTCTCCATGGCCCTTTTCAATGTGGGGCATGGACGTTATAGGGCCGATTTCTCCCAAAGCTTCTAATGGGCACCGATTCATTTTTGTGGTCATAGATTATTTCACGAAATGGATAGAAGCTGCCTCATTTGCCAATGTGACAAAGACCGCCGTCTGTAGATTCTTGAAAAAGGAAATCATTTGTCGATATGGTTTGCCTGAAAGAATCATCTCAGATAACGCCTTGAATCTGAACAATAAAATGATGACAGAAGTGTGCAAGCAATTTCAAATAAAGCATCATAATTCTTCACCTTATCGACCGAAGATGAACGGAGCTGTAGAGGCGGCTAATAAGAACATAAAGAAGATTATCGGCAAAATGACAGAGACCTACAAGGACTGGCACGAAAAGCTACCATTCGCTCTGTATGCATATCGCACATCCGTACGGATATCTACAGGGGCAACTCCTTTCTCTCTAGTCTATGGGATGGAAGCCGTGCTACCTATTGAAGTTGAGATACCGTCCCTACGAGTCTTAATGGAATCGAAACTCGAGGAGGCCGAATGGGTCCAAGCTCGATATGATCAGTTGAATCTCATCGAAGAAAAACGCTTGAAGGCAATCTGCCATGGACAGATGTACCAGAAACGGATGATCGTCGCCCATGACAAGAAAGTAAGGCCAAGAGAATTCCATGAAGGAGAACTCGTGTTGAGAAAGATCCTCCCAATACAAAAAGATTTGCGAGGGAAATGGGCACCTAATTGGGAAGGACCATACGTCGTGAAGAAAGCATTCTCTGGTGGGGCTTTGATTCTCACAGAAATTGATGGGAAGGAGTTACCAAATCCAGTAAACTCCGATGTTGTGAACAAATATTACACTTAAAAAAAAAAGAAAAAAAGAAAAAAATAGATCAAGGTGAAAACCCGGAAAGGGCGCCTTGGTTAAACACAAAGTATTAGGATGAAAACCCGAAAGGGCGTTCTAATGAAGCAAATCTGGATCCAAAAAGCAAAAGTGATTTGAACAGTGGGTCAAGTGACAAGGCTATAGTATGAAGCATTGTTGAAACACTCGAGATCTTCTACACAAGAAGTCTTGCTCAGAAAGATTCTTGATTGAGAAACGTGGCAGAGTTCATGCATTGAATATCTAGAACATTTGTATCCACCAATATGGTTCCTTTTCTTTTATAACACTTTTATCTTTGGCGAACTTTCTTTGTTTGTTACCTTTGAAATTAATATGAAGTCTTTTTCTCATACCTACCTGACCATTTGCATGCATCTTATTATGTTTATTTAATTGATAAATAGTAATATGACATGCTCTGTACAAAAGAAATGTTGAGTATTACTCGGATAGAAAACTGGACAGACGCAAGAGTCTTAAAGCAGGAACAAAAGTTCAACATATACCAAACAAGTGATATCTGAGAAACGCAGTTTACTTGTAAAGCTTGAAAGATGGATATAAAGCCCGAAGAGAAACTTAAGAATCCAAGCAATGAAAGCAGATCATCATTATAAGCAAAACAAGAGCTCGGAAGCAAGAACGAAAGCTCAAATGGGGCAAAAGAATGTTATCGTGGAATTGGGAAACGAATACGAAGTTTAAAGGAAAGGGTCAAGAAATAATGAGATCAGATCACTACAAGAGTCGCGATGAAAAGAGATCACGATAAGCAAGCGCGAGGCACGTAACATGTTCATATAGGCATGAATGCATTTAAGGCAAATAGGTGCATATCATGATGACATTATGCATAACATACAGATATTTCAGCAGAACAAGAGGTTTCGATGACAATTGCATCCAAATCGAAAAAGAAGACACTTGAATTCCACCATGTGAGAAACTTTGGGTGATTTTAATTTATGTTTTCGAAAATCAACTCATATTACGAGAAGTGAGTTGAGCCTCAAGACACGTTGAGGTACTTTTAATTTATGTGTTCAAAAAATCAGCTCATATTGCGAGAGGTGAGCTGAGCCTCAAGCCACGTTGAGGTATTTTTAAATTTCTGTTATTGACTCATATTGCGAGAGGTGAGTCAAATCTCAAGTCACGACGAGATGTTTTCAACATCTGTCTTTAATTAGGTTTTAAAAATCAACTCATATTGCGAGAAGTGAGTTGAGCCTCAAGACACGTTGAGGTACTTTTAATTTATGTTTCAAAAATCAGCTCATATTGCGAGAGGTGAGCTGAGCCTCAAGACACGTTGAGGTACTTTTTCTTTTACAAAATCAACTCATATTGCGAGAAGTGAGTTGATTTCTTTTAATTTTAGTTTTTAACTTATGTTTTCAATCAACTCATATTGCGAGAAGTGAGTTGAGCTCTTTCAATATTTAGTCTTTAATTCATGTTTCAGAATCAACTCATATTGCGAGAAATGAGTTGAGCTTTTAATTCAGTTTTTATTTTCCGCTTTTTAAAAGTCAACTCATGTTACAGAGATGAGTTGAGCTTCTCAATTTCTATCTTAATTTCTGTTTCTCAAAGGTTAACTCATATCGCGAGAGGTGAGTTAAGCCTCGGACCTCATGTCCAGATATTTTCAAACTCTATTCTTTAAAAAGTCAACTCATACTGCGAGAAGTGAGTTGAGCGTCAGTTTGCACACTGAGGTACTTGCAATTTATGTTTTAAAATTAACCCGTATTATTAGAATGCGCAGGTCGAGCAATTTTTGATTTCGTCTCAATGAAGGATAAAGTTGCAAGAGAGCCAATTAAAGATGCAGATTTTGCCTCTTTGAAGTTTCAAGGGAGCTAATCAAAGATGTAGACCTTGCATCCCCAGTGAAGTCGCAGAGGCGCAGTTTGAAGTTACAAGGTTCATCCTCCTGAAGCTCTAGCAGAGCAGATCAAAGATACCAAGATTTCATCTCCGAAGTGGCAGAAGAACAAGATCACTTTATGCCTTTGAAGATGCGAATGGATCGAGGCTACAAGTCGAAGCTCAGAAGTCGCGATGGATTGAACCTAAAGCTATGAGAGGCGATGGGTTGGAACAAGATTACTTGAACAAAAAGAGCACCAAAGAAGTCAAGACTTGGCAAGACCATGCAAAATTGGCCTCTCTATGTCTTTGCTCTATTTTCGTTACACGACAATGAGCAAAGAGGGGCAGCTGTTATAGGCCAATTTTGGCCTTATTAAAATTAACCCCAAACCCCTATTACAATTAGCCCAATTTTGCACACAGAAATAAACCTGAATGAATAAGTCCAAAACCAATGTCCATTTACAGAATACAAAACCCGGATGACCCAATTACTACCCAAACCCGTGACCCGCTAAGCCCAATACCCAGAAAACCCTAACCCAACCCGTTACAACATCCAGAAACCCTAGCCGCCTCTGACTCAGCTGCTTCTCTGCCAACAGTCCTGTCACAGCCCACTTGCCCTCTGACTCAGCTGCTTCACCGCCTTGGCTCCTCTCAGCACCGCCCCACTATCCTCAGTACCTGCAAGAACAATAAAAGAGACGAGACAGAAAGTAATAAAATAATAACTTGTAAGGGCTATAAAAGCCCGATCCAAAATAGTTTGTAAGAGGTCGGATTTTCTAATACAATCAGAGAGTTTTAGCACCAAAAGATCAGAAATTCAAAATAAACAGCGAAGGGAACACCCCCGAATCCAGAAGCATCAAAGCAGAATCGATAGTGAGGTGATTCGTTTTACAGTTTTTTATTTTCACGCATATATTTTAAGATTAACATCAAAATAACATAAAAAAATAATAACAAAAATAAAAAAATTTTAGAAAAATTTACCTTTTTCCGGCCACCGGAACGGTGGCCGGAATGGCGGCGGACGGCGTCGGCGACGGCGGTCCGGTGATCGGCCGGTGACCGGTCTGGCAACCCAGCGCCGGACCTCTTCTCTCCCCTCTTCTCTCCTTCCCTTTCTCTTTTTCTTCTTTTTTTTTCTCTCCACGGCACAAATGAGCCGAAGTTAAAAAAATTTGGCTTTTATAGTTTTGAACTCGGGTCGCGTCGACCCGACCCAAACCGCCTAGGATCCGCGTGCTCTGACGTCAAAAGGGTTTATTGCGCGATCGATCCTTCCGCATTTAGGGGCTGTGTAATCAGGTCCTACTTTCTTTGCAATTTGGCCTTGGAAGTTGTCCAGTGTTCCATTTTGATCCCCTATGCTACTGTGCGTTTTGGGATTTCGGGAAAATTTCAATTTTGGTCCTCTAGGGTTTTAAGCTTGTTCTAATCGGTCCTTTCGCTTGTTTTAATTTTAAAATTTAGCCCGAGATCTTCATTCTGTTTCCAATTAAGTCCTATTTCGTAATTAATTAATTTTCTTATTTTATTTCCTATTATTATCTATTATTAATATTACTATTATATATTATCTATATTTACCCTTATTTTACTAATGATTATCATTACTATTATATGAATGTTATTTACTTTTTTTAGAATTGTTATTATTTTGTTTTGTTGTTATTCTTTATTATATTATGTATTATTATGTATTATTATTATTATTATTATTAGTATTAGTATTATTATATTATGCACATACATATGTTATAATTTTTTTTTCACTTAGTATTATTTGTATTTGTTTTAAAGTTTCATTTATTTTGTATTTATTATCATTATATTATGTTTAGTATTATCTATTATATTTACTATTATTTTTGTGATTTTATGTTATTACTATTGTGTTTATTATTTTCCTTATTATTAAATTTATTATTTACTAATGTTTTGTTATTATTGATATTTGTATTATTTTTGCTCAATATTTGCGCATATATATTTTACGTTTCTTTAATTCCATCATGTATAAGTTTACGTATTTTTCTTTTAATATTAACGTATTATACGTAAATATTAGTATTAATGGTCGTTTTTAATATTTTAATAAATATATTGTATTCATATTTAAATACTATATATTGTTTTAATATTAGTTTTAATACTAGAATTATATGTGTACATGTTTTTACTTATGTAGTCCCAATATTATTGTATTTTTATATACCTTTTTTTATGAACTCTTTGTCCACATTATTACGCATATATTTTTACGTATTACTATTAGTAGTTGTTTTTTTAGATATTGTTATTAGCTCTAACATGTACATATTACATGCATGGCTTAATATTGCATTAAATATATATTCTTTTACGTTACGTATATATTATGTTGTTTATATACATTTTGTGTCTCGCATATATACTTTAATATCATTTTGTTTATTGTCACATATATTGCTAATGTCTATAAATCCTTATTGTTATACATGCATTATTATATGTTTATTTCACCTCGTATATTTTTCGTCTTTATCACCGTTTGTTTTTTAACGTAGCATTTTCATATTATTATTTTTTATGCTAACTCTATTTATCCTACTCTCATCACGTTTTGAAATAAGGCAATATGCCGATTTTAGCATCATGCCAGTGATTTCATTGCTATTGTTGGGTGAATCACGATTGGCTTGTGTTAAGGCGGGATATCCTTTTCAAAAGAAATAAAGAACCCTTAAAATACTCGTATTTTGATCAGATCATGACTAAATTTTAACTTGAACTTGTACTTTTGAAAATTAAGACAACGTACATTTGAAAGATACCAATTTCGGGCGTCGCGGGGGTGCTAATACCTTCCCCGCACGTAACTGACTCCCGAACCCTCTTTTTCTCTGGATTTTTCAACGTATACCTAAAATGAGCCTTTTACATAAAAACGAATTTTTTCCGTCAGAAAGAGGTTTTATTAGGTGCCCGATCACACCTAAGAAAAAGGATCGGTGGCGACTCCTTTGCTTTCATAAAATTGAAATTCGTTTTTTTTAAGATTTTAAATCGCCACAATTAGCGACCTAAGCTAAAAATTTTTCGTCGCTACACTAATGTTACCAACTCGGCAGTGAGTCGATTTTTGAAGAAAGAGATCATGTGTCGGTATGAAATGCCTAAGAGAATCATATCAGACAATGCACTAAACTTGAATAACAGCACGATAGCAAAAGTTTACAGTCAGTTCAAGATCAAACATCATAATTCATCCCCTTATTGCCCAAAAATGAATGGGGCAGTGGAAGCGGCCAACAAAAGCATTAAGAAGATAGTTGGGAAAATGACTGAGACCTACAGAGATTGGCATGAGAAACTATCGTTTGCACTCTTTGCCTATCGAACGTCTGCTAGAACCTCTACTAGGGCAACTCCATTCTCGTTGGTTTATGGGATGGAGGCAGTGTTGCCCATTAAAGTGGAAATACCTTCCCTTCGAATTTTGTCAGAGATAAAGTTGGATGAAGCAGAATGGATTCAATCACGATATGATTAATTGAACTTGATTGAAGAAAAGAGGCTAAGGGCAATTCGTCATGGTCAGATGTATCAGAAGCGAATGATACGAGCTTATAATAAAAAAGTTCGTCCAAGAGAATTTTACGAGGGAGACCTTGTACTGAAAAAGAACCTTCCCATACAGAGGGATTTTAGAGAAAAGTGGATGCCAAATTGGGAAGGGTCGTATGTTGTGAAGAAGGCTTTTTATGGTGGTGCATTGATTTTGACAGAAATGGACGGGAAGGGTTTACCCAATCCAGTGAATTCAGACTCAATCAAGAAGTACTTTGTCTAAAAAGAGAAGGGAAGCCAAGGTGAAAACCCGCAAAGGGCACTTTGAGACTTCTTTTGTTAAAAAAAATGGAGAAGCCAAGGTGAAAACCCACAAAGGGCGCCTTGAGACTAAAGGGGTTTTTGAGTTGAAAACCCGAAAGGGCGGCTCAAATTTCGAAGGGCACGCATCTTGCTGCAAAAAGAAGTGGAGTATGTTACATACCGAGGCATCAACAAAGTACTTTGGATCTTCTAAACACATGTTAAACCCAAAGTAATCCTCACGGAGTTTGTATATAGAAGCTCAAGCTGCAATATCTAGGGCATCTAAATTTTTTTGTCCTGTCTACTATCTTTGGATTCTTCTCTGAGATATGTTGCCAGATTAATTCCCTTTGTATTTTTGATGATTTATTCAAGTTTAACTATCCTTAAGATTTTTTATCCTCTATTATTCATAAAGTGTGTTACATTGAAATAATGATTGATGAACTAAAATATCTTTACAAACGAAGTTTTGTATATTACTCTGGAAATCTCTTGATAATACAAGAAACTAAAACAGAATAATTGTTTAAAGAATCCCCATGTGTAAGGGCTGGAGATACTCAAGGAAAACTTTGATGAATGAGTAATGACAGCCGAAAGGACCATTCTCATAACATTTTTGCATCATAATATGTTCAATTAGGAAGCATTTGACTTATTTTGATCATGGCATCCTATCCTTTGCATAAGCATAAATCTCAGGAAATCAATTCTATAGATGGAGTCCCTAGTGGACAATGTAGCAAGATTGATTGAAACTATCAAATTCCAGCAGATCTTAACCCCCTAAGCAGTAGGGTAACAGATCAAATTTTGGCAAATCTTATCTCCATATATTAGCAATGGAGCAGATTTCGACCACTCGCCTTAACTCCCTAAGCAGTAGGGTAATAGGCAAAATATAATAGATCTTATCTTTGCTGAGCAGGAGCAGAGCAGATTAAATTCCAGCAGATCTTAACTCCCTAAGCAGTAGAGTAACAGATCAAATTTTGGCAAATCTTATCTCCATGTATCAGCAATGGAGCAGATTTCAACCGCAAGCCTTAATCCCCTAAGCAGTAGGGTAACAGGCAAAATATAGCAGATCTTATCTTCGCTGAGCAGAAGCGGAGCGGATCAAATTCTAGCAGATCTTAACTCCCTAAGCAGTAGGGTAACAGATCAAATTTTGGCAAATCTTATCTCCATGTATCAGCAATGGAGCAGATTTCGACCGCACGCCTTAATCCCCTAAGCAGTAGGGTAACAGGCAAAATATAGCAGATCTTATCTTCGCTGAGCAGGAGCGGAGCGGATCAAATTCTAGCAGATCTTAACTCCCTAAGCAGTAGGGTAACAGATCAAATTTTGGCAAATCTTATCTCCACGGAGCAGATTTCGGCCACTCGCCTTAATCCCTAAGCAGTAGGGTAACAGGCTAAAGATTACAGATCTTATCTTTCTGTATTGGCAGAGGGCGGATTGAAAAAGCAGATTTGGCAATCTCTGTATTGGCAGGAACCAGATCAAAGAAAGTAGATTTGGCGTCTCTATATTAGACACAAAGCAAATCAAAGATAGCAGATTCGGCATCCCTATATTGATTGAAGCTACAAGTCACATCTCTGAAGTTGCGGCGGATTAAACCAAAGCTACAAGATGCGCTGGGCTGGAAAGAGACTACCTGAACAAGAAGAGCACCAAAGAAGTCAAGATTCGACAAGACCAAGCAAAATTGGCCTTTCTTTATGCCTTTGCTCTATTCCCGTTACACGACAATGAGCAAAGAGGGGCAGCTGTTGTAGGCCAATTTTGGCCCATTTAAATTACCCGAATCCCATTACAATTTTAACCCAACAACCACCCTAACCCATTACATCATTAACCTACTAAGCCAAACCCATTCAACCCATTTTACAACCAAACCCCAATTACCCTAACAGCCCAAAATAAACCCCAACCCACTAACAGGCCGGAGCCCTAATGACCCAACTAGCCAAATTTAGGGTTTCAAAAAAATTGAAACCCTAAATCACCCCACTTGCGCCGCCACTGTCCTGTAACCTCTGCCAAATCCTGCAACCACCGCCCCATCAGGTCTACCACTTGCCACCGCCTTTACACCTGCAAACATTAAAAGGGAAGTGACAGAAATAATAGAAAAACAATATGTAAGAGGCTATAAAAGTCGAATCAAAATATTTGTAATCGGTCAGAAATTTTGAAAAGTAATACAAATAAGATTTCTAAGTATTGACAAAATAGTGGTTCCAATAATACAATAGTAGCAGAATATTCCCAAATTAGAGAACCAACACCAAAGCAAACAGAAACCCAAATTAGAAGAGAGAAGGTGATTTCGGCATCTTTCTTCCTTACTCTTTTTCACTCCAAACCCTTCCTAAATCTATACATGCATATTTTTATATAAAATAAAATAAAATAAAATAAAAAGAAAATTTTACCTTTTCGGCCACTGTGTACGGTGGCCGGCCCCGGCAATGACAGCGACGGACGATGGCCGGAGGCTGGTCGGACCGACCACTGGAAATCACCCCAGCCCCTTCTCTCCCCCCTTTTTTTTTTCTTTCCCCGGTCTCAAATGAATTTTTTAAAAAAAATTTAACTTTTATAGGGACCAAAACGCACCGTTTTGGTCCCTTCCCGTTTTAACATAAAACGACCTCGTTTCATGCTAGTCCGACCCGATCCGACCCGACCTACTCCAAGGATCCACGTGTTTTTAATTCAATGGGCTATTTGCACGTTTAGCCCTTCCGGTTCTTCAAAGTTTTACAATCAAGTTTCATATTATTTGTAATTGAGCCCCATAATTTCCCGCACTTTTCGATTTAATCCCTCCTGATGCGCTGCTTTTTAAAGGCACGAAAAAATTACTATTTTGGTCCCCCAATGTTTCACGCGCGTTTACATAAGCCCTTCCCTTCTGTTTTTATGTCGAATTCACCCCAAAATTTCATTTTTAATTTCAATTTCGTCCTTTTTCACCTTTTTATTATTTTTATTTTTATTTTACTTTAATATTATTTATGCTATTACATCTTTATTATTATTGTATTCTCATTATTATTATTTATTGATCATTAGTATTAGTATTAGTTTCGATTAGTATTTATATATGTATATATTTAGGTAATACTATTTAATAGTTATTTTTAGTATAATTAATATCATATTATGTAAATACTTTCAAGACTATAGTATGCATATTTTTTATTTACAATATGTATATTTTTACAGATATTATGTATATACTTCTAACACTATTATTATGAATATATTTTAGTATATGTATGTGTACATTTATATAGTATTATTGATAGCTACCTTTGATACTATTATCATTTCTAATATATATATATATATATATTCTATACGTTTTAATATATTATGTATATTTTCAAACCCATATTATGCATATTTTTTTTTGATATTATATTATTTATATAAACATTATGTACATATTTTTAATACTATTATTTATATATTTTTACGTACTATCTTATATACACTTTTTTACCATATTACGTATATATTTTTTTAATATCATATTATTCATATACTTTTTATATTATCTTATGCATATATTTTAATACTATATTACGTATATGTTCTATATATATATATATATATATATATATATATATTATGTATATATCCTTTTAATATTATATCCTTTTACATATTATGTATATATTTTGTTATAACTACATTATGTATATACTCTTTTAAATACACTCTTTTTATTTTCTTTTACTTTAAATATCATTGCTGTTATCATTTTTCTAATATTACGTTTTAATATTAATTGCATCATTGTTTTTAAAAAATATATATTTTATTTAATCCAAAAAATGTTTTAAAAAACGAGGCAATATTTTCTGTGTTTAGGGATTCGGGAAATAGTGCCCTAACGTGCTGGGTTGCAATTTCTCGTTTATCTAAATACCTAAAATATCCTTCTAAACAAATTTTGCAAATCACGAGATGATTTTAGTTTCGAAGAGTTTAAGAACCTCGTGTCCAATCGTGCTGGATTTGATGTTTGAATTCTCTCAGAACAAAAGAATCTCGATTTTTCAACTCAAATTATCCAAGTTTTAAAGAGAGGATCCTATTTTTAAATCTTTCCAGATTTTTGACATAAGACAGAAAACTACTCAATTTGGTACCAATTTTTGGCGTTGTGGGGGTGCTAATCCTTCCCCGTATGTAACTGACTTCCGAACCTGTTTTCTCGATTCTTCATAGACCAAAAGTTTTATAAGGTGACCCAATCACACCTAAAAAGGTTGGTGGCGACTCCCACATTTTCGTTTTTTAAATAAGTCAACTCCGTTTTTTAAAACCACCCCCTCCTAAAAAAAAATGGTTTCGACATATATTATAAATAATAAGGGGAAATAATTTTTTTTAAAAAAAAGAAGGAAATTTTACCTTTTTCAAAAATCCAGCCACCGTTTATGGTGGCCGGCGGCGGAGGACCACGGCGGCGCGTTGCCGGAGGCCTAGCCGAACTGTGGCCATAAATCACCAAGCTAGGAGAGGGGGAGAGAGTTTTGCAAGATTTTTTTTTTTTTTAAAAAGGGTTAAAATGAATTTTTTTTGAAATTTTTGGGCTTTAAATACCCATACCAAAACGACGTCGTTTTGGTCCTTATTTTAATGCCCAAAATGACGTCGTTTCAGGTGACCTGAATTCGACCTGACCATACCCGTCCGGCCTAGGATCCGCGTGTTTTTAAACGGAAGGGCTAATTGCACATTTGGCCCTTCCGCTTTTTTATTGTTTTGTAATCAAGTTTTTCTTTATTTTAATTTGGCCCCGAAATTTATAGCGCTTTTTAATTTAGTCCCCATGCTGCTGCACGTTTTAAGCTAGAGGGGTCTATTGCGCTTTTGGTCCTCCCCTGTTTTCGCGCATTGCAAAAAGGCCCTTTTCTTTCCCTTTTTATTTTTAAATTTACCCCGAACTGTCTGTTTTATTTTCAATTTAATCCTCTTTTAGTTTTGTTGTTATTTTATTAATTAATTTCATTAATATTATTAGTACTACTATTATTATTTTATATCATTACTATATTATATTTAGTATTTTTCTAATATTTATTTTTACTATTATATTTATTATTTTAAATATTCACTATTATTTTTATATATATTTTTATATTATATTTGGTTTTGGTATTTTTAATATCTCATTTTTTTACTATTATATGTATATTTTTCATGTACATATTAGTATTTTCTACTATTATGACAAATATATTATTTCTTTTATTATATTATTAGAACATTATTTTTTATTATTTTCTTTATTGTAATTATTATTATTATTATTATCATATTATATTTGATATTATTGTAATATTATCTTAACTATTACATTCTATTACTACCATTTTAATATTATTCCATTAGTCTATTATTATTATTTTTATTACTAACATATTTTCATATACATATTATGATTATTATTATTATTATTATATTATTATTCCTATTATATTACTAGCACATTATTTTCATTATCATTTTTATTAATATTATTACTATTATTATTACTATTATTATTGTTTTAATACTTCTTATTACGAATTATGCTACGTTTTACCCTACGCCAAAATGGTCTTTTTATAAAGGCAATATTCTGTATTTAAAGATTCGGGAAATCGTGCCCTAACGTATTAGGTTTCGGTTTTCTCGTCTAAATCTAAAGAACCGAATACCCTTCTTAAATACATAAAGTTTAAATAAAAAAGCTTATATATTATTACTATTTTGCATAATATATTATTGCTCTTATTTATACGTTGTCTTTTTATTGCCACATTTCATTCTGTTATGCATATTGCTATTGTCATTCATTATGTGTTTTATTACAAATTACATTTTACCCAATACAAAAACGATTCTTTCTAAAGGCAATATTCCGTATTTAGAAATTCGAGAAGTCGTGCCCTAACGTATTGGGTTGTGATTTTTCGTTTAAATCTAAATAACTGAATACCCTTTTAAATGCACAAATTTTAAATAAATAAAAAGTTTATTTTTGAGAAATCGAGATGTCATGTCCTAACGCATTGGATGTGACGTTTCGTTATCTCGAAATAAGATTTTCTAAATTAAGACAATGTTCTACATTTAGAAACTCGGGAAATTGTACCGTAGCGTATCAAGTTTCGATTTTCCTCGTTTGCTCTAAATACCAGAATATCCTTCCAAAAATAAAATACATGAATTTCAAATAAAAGACAAGTTTAGCCTTAAAAATCGAAATGTCGTGTCCTAACGTACTGGATGTGGCGTTTTACCTTAAGGCGAGATAGCCTTTGATACACATTTTCAAATTATCCAAACGTTTTTAAAAATAAATGCAAAGAGGGATCGTATTTTAAATTCTTTCAAGTTTTCGAATCTTCAACACTAAGACACTAATTAATCAACTAGGTACCAATTTTGGGCGTACCGAGGGTGCTAATCCTTCCTCGTGCGTAACCGACTCCCGAACCCATTTTTTTGATTTTTGCTGACCAAAATCGTTGTTTTGATTAATCAAATTGTTTATTAAAAAAACCTCTTTTCGAGGTGACCAGTCACACCTCATCAAAAAAGATTGGTGGCGACTCCTATTTTAATTTTTATTTTCAAAATCAAAGTCGATCTTCGTTTTACCAAAAAAATGGTTTCGACAATTTGCATTTGAATTGATTAGATGAATATATGAAAACAATGAATTAGAGAAATATATTGCATGTATCACTATCCACAGTGTGTGTTTTCTTGCTATGAGCAAGAGATGATTTAGAGATTAAATTAATTTCTTTGAAATATTATTTTATTAGTTGTAATTAAATAATTCAAGTTTGAAGTGAATTTTAAATTAAGTAGTCATCCTAGTCTTGTTGAAAAAGGTAATTAAATTTGTTTACTCATAGATTCTAGTACAGTAAACTTGTTATGGCTTTAACAGAATTTGCATTGCGTTGAGAAACAAATTTAATTAAAAAATTAATTAATTTTTAATTAAATAAATAATATATTGGGAATAGAAAATTGGTTTTTGGGTTCGTTAAATTATATGAGTTAATTTTAGATCCAAATAGCATATATAATTGTACTAATACACATGTTCCCTAAAAGCCCAATTAATATATAATGAGTGACAAACCCTAATCCCAGTAGAGGTCAGAATCGTTGGATCACCGATACACTCCATGACGCAGCAAAAAAATAAATATCGACGATCACAAGCTACGAATCTACGTACAAGGAACGAATTGGATTGAAAAAACATTTCGAGATTATATCGAAAATGATCCAAGTACAAGAAACCTGATTCTGCTAATGAGCTTCGATGCAAATTCGAACCACAAACATAGCGTTTTGCTCTAACGTCTTAAGGAATCCACCCGGTTGATCACGACAAAAAAAGAAAAAAGAAAAACTCAACGAAGTTTTCAGAAAGTTTCGAATTTTACCGTAAGTTGCTAGCCACTATAAAATTGAGTCGAAAGTATGATGAAAGAGAGACACGTGAGAGCTGCCTTTCTATTCAAAACATTCCTCAAACTAATCATCTTTCCAAAATTTTAACATAAGTTAAATCCCAAATTTTTTCTTTATTTGAATTTATTAAATAATATTATTTAATAAATTTGCTAAATTAATTTTCAAACCAAATAAAATATATGTAATTCACAGTATTTTAAATGGGCTCCTCTTTGTATGTGCGTCCAATACGCCCGTAATGTGAAGTACATTTATTTAACCTTGTCAAAATAAATTACTAAGAACATTTCTCAAATGATAGGTTGAATATAATTCCCATTATCTTGGATTCTACTCATTTCAACTAGAGGGTCTTATTTAGTAGGATCTTCTAACGTTATAGTAATATTAAAACAATTCTAATATTAAAAATAGTGAGTGAAATGACCCCATAAATTTTACACTCAAATTTCAATTAAAAAAAGTTATATCACGCACTCCAATTTGCGTGTAAAATTTTAAATTAGTCGTTGTTCGAGATAATTTTTCTGTTGATAATGTTAGAAAATTCAATTTATGGGAACTTTGAGGCATATTCTCAATAAGTTAAGGTGGAGAGTTGAATCATAAAATTATGATTTCATATTCTACTTCATAAGACATTTACAATGGTATATCATATGCTCAAAATGGTTGAGTGATGAATAAGAAACTGATGCTCAAAGTAAACTACTTAGAAATATTGTTGATGAAAAGTAAGGACTTAGTTCCCACATTGGGTAAATACTAAAGTATAAGATATGTTTATATATGTGAATCCTCTTAATAAATAATTGAATAATTAAGCTTGTAACTTTGTCTTGTGAATAAAGGTTGTAGGTCCAAACTTGATGAGGTTGGGGTACATTTGCATGATGTGGGCAACGAGATATGTTTGGATTGATTGGACCCAAATGGGCTTGTAGATATTTTAGCCCACCACGAATTTATTTTCCTCTCCAGCAACCTTCATGCCTATAAAAAGCCATGATTTTCAAAGGGTTTTTACACACAAAATAATCTTTGATTTTTTTCCTCTTACCGAGACTTTGCTGCTCTCAAAAGTCTCCCTTTTCCTTTTCGTATTTTCAAACATTCCTATGATAGAAAAATGCATTGTTCGTTCGTTGATCGTTGTAAAGATGCTACTACTTTGATCACTGTTGTTGTTGTTGTATCCTGGGAGACATTCGACTAACGTTACTCCTAGTCTTAAGAAAACTGTGTTTTACAGGCCTCAACGTTTTGTAGAATCCCTATTTTTTTTCTTTATTTCAACTTTGTATTATGGTTTTGTTTGATTTTCATATTTCACAATTTAATTATAAATTGTTCCATTTACATTTTATTTATATAAATATTTATTTATTTATATTTATCTATTTTGTTTCACACGTGTGTATTGTACAATAATTTTTTGACAAAATTTGTTATTTTTACAATTCTATAATCCGAGATGAACGAGACACTAAGGAAAAAAATAAAAAAATTTATATTTTTCGAAAATAATTTTTTTTATTTTTAAATTAAATAAATTTGTTTCGGGATTTTTCCCATCATTCAACATATTTCTTTTCCCTCTATTATTGTTTTTTTCCAAATAAATATTAAAACTAATAAAATCTATTGTCGATACCATTTTTAAAAAGGAAAAACGGAAGTCGACTTAAAATATACAAGGATCGGAGTCGCCACCAATCTTTGTTTAGGTGTGATTGGTCACCTCAAAAGGGCTTACTTTAAAAACAATTTAGTTTGTTAAAACATGATTTTAGGTCTGCGAATATCAGAAAATTGAGTTCGAGAGTGAGTTATGTACAGGGAAGGATTAGCACCCCCGATACGCCCAAAATTGGTACCTTGTCGATTAATTAGTGTTTTTAAAATCGATAATTTGAAAATTTGAAAGAATTTTAAATACGATCCTTATTTGCTTTAAAATCATTTGGGTAAGTTGTAAGCATAAATCGAAGGCTGGTTCGTCTTAAGGTAAAGCATCACATCCAATACGGTAGGACACGACATTTCGGCCTTTGAGGTTAAACTTGCCTTCTATTTAGGATTTGGGCATTTGTACTTAAAAGGATATTCAAATACTTTGGGAACAAAGGAAATCGAAACCCAATACGTTAGGGCACAATTCCTCGAATCCCTAAGTACCGAACATTGCCTCGATTTTTTTGGAAAACCTTATACCGAGATAACAAAATGTCATATTCAATGCGTTAGAACATGACACCTCGAATTCTCGAGAATGAATTTTTATACAAAAACTATATGTTGGTTTTGAAAGGTTTATGCGGGGGTTTAGATTTAAACGAGAAACCGCAACCCAATACGTTAGGGTACGAATCCCGAGTGTCTAAATACGGTGCATTTACCTTTATAAGAAAAATTATTTTTTTGTAACGGGAGAAAACTTTGAAATGCACGTGATAAAAATATAATAAAGTGAAATGTGGAAATGGAATATATAAAAACGATTAATAATATGCAAAAGTAATAGTATTTCATAAACTTTTTATTTAAATTTATATTTTAAGAAGGTTATTCGAACATTTAGATTTAGACGAGAAAATCGAAACCCAATACGTTAGGGCACGGTTTCTCGAATTTCTAAACACCGAACATTGCCTATGTAAAAGATCACTTTAGCGTAAAGTAAAACGTGGCACAGTTCGTAATACGAGCATTAAAATAATAATAGTGAAAATAATAATATTAACGAAAATGACAATGAAATGATGTGTTAATTACATAATAAGCATAGTAATAAATAATAAAAATCATAATGGGTATACGTAGATATGGTAATTAAAATATAATAATTTATAATATGTTAACGAAATGATGTTAAAAAGGTAGCAATATAATAGTTAAAGTAATGTAAAAATATATTTATCTATACATAATAATAATATATTAATATGATATAATAATAACAATATATAGTTAACAATAAGAATAAAAATAATAATAAATGATATTAGTAATGGCAATGATAATATATTAACGGGATAATGAAAATCATAACAGTAGAGTAAGGAAATAATAATAATAATAAATGATAAATAAAAAGTAGAACAATATATAAATAAAAGTAGTAATATGATGTTATTAAAATAGAATATAGAATAAGGATGAAAATATAATAATAATATTGATTCTGGTAAGGAGAAGTAGTATTGATAATATGTTAATAATCATAAAAAAAAATATATATATATATATATAATAATAAGAAATAATAGATATAATAATATTAATAATAAAACTAGCAATAATAATAGGGATAATAAGATATAATAGTAAAATAATAAATAATAGTAAAATATCTAAATAATAAGAAAGATTAAATTGAACACAGAACAAAGACTCAGGCCAAAGTAAAAAAGACAAGAAGGATCTATTCGAACGCGCGTGAGGAACAGAGGGACTAAAACGGGGAATATCCCCTCTTCCCGAAACGCGCAGCAACAACAAGGACTTAATTGAAACTCAAGGAACGTTTTAGGGGCCAAATCATAGTTAAAAGACTTGATTGCAAAACGTAGGAAAAGCGGAAAAACCGTGCGCGCAATAAACCCATTTGGGTTTAAAAACACGCGGATCCTAGGTGGGTATGGGTCAGGTCGGATCGACCCAGGGCAAAACGACGTCGTTTTATGCCCTGGGTGCCCGATTGAAACGGCGTCGTTTCAGAGGGTTTATAAAACCCAAAGTTTTTTTTTTTAAAAAGGTTCATTTTTTAGTGTTTAAGAAAAAAAAAGCTGAGAGCTCTCTCCCTCTCTCGGCCTTGCGATTCCAGGCCATGGGGCTCCGCTATGCTCGCCACCGTTTTACCTCCGGCGACCGCCGTGTGCGGTGGTCGGGAGCCCCAAAAACTCCCCTATTTCCGGTCGTTCGAAGGTAAGTACTCTCCTTTTCTCTTTTTGTTATGAGTAACAGAATAAAAAACGCAAGAATGGGTCAAAGTAGGCTCGAAAATAGGATAAAAATATCACCTTTGGTTTTGATATTCGTACGATCTAGGGTATTGACCTACTGTTTCTCGTATTGTCCTTCTGATTTTGATATTCACTGCTTTTGGGGTTTTAAATCTACTGTGGGCATTTGAAAATATTATTTGTATTTTGAATATTTCTTCTATTGATAAAAATGGCTCCCTTTACAAATCGGTTTTCATCCTTTTTATAGCCAAATACCATGAGTATTTTAACACTATTGTCAACACCGTTTGGTTTGTTGCTGTTATTATTCTGCCATTTGCGTGTTCTACTGTTTTGCAGGGCATGGGAGCAGCGTGGTGGCAGAGAGCAGGTGACCGGTGCTGGTGAAGTGACCAGGGTTGGTGGCGCTGAGCTAGGGTGGTTGCGGCGCTAGGGGTTCACGGGGGCTAAGGTTTCTGACCTTGGCTGCAAATTGGTTTAGGTAGTGGGCTAGGTTTGTGGGTTAACCGGGTTTAGGGTGCATTTGGGTTTTGGGTAGTTAGGGGTTATTGGGTTTGGAGTTGGGTAGTTAAAATTTAGGTTTTGGGTTGTAAAGGGAATTGGGTTTAAGGGTAGGCCAAAATTGGCCTGTAACAGCTGCCCCTCTTTGCTCATTGTCGTGCAATGAGAATAGAGCAAAGACATAATGAAAGGCCAATTTTACCTCGTCTTGCCGAGTCTTGACCTCTTTGGTGCTCTTCTTGTTCAGGTAGTCTCTTTCCAGTCCACCGCATCTTGTGGCTTTGGTTCAATCCCCTGCAGCTTTAAAGATATGACTTGTAGCTTCAATCCACTCGTATCTTTAGAGATATAAGATTCATCGTCTTCAATCTGCTTCATCCACTGCAGCTTCAAGGAGATAAGGTTTGTTGTGATCTGCTCTTCTGCAACTTCAGAGGGATAAGATCTGATATCTACAATCTTCTCTGCTACATTTCAATGAGATAAAGTTTGTGGTCCTCTCTTCTGCAACTTTAGGGGTATAACTTCGACCAGCTTCAATCTTTATTCTCGGCCTATGACCCAAGGCTCGACTCATCTCAACATGTGGACCGGGGCTCAACTCATCTCTGTAATATAAGCTGATTTTTGAAAGACAGAAATTAAAAAGAAATTGAAAATACCTCAGTGTGTTGAGGCTCAACTCATCTCTGTAATATGAGTTGATTTTTTTTGAAAAGACAGAAATTGAAAATACCTCAATCTGTTGAGGCTCAACTCATCTCTGTAATATGAGTTGATTTTTTTGAAAAGAAGTTGGAAGTACCTCAGCGTGTGACCTGAGGCTCAACTCACCTCTGTAATATGAGTTGATTTTTGAAACATAAATTAAAAAGTAGAAATGAAAAAGGCTCAACTCATCTCTGTAATATGAGTTGATTTTTGATAAACATGAATTGAAAAACAGAAATGAAACAAGCTCAACTCACCTCTGTAATATGAGTTGATTTTTGAAAAGCAGAAATGAAAAACAGAAATGAAACAAGCTCAACTCACCTCTGCAATATGAGTTGATTTTGTAAAACAAGAATTGAAAAGAAATTGAAAATACCTCAACGTGTCTTGAGGCTCAACTCACCTCTGTAACATGAGTTGATTTTTGAAAACATGAATTAAAAAGAAATTGAAAATACCTCAACGTGTCTTGAGGCTCAACTCACCTCTGTAACATGAGTTGATTTTTGAAAACAAGAATTGGAAAGCAGAAATTGAAAAGAAATTGAAAATACCTCAACGTGTCTTGAGGCTCAACTCACCTCTGTAATATGAGTTGATTTTTGAAAAAGAAATTGAAAATAAATTGAGAGTACCTCAAGATGTTGAGGCTCAACTCACCTCTGTAATATGAGTTGATTTCTTTGAGAAACAAATTGAAAAGAAATTGAAAATACCTCAACATGTCTTGAGGCTCAACTCACCTCTGTAATATGAGTTGATTTTTGAAAAACAGAAATTGAAAAGTAATTGAAAATACCTCAACGTGTCTTGAGGCTCAACTCACCTCTGTAACATGAGTTGATTTTTGAAAACAAGAATTGGAAAGCAGAAATTGAAAAGAAATTGAAAATATCTCAACGTGTCTTGAGGCTCAACTCACCTCTGTAATATGAATTGATTTTTGAAAAATAGAAATTTAAATATCAAATACCAAAACATGTCATTTGGAAGAACTTGGTGTCTATTTCCAGATTCAGTAGAACTATCATTCAAGCTTTCTTGCTCTGCTGGAGTACCTGTGTATGTCATGTATGATGTTATCGTGATATGTACATGTTGGCCCTAAATGCCTTTATGCCTACATGGTTATGCTATGCGCTTTAGGTATGTTGATCACATATTCCTTCTTATCATGATTCTTGTGATGATCTGCGTCCATTACTTCGACTCTTAGCTTTCTCTTCAGGCTTTGTACCCGTCTTTAAACTTTGCGAGTAATCCATGTTCCTCAGATATCCCTTTTTGCTCCAGTTGAACTTTTGTTATTGCTTTGAGGTTCTTGTGTTCATCAATTCTTATTCAGGTAATACTTAGCATTTCTTTTGTTAAGAGCTTGTTATTCTACTATTTATTATCTAAATGAAACACACAACGAGATGCATGAAAGATGGTTTAGATAGGTAATAAAGGGAACTTCACATTTATTTTATTTCAAAAGTAACAAACAAAGAAAGTGATCACGAATAGTTAAAAGTGTCATGAAGAGAAAGGGAATTATATTCAATGGATACAAATGCTCTGAATATTCAACGCATGAACTCTTCCACGTTTCTTAATCAAGAATCCTTTCGAGCCTGGCTTCTTGCGTAGAAGATTTCGAGCTTTTAGAAATGCCTCAATCACTGTAGTCTCATCGTTTGACTCCCTGTTCAAATCAACTTGCCCCTTGAATTCACATTTGTTTCATTAGGATGCCCATTCGGGTTTTCATCCTAATCCCTTTTTGTTTGCCAAGACGCCCTTTTGGGTTTTCATCTGGATCTTTTTTTGTTTACCAAGACGCCCTTTCGAGTTTTCATCTTGATCTCCTTTTTTTTTTTAGGCATAGTATTTTTTCACAGCATCTGAATTCACTGGATTTGGCAACTCTTTCCTATCCATTTCAGTGAGAATCAAAGCTCTGCTTGAGAAAGCCTTCTTTACAACATATGGTCCTTCCCAATTTGGCGCCCATTTTCCTCGAAAGTCTTTCTGTATTGGGAGAATCTTTCTCAACACAAGTTCTCCTTCGTGAAATGTTCTTGGCCGTACTTTCTTGTCGTAGGCCGCAATCATCCTCCTCTGGTACATCTGTCCATGGCAGATTGCCTTCAAGCGCTTTTCTTCAATAAGGTTCAATTGGTCATATCGAGCCCGAACCCATTCTGCTTCCTCTAATTTTGACTCCATTAGAACTCGTAAAGAGGGGATCTCAACTTCAATGGGCAAGATAGCCTCCATTCCATAGACCAAGGAGAAAGGAGTTGCCCCCGTAGATGTTCTCACAGATGTACGATATGCAAACAAGGCGAATGGCAGTTTTTCATGCCAGTCTTTATATGTCTCAGTCATTTTCCCGATAATTTTCTTGATATTCTTGTTGGCTGCCTCAACAGCTCCATTCATCTTCGGGCGATAGGGTGAGGAATTATGATGCTTTATTTGAAATTGCTCACACACTTCCTTTATCATCTTGTTGTTCAGATTCAAAGCATTATCTGGAATGATCCTCTCAGGCATACCATATCGACAAATGATTTCTTTTTTCAAGAACTTGTAGACTGCCGTTTTCGTCACATTAGCGAATGAAGCTGCTTCTATCCATTTTGTGAAGTAATCTATCACCACAAAAATGAATCGGTGCCCGTTAGAAGCTTTCGGAGAAATTGGCCCTATAACATCCATGCCCCACATGGAGAAAGGCCATGGAGAAGTCATAACATGAAGTGGCAAAGGGGCTACATGAATCTTATCACCATAAATCTAACATTTGTGGCATTTTCTCGCATAACTGATACAATCACTTTCCATCGTTGACCAGTAATAACCGAGCCTCATGATTTTTTTTGGCCATAGTAAAACCATTGGCATGTGTTGCACAAATTCCTTCATGGACTTCTTCAAGTATTTTCTTGGCTTCAATAGCATCCACACATCTCAGAAGAACTTGATCTTTCCCTCTTTTGTATAAGATATCCCCGTCAAGAACAAATCCCGCTGACATTCTTCTGATTGTTCTTTTGTCGTTCTCATTTACTTGCTCAGGATATTTCTGATTCTTGAGATATTCTAAGATATCGTGGAACCAAGGTCGTCCATCCGCCTCTTTCTCAATGCTACAACAGTGTGCAAGGGCTTCGTATATGCTCATTTTCAGGGGCATAATTTCTGCTTCTTTACTTGCTTTAAACATTGAAGCCAAAGTGGCCAGGGCATCCGCCAATTGATTTTCTTCTCGTGGGAAGTAATTAAAAGTTACTTCTTTGAACTCGTTAATCAGTTCAACTACCAGATCACTGTACTTAATCAACTTCGGATCCCTCACTTCCCAATCTCCGCGGATTTGGTAGATCACTAAGGCTAAGTCACCGTACACTTCTAGGGTTTCGATGTTCCGTTCAATAGCTGCGCGGAGTCCCATGATGCAGGCCTCATATTCTGCTATGTTATTGGTACAGAAGAAGTTCAATCTGGCAGTGAGCGGATAATGGTTCCCTTCTGGTGATATCAAGACTGCTCCGATTCCATGTCCCAATGCATTCGATGCACCAGCAAAATACATCTTCCATGACTTGGCTTTTGATGACTCATATCCTTCTTTTGTAACGCACATCAAGTCTTCAT
The DNA here is from genome assembly GCA_020496765.1 of Gossypium stocksii. Lineage (NCBI taxonomy): Eukaryota > Viridiplantae > Streptophyta > Magnoliopsida > Malvales > Malvaceae > Gossypium > Gossypium stocksii. Next base: position 6,423,223 of record CM035625.1, on the reverse strand, counting down.
CCGGGAAGTCAAATCTCAATGGCTCGTACTCCTCTGTTGTTCGATCTGCCAAGAAGTCAGCTATCGCACTTCCTTTTATCGACTTTTGACTTACATAGGTGATGTCGTATTCTGATAGTAGGATTTGCCACCGTGCCATTCTTCTCGAGAGTGCCGGTGATTCCATCATGTATTTAATTGGATCCAGCTTCGAGATTAACCACGTCGCATGGTACAACATGTATTGCCTGAGTCTTCGAGCTGCCCAAGCTAAAGCGCAACAATATTTCTCAATTGACGGATACTTTGCCTCATATTCTGTGAACTTTTTGCTGAGGTAGTAAATTGCTTTCTCTTTCTTTCCTGAATCGTCATGTTGCCCCAGTACACAACCCATGGAATTTTTGAATACAGTCAAGTACAATATCAATGGTTTTTCCGAAGTTGGCAGTACTAGCACCGGAGGACTTGACAAATACCGTTTTATCTTGTCAAAGGCCACCTAACATTCCTCATCCCATTCTCCTGGATTATGTTTTCGAAGAAGCCGAAAGATTGGGTCACACTGGTTGGTAAGTTGAACGATGAATCGGGCGATATAGTTTATCCTCCCCAAAAATCCTCTGACTTCTTTTTGCGTGTGCGGAGATGGTAATTCTTGAATAGCTTTTATTTTGTCCGGGTCCACCTCGATACCTCTTTCACTGACAATAAAGCCTAACAGCTTTCCCGAGGTAACCCCAAATGTGCACTTGGCTGGATTAAGCTTTAGCTGAAACTTCCTCAGCCTTTCGAACAACTTTTTGAGGTTTACCACATGCTCTTCTTCTCCTCGGGACTTAGCAATCATATCATCGACATAGACTTCTATCTCTTTGTGCATCATGTCATGGAACAACGTTACCATGGCCCTTTGATATGTTGCCCCAGCATTCTTTAATCTGAACGGCATTACCTTGTAGCAGAACGTTCCCCACATTGTTGTGAAGGTAGTTTTCTCCATATCTTCAGGAGCCATCTTGATCTGATTATACCCTGAGAATCCGTCCATGAAGGAAAATAACGAATGCTTTGCCGTATTATCCACTAATGTATCAATGTGCGGTAAAGGAAAATTGTCTTTTGGACTTGCCCGATTCAGGTCACGATAATCTATGCACATTCGTACTTTGCCATCCTTTTTTGGTACCGGGACAATGTTAGCCACCCATTCAGGATATTTGGAAGCTTGTAAGAAACCCGCATCAAATTGCTTTTTGACCTCTTCTTTTATCTTCAACAACATTTCAGGTCTCATCCGTCTTAGTTTCTGCTGAATAGGCTTACACTCTGGTTTCAATGGGAGTTTGTGGACCACTATATCCTCATCCAATCCTGGCATGTCCTGATATGACCAAGCGAAAACATCTTTATACTCACGCAGCAAAGCAATCAAGTTGTGCCTGGTATCCACTGAAATGGAGGTTCCAATCTTTACTTCTTGTTTTGCTTCTTCAGTTCCCAAATTAATTGTTTCAATAGATTCTTGATGAGGCAAGATCTGTTTATCCTCTCGTTCTACCATTCTTAGCAAGTCGGGAGACGAGACATAGTCTTCAGCATATTCTTCTGCTTCGAATTCTCCTAAACAAACAACTTTCTCAAAATCAATTTCAAGATTTGGAACGGGTTTGTTCGTGTCATTGATATCCAAGCACCTGAAGAATGAAAAAGAAACTATAGAAGGGCATCCAAGTGTTGGAACTGACAAACAACATGTTATGATATGGTATGAGGCAAATGTAAAGATAGGCTGTGAAATGAGAAAATAATTCAGAATTTAGTGATAATGTAAAAGATTGTGACAAAATGCATCTTCATTGATATTCATTTGAATGATAAAGAGTAAATACAAGCTCTTACAAAAGAATTCTATTATATCCAAGGACACGATAGAGGGTTAATGTTTGAGCATTACTTTGAAGACTTAAAAACTACAAGAAGGTCCTCGGCAGTCCAATTGTTCAACTCAAAATCAGGAGGGCAAGGGCGTATTCCTGAGATGTCTTTGCTCGCATCAGTATCAGCTCCTTTGTCGATAACATTTATGCTGACATTTTGAAAACCCTTCTCGATTAATATTAGCGCACTTCACGAGTTATCTCGTTCAGGGTATATCATTCCCGCAGACGTAAATGTTCTTGACAAAGGAGGATACTCTATAGGCTCCCACTCTGGTTCTTGGCCTAAGGTTCTTGCGATCCTCCTTTCTTGGTCCTTCTTCCATTGTTTCTTAGTTGACGCGCATTTGGTTGGAAACCTAAACCATACCAAGCCTTGTGGGGTACTGGTTTTAGAGCCCTAACTATCTCTTGCTGAAATTTCCCTAGACCTTTCCTTGCTCGAGCCCCTTTCCCCATGATCAACTTAATTCCCATTCTAGTATTCTTGGAGAGCTTAGGTTCAGGAATTCTGTTTCCCTCCGCAACGAATGAATTCAAAGGATCGAAAGGAACATTCCACTGCATCCTTACTTACTTCCAGGTATGGTATATCAGCAGAAATGGAAGCGACAATATCTTCTTCGCCCTCGACCGTAACCAGACAGCCGTCCATGATGAATTTCACTTTTTGATGAAGAGACGATGGAACTGCACCCGCAGAATGAATCCAGGGCCTTCCCAGGAGGCAATTGTACGATGGTGTGATATCCATGACTTGAAATTCCACCTCGTAGATGTAGGGGCCTACTTCTAAAGGGATCTCGATCTTTCCCATTACTTCACGCCTCGTCCCATCGAAGGCCCTTACCGTGGAATGACAGGGCCTTAGGTAGGACAAGTCTATTGGGATTCGAGATAGTGTGGCCAATGGCATAACATTAAGTGCTGACCCATTATCAATAAGCACATTGGGTATTATATACCCCTTACAATGGGTTGTGATGTGTAAGGCTTTCACAGAACCTCTCCCGTTAGGCGGTATTTCGTCGTCATTAAAAGAAATAAAGTTATCAGCATTCAAATTGTTGACCCACCTACCAAGTTTTTCAACGGATACATTGTTTGCTACATAGGCTTGGTTCAGTATTTTCAATAAGGCATTTCGGTGGGGTTCAGAATTCAATAACAGAGATAGCACCGAAATCCGCGTAGGTTATTTACTCAATTGTTCAACTACATTATACTCGCTGTGTTTGATAAACTTTAGGAACTCTTGAGCTTCTTCTTCATCCACCGGCTTCTTGGTTTCAGGCTCCAGTCCAGTTTTATGTTCGATTTCAGTCTCGTGCATTATTACCTTTCCTTTCTGTTTCAAGTCACCACTTTTCTTTGTTGGCTCGGTTTCCTTAGAATAGCATCATCCGCTTCGAGTAAAATGGCCTACTTCTCCCACGTTTGCAGTTCTAGACCTTTCATCTTCAGGCGTAACAATATTGACATCGTATTTCCAGGGCACAGCTTTACCATCCTTGTAAGGAAAAGGTGATGGTACTTCAATTATTACTTTTAGCTTCACTGGTTCCTTTTTCGCGTCATAATAGATTACCAGCGGTCGGTCAGTGCTATATGGGCAACCTGACGACTGATTGTCAGAGGCGCATACTTCACCTTTGTCAGCCTCTCTACTTTTGCTAATAATCCCAATTTCCTTACTGTCAATCATATCTTGCAGTAAACTTCTGAATTCGTCACAAGATTGGATATCATGTCCCTCTATGCCATGGAAGTCACAAAAATTCTGACCTTCTTCCTCACAGATCTTACCAGGATGACTGATCAATCCTTTTTCCACCAAAACCCTCCAAACTTTCTGCAGGGGTGTTTTTACTTCTGCAACGCATATTTTGGTATGCCAAACATTCTCTTCCATCACCATACTCACACTTCCTCCACTGTGATTAGGGAATGGGTTCTTGGTTGTATTGCTACTACCATCAAATCGTAGAATACCTGCGTCAATGAGTCCTTGAACCTTTCTCTTAAAAGCGAGGCAGTTCTCCGTAGAATGCCCCTGATTCCCGGCGTGGTATACACAACTAGCGTTTGGGTCGTACCACTTTGGGTACGGAGGCTTCAATGGTGCCATGTAGTGTGGTGATATCAGCTGCTTCTCTAAGAGTTTTTGGTACAGTTCCCCGTATGACACAGGGATAGGAGTGAACTGTGGTTTCTCGGGATTTGATCTTATTGGCCTTTGTTCATTCTGGGGTTGGTTGCGGATGGGTGCGGTGTTTTGTGGAAATGTGGCCATTGGCCTTTGATGACTGGTGGCATAAACTGGGTAAGGTGGATGAGGGTGTGGTGTTTGGTAATATGGGGCTTGAGGCGGATAATAGAAGTTTGGGGGTGGGTGATTTCGTGGCCGGGGTTGGTTTGGATACGGATTGGGGGCGTAACGGCTTCCCGTTCCCACCATGTGGGTTTCTGGGTCTTTCTTCTTTATGGGCAATGCCCTCCTCGAGCTTTCTTGCCCCTCCATTCTACCGCTCTTTACAGCATTCTCGATAAGCTCGCCGGATGTGACAATATTTGCAAAGTCTTTCGTAGCGCTTCCCACCAATTTGTCATAAAATGGTGCTTTCAAGGTGTTAATGAAGAGGACAGTTATCTCGGTTTTGGTCAACGGAGGTTCTACTTGGGCTGAGACGTCCCTCCACCTTTGCGCATACTGTCTAAAGGTTTCCGACGGCTTCTTCTCCATCATCTGCAGCGTCATACGATCGGGCACCATGTCAGACACGTGCTTATACTGTTCGCAAAATACCGACGCTAAGTCTTTCCATGTTCGGATCTTTTCTCTGCTTAGCTGATTGTACCAGCGAAGAGCTGACCCGACAAGGCTATCTTGAAAGCAATGTATGAGTAATTTATCTTCATTTACATAGCCGGTCATTTTCCGGCAAAACATGACCAAGTGTGCCTTCGGGCACCTTGTCCCATCATACTTCTCGAAATCAGGTGCTTTAAACTTGGGCGGTAGAACTAGATCGGGCACTAAACTAAGCTCTTTGGCGCTTAGGGCGGAGAAGACCTCAGTGCCTTCTATCGCTTTAAGTCTTTCTTCTATGCTCTTGTATTTTTCTTGAGCCTCATGATCCTCCACTCTCAACCTGGCGATTTCTACCGGATCATCTAGATCTGGGACGGACGGATTAGCAGGAGCGGACACAAATATCCCCTGCCCCAGATGAGCAGCTGGCGCAGGTCGTTGTTCCAAGCCAGTGGATTCCCCTTGAGTGCATACTCTTTGTGCCATATGGGGCGAAGTGAATCCTGGTGGGTAAAGTGGATCTTGATCGAGGTTAACGACTTCAGGGTTCTGTACAGGTTCTTTCCCCTTAACCAGGGCTGACATCATTTCCATAATTTTTGCCATTTGGTCCCTTTATTCTAGCGATTCCTCTCGAGCTCTCACCATTAGATCCCTAGTTTCTTGCTGTGATTTGGCCAGTTGCTCTTGTAATTCTTTTTGAGCTCTTTCCATTCTTTCGATTCTTTCATTAAACTCTACTTCCATTGCTCTAGTTTGTCGTCTGTTCTATAAAAATGTCGAGATTCCAGCCTTATATCGTTGCAACTCTGTGATTTATAAGATTTTAACCTTAGTGAACAATTATGAGATATGAAATGAATGCATGAATGCCATATGAATGCTAGGTACGAATGCGTATGCAAAAATTTGGGGTTGATTTCAAAATAGCCTCTATTTCAGGCATTTCATTGATCAAAAGAGTCAGGTTGCATTTCCCTTCCTTGAAGGCCTATTTTATAGGCGTGAGTGTCTCTGTCATAATTTTTAATTAATCAGACCCCTTTTTTAATAGGACTTAATGCACGTTAGTGTAATGTAATGCATATGACTGAAATAGATGCAAAAAAAGAGGCGTTAATTCTTGATTCGATTCTATTAGATCACTTTTCTAGAAAACGAACTTCTTTACATAAGGTAGATGATTACATATACGACTTAGCCCTATTTCTTAGGGTCTTAACTTTTTTGAGAAGCCAAGCTAAGTCTCGGCCACGATCTGATACAGACTCAAACTTTAAGCTTAATATGTCAGCTTCTGTTGCTAGGATTTGTAGGTGCTCGGCGACTTCTCGAATTTGAACCAAGGCTTCACTCATGACATGATCCCGGTCTCTAACCTGACGCTGTGAGTAATGAAGCTGTTCTTTCCAGTGTTCATTGTTTGCTTCAAGGAGTTCAATTCATAATTCAGCATTTTGCAGTGCCATTTCCATCTTCCCTATCTTTACCTTTAACTCTTCGATTTTGCTTAAACTAGCCTTCAGCTCAATCACGGAGTTACGATTGCGATGATAATGCAGGGACTTTTCCAAGTCTGTTATTCGAGCTTGCAGCCTGTCCTTTTCACTCTGATTCTCTAGCAAACTTCTTTTCAAAGCCTCCTCTTGTGCCTGGGCATCCTGAAACTACCTCTCCCAGCGACTAGCTTTAGTTTGTTCTTCTTTGATTTCTTGCCGCCACTGTTCCGATGTCTTACCCAAACCAGCAGTTCTTCTAGCCCTGCAAATCTTCTTGTACCGCGTTTTCAAATCGTCTAAGTCTTCTTCGACCTTGTTCTTTCCCTTTCTCAACTTTTCGGCTTCTAGTTTGTGGATGTCAACATCTAGTCCCAATTGCATCTTTTCCTCTTCGAGCTTTTCTATCTTCTTTGCTAGTTCTCGGCTCTTTTCTTCAAAGTCTTGTTTGATGACTTCTAATTCTGACGGGATTAATCGTAAATGTTCTTCTAATGACCGAGCATTTTCTTGATTTGGCGAGAGAACGTTGTCATTGACTCTTCTAATTCTCCACTGATCATATTCAGGGGTTGACATTGGATTTGCAGCAAATCTCTTCATTCTGCAGGTTTGGCTCCAAGCCTTCGATATCTCACGAATTTTCTGTTTATAATTTTCGCCTTTGTATATGAACTCACTTTGGGCTAAACCTTGAGTAGCCGGCACAAACTGTCTCGAGCGATACTGCCTTAATACAAGCAGTGGGGCATATCCGACGGCTCCCCCTATCCCGAGTAAAGGGACCCAGTCAAAGTCACCACAACGATATAAGATTTCATCGGGGGTCATCCATGGAGCCTTCCATTCGACATCTTCGGCTTGTAAGTTCTGAAGAATTTCCATCAATTTCTCTTATAAAATGTCATCCCGTCTTGGTGTCGATGCCATATCTTTTAACGGAGAATAGTCCACATAGCAAGCTCGATAGGACGACTTCTCTAATTTCCAGAAATGACTATGAAACCAAGCTAACAGGAGCTGTGCACATCCTATGAACCTTCCTTCGCCGGCTTTTCGGCAAGCGTTCAATGATCTGAAAGTTTCTGCCAAGATTGCAGGGACTGGATTAACCCTCTTGCTTAGTCGATCGAACAAATCGGTGACTGCTTCATCTATGTGTCTGAGCGCTTTAGGGAAGATTACTAGCCCGTAGATACCCAAGGCAAACACATCGACTCTTATTTTCATGTCAGGATGCGTTAGAACCAGATCCTTCAAACTCTTCCATGGGATACACTTGCCTTCCCCTTTCTGCTGGATTCGGGCTACAACCCATTGCTCACTCATGCCTGTGACCTTCATTAATTTCTTCACCAAGCTTGGGACGTTGACCACCCTGACGTAAGCTTTATCAATCTGTACTCTCGGACAACGAAGTAAGGTAGTGTATTCTTCCACAGTAGGTACCAGATCCACATTTTCGAAAGTAAAACAACTATATGCTGAGTTCCAAAATTGAGTCATGGCTCGGAACAAATACTTATCTACCTTAATGTCAAGTAAGTAAGGTAGATCACCATAATTATAATAAAATAGTTGCTTGGCCTCGTCGTCCCAGTTGGCCCATATCTCTCTTAATTCCTGGAGATCATTTTGTGTAACGCTGATGCTGGTGAAGTCCCACAACTCCGATGTGTATCCCTCGACCAAACTATCTCCTTTTCTTTGCCACGTTTCATCGGACCACTTTCGGACGGTCGCATTTTCTTCCACTTTATCAAGAAACCCTTTTTCCATGATCAGCGCTCTATTTAGTAACCGAACCTGAATTGACGCCTCTTTTCTATGATGATACAATGCAATGTAATCATGAAAAAAACAAAATAGAACACGTCAGTACCAATCAAAATAGTAAACAAGGCATATATTCAGGTGATTTGCTAGGGTTTAGCAAAACTCTTCCTAGGGTGGGCTCTTAAGGTTTGGTACATGCGGTTTGGTTCTAGAGTAAAAGGTACCTGAACCAGCAGATTCCTCAATCCTCACCCATTATAGGCTCATATAGATCGAGTTCGGTTCAAGGAGACACATTTCCCTATGGCCATGCGGAGGTGAAAACCTCACGAAGACATAGGTACGGATATATCCCGGAAGCAATCCACTAGCCCGTGCGGAGGTGAAAACCTCACGAAGGCATAGTTTCTTACTCCCACTTAAGGGTGCGACCCCAACGGTCATGCAAATGGAATGTGCAAAGATATAAAGCTTGCAGTAAATACAAAACAAAATAATGAAGATTAAATCATGAAATTGATAAAACGTAATGAAAGGATCGTATTTAAAAACAAATTTCCAAATTTCGACGGAAAGACAAAAATTAACCAACTCGTGGCTCCACTCTTCTTTAGGAAATCCCCAGCGGAGTCGCCAAGCTGTCGATACCATTTTTAAAAAGGAAAAACGGAAGTCGACTTAAAATATACAAGGATCGGAGTCGCCACCAATCTTTGTTTAGGTGTGATTGGTCACCTCAAAAGGGCTTACTTTAAAAACAATTTAGTTTGTTAAAACACGATTTTAGGTCTGCGAATATCAGAAAATTGAGTTCGAGAGTGAGTTACGTACGGGGAAGGATTAGCACCCCCGATACGCCCAAAATTGGTACCTTGTCGATTAATTAGTGTTTTTAAAATTGATAATTTAAAAATTTGAAAGAATTTTAAATACGATCCTTATTTGCTTTAAAATCATTTGGGTAAGTTGTAAGCATAAATCGAAGGCTGGTTCGCCTTAAGGTAAAGCATCACATCCAATACGGTAGGACACGACATTTCGGCCTTTGAGGTTAAACTTGCCTTCTATTTAGGATTTGGGCATTTGTACTTAAAAGGATATTCAAATACTTTGGGAACAAAGGAAATCGAAACCCAATACGTTAGGGCACAATTCCTCGAATCCCTAAGTACCGAACATTGCCTCGATTTTTTTGGAAAACCTTATACCGAGATAACAAAATGTCATATTCAATGCGTTAGAACATGACACCTCGAATTCTCTAGAATGAATTTTTATACAAAAACTATATGTTGGTTTTGAAAGGTTTATGCGGGGGTTTAGATTTAAACGAGAAACCGCAACCCAATACGTTAGGGTACGAATCCCGAGTGTCTAAATACGGTGCATTTACCTTTATAAGAAAAATTATTTTTTTGTAACGGGAGAAAACTTTGAAATGCGCGTGATAAAAATATAATAAAGTGAAATGTGGAAATGGAATATATAAAAACGATTAATAATATGCAAAAGTAATAGTATTTCATAAACTTTTTATTTAAATTTATATTTTAAGAAGGTTATTCGAACATTTAGATTTAGACGAGAAAATCGAAACCCAATACGTTAGGGCACGGTTTCTCGAATTTCTAAACACCGAACATTGCCTATGTAAAAGATCACTTTAGCGTAAAGTAAAACGTGGCACAGTTCGTAATACGAGCATTAAAATAATAATAGTGAAAATAATAATATTAACGAAAATGACAATGAAATGATGTGTTAATTACATAATAAGCATAGTAATAAATAATAAAAATCATAATGGGTATACGTAGATATGGTAATTAAAATATAATAATTTATAATATGTTAACGAAATGATGTTAAAAAGGTAGCAATATAATAGTTAAAGTAATGTAAAAATATATTTATCTATACATAATAATAATATATTAATATGATATAATAATAACAATATATAGTTAACAATAAGAATAAAAATAATAATAAATGATATTAGTAATGGCAATGATAATATATTAACGGGATAATGAAAATCATAACAGTAGAGTAAGGAAATAATAATAATAATAAATGATAAATAAAAAGTAGAACAATATATAAATAAAAAAGTAGTAATATGATGTTATTAAAATAGAATATAGAATAAGGATGAAAATATAATAATAATATTGATTCTGGTAAGGAGAAGTAGTATTGATAATATGTTAATAATCATAAAAAAAAAAATATATATATATATATATATATAATAATAAGAAATAATAGATATAATAATATTAATAATAAAACTAGCAATAATAATAGGGATAATAAGATATAATAGTAAAATAATAAATAATAGTAAAATATCTAAATAATAAGAAAGATTAAATTGAAAACAGAACAAAGACTCGGGCCAAAGTAAAAAAGACAAGAAGGATCTATTCGAACGCGCGTGAGGAACAGAGGGACTAAAACGGGGAATATCCCCTCTTCCCGAAATGCGCAGCAACAACAAGGACTTAATTGAAACTCAAGGAACGTTTTAGGGGCCAAATCATAGTTAAAAGACTTGATTGCAAAATGTAGGAAAAGCGGAAGGACCGTGCGCACAATAAACCCATTTGGGTTTAAAAACACGCGGATCCTGGGTGGGTATGGGTCGGGTCGGATCGACCCAGGGCAAAACGACGTCGTTTTATGCCCTGGGTGCCCGATTGAAACGGCGTCGTTTCAGAGGGTTTATAAAACCCAAAGTTTTTTTTTTTAAAGTTCATTTTTTAGTGTTTAAGAAAAAAAAGCTAAAAGCTCTCTCCCTCTCTCGGCCTTGCGATTCTAGGCCATGGGGCTCCGCTGTGCTCGCCACCGTTTTACCTCCGGCGACCGCCGTGTGAGGTGGTCGGGAGCCCCAAAAACTCCCCTATTTCCGGTCATTCGAAGGTAAGTACTCTCCTTTTCTCTTTTTGTTATGAGTAACAGAATAAAAAACGCAAGAATGGGTCAAAGTAGGCTCGAAAATAGGATAAAAATATCACATTTGGTTTTGATATTCGTACGATCTAGGGTATTGACCTACTGTTTCTCGTATTGTCCTTCTGATTTTGATATTCACTACTTTTGGGGTTTTAAATCTACTGTGGGCATTTGAAAATATTATTTGTATTTTGAATATTTCTTCTATTGATAAAAATGGCTCCCTTTACAAATCGGTTTTCATCCTTTTTATAGCCGAATACCATGAGGATTTTAACACTATTGTCAACACCGTTTGGTTTGTTGCTGTTATTATTCTGCCATTTGCGTGTTCTACTGTTTTGCAGGGCATGGGAGTAGCGTGGTGGCAGAGAGCAGGTGACTGGTGGTGGTGAAGTGACCAGGGTTGGTGGCGCTGAGCTAGGGTGGTTGCGGCGCTAGGGGTTCACGGGGGCTAGGGTTTCTGACCTTGGTTGCAAATTGGTTTAGGTAGTGGGCTAGGTTTGTGGGTTAACCGGGTTTAGGGTGCATTTGGGTTTTGGGTAGTTAGGGGTTATTGGGTTTGGAGTTGGGTAGTTAAAATTTGGGTTTTGGGTTGTAAAGGGAATTGGGTTTAAGGGTAGGCCAAAATTGGCCTGTAACATCTATTTTGGGATTTTTTTGCCACCGTTTAATAAATTTTATTCGATTTTGTTTCTAAATTAAAAGTAAATAAAATCCGTTTGGGGATTGATTCCCGCCGTTTAACGATTTTATTCCAAATTTTGTTTTATTTTCAAAAACGAATAAAATAAAATCCATTTCTAAATTGATTCCCCCTGTTCAATGATTTTATTCAAAATTTTGTTTTATTTCCAAAAATGAGTGTCAAAACCTTTTTTTTGAAAAAAGGCTGACTTTTTATTTTAAAAAAAACAAAAATGGGAGTCGCCACCAATCTTTTTTTATGAGTTGTGATCGGATCACCTCGCAAAATGATCGTTTTTAATAAACATTTTGATTTATTAAAACAATGTTTTTCAGTCTACAAAAATCCAGAAAATGGGTTTGGGAGTCGGTTACGCACGAGGAAGGATTAGCACCCTCGTAACGCCCAAAATTAGTACCTAATTGATTAATTAATGTCTTAATGTCAAAATTTTGAAAACTTGGAAAGAATTTATAATACGATCCCTCTTTTTATTAATGTTAATTTTTACGAAAAAATCACTTGAATAAATTGAAACAAATATTAAAGACCTTCTCATCTCAGGGTAGCAAAATGTCACATCCCGTAAGTTAGGACACGACACTTTAAACCTTTGAGAATAAGGTTGTCTTTATCTTATATTTTTTGAAATCTCATGTGTTTTAATCTAGAAGGATGTTTGGTTATTTAGATCCAACGAGAAAAATTGAAACCCGTGAGTTAGGGCACGACTTTCTCGAGTCTCTAAAATTCGAAACATTGCCTTATTTTGAAAACTTTCCCTTTTTGAAAAATATCAAGTGTTTTACTTAAACGAAATTTATTTTTTTTAAAATGATGATATGCGAATAAAATTGTCGATCAAATGACAATGAATATACTAATAAGAATGATTTACGAGAGTTGCATAGTGTACACTATTTTAATAATATGAACAATTAGGGGTGTTCAATCGGTTAACCAACTGATTAACTGATCCGAAACACCATTAACTGAATTAACCGACCCTTCAAAAATTTTAACTGTTAACCGAACCGAAATTTTTTCAAAAAAATTAACCGAACCGGAATTTTTTCGGTTAATTTGATCGGTTAACCGAATTAACCGAAAATTATATTTTTTATTTTTGGTTAAAATAAGTATAAAATTAACCGAATTACCCGATTTACCCGAATTACCCGAATTAACAGAATTACCCAAATTAATCGAATTAACTGAATTAACCGAATTAATCAAATTAACCGAATTATTTTTTTTGTTTTTATTTTTATTTATTAAATTATTTGTAATTTTTATGATTGGGTTGGGTAATTAGTTTTAGTTTGATTGGATTTATATTAGATTGGGCTTGAATAAATAGTGGGCTATTTATATATTATAATTTTATTTATTAATTTTTTCGGTTTCGAACCGAATTAACCGTTAACCGAAAACTCAAAAAATTATTAACCGACCCCCGACCGAAAAATTCGGTTAACCGACTGATTAACCGAATTCGATCGGTTAACCAATTTTTTTCGGTTTTACCCAAATTTTGCACACACCTATGAACAATCAAAGATAAATGAAATGAATAGTAACCAATTTTTTATGATTGGGTTGGGTAATTAGTTTTAGTTTGATTGGATTTATATTAGATTGGGCTTGAATAAATAGTGGGCTATTTATATATTATAATTTTATTTATTAATTTTTTCGGTTTCGAACCGAATTAACCGTTAACCGAAAACTCAAAAAATTATTAACCGACCCCCAACCGAAAAAATTTGGTTAACCGACTGATTAACCGAATTCGATCGGTTAACCAATTTTTTTCGATTTTACCCAAATTTTGCACACACCTATGAACAATCAAAGATAAATGAAATGAATAGTAACAATAATAATAATAACAAAGTATACACATGAAAGGACAATACCAACCTAAAAAATAAAGACAGAGACATAAATAAAATAAATACATAAATTAATGTAATGGAAAGTAGTTTATAAAAAAATGAAAATAAAGAACCGAATTAAAATATAAATGAGATTAAAGGTATAATTTGTAGTAAAATATATAAATAAATAATAATAATAACAGATAAAATAATAATAGTAATAATAAGAACAATATATGAAATAAAATAATAATAATGGAATAAAATAACCATAAGAAGGGCAAAAATAAAAATAACAAGCCAATTAAAAATAATAAGTAACTAAGTAAATGAATAAATAAAAAAAGGGAAGAAATTAAAAAAACAGTGAACAGAGGATTAAAATGAAAACTCACGAAAGGAAAGAGGGCAGGATGGGAAATTATTCCCACTCCCCAAAACGCGCTGTTTCATAAGGGATCGGAATGGAATAAAAATAAAATTGTGTAGACAAATTTAAAATAGCAAAAAAGAATAGGAAAAAATTAGAAACCAGTGAAAAGCGGAAGGACTAGCCGCATAAATTGCCCATTAGATGAAAAAGCGCGGATCTTCTAGGAGCGGGGCTAGTCGCGTACAGGTCAGGGGCTAAACGGTGTCGTTTTGGTGTCTGTGGGCAATGGCCCAAAACGGCACCGTTTTATTCATCTATTTAAACCAAAATTTATTTTTTTAAAACTTCATTTCTACCTTTGCTTCAAAAAAAAAAAAACTAAAACCCCTTTAAAAAAACTCTCCCCTCTCTCAATCCTTTGGGCCAGCCATGCTCCGGTCACCGGTCCGCCGTGGCGGCCACCTGTTACCGGTGACAGCGTTGCCATCCACGGTGGCTGAAAAATAAAAGAGGCATTTTGGTATTTTTCATCAGAAACGATGAACCTCGGCCTCCACAGCGGTGCAAACACGAAAAATAGTAAGGTTCGACTTTTGTTTTAAAAAATAAAAATAAAATGCACGAAATAAAAAAATGTAAAATAGAAAAAAAGAGACCTTTTCAAAATTTTTTCTTTATTTTTGATGCTCTGTTGTCTGTGTATAAAAAAATACAACGATGTGTTTGTGGCTTTTATAGCCGAAAAACACAATATTTTGTTACAAAAATTTTTGCTTGTTTTTTTTTCCTATTGTTTCTTCTGTTTTTTTTCTCTTTCTTGTCTTGCTTTCAAGTATGGAGGCCAACTGTGTACGGAGGTGCTGACGTAGAGGGACGAAGGTTGACGTGGAGGAGGCAACGGCGGCAGAAGGGTGCGGCGGCAGCTTATGCTAGCGCTAGTGTCACGGGGCTAGAGTTTTCACACGCAAACCCGTGCGGCCTTAGGCAGTTTCTTCCCCTAAACTCACCTAAGTCAGCCTTTAACTCGATTGAGGATTCGTTAAGAACTCCTCCAAGGCACCGATTGAATAGCGGAAGCGACTTAATGCCAAAAGAAAGCAACACAATAACAACCGAAAGGCGCACGCAAAGTATTTGAGTAAATGCTCTCTATTCTTATTCACAAAGAATAATGAAACAATAGAATGGAGTGATTACAAATGAGGGGGAGGCTCCCTATTTATACTTGAGCTCCCCCATAACCGACGGACAAGATTAAGTTACATCGACGGATAAGATCGACCATATCCCTTAATTTAAGGGATTTACAAGATATGCCATATCAAATCCTATCTAATCTTTACAAGATATGATTTCCTCTATCTTACAAGATTAGTTACCATATTTGCCTAAGTTGCCATATCTTCGCTATCGGGCCAACCAGGCTTCAATTTGACAGGCTTCTCCAACAGTTCCTTGAATCGGGCCAGCTCTCGTGGGCCAAATGATCCCCATCTAAGCAATAGACCTCCATCGGATGCATTTGGTTCGATGGTCACGGGCTTTGAACTCTGGCCCGTGACATTCTCCCCCACCCATTCTCGCAACGTCCTCGTTGTGGCTCCCGAATGGCACTGACTTGATTCGCCTCGGTCTCGTCTTGTTGCCTTAGCTCCTCCCTTCTTTCGGGACTTTTGCCTCGGCTTCCGTCGCTTCTTACTTCGAGCCGTCCTACTCGTTCGTACATCTCGACGACAAGGAGTTATGTCACTCCCTTGCCCACGTTCTAACTTCCCTCGAACAGAATTCTCTTGATTTACAGCACTTGGCTTCACTTCGCCCACAGTCTCTCGGCCTCCTTGCTCAAGAACTTCGAAAGGGCCCCTACGTTCTTGCCAAGTTAACAAGTTAGAACGCAACACACTCTTAAGGTGTTCGGAATGTACCTCAGCATTTACTCGGGTCAACTGTCCCTCATGCATCACTTCTTTTTCCTCGAAGTCTGATGCATCACCCACCTCTCTCATAGGTGGAAGCCTTATCGATGACTCGGCCAACTCTAACGCTTCACTCGGTTTGAGCCTCATTGGTCCCAGCTTCACTGTTTTCATCGCAACTTCTTCCTCTGAGTTCGATGACAAACTCACCTCTTCCCTGAGTGGAAGCCCCTCTGACGACTCACCTTGCTCGGACATTGCCTTTCCTTTGACTAAGGCTTTCTTTGGACAGTTCCGCAACTCATGCGGACCACGGCACAAGAAGCACTTCACTTGCTTCTTTTTGCTCCTCTTTGCCCTCTTGGCTTTGGCTTCTTCCTTGCTCGAGCCAAGCTTCTTGGGCTCCTTGTCTGCTCCATCGATTCCTTCAATGACAGACTTGCTCTTCTTTGCCCTCTTGGCTTCAGCTTTTCCCTTGCTCGAACCAAGCTTCTTGGGCTCCTTGTCTGCTCCATCGTTCTCTTCGATGGCAGACTTCCTCGGACACTTCCGCAACCTATGCGGACCATGGCACAAGAAGCACTCAACCGGCTTCTTCTCGCTTTCGACCTCCTTGGCTTCGACACCTCTTGCGCTCAAACCAAGTCCCAAGGCCTTTACCCCCGGCTTCTCCTTAAGCGCGGATTTCATCAGACACTTCCGCAACCTATGCGGACCATTACACAAGAAGCACTCAACTGGCTTCTTCTCGTTCTCGGCCTCCTTGGCTTCGACACCCCTTGCGCTCGAACCAAGTCCCAAGGCCTTTACCACCGGCTTCTTCTTAAGTACGGATTTCTTCGGACAATTCTTCAATATGTGTGGACCTTCACAGAGAAAGCATTTTCGCTTGTCCCTTTTCCTCTTGGGTTCCTTCTTCCCAACTCGTGGTTTCCCATTACCACTATTGTCGCCGTTGCCATTGCCATCATCCTTGTCTCCCTCGTGATTCCCTTCACATACGCCCCTTTCCTCGGACTTGGAAGACCCAAGCTTGTCTTTTTCTAGACCAAGCTTAACCACGGACTCCGCTACCGTCATGGCTTCCGACAGCTTTTGGACACCTCTTTGTTCCACCTCCTGTCTGACCCACGGCTTCAATCCCTCTTGAAAAGCAAGCATTGCTTCTCCCTCGGTCATATCAGAAACTTGGAGCATGAGTTCCTTGAACTCTCGTATATACTCCCTTGCTGTGCCTCGTTGCTTTATCCCTTGCAACTTTGCCCGAGCTTCTTCCTCGGCAAACTCCGGGTAAAACTGTCCCTTCAGCTCGCATTAGAACTCTTCCCATGTTCCAATCTCATCTTGCCTTTTATCTGTGGTCCTACCTCGCCACCATAAAAGCGCAATGTCAGTAAGAAATAATGAAGCAGTTTTAACCTTACCCGCATCGTCCACGATGCGTTTGGCACGGAAGTAATTTTCCATCCTCCATAAGAAATTGTCCACATCGCATGCAGACCTTGTCCCCACAAACTCTTTCGGCTTCGGGCCATACTCGTCACTGAGTGCTGCACTTGACACTCCATTCCCCACCGCTACTCGGCACGAAACCAACTCTCCCTCGAGTTCCTCTACTCTTTTGCTCAAAGCCAGCGTTGTGGCCATTGTTTCCTCCTTCAAAGCCACCATCATGGCTGCAAGAGCATCATACCACTTCGACATTTTATCATCGTGTGAATTAAACAACTCATTTACCTGGTCCATGGTAGAATCAAGAGACATCTTTACATAGTCTCTGGACTGTTCCTTCCAGTTGTCTATGCGACCCTCGACCCCATCGAGTGCCTCTTTTATGTCCTCCATGGATCCCTCGAGTTCGCCCACACGTTCTTCTACTGCCGACAGTGTTTCCCTCAAGGACTTTCTTGCCAACCTTTGTTCGAACTCTTCTTTCGACATCCCAACAGTGCCTTCGAACCTTTAGCTCGGATACCACTTGTCACGGGGCTAGAGTTTTCACACGCAAACCCGTGCGGCCTTAGGCAGTTTCTTCCCCTAAACTCGCCTAAGTTAGCCTTTAACTCGATTGAGGATTCGTTAAGAACTCCTCCAAGGCACCGATTGAAGAGCGGAAGCGACTTAATACCAAAAGAAAGCAACACAATAACAACCGAAAGGCGAACGCAAAGTATTTGAGTAAATGCTCTCTATTCTTATTCACAAAGAATAATGAAACAATAGAATGGAGTGATTACAAATGAGGGGGAGGCTCCCTATTTATACTTGAGCTCCCCCATAACCGACGGACAAGATTAAGTTACATCGACGGATAAGATCGACCATATCCCTTAATTTAAGGGATTTACAAGATATGCCATATCAAATCCTATCTAATCTTTACAAGATATGATTTCCTCTATCTTACAAGATTAGTTACCATATTTGCCTAAGTTGCCATATCTTCGCTATCGGGCCAACCAGGCTTCAATTTGACAGGCTTCTCCAACAGTTCCTTGAATCGGGCCAGCTCTTGTGGGCCAAATGATCCCCATCTAAGCAATAGACCTCCATCGGATGCATTTGGTTCGATGGTCACGGGCTTTGAACTCTGGCCCGTGACATTCTCCCCCACCCATTCTCGTAACGTCCTCGTTGCGGCTCCCGAATGGCACTGACTTGATTCGCCTCGGTCTCGTCTTGTTGCCTTAGCTCCTCCCTTCTTTCGGGACTTTTGCCTCGGCTTCCGTCGCTTCTTACTTCGAGCCGTCCTACTCGTTCGTACATCTCGACGACAAGGAGTTATGTCACTCCCTTGCCCACGTTCTAACTTCCCTCGAACAGAATTCTCTTGATTTACAGCACTTGGCTTCACTTCGCCCACAGTCTCTCGGCCTCCTTTCTCAAGAACTTCGAAAGGGCCCCTACGTTCTTGCCAAGTTAACAAGTTAGAACGCAACACACTCTTAAGGTGTTCGGAATGTACCTCAGCATTTACTCGGGTCAACTGTCCCTCATGCATCACTTCTTTTTCCTCGAAGTCTGATGCATCACCCACCTCTCTCATAGGTGGAAGCCTTGTCGATGACTCGGCCAACTCTAACGCTTCACTCGGTTTGAGCCTCATTGGTCCCAGCTTCACTGTTTTCATCGCAACTTCTTCCTCTGAGTTCGATGACAAACTCACCTCTTCCCTGAGTGGAAGCCCCTCTGACGACTCACCTTGCTCGGACATTGCCTTTCCTTTGACTAAGGCTTTCTTTGGACAGTTCCGCAACTCATGCGGACCACGGCACAAGAAGCACTTCACTTGCTTCTTTTTGCTCCTCTTTGCCCTCTTGGCTTTGGCTTCTCCCTTGCTCGAGCCAAGCTTCTTGGGCTCCTTGTCTGCTCCATCGATTCCTTCAATGACAGACTTGCTCTTCTTTGCCCTCTTGGCTTCAGCTTTTCCCTTGCTCGAACCAAGCTTCTTGGGCTCCTTGTCTGCTCCATCGTTCTCTTCGATGGCAGACTTCCTCGGACACTTCCGCAACCTATGCGGACCATGGCACAAGAAGTACTCAACCGGCTTCTTCTCGCTTTCGACCTCCTTGGCTTCGACACCTCTTGCGCTCAAACCAAGTCCCAAGGCCTTTACCCCCGGCTTCTCCTTAAGCGCGGATTTCATCAGACACTTCCGCAACCTATGCGGACCATTACACAAGAAGCACTCAACTGGCTTCTTCTCGTTCTCGGCCTCCTTGGCTTCGACACCCCTTGCGCTCGAACCAAGTCCCAAGGCCTTTACCACCGGCTTCTTCTTAAGTACGGATTTCTTCGAACAATTCTTCAATATGTGTGGACCTTCACAGAGAAAGCATTTTCGCTTGTCCCTTTTCCTCTTGGGTTCCTTCTTCCCAACTCGTGGTTTCCCATTACCACTATTGTCGCCGTTGCCATTGCCATCATCCTTGTCTCCCTCGTGATTCCCTTCACATACGCCCCTTTCCTCGGACTTGGAAGACCCAAGCTTGTCTTTTTCTAGACCAAGCTTAACCACGGACTCCGCTACCGTCATGGCTTCCGACAGCTTTTGGACACCTCTTTGTTCCACCTCCTGTCTGACCCACGGCTTCAATCCCTCTTGAAAAGCAAGCATTGCTTCTCCCTCGGTCATATCAGAAACTTGGAGCATGAGTTCCTTGAACTCTCGTATATACTCCCTTGCTGTGCCTCGTTGCTTTATCCCTTGCAACTTTGCCCGAGCTTCTTCCTCGGCAAACTCCGGGTAAAACTGTCCCTTCAGCTCGCATTAGAACTCTTCCCATGTTCCAATCTCATCTTGCCTTTTATCTGTGGTCCTACCTCGCCACCATAAAAGCGCAATGTCAGTAAGAAATAATGAAGCAGTTTTAACCTTACCCGCATCGTCCACGATGCGTTTGGCACGGAAGTAATTTTCCATCCTCCATAAGAAATTGTCCACATCGCATGCAGACCTTGTCCCCACAAACTCTTTCGGCTTCGGGCCATACTCGTCACTGAGTGCTGCACTTGACACTCCATTCCCCACCGCTACTCGGCACGAAACCAACTCTCCCTCGAGTTCCTCTACTCTTTTGCTCAAAGCCAGCGTTGTGGCCATTGTTTCCTCCTTCAAAGCCACCATCATGGCTGCAAGAGCATCATACCACTTCGACATTTTATCATCGTGTGAATTAAACAACTCATTTACCTGGTCCATGGTAGAATCAAGAGACATCTTTACATAGTCTCTGGACTGTTCCTTCCAGTTGTCTATGCGACCCTCGACCCCATCGAGTGCCTCTTTTATGTCCTCCATGGATCCCTCGAGTTCGCCCACACGTTCTTCTACTGCCGACAGTGTTTCCCTCAAGGACTTTCTTGCCAACCTTTGTTCGAACTCTTCTTTCGACATCCCAACAGTGCCTTCGAACCTTTAGCTCGGATACCACTTGTCACGGGGCTAGAGTTTTCACACGCAAACCCGTGCGGCCTTAGGCAGTTTCTTCCCCTAAACTCGCCTAAGTTAGCCTTTAACTCGATTGAGGATTCGTTAAGAACTCCTCCAAGGCACCGATTGAAGAGCGGAAGCGACTTAATGCCAAAAGAAAGCAACACAATAACAACCGAAAGGCGCACGCAAAGTATTTGAGTAAATGCTCTCTATTCTTATTCACAAAGAATAATGAAACAATAGAATGGAGTGATTACAAATGAGGGGGAGGCTCCCTATTTATACTTGAGCTCCCCCATAACCGACGGACAAGATTAAGTTACATCGACGGATAAGATCGACCATATCCCTTAATTTAAGGGATTTACAAGATATGCCATATCAAATCCTATCTAATCTTTACAAGATATGATTTCCTCTATCTTACAAGATTAGTTACCATATTTGCCTAAGTTGCCATATCTTCGCTATCGGGCCAACCAGGCTTCAATTTGACAGGCTTCTCCAACAGTTCCTTGAATCGGGCCAGCTCTCGTGGGCCAAATGATCCCCATCTAAGCAATAGACCTCCATCGGATGCATTTGGTTCGATGGTCACGGGCTTTGAACTCTGGCCCGTGACACTAGGGTTTTCTTTTTTTTTTTTTTTTGAAACTTTAAGGTTGTGAGCTTTAGAATTTGGGTTAGGGATTGGGCTTGTAATTTATTGGGATTTGAACTGTTAATTATTTTGGACTTTTATTTATGTTTATGTTTTTTGTTCTTGGGCCCGAGCCAAAATTGGCTTATTACAACGAGTAAAATAGAATCCGTGTCGGGATTGATTCCTGCCGTTCAATGGATTTATTACATTTTGATTTTTTTGCCAAAAATTAGAAATTAAATTAAATTAAATAATTCTATTTCGGGATTTATTCCTACTGTTTAATAAGAATTATTTAATTTGATTTTGTTGCCAAAATCGAGAAATTAAATTAAATAAATCTATTTCAGGATTTATTCCCACCGTTTTAACAAGATTTTATTTGATTTTGTTTTGTTTCCAATTTTAAGTTAAATTAAATAAAATCTATTTCGAAATTTTATTCCCGTTGTTTAACAAGATTTTATTTGATATTGTTTTGTTTCTAAATAAAGATGTAATCAAATAATTCTATTTCGAGATTTATTCCCGCCGCTTAACAGATTTTAATTCGATTTAATGATATAACTTTGTTATAGGATTTAATCCTACCGTTTAACAAAATTGTTTTTGATTTCGTTTTAGAATTTTTATTCTGCTATTGAACAAATCAAAGGGAATTTTTTCTGTTTATGGTGGCCTTAATTGTGACTTTTAATTGAATTAAAAGAAATTTATTAATGGTCAATTAAAAAGACTATATGAGAATGTATGTCTAGGATTGGTTCTTTGAAAAGCTTGATATTTAAGCGTGCCAAAAGCACCACCTCTATTTTAGGGTTACCTACCTAGTACGTTGCTTTGTTCTATTTTTTATTAGACTGTATAAACTTTTGTTTCGGGTTTTGTTAGATTCCTGTCATCTAAAAAAAGTTGATAAGTTTTCTAATTCTGGTTTTGTTTCTTAACAGAAAAAATGGAGACTCCCACTAATTCAATCAATTCGCAATTTGAAGCTTTGGTTCAAATGCAATCTTCGATCCAAAACTCAGTATTGTTGGTGGCTACTGTTGTAAGCCACAACGAGAAGCCTGCAAAATTCTTGGGATAGAATTTCAAGACTTGGCAACAGAAAATGTTGTTTTATTTTACTATGTTGAACTTGGCCAAATTTTTTAAAGATGACCTTTCTACTGTTAAAAAGGACGAGGTAGATGAAGTGACCGCTTTCACTACTGTTGAAGTTTGGAAACATTTAGATTTCCTATGCGAAAACTACTTCCTGAATGGATTGTCAAATGCATTGTACGAAGTGTATAGTGTTAAGGAAAAGGAATTATGGACATCGTTGGACCATAAATACAAAGGGAAGATGCTGGAACTAAAAAGTTCTTAGTTGCTAAATTCTTGAATTTTGTAATGGTTGACTCTAAATTAATTGTGAATCAAGTGAGGGAACTTTAACTAATCATTCACAAAATTCTGGCCTAAGGGATGATAATAAGTGAATCCTTCCAAGTGGTAGCCATTATTGAGAAATTGCATCTTGCTTGGAATGACTTCAAGAATTACCTAAAGCACAAAAGAAAAAAAATGTCAGTGGAAGACCTAATTGTCAAACTTTAGATTGAAGAAGACAATAGAGGTACAGAAAAGAGGCTCAACAAAGCAGCAAATGACAATGTTGCTAGGGCAAACATCGTAGAAGTCAAGAAAGATTTCAAGAAGGGAATTGCAAAATGGGTTTAAACTAGAACTAAAAGGCGGTGTTTCTAAGAAGCAAAAATTTCAAGGAAAATGCTTCAATTAAAGCAAAATGGGTCACAAACCATCCGACTATATGATCCCAAAGAAAGTTAGAGCCAACAAGGCTAATGATGTGGAAGAAATTTCCAAGGAAGTGTTAGATATGGAATTAGGTGCCTAACATACACAAGAACTATCAATAAGAATGTTCTTTAAAAAGGGGGAATGCTTGTAGGAAGGGGATATATATTAAACTAAATGCTATCTCTGTAAAAGCAAAACTATGAATAAGAATGTTGTTCCTTTTCAGTTTATTTGCTTAAGTCATTTAATGTATGGTATAGTAGGCTCAGACATGTTAATTATGATACTTTATGCACATAAATTAACTTAGAGAACATTCTTTTGTTTCATAATAATTATAATTATAAATGTGAAACTTGTGCTGAGGCAAAATTAACAAAGGTAAAAAACCAGTTGATCTAATACATAGCAATGCTTGTAAAGCTTGTTTAAACGAGATGAAGGAATAAAAATGCTTATTACCTTCATTGCTACATATATTTGCTTAAGAGCTAAGACAAAGAGAATTTTATTCTCTATAAGCAATAAGTTGAAAACCAACTTAATAAAAATTAAGCGATCGTGGTGGTGGATATGTTGAATCATTTGAATAATGTACACAACTTAACAACACCACCATACTTTCCTCAAATAGAGTAGCCGAGCAGAAAATTAGACTCTAAAGGAAAAGATGAACGCACTGCTAAAAAGCTCTGGTTTACACATGAAACGTGGGGGGGAGCATTTCTATGAGTTAATTACCTTTTTAAATAAGGCACCCCATAAGAAAAGGAGCAAGACATCACATAAGTTATTGAAAGATAGGAACCCATCCTACAACCATGTAATGGCCAATTTTGGCCCGATTGAAATTGAACAGTAAAACCAAGTTATTTAAAACAGTCCAATGTTTACAAACATTCAGGCCCAAATTAAACCTACCCAGAAACTAAACCCAAATTAAGCCCCTACCGACCCAATAACCAGATTAATCAACCCCAAACCCAACACTACCCTAACCGGCCCCAAAGGCCCAAAACCTAAGCCTAGGTTTAGCCAAACGGGTTAGCCCTAGCACCGCTGCTGCCATCCCGTGCCCCCACGCGCGCTACACGACGTTTCAGCAGCCCCAGCGACCTTCAGCCTCCGTACGAGCCAGCGCCTCAGTAGCCACGTCCGTGTCCCAGCACACCTCTCGTACCTGCAAAAGCAAACGAAAACAAGCAGCAAACAGCAGAGAATAGGGACAAAACAATTCTCTTTTGTAATTTACGTTTTATTTTTTCCGCAAATCGATTATAAAAGGACCGAGACACAAATTGTAAAGGGGTTCACGATTTTTAACAAGAGAATACAGAAGCATTTTGCAATCGTTAGCCAAAGGTTGTTGTTTATTTTAGATTCTGCCTCTTTTATCTGCCGATCATTTTCGCTGTTCATTTTTTTTTCTTTTTATTTTCGAAAACTAAATCAAAGTAAGAGAAAGAAGACTTACCTTCGCGAGCGGACCGTCGAAACTCGCATTCCCTCCGTCGAAATCGGGGCCGAATGTGAGTTTCAAATGGAGAAACCGCTTGGATACCGCCTTGAGCAGGACCAGATCGGCCCTCCGTTGATGAACCACCGCCTATCGGAGGCGTGCTGGGGTCGGATGGCCACTGGGTTCCGGCCTCTGTTCGGCCGAGAAAATAGGGGAGTGGAAGCGGCCAAAGCTTTCCTTCTTTCTTTGTTTTAAGGTGGCCCGATACCTTTAGGGTTAGGGCTTACTTTGGCATTTTAAAGGGCGCATAAAACAGCACCGTTTAGGGCCAATCCGATGGCTCCAAAACGGTGCCGCATTGGTATATTCGTAGGGGCCACCCGATGACCCGACCCGCGTAGGCTCAGGATCCGCGCATCAGGGTCTTTGAGGGTTATTTGCGCACTAAGTCCCCGTTGTTCGCCCCTACATCTAATGGAGCCCTTCGTTCATTTTATTTATTTTTTAATTTAGCCCCGGGATTCGCGTATTTTTGCAAATCGGTCCGCGCTAAAAACGCAGCTCTTCGGGCACTGGAATATTTCCAGTTTTAGTCCCTGAACTTCGCGCGCGCATTACACCTGGGTCCTTCGGCCCTGTTTTTTTTTTTGTTTAATTTAACTTCTGACTTTTGTTTTGATTTTAATTTAATCCCCAATTCGTTTTTATACATTTATTTACTGGCCCTTTTCATATCTATTGTTGTTATTATTATTATTATTATTACTATTGCTTTTTAAAACCCTTTTTGTTTTGTTTATTTCAACCTCTTATTTAAGCTTTACAATTTTATCATTTATATTATGTTTTTATATTATTATTAACATGTTATACTTGTTATTTTTGTTATTAAGGTCATGTTATTATTTACCTATGTATAAATGTTTATATACTTATTATGTATATATTTTCAATATAATTTTAAAACATATATTATACGTGATGAAATTTTAATGTCATAGTTGTATATTATTTTATACTATCTCATATACACTTTAATACTTCTACATACGCATATTTTTGCATATTACGAGCATTTATTTTCTACATCATATCTATTATGTATATATTATGTTTTATACATTTTAAATACCTTTACATGCATTATTATTATTATTTCATTTTATTTTATTTCTTTTAATACACCTTCGTTATTTGTTTATACATCCTATATATTTCAATATTACATTACGAACATATATCTTTATATAGTATATATATTTATTTTCAATATTATATATATATATATTACGTTTTTATATATTATATGCACATTTTTATATTTTTTAATGTTATATTGCTCATATACTTTTATACTATTCCACGTATATCTTATTATAACCACAATATGTACATACTCTTTTTGAAATACCATATTTACATTATTTTTTTTTAAAACTTCTCGTATGTTATTTTCAAATTATTTCACGAATTATTTAGTTAAATCACCTCAAATTATTTTGCCTCAAAATCGCTTTGTATTTCAATTATTTTAAATTATTTTATTATTAACCTAGATTGTTCTTCATGGTACCCGTTTTAAACTTATTCTTCATGTTTTAACTTTCTAAAGAGATTACATTTATCATTTTTTAAGTTCTCTTATATTCATTATATTTTTCCCGTTTGTTATTGTCTACTTAAATGGCTTACGCATTGCATTCTTGTCATTGTATTATGATTCAAACCCCATCGTACTCGAGCCTTTAACCGATGCATCATTTTTAGCCCGAATAAATTAAACAAACTCATTTTTACCAATGTTTTATCATTTACTCGATAATTTCTCGAAAATAAGACAACATTTTATGCTTGGAAATTTGAAAAATCGTGCCCTAACGTGTTGGGCCGCGTTTCTTACGTTTGTTCAAGCACTAAAATATCCTTTTCGATTCCACTCGTATTCTTTAACTTTTCAAAGCAAGGCAATGTCCTCCGTTCGAAAATCCGAGAAAGCGTGCCCTAACGTGTTGGGTTTCGATCTTTTGGTTGGATCGAATATGTTGACACCCTTTTATAATTTTCAAATGTACAAATTTTTGGGATAAGATTCGATCATAGGTTTGAGGGTAAAGGATCGTGTCCTAACGTGTTGGATGCGATGCTATATTCCCTTGAAACGAGAGAATCTTTCCGACCAATTTAAGCCGTTCAAATGCCTTAAAAGAAATCGCATTTCAAAATTTTTGACATAAGGACATTTTTTATTAATTCGGTACCAATTTTGGGCGTGACGGGGGATGCTAACCCTTCCTCGCACGTAATCGACTCCCGAATCCGATTTCTCAAAATTTCGTAGACCAAAAACAAATCATTTTAATAAATTAAAATGTTTTATTAAACTGATTTGAGGTGTTCCGACCGCACCTTGGAAAAGGGCGGTGGCGACTCCATTTTTGAAATTTTAAAGTCGGTCCCACCATTTTGTCAAAATTAAAAATGGTTTCGACAGCTTGGTGACTCCACTGGGGATAGTCGAGAGAGTCAGGCCGTAAATCAATTTTGTCCTTATGTTTGAATTTGCAAATCACCTTGAAAAATCATCATTTCTTTGCTGCATTTGTTTGCGAGTGCTATGGTTGAGCAAAATATTTTCCGCATTGCATTGCATGACCGTTGTGGTCGCACCTGTAAGTGGAGTGAGAAACTAGGCCTTCGTGAGGTTTTCACCTCCGCACGGGCTAGTGGATCGCTTCCGGGATACATCCGTACCTATGTGTTTCGTGAGGTTTTCACCTCCGCATGGCCATAGGGAAATGTATCCCCCTGAACCGAACTCGATCAATATGAGCCTATAATGGGTGATGACCGAGGAATCTGCGGGTTCAGGTACCTTTTCCATAGAGCAAGAACCTCATATAGTGAACTTTAGGAGCCTACCCTAGGTAGAGCCATCCCGAACCTTAGAGGCCACCTAGATAGGTATTCAATTGTT
The DNA here is from genome assembly GCA_020496765.1 of Gossypium stocksii. NCBI lineage: Eukaryota > Viridiplantae > Streptophyta > Magnoliopsida > Malvales > Malvaceae > Gossypium > Gossypium stocksii. The sequence goes on along the minus strand of CM035625.1, from coordinate 6,395,584 downwards.
TTTTGTTTGCCTTGTACTTTTTTTATGCGTGTTACTGACCGTTTGTATTTTGTTGTTGTCTTTGCATGACATTGCATTCTTGAAGGGGCTGTCAATCCAAATTCGATTGCTAAATTAGAAAGTTTGACATGGAAAACGATTTTCGTGATAAAGTGGAGGACAGTGCAGAAATCCGTAAATGGTCCGAGGAGCTACAACTAGAAAAAGGGGACAGTCTAGCTGAGGGATACACGTCGGAGTTGTGGGACTTCACCCGCATTAGTGTAACACAGAATGAACTCCAGGAGTTGAGAGACATATGGGCTCATTGGGGCAACGAGACTAAGCAGCTTTTCTACCGCAATTACGGTGATCTACCCCACCTGCTAGACATAAAAGTGGACAAACATTTGTTCCGGGCCATGACGCAATTTTGGAATCCTGCCTATAGCTGTTTCACTTTCGGGAAGGTAGATTTGGTACCCACTATAGAAGAGTATGCAGCCCTCCTTCGTTGTCTGAATGCCCAAGGTGACAAGGCTTATGTCCAAGTTACTAATGTCCCAACCTTTGTGAAGAAATTGATGAAAGTTACTGGGATGAGCGAGCAATGGGTTACGGCTAGAATTCAGCAAAAAGGGGATGGAAAATGTATTCCTTGGGCAAGTTTGAAGGACTTGATCCTAACACATTCGGATATGAAAAAGAAAGTCGATGTCTTCGCGTTAAGCATCTATGGACTGGTACTCTTCCCTAAGGCCTTAAGACACATCGATGAGGCGGTCGCAGACTTATTTGATCGACTTGATAAACATGTCACACCCGTCCCATCGATCTTGGCGGAAACATTCAGATCACTAAGCACGTGTCGAAGGGTAGGTGAAGGCAGATTTGTTGGGTGTGCGCAGCTACTGATGGTGTGGTTTCACGGCCATTTTTGGAAGATAGGCAAACCCTCCTACCAAGTCTTCCTTAAGAATTATTCCCCGTTGAAAGAAGAGGCAGCTGCGCAAAGAAGAGATGACGTCTCAGAAGAGGGGTGGATGGAAATTCTTCAAAATCTTCAAGAGAACGATGTTGAGTGGAGAGCTCCATGGATGATCCCCGACCAAATCCTTTATCGATGTGAGGCTTTTGATTGGGTGCCATTGCCAGGAATTTGGGGAGCCGTCGGATATGCCCCTTTGCTCGCATTGAGGAATATAATACTAACCAGTTCATCCCGGCAACATACGGGCTCGCTCAATATGAATTCTCGTATAAAGGGGACAATTACAAGAAAAAGATTCGAGAGATGACGGATGCTTGGAAGAAGACTATCCGGATGAAGAGAGTGGACACGGGTCCAATTACAACTCCGGAATACAGTGGGTGGTTTGACAGACGCGTTAATGATAACATCTCCAGGATAAATTTGGAGGGTGCTCGATCACTAGAAGAATGTCTGCGAGTGGTCCCGACGGAGCTAGAGATAATAAGGCAGGACTTCGAGAAGAAAAATTCTGAGCTTGGAAAGAAGATCGAGCAGTTGGAAGAGGAGAAAATGAATCTGAGACTAGATGTGGACGTCCAAAAGATGGAAGCCGAGAAATTGAGAAAGGGGAAGAGCAAAGCCGAGGAAGATCTAGATGGATTAAGAGCATACTATTAGAAGATGCGTCGGTCAATGCGAGATACCAGGTTGGGAAAAACTTCTAAACAGTGGCAGCAAGAAATTCAGGAAGAAAGAAATAGAGCTGACCGATGGGAAAGAAGATTCCACCAGACTCGAGCACGAAACGGGATATTAGAAAAAGGCCTGTCAGAAAGTCAGAATGAGAAGAGTGAACTAGAGGCTAGAGTGGCAGAACTCGAAAAGTCCCTTCACCAGCATAGGAGTCGTAATTCTGTCATGGAACTAAAGGCGAGTCTACACAAGATCGAGGAGATGAAAGGAAGAATGAAGCAATTAGAAACAGCTTTGCAGAATTGTGAGATGCGGGTTGAACTCCTTCAAAACAATGAAGAGCGTTGGAAGGAACAGCTTCACCACTCTCAAGGCCAAGTTAGGGACAGAGATTACCTTATAGGAGAGGCTGTGGCTCAAATCCGGGATGTAGCCGAGCACCTACAGACTTTGGCAATACAAGCTGACGCATTAAGTGTGATGTACGAATAAGGATCAAGCCGGGGACAAGAACTAGCCTCACTGCTTGCAAAAATTAAGACTTTAGGCGTTAGGGCAAAACCTTATCTGTAATTCATTTTATTGTATAAGAACTTTGTTTTCTAGTGAAGTTTTCTAAAAGGAATTGAATTAGAATTGATGCCTTCTTTGCCTTCATGCATTTGCATCACATCATATCATTATGCATTAAAGGCCATAAAAGGTTTCTAATTAATTAACTAAAATATTTCAGTAATCTGGAAACCAACACAAACCAACCTACTACGCACCCCTACGGCACAAGAAAAAAGTCAATGGATAAAAGACTTGAGAAATTGGAGCAAATGCAAAAGGACATACAGGAACAGATACAGTCACAGATAGAAGAGCGGCTCACCAGGATTCAGCGGGAGATAAAAGAGCAAATGATGGAGTCCCAAAGGGAGATGATGGGTCAGTTATCCCAATTATTGATGGGAAGAACAGATAAAGGAAAAAGTCCCATGGACAATATTGAGGAAGTTAATGAAGACCCTCAATACCCTTCTGGCTTCACTCTGACACACGTACCGGTGCAGCCTGAGATTAATATCCAAAGGCCGTCCATTGCAATTCTACCCCAACAGATTCAGACCGGAGCCTCCATACCAATGAATTTCCAAGCCGGCTCAGGCTCTAATCCTAACCCAAATCATCCACCAGTGCCCGATTTGGATGAAGTCGCAGAAGAGGAGAAGGCAAGGATAGATTCCCAAAAGCAATTGGAAGAACGGTGCAAATGGCTGGAGAAAAAATTTAGAGCTTTAGAAAGCGCTGATAGCCATCACAGGATCGATGCTAAAGACCTGAGCCTAGTCCCAGATTTGGTCCTTCCCCCTAAGTTCAAAATGCCTGAATTTGAAAAGTACAACGGAACGAGCTGCCCTGAAGCTCACATAACTATGTTTTGCAGGCGGATGACGGGATATGTCAACAACGACCAGCTGTTAATACACTGTTTTCAAGACAGTCTAACTGGGGCGGCCTCTAAGTGGTATAACCAGCTGAACCGCGCTACAATTAACTCATGGAAGGACTTGGCTCAAGCATTTATGAGACAATACAATCATGTGACGGACATGACCCCCGACAGGATTACCCTCCAGAATATGGAGAAAAGATCTAATGAAAGTTTTAGACAGTATGCGCAAAGGTGGAGAGAAGTTGCCATACAAGTTCAGCCGCCGCTTTTAGAAAAAGAAACTACGATGCTCTTCATTAACACATTAAATGCCCCTTTTATCACTCATATGTTGGGGAGTGCCACTAAGAACTTCTCTGATATAGTGATGACGGGCGAAATGATCGAGAATACCGTGAGGAGCGGTAAAATGGAAGTTGGGGAAAGTACCAAGAGATCGGCCCCGAGAAAGAGAGACAACGAAGTGAACAACACGAGCACATTCAGTAAGGGCCAATCTAAGTCACTCACCCTAAACCAACCAAAAACGGTAATCACCAGTCAACACAGCACCGTGAGACAAGAATCCAATGTGAAAGCGAACACAGAAAGGCCGCAGTTCACCCCTATACCCATGACATACAGGGAGTTGTACCAAAGCCTATTCAATGCCCGTATAGTGGCCCCTTTCTACCTGAAACCAATACAGCTCCCGTATCCCAAGTGGTATGACGCAAACGCCCAATGCGAATACCATGCAGGAATTACCGGGCATTCGATCGAAAACTGCACCGCATTCAAGAAAGTGGTAGAAAGACTCATCAAAATGGGGATTGTAAGGTTGGATGACCCAGCGACACCCAATGTAGCAGGAAACCCGCTCCCCAATCATACCGACCAAGGAGTGAATGGGATAAGCGAAAGCAAGAAAATTAAATTTGAGGTCGCAGAAGTCAGAACCTCGATGAGACAAGTGTGGAAAGAGATGGCTCGGAGAGGATTGATCGCTACGGGCTCGAGAGAAGGATCTGAAGAGAAGAAGAACTACTGCAAGTTTCACAACGAAGTGGGGCACGAAGTCCAAGAGTGTGTGGAGTTTAGGGGCATCGTGCAGGACATGATAAACAATAAAGAGATAGAGTTTTATGAAGAAACCAAACACCCTAGATGAGGGGATATATGTGCATCGGAAGGAGAATCGACGACAAGAAATCAAACAGTTAACTACCCCGTGGTTATCATATCAAGACCCAAGAATAATGAAGTAGGAGTGCAAATGCCGCCAAGAGTCATAATCCAAAGACCTGCCGTCTTCCCCTATAAAGACAACAAGAGGGTCCCATGGAATTACGACTGCAATGTGACGATCCTAGGAAAAGGGAACCTGGTTGACGCTTCAAGAGAAGACCAAGATGAAGGCTCTTATACGCATAACGGGAAACGTTATGACACAACAAGCGAGAAGGCACAACCTGTAAGAGGAAAAGCCCCAGTGGCCGACGAAAAGAACAACCAAGCAACCATATCTGAACCCCTTATCAATGAGCCAGTTAACGAAGAAGAGGCTAATGAGTTTTTAAAATTCCTAAAGCATAGCGAGTACAGTGTGGTAGAACAACTACGTAAACAACCAGCTCGTATCTCGATATTGGCCTTACTCTTGAGTTCGGAAGTCCATCGCAATGCATTGATGAAGATCTTAAACGAAACCTACGTTGCTAATGATATCTCCGTTAATAAGTTAGACCGCTTAGTTAGCAACATAAGCGCGGATAACTTCATTTTCTTCAATGACGACGAAATACCACCCGGTGGCAGGGGGTCGACTAAGGCTTTACATATTACCACACGCTGTAAGGGGTATACGCTGCCAGGCGTACTGATCGAAAATGGGTCTGCCTTAAATGTCCTACCGCTGTCAACACTAAACAGGTTACCCGTAGACAGCTCCCACATGAAGGATTGCCAGAATATAGTGAAAGCCTTCGATGGTACAGAAAGGAGAGTGATAGGCAGAATCGAAATACCCCTCTTGATCGGGCCGAACACATATGAGGTGGACTTCCTGGTAATGGATATCAAGCCCTCATACAATTGCTTATTAGGAAGGCCCTGGATACATTCAGCTGGGGCAGTGCCCTCTTCATTACACCAAAAGTTGAAGCTAGTATCGAAAGGGTGACTAATAACAATCAACGCTGAAGAGGATATCATTGCAGTTGTAAGCAATAACGCACCCTATTTGGAAACAGATGATGAAGCCATTGAATGCTCATTTCGGTCTTTGGAATTTGTTAATGCCACATTCATTACCGAGGGAAACAAGATTCTAATGCCGAAATTATCCAAGACCACGAGGATGGGTCTACAATTGACGATTGGGAGAGGGGCCCTACCTGGAAGAGGACTAGGGAAACATCTCCAAGGAAGGGTTGAGACACCGGCACTAAAGGATAAGAGAGATCGCTTCGGCTTAGAATTCAGGCCCGACGCAAGGCAAAGGAGGAAGGAGCTGGAAAAGAAACAAGAAAGAAAGAGAGCGCGGTTGACGGGGGAGGAAGTCAAGTGGGAACCAATGATATTCCCCCATATATCAAAAACATTTGTGTCCAGAGGAGTCATTCATCCTAAGAGAGGTACGCCAAGAAGGGAAACCATAGAAGAAAGGTTGGGAAGCTTAGACATCAATGCCACATACGAAGAAGAAGCTGAAGGAGGAAATTTGTCAGGCATCTACCCCTACGAACCCGGAAGTGTTCTAGATAACTGGATTGTGGAAGAGATTCATGTAGCCTTTAGGACTAACTCAGAGTAATGTCCAAAACACACTTATCGCTCTAGGCCTAGGAGTGATAAGAATCCTTTGTGAAATAGGCCTATGTTTAAAAACGTTATTTCAATAAAATGCACAGTTATTATCATTTTGAGCAAATGGTTCTTTCATTCTTTCAATTTTATTCATAATCATATTATACAAGCAATCAATTCCAAATTCTTCTACAGACATTCTTCTAAAGTGTTCTTTCATTCTTCATCCATGACCACACTGTGTAGATAAATATTCTTAAATTCTTTTGGTTCTGTTCCTTTCACCCGCATAACAGGTCCCCAGATATCAATGATATGAGTGATACTGCTAGTGACTCAGAGTCTCCTTTTGAGAGAGAGATGTGCATGGGGGATTCTCAGGATTTTGAAGATGACCAAGGTTGCAACCTATCCCCTGACTTGTTGAAGATGGTAGAACAAGACGAGAAACAAATCCTACCTCACCAAGAATCAGTAGAAATTGTAAGTCTAGGAGAAGGATAAGAGGTAAGGATCGAAACTTGTGTCACCATAGAAATAAGGCGAGACCTTATCGAGTTACTCCAAGAATTCAAAGATGTCTTCGCATGGTCATACCAAGATATGCCTGGGTTGAGCACTGATATTGTGATGCACCGACTCCCTATAAAGGAGGAATGTAAGCCAGTTCAACAAAAACTCCGAAGAATGATGCCCGACGTCTTGCTAAAGATAAGAGAAGAAGTTAGGAAGCAGTTCGACGCTGGATTCTTAAAAGTGGTAAAATACTCTGAATGGGTAGCCAACATTGTCCCTGTCCTGAAGAAGGATGGAAAAGTACGAATGTGCGTGGACTACAGAGATTTGAACAAAGCTAGCCCGAAAGATAACTTCCCGCTGCCTCATATTGACACCTTAGTGGATAATACCGCGGGATACTCGCTGTTTTCCCTCATGGACGGCTTCTCTGGATACAACCAGATCAAGATGCATCCTAAAGACATGGAGAAGACCACATTCGTAACCATATGGGGTACGTTTTGCTACAAGGTAATGCCATTCGGACTAAAGAATGCAGGGGAAACATATCAAAGGGCCATGGTAACCCTGTTTCACGACATGATGCACAAAGAAATCGAAGTCTATGTCGATGATATGATCGCAAAGTCTCGGACAAAGAAGGAGCATGTGCAAGTTCTAAGGAAGTTGTTCTCAAGGCTGAGGAAGTTTCAACTAAAACTTAATCCGGCCAAATGCATATTTGGAGCCAGGTCTGGAAAACTGCTCGGATTCGTGGTTAGTGAGAAAGGGATTGAGATAGACCCGGACAAAGTAAAAGCCATACAAGAGCTACCTCTACCGCATACCCAGAAGGAGGTTCGAGGTTTTCTAGAAAGACTGAATTACATCGCTCGGTTTATTTCGCAACTAACCCAGAAATGTGACCCTGTTTTTCGCCTCCTCAAAAAGCACAACCCAGGTGTATGGGATGAAGAATGCCAAAGGGCTTTCGACAAGGTCAAACAGTACTTATCCAAGGCCCCGGTGCTGATGCCGCCTAACCCTGACAAATCATTGATACTATATTTGGTAGTATTTGAAAATTCCATGGGATGCGCGCTAGGGCAGCATGATGAGTCAGGAAGGAAAGAGAAAGCTATTTACTATCTTAGTAAAAAGTTCACTGAATGTGAGGCAAGGTACCCGCCGATAGAAAAATTGTGTTGCGCCCTGATTTGGACAACCCAAAGACTGAGGTAGTATATGTTATATCATACTACTTGGCTCATCTCAAAACTTGACCCTTTAAAGTACATGATGGAGTCGACGGCTTTGAATGGAAGGATGGCCCGATAGCAAATCCTACTCTCTGAATTTGATATAGTCTATGTGCACCAGAAAGCAGTAAAAGGGAGTGCGATAGCAGAATTTCTGGCCAGTAGAGCTTTAGAAGATTACGAACCCTTGAACTTCGACTTCCCAAATGAAGACCTGAACTGCGTTGCTTCCACTGAAGAAGGTGTTTCGGAAGAACTTCCTTGGAAACTAAACTTCGATGGGGCATCAAATGCCGTGGGTAATGGAATCGGTGCCGTTTTAATATCTCCAAATGGAGATCATTATCCATTCACCAGTAAGTTGGATTTTGATTGCACAAATAACATGGCAGAATACGAAGCGTGCATAATGGGTATCCGTGCGGCCATAAAATGCAAGATCAAAATACTAGAGGTGTATGGAGATTCTGCGTTGGTGATATACCAACTCAAAGGAGAATGGGAGACCAGGGACCCCAAGTTGATTGATTATCGAAAACTGGTCCTTGAACTGGTTAAAGAGTTCGAGAACATCATCTTCCACTACCTTCCGCGAGACGAGAATCAGATGGCCGACGCTTTGGCTACCTTAGCTTCCATGATCAAGGTGAACAAGCAAGAAGATGTCAAGCCTATCCGAATGAGCATTTATGAAACTCCGGCTCACTGTTATGATATCAAAAAAAGTGAGGAAAAAGATGATCACCCTTGGTATCACGACATATTGCGGTACATAAAGAATCGAGAGTACCCGGACCACGCAAGCGAGAATGACAAAAGGACGCTGAGAAGATTGGCCATTGACTATGTCTTAGATGGAGAGGTCCTATACAAAAGAAGAAATGATCAAGTATTGCTAAGATGCGTAGACACTGTGGAGGCTAGAAAAATCTTGGAAGAAGTCCATGAGGGCGTCTGTGGAACACACGCTAATGGCTTCACAATGGCCAGACAAGTCATGAGATTTGGGTATTATTGGTCCACGATGGAAGGAGATTGTGTCAATTATGCCAAGAGATGTCATAAATGCCAAATTTATGGAGACAAAATTCATGTGCCTCCCTCACCGCTGCATGTCATGACTTCCCCATGGCCTTTCTCCATGTGGGGCATGGATGTGATTGGACCGATATCGCCAAAAGCATCCAACGGACATCGTTTCATCTTTGTAGTTATTGACTACTTCACCAAGTGGGTAGAAGCCGCCTCATATGCCAATGTCACAAAATCGGCAGTAAGCAAGTTCCTGAAGAAAGAGATTATATGCCGATATGGAATGCCAGAGAGGATCATATCTGACAACGCATTAAACTTGAATAATAGCACGATAGCGGAAGTCTGTAGTCAATTCAAAATCAGACACCACAACTCGTCGCCATACCGCCCGAAAATGAATGGGGCAGTGGAAGCGGCTAATAAAAACATCAAGAGGATTGTAGGGAAGATGACTGAGACCTACAAAGACTGGCATGAGAAATTACCATTTGCCCTCCTTGCTTATCGAACGTCGGTCAGAACCTCAACTGGGGCAACGCTTTTCTCTTTAGTCTACGGAATGGAAGCGGTGTTGCCAATCGAAGTTGAGATCCCGTCCCTTCAAGTGATGTCGGAATTAAAGTTGGATGAAGCAGAATGGATCCAATCTCGATACGATCAGCTGAACCTGGTTGAAGAAAAAAGACTAAGGGCTATCCGGCATGGTCAGATGTACCAAAAACGAATGATGCGAGCTTACAATAAAAAGGTCCGCCCAAGAGAATTCAATGAGGGTGACCTAGTCTTGAAGAAGATCCTTCCCATACAAAAAGACTTCAGAGGGAAATGGATGCCGAATTGGGAGGGGCCTTACATGGTGAAGAAAGCTTTTTCCGGAGGAGCATTAATCCTAGCTGAAATGGATGGGAGAGACTTGCCTAATCCTGTGAATTCAGATGCCGTCAAAAAGTACTTTACTTAAGGAGGGAAAGAAGCCAAAGCGATTCGAAAAAAAAAATGGAGAGGCCAAGGTGAAAACCCGCAAAGGGCACTTTGAGACCAAAGGGGATTTTAAGTTGAAAACCCAAAAACGGGCAACTAAAATTTTGAACATGGGACATGTGGTAGTCTTATCCCGAATTGGCAAGAAAGGAGAACAGTACACCTGAAGGCATCAACAAAATATACAGGGTCTCTTAAGCACATGTTTAGCTCGAAAGGGCCTTTGAGAAGCTGGAATAGTGAAGCTCGGGCTGCGATATCTGGGGCACCTTTTCGCCCTCTTATATTATGCCTTAGCAAATTCACTATCTTGTGTAATTCATTTAAGCTTTGCTAAATAAAAAGTCCATTTTGCCCATTGGGATAATCTCTTTCGAGCATTTTTATTGAAATCACAATTTCAGACATAATATTCACAAAAAAAAAGGGTTTTGTATATTACTATAAAAAGTCTCTAAATAGTACAAGAACCCGAAACAGGGCCACTAGTCAGAACTAACCAGGTTCAAAGATAGAAACATTGAATGAGATATAGTCCAAATTGTGACTATTTCTTCAAAATCTTCTGTCAAAGATACCAACAAAGCAAGAAAGCAATGGCATCAGTAATAGAACCTTAATAAACTATGAGCAATGATACCATAAGCCTTAAAAAGAGATCACCCTCATAACATTCATAAGCATTCACCTAGCTAGGGGCATCTGACTCATTTTGATCATGATATCCTAATCATTTGGCATAAGCATACACACATAAGGCCGACTCTACAGGTCATATCCCCAAAGGATGGTGTAGTAACATCGACGATTCTGAAGATTTGGCTTACCTGAAGTTGCAGGAGCAGATCGAAGATTTGAGTCTGGCATCCCTGATGTTGCAGGGAGCAGATTGAAGATTTGGCTTACCTGAAGTTGCAGGAGCAGATCGAAGATTTGAGTCTGGCATCCCTGATGTTGCAGGGAGCAGATTGAGGATTTCGCTTACCTGAAGTTGCAGGAGCAGATCGAAGATTTGAGTCTGGCATCCCTGATATTGCAGGGAGCAGACTGAAGATTTCGCTTACCTGAAGTTACAGGAGCAGATCGAAGATTTGAGTCTGGCATCCCTGAGATTGAAGGAAGCAGATTGAAGACTTGGCTTTCCTAAAGTTGTAGGAGCAAGTCAAAAATTGGATCTAGTGAAGCAGACTAAAGTCACAAGTCCTATACCCCTGAAGATGCAGTGGAATGGAAGGAGGCTAATCAAAGAAAGGCACTCAAAAAGCCAAGATTCAGCAAGACCGGGCAAAATTGGCTCTTTTAAAGTCTTTGCTCTATTCTCGTTACACGATAATGAGCAAAGAGGGGCAGCTGTAATGGTCAATTTTGGCCCGATTGAAATTGAACAGTAAAACCAAGTTATTTAAAACAGTCTAATGTTTACAAACATTCAGGCCCAAATTAAACCTACCCAGAAACTAAACCCAAATTAAGCCCCTACCGACCCAATAACCAGATTAATCAACCCCAAACCCAACACTACCCTAACCGGCCCCAAAGGCCCAAAACCTCAGCCTAGGTTTAGCCAAACGGGTTAGCCCTAGCGCCGCTACTGCCATCCCGTGCCCCCACGCGCGCTACACGACGTTTCAGCAGCCCCAGCGACCTTCAGCCTCCGTACGAGCCAGCGCCTCAGTAGCCACGTCCGCGTCCCAGCACACCTCTCGTACCTGCAAAAGCAAACGAAAATAAGCAGCAAACAGCAGAGAATAGGGACAAAACAATTCTCTTTTGTAATTTACGTTTTATTTTTTCCACAAATCGGTTATAAAAGGACCGAGACACAAATTGTAAAGGGGTTCACGATTTTTAACAAGAGAATACAGAAGCATTTTGCAATCGTTAGCCAAAGGTTGTTGTTTATTTTAGATTCTGCCTCTTTTATCTGCCGATCATTTTCGCTGTTCATTTTTTTTTCTTTTTATTTTCGAAAACTAAATCAAAGTAAGAGAAAGAAGACTTACCTTCGCGAGCGGACCGTTGAAACTCGCATTCCCTTCGTCGAAATCGGGGCCGAATGTGGGTTTCAAATGGAGAAACCGCTCGGATACCGCCTTGAGCAGGACCAGATGGCCCTCCGTTGATGAACCACCGCCTATCGGAGGCGTGCTGGGGTCGGATGGCCACTGGGTTTCGGCCTCTGTTCGGCCAAGAAAAGAGGGGAGTGGAAAGCGGCCAAAGCTTTCCTTCTTTCTTTGTTTTAAAGTGGCCCGATACCTTTAGGGTTAGGGCTTACTTCGGCATTTTAAAGGGCGCATAAAACGGCACCGTTTAGGGCCAATCTGATGGCTCCAAAACGGTGCCGCATTGGTATATTCGTAGGGGCCACCCGATGACCCGACCCGCGTAGGCTCAGGATCCGCGCATCAGGGTCTTTGAGGGTTATTTGCGCACTAAGTCCCCGTTGTTCGCCCCCACATCTAATGGAGCCCTTTGTTCATTTTATTTATTTTTTAATTTAGCCCCGGGATTCGCGTATTTTTGCAAATCGGTCCGCGCTAAAAATGCAGCTCTTCGGGCACTGGAATATTTCCAGTTTTAGTCCCTAAACTTCGCACGTGCATTACACCTAGGTCCTTCGGCCCTGTTTTTTTTTGTTTAATTTAACTTCTGACTTTTGTTTTGATTTTAATTTAATCCCCAATTCGTTTTTATACATTTATTTACTGGCCCTTTTCATATCTATTGTTGTTATTATTATTATTATTATTACTATTGCTTTTTAAAACCCTTTTTGTTTTGTTTATTTCAACCTCTTATTTAAGCTTTACAATTTTATCATTTATATTATGTTTTTATATTATTATTAACATGTTATACTTGTTATTTTTGTTATTAAGGTCATGTTATTATTTACCTATGTATAAATGTTTATATACTTATTATGTATATATTTTCAATATAATTTTAAAACATATATTATACGTGATGAAATTTTAATGTCATAGTTGTATATTATTTTATACTATCTCATATACACTTTAATACTTCTACATACGCATATTTTTGCATATTACGAGCATTTATTTTCTACATCATATCTATTATGTATATATTATGTTTTATACATTTTAAATACCTTTACATGCATTATTATTATTATTTCATTTTATTTTATTTCTTTTAATACACCTTCGTTATTTGTTTATACATCCTATATATTTCAATATTACATTACGAAAATATATCTTTATATAGTATATATATTTATTTTCAATATTATATATATATATATATTACGTTTTTATATATTATATGCACATTTTTATATTTTTTAATGTTATATTGCTCATATACTTTTATACTATTCCACGTATATCTTATTATAACCACAATATGTACATACTCTTTTTGAAATACCATATTTACATTATTTTTTTTAAAACTTCTCGTATGTTATTTTCAAATTATTTCACGAATTATTTAGTTAAATCACCTCAAATTATTTTGCCTCAAAATCGCTTTGTATTTTAATTATTCTAAATTATTTTATTATTAACCTAGATTGTTCTTCATGGTACCCGTTTTAAACTTATTCTTCATGTTTTAACTTTCTAAAGAGATTACATTTATCATTTTTTAAGTTCTCTTATATTCATTATATTTTTCCCGTTTGTTATTGTCTACTTAAATGGCTTACGCATTGCATTCTTGTCATTGTATTATGATTCAAACCCCATCGTACTCGAGCCTTTAACCGATGCATCATTTTTAGCCCGAATAAATTAAACAAACTCATTTTTACCAACGTTTTATCGTTTACTCGATAATTTCTCGAAAATAAGACAACATTTTATGCTTGGAAATTCGAAAAATCGTGCCCTAACATGTTGGGCTGCGTTTCTTTCGTTTGTTCAAGCACTAAAATATCCTTTTCGATTCCACTCGTATTCTTTAACTTTTCAAAGCAAGGCAATGTCCTCCGTTCGAAAATCCGAGAAAGCGTGCCCGTTGGATCGAATACGTTGACACCCTTTTATAATTTTCAAATGTACAAATTTTTGGGATAAGATTCGATCATAGGTTCGAGGGTAAAGGATCGTGTCTTAACGTGTTGGATGCGATGCTATATTCCCTTGAAACGAGAGAATCTTTCCGACCAATTTAAGCCGTTCAAATGCCTTAAAAGAAATCGCATTTCAAAATTTTCGACATAAGGACATTTTTGATTAATTTGGTACCAATTTTAGGCGTGACGGGGGATGCTAACCCTTCCTCGCACGTAATCGACTCCTGAATCCGATTTCTCAAAATTTTGTAGACCAAAAACAAATCATTTTAATAAATCAAAATGTTTTATTAAACTGATTTGAGGTGTTCCGACTGTACCTTGGAAAAGGGCCGGTGGCGACTCCATTTTTGAAATTTTAAAGTCGGTCCCACCATTTTGTCAAAATTAAAAATGGTTTCGACAAACCACATGAAAGTGTGGGGGGTGTCTTGCTACCGTAACTTATAATGGTAAGTCGAGACATATGTGTCGTCGACACAATACCATTGAAATAACTAACCTCAAACAAAGTTATCTCTATTGATTTTGGAAAATCGAAAAATAACATTGCGGATCCGCTAACTAAAGGCTTAAAACAAGATCATGTTGATAAAACATCAAAAGGAATATGACTAAAGCCTATGAAAACAAAAGGCGCTATGTGAAGGAAAACCTACCTAGTCGACTGGAGATCCCAATAACTAGATTCAAAGGGACAACCTAATTGCATAGACCTTGAGAGGTCAATGTAGGGGTACTTATCCCAACTCCATCCCAGCGATGTTAACAGTGACTAAAAATGGGATAGGTTAAGCAATGCTTTTAATGACCATTGTGTGTTTCGATGAGTCGAACAACATAAGTCACCTATGTGAGAGAAGTGGGGCCACTGTAAGGAGACTATTGGGGCATAGTTCTCTCAAACTCTTGCAGAACCAAGAGATGTTCACAGCTGTATGAACATACCCATGAGAATTAAAACCTTGCTAGAGAGGTAGTTGCGTGAGGTATATTATCATTTACACAAAAGGCAGAACAATTCAAGGACATCACCTCTATTGGTCATCTAGTAAAGTAAATATATTATCGCAAGGGAAGGTTCAAGTGTGGATCCCTACCTATCCTAAACAACTATCGATCGTAGATTTTATCACCACATTGAGTCAATGTTTTTTCAATAAAACTATCAATTTTCATTCATGTGGGGAATTGTTAGAAAAATTTCTTTTATGGGATCTTTTAGGCATATTCCCAATAGGTAAAGGTGGAGACTTGAATTACAAAATTATGGTTTCATATTTTACTCTATGTGACCTTTACAACAGTATATCATATGCTCAAAATGGTTGAGTAATGAATGATAAATTGATGTTTAAATTAAGCTACTTTGAAATATTATTGAGGAAAAGTAAAGGCTTAGATTCCACATTGGTTAAATACCAAAATAAGATATGTTTATATATGTGAACCCTCTTGAAGGGTAATTGAATGACTAAGCTTCTAACCTTGCCTCGCGTGCAGAGGGTACAGGTCCAAACCCGATAAGGTTGTGACACACCCGCACAACATGGGCGACACGAAATGTCCAGACTAGTCAAGCCAAAAGTTGAATTTGAATGTAGATGTGGATTTGGATAAGATTTGAGGGTTGTGGGTAGTTGGATTTGAATTTGAATTAATATTAAAGAGTTTTTATAGAAATAAAAAGGGATGATATGGTTATTTTTATTATTTCTTTTTTATTACGTACTATTTCCTTTGTTTTATTAAAAGAAAAAGGGACTACTCCCACTTTTGGTTGGTCCTTCCCATGTCTGTTTCTGTTGCTCCCCAAATCCATGTTGCCATTCCCAAGGCATTTTCAATTTCTTTTTTTTAATTGATTTCGCTTTGTGCCTTTGTTTCTTTCTTTTTCTTTTTGTTAGTTCTTTGTCCCTTAAATTTTGTCTTTCTTCTCCTTTAATCGTGGGGCTACTTTAATTATTGAGATAACCGTTCAATTTTCTTTGATTGCAAATCTAAGGGTAAGATGTTTAAGTTCATTATTTGTTTTATGTGTTATATGTAATCATGTTAGGTGCTGAGTTGCATTAAATCGGTATAGTGGGTATTGTGTTGATTCTCCAACGACTTGAGATTTGCGTAGTAGGCGTTTGTTTAGTTGATAAGCTCATGAATGTATTTTTTTTGAAAGGCCATTTTAGTTGATTGTGGGTAATTAAAGATTAGAGTTGTGTGAATCATTACTAAAATCAGTTGTGTTAATTGGCAATTTAGGTGTGGAATTGCTCGTGTTCGGGTTCGTTTTCAAAAATTACCAGTTGTGTGTAATAGCCTATTTTTAGTGAAATCAGAATAGTAGTTTCAGGACCACAAATCTGATATTAAAAATTTTATTTTATTATTTTTTTAATTTTGCAACATGATAGTAACATCGTATAAAAAATTTGTGAAAAAATTTTATCATTTGCATGCTTAATTTGATGAAAATGACTAAATTGTATAAAGTGCAAAATTTGAGTTTTATAAGTAAAAGGTGTCAAATTGCTATGAAATTGGAATATGAGTGGCCTTAGATAGTAATTAGATAATTAATATACTTAGTGGACAAAGATGGACATTATTTAAGTGATTTCTAAAGGTCTAATTAAAGGATATTTAAGTAATTTAATAAATAAAGTTAGTAAAATAATGAACACAAAGGCTATCATCTTTGTTTTCTTTCTTAGCCAATTTTTAACCTAGGAAAAACACCATTTTTGGGCATCCAAGCATTCAGACAACTACTTCTCTTGCATGTAAGTGTATTTTTGCTCGGTTTTTAATGATTTCTACATTTTTGGAGTCGTAACTTAATCTAGCTAGCCTAAGGACTAATTTGCAAAACTGTTAAAAGTCTAGGATTTTACCATGAATGCATGTTAGTTGTTTTTGATACTTGATGGATGAAAATGAAAGTTTGGTGATAGTTGAACAACTTTTGTAAAGGAAATTTTGATGAATTTGTCAATTAGGGATTAAATCGAAAAATAGAAAATTATTCATGGTGGAATTGTGAAATAAATGAAATATAGGGCTTGTCAAGGGCCTAGGTGATATTCGGTCATAATGGGTTGGTATTAAATTGCATGAATTTGCATTTTTATGAGTTAGGGACTAAATTATGTTGAATTTAAAATTTAAGGGGCAAAAGTGTAATTTTGCCAAAACATGATTTTTGGATTAAATTGAATAGAATGAATTTGAATGAGTTAAGTTTGATTATATAGATCAAGAAAAGCATCGTACGGATTTAGATTGGGGAAAAGAAAAAGTATTGGATTAATCTATCATTTTTCTCTGTACGTGTTTGAGGTAAGTTCGTATATTTAATTAGCATTGAGTTATGTTTGATTTAAATGGGTTCACATTATATATACTGAAGTTACAACTCTACAGAAATATCTAACGAAGTTTCAACAACTTTAACATCCCAAACCTTAGCAATATATAGGATACAAATGACATCTCATTAAGGGTTACCGTGTCTTAAGTGATGGTCTCGTACGTCCTACCAATGACTGAGTTTTCGGCATGTGTTGTGGTTACTTGACAGTTGTGTGAGCAGCACCGTGTAGCTACATCTTGACTGACAACTTGTGTGAGCAGACCTATTTATGGCTCAAGAAAAAGCATTAATATGAGATATGGGTTAGTAGTGGTTTCGACCACATATGGGCACTTAGTGTGAGAGATTCTCGTGTACCCGATATTATTCTAGTGGTTCAACGGGTATGAAAAAGAGCAGGTTTGACAAATTCTCCAATAAGTGATATTATGAAAGTATGAAAAGGTATGAGTTGTTAATAAATGAAATATGCTCAGCCATTTGTTGAAAGTATGAATGCTTTGAAGTAATATGTATAAAAGCTATGATGTTATAAGTTGATTTGTTATGCTATGTCATTTGCTAACTTGAAAGGTTGTTGTTGCTTAGACTAATGTCAAGCCATGTTGGATAGTTTCAAGTTTATTTTTATACTTATAATATGAAATAGTAAGCTTTGTTTATGAATTATGAACTTACTAAGCATTATATGCTTACTGCTTGTTATTTTTCCTTTGTGTTTCTAAATAATTGGAAGCTCATTAGGGTTGGAAGTTGTCAGAGATTTCATCACACTATCCATCACTTATATCAATATATTTTGAAGATTCTGAGTCATGGTTATAATGGCATATATAGGTGTTTTGTTTGATGAATTCTAGTTATTAAGTGTGGATTGTATATATATATGACATTGTGGTTGATGATCTATTTGGTATGATGTATATTTATGTGGTATCTTGTGTGGTTGGTAACTTGATATTGTGTTGGCTAAAATGATTATATGGAAGTTTTATGGAAATGTTATAATATGAGTTGGTGAATGGTGTAAAAAGGGATAGTCCATAATGTTGCTAATGACTTGATTTGGTAGTTTCAAAGTGATAATCTTTTACTCAATTTGGTATGGTATAGGTTTGTTGTAAATATGGCTATTTTGTATTAATTATGTATGCATATTTGGTTTATGAACATTGTGGCAAATATAGCATTGGGATGATCCAATTAGTAGTTTAGTTGTGGAATGAAATGGTTAGGTGTTTAAGTAAAATTTATTTGTTGAAATTGAGCTGCCATTTTGGCATATTGGTTGAATGGTTCGATTCTAGGTTGTTAAAGCTTGGATATGTATATGCAAACTGAGTTTTAAATGCTTGATTTTAGGTGCATTAGCTTGTGCATGAGTTATGAGTTTGGGTGAGAAAAATGGCTTGGAAATGACTTATTTTTTGTCCACACAGGTATAGACACAAGCGTGTGTCTCAGCCGTGTGGCACACACGGCCAGGCGACATGGCTGTGTGTCCCTTGTAGCTTTCAAAGGGTTACAAGTTAGGTTGTTACAAGGACTAGCACACGGCCTGGTGCATGGGCATGTGAGGTTATTTTGAAGGGTACATGGCTTGGAACACAGGCGAGTGACTTAACACTGTGGCCCAACTCAGTGAGTTACACGGGTGCAAACACGAGCTGGGACACGGCCATGAGCCCCTATTTCGAGTGCCCACCAGCCTAAGACACGAGTGTGTCTCTTAGGCTATAAGTCACACGGCCTGGCCACAAGGTCGTGTGACCCTTGCAGTTTGAAAAATTTTAACTTTTTTTGAAAATTTTCATATGTTTCTTATTTAGTCCCGAATGGTTTCCAATGTCTATTTTGGGCCTCAAGCGTAACAGCCCAAACCCAACCTAGACGTTATGACTGAATCTGAAGATGTCACAAAGAATGGGTTTTGAAAATGGAGTTGATATGTTAACTCTTCTCAGTCTATTATCACGAAATCTTATAACGAAAATCAAAAACATTAACTAATTATTTTCTTTGCCAAAACTTATCCACAGTGGAACCTTAATAAAATCGATACCTTTCAGAAACCCGATTTGTATTTTTAAGAAAACTTTATTAGTATAAAACCAAAAGAACTTTATTAGTATAAAACTGTTGTTATCATAAATCATTTTATCGAAGCATGCAATTAAACAAATATATAAAACTAAAACCAACAGTTATAAAACAAAAAAAAAGTCTAGAGAGTCCCAGAAATTACAAACTCTCAAATGTAAACCAAAATCATAAACAAACCATAAATAATTAAGTTTTAACAATTTACGGTCGAGTGGTCACCGTTGAGTCTCTGCTGCACCGCCCGTCTAAGTCTATGGACTACTTAACAAAATAGACAACAGATGTGAGTTTACGTAAACTCAGTGTGTAACCCAACAGAACTAAGCATGCAAACATACAGAATTGCAAACATAGTCAAATACAGATACGGTTTCAGATTCAGATATGCATAGATCCTAAACCCATCCACTACATACCATCTCCGACCATCCTATCACACTATGTGGGGTTAAAAACACTTATCCATCCCTACACACCAGATTGTGCCATTAAGACACATATCAGAATATATATATATATATATATATATGCATCCAAGCTGCCAAAATATAGGCGATTAACGCCAAATATAACACTTCCTCATCATAAACAAATCCCACCCGAAATCAGATAGAGAAATACAGATTAGATATGCTCAAAATACTTACATACAGACAACGGGACAGTCAGACATGCATTGCTTACACATATTCGGAACAGAATATCAACTACCAGATCCACAATTCTAGGGTTTGGTTAACCATTATTGGCCCCACGACAGGTCCACAGTCAATCGGAACGACCCACGCAGTCCTAGGGAAAATTTCAAAATTTACATGTCCGTGTGGCTTACCCTTGTGGCATGCCCATGAAGGCCCACACGCCCGTGTGGCCCACACGGCCACACTCAAGCCACCATACTATTCGTGTCTTGCATACGGCCATGCCTTTGTCAACCACACAGCTGTGTCTTCGCACACGGCCGGCCACACGCCGTGTGGCATCAACAGTGGCCTTTTTAGATTTTGCTAAAACCTCATTTTTTTACGTTTCAAGTACACACTTGGTATCAATCCGATGCTAAAGAAACGAATTTTAGGGAAAACAGCAAGAACTAGACGCTAATTTTCTTTGGATGAGAGAGAATTTTTTAACAAAAAGAAAATAAAAATAAAATAAATAAATAAATAGATAACTCACTAAATCCCCCAGATTACTCCCCACTAACCCACTAACAACCAACTTCTCATAATCTAGCTTTATCAAGACTCTAACTGAAAATCAAGCAAAAATAAATACCATCGCCCACACAGAGATTCGAACACAGGACCTCCAACATACTCACACCCTTACCAATCAAACCAGCAAATTCATTTTGATATAGTTTTACAAATAGTTAAATATAAGCCCATTGAATAAAGATAAGGTTTAAATCCAAAAATATACAAGAATTTGCTAAAGGTAGGGCTTGAACTAGAGACCTCTCACACACACCCAGAACATTTAGCCACTGAAGTAGATACATAATTGTGTCAGAGTGTTGCATCGAGGGCTCGTATAATGGACTGTATGTATATTTTTTTATTGATGTTGTTATGTTTTACCTTATGATTTATTTATGATAATAAATTGTTCACTATATGATGTTATGCTTCGGCAATGCTCCGCAGCCCTAATCCAACAATGGATACGGGCTAGAATTGTTACAGTATATAATGAGAAACCTAAAAAAAATTGAATGGCAAAAACCAAAATTAAGGCCTGTCGACTCCACACAGTCGCATGATAGGCCATGTACGATACACGGTCGTGTGCTAGGCTGTGTGTGGCACATAGTCTATGCCATTTTGGGCTATATGGGCCACACAAGCGTGTGTGGGCTTTATGCCAGTCGTGTGCGACACACGGGCAAGGCCATTTTTGGTTGTGTGGGCCCAAATTTTAAAATTTTTCCCTAGAGTCGCACACGTCGTCTCGATAGATTGTGGGCCTTTCGTGGGGTCGATATGTGTTTATATAAGTCCTAAAGCATGAAATCTACTAATCTGATAGTATGAATTTGACGTAAACAACACCTAAATACATGTAATGAGATGCAATATGTTTGATCTGTTATGTATAAGCACGTTTAATAGCTGTTATACAAGCATGCATGTGATATATGTTCTGGTATCTGTAATTCTATTATTTTTTATATTTTGTCTATATCTGGCTATGGGGCGAGTTATGTATTATGAGGAGAAAGTTGTATGAGGCGGTGACTTCCTAATATATTGGCAGTACTATTACAATTTTTCTGAAAAGTGTCCTAAGGACACTGAGTGGTGTGTAGGGATGAGTGAGTGTTTTATACCCCACATGGTGTGCTAGGATGATCGGAGATGGTGTGTAGCAGATGAGGGTAGGATTGTAATTTACATGTGACTCTGATTCTGCATGAGATGTTTGTCAGTATATGTTCTATTATGTATTAAATCTACGAATCTATTTCTGTTAAGTTACACACTAAGTTAAAAAAAAAAACTCACTTTCTGTTGTCTGTTACTTTTAGGTAACCCTCAGACTTAGCCAGGTCGATGAGACAAGAGCTTGGATATACCCACGATTCGGTAAAACGTTATTTACATAAATTTTCTTATTAAGAATTTTGTTTTGAGAGTTTTGTAATTTTGGGACTGTTGTAGGCCAATTTTGGCCCTAAACCCAATACCCAATACCCACTAAACTTAACCTAGCCCAGATCTAAGCCCAACAACTAAAATCAAAAACAAAAAATTTTCAAACCCTAGCCACCTAGGTCTACGCCGCCTCCACTGTCACTAGCCACCGCCCATGTCAGCACCGCCCTCCTCCACTTGCTCAAGTGGCCTGCAACAGAAATGACAGCATAAAAAAATAGATTATAATCTTGTAAAATGGCTATAAAAAGCCAAATCAAACCCATTTTGTCTACTTCAATTATCAATAGAAAAAGAGAAGCTTTCAAACACAAAGATATTCAATCCAAAAAAAGCAACCTGACTAAAAAGGAAAAATCAGAAACGGGCAAAAGGTTTTTTATTTTTTATTTTTTCTTTTTTCTTTCTTCGAAACTACTTTCGTAAATATACACAAATATTTTTTATTTTTGAACTATTTACATCTATATATCAAAAGTATTAAAAATACAAAAAAAAAGCAAAAAATAAAATTTTACCTTTTTGGGCTCCAGCCACCATGCACGGGGACGAGGACCATCAGAGTTTGGCCGGACTTCGGGGGAGGGAGAGAGCTCCTTTGAGAGATTTTTTATTTTTTCTGAAATAGGGGTTGAAATGAAAAAACAACAAAAAATGGGCTTATATAGAAAGACAAAACGGCGCCGTTTTGACTTATGGATCCAGGGCATAAAACGACGTCGTTTTGCCCTGGATCAGACCTATCCGAACTGACCCGCTTAGGATCTGCGTTTTTTTTTTAATGGAAGGGCTAATTGCGCTTTTAACCCTTCCGCTTTTTTACTACTGTGCAATTAAGCTTTTTCATTTTTTTATTTTGCCCCAGAATTTTATTCCATTTGCAATTCGATCCCCTGTGCTGCTGTGTGTTTTGAGAAGAGGGGTTATTTCCCGTTTTAGTCCCTCCGTTGTTCACGAGCATTCAAATTGACCCTTTTTGTCTTTCTTTGTTTTAATTTCGGCCCATATTTTTTGTTTGGTTTTCAATTTTATCCTCTAGTTCATTATTTCCATATTTTATTATTTGGTTTCTCTCCTATTATTATCACTGTTATTATTATTTATTATTATAATTATTTATAATTTTATTTCTCTTATTTTATCACTATTATTATGCTTATTATAACTTTCATACCTGTGGCATGTTTTATATTATTATTATTATTATTATTATTATTATTATTATTATTATTATTATTATTACTACTTCATTATTACTATTATCATCGTTATGATTAATATAGCAGTATTTCCTTTTTGTTTTCGTCATTAACATTATATTACTATTATTTATTTTCATCATTTTCATTTCATCATTACTAGTAACATATTACTATTATTATTATATTATACTTAGTAATTGTTTTAATATTACTTTTAATATTATATATATATTTTGCTTTACTATTATGTTTATTATTTATTATTATTACTATTATTATTTTCATTATTATAATTTTCATTATTCTCTTTTATTATTATTATTATTATTAATGCCTATTATTATTACTATTGTTAACATAGTTATTACATTTCTTTATATATTTACTTACTTAAAGTTACATATACATTTTTCTTATTCCATTTTAAATTTCATATTATTATTTTATTAACGCACCTATCCTGTCATGCATGTAGCACCGTATTTTCACACTTTACTACTCGCCACATTAATCTTTGCCCGATACATCAAGTTTCTAAAATAATTGATATTTCGTATTTAGAGATTCGAGAAAATCGTGCCCTAACTTACTGGGCTTCGGTTTTTCTCATTTAATCTAAGGAACGGGATATCATGTTAAAATCACAATTTTTGAAATAAAAAACTTATTCTCGGAGACTCGAGACGTCATGTTCTAACTTACTAAATATGGCGTTTTGTTGTCTCGAGATAAGATCTTTTGCAAATAAAGGCAATATTTGGTATTTGGAAATTCGTGAAATTATACCCTAACATACTGGGTTTCGATTTTTCTCGTTTAAACTAAATAACTGAATATCCTTTGAGTTTCAAATAAAAGGCAAGCTCGTTCTTGAAGGTTCTAGATGTTGTGTCCTAATTTACTGGATATGAAATTTTATTACTTCGAGGCGAGAGGATCTTTAACGTTCGCTTCAATCCATTCAAGTGTTTTTTTAAAGGAGGGATCGTATTTTAAATTCTTTCAAGTTTTCAAATTTTCGACACTAATGCACTGATTATTCAACTAGGTACCAATTTTGGGCGTATCGAGGGTGCTAATCCTTCCTCGTACGTAACAAACTCCCGAACCCATCTTTTTTATTTCCGTAGACCAAAATCATTGTTTTGATAAATCAAACTGATTATAGAAAACAACCACTTTTCGAGGTGACCCGATCACACCTCAGCAAAAATGATTGGTGGCGACTCCCGCATTTCTCTTTTTTATTTTCAAAATCCAAGTCGACCGCTAATTTTCAAAAAAAAATGGTTACGACAGCTTGGCGACTCCATTGGGGACTTAAAAAGAGAGTCAAGCCACGAGTTGATTAATTTTTGTCTTTTTGTCAAAAATTAAAAAATTGATTTTAATATACGATCCTTCCTTTACATTTCATTTGTTTTGTGTTACAGTCTTCATTATTTTGTTCATGTGTTCTTTATTTTCAAGCACTTGTATATACTGTTGCATTGCATTGCATGACCGTTGTGGTTATACCTCTTAAGTGGGAGTGAGAAGCTACTCCTTCGTAAGGTTTTCACCTTCGTGCAGGATAGTGGATCGCTTTCGAGATACATCCGTACCTATGTCTTCGTGAGATTTTCATCTCCGTGCAGCCATAGGGAAATGTGTCCCCCTGAACTGAACTCGGTCCATATGAGTCCATAATGGGTGAAGATCGAGGAATCTGCTGGTTCGGGTACCTTTTACTTTAGAATCAAACCGCATATAAAGAGCCCTAGGAGCTTACCCTAGATAGAGCCACGCTGAACCCTAGTGGTCACCCGATAGGTGCATTTTCTTGTTATTTATTTCTCCTGTGCTAACATGTTTTCTTTTGTTTTGATTGCATTGCATTGCATCATCATAGAAAAGAGGTGTTGATTCATATTCGATTTCCAAATAGGGGAGTTTGTCATGAGGGAACGGATTTCTTGATAAAGTGGATCATAATACGGTTGTCCGAATACAGTCCAAGTAAAGACTACGCGAAAAGGCTGATAGCTTATGGAAGAATACACAACTTTGCTTCGTTACCAGAGGATTTAAGTGGATAATGATTTATTTAAGAGCAATTACATCTCAACTTTCTTAAAGAAGCCAACGAGTATCGCGAGGATAAGTGAGCAATGAGTCGCAGCCCAGATCAAACAAAAAGGAGCTGATAGAGACATCTTTAACAAGTTTACCAGAGACGACCATAGCACCCGGATATGAAGGAAAAGATTAATGTCTTCGCTTGGACTATGAGGGCAAGACCATATATGTGATCCGTTTTATGTAAAGAAATATGTTTTTTAGAAAAATTCTTCTAATGGAACTGAATATAAGGTCGATGCCTCTTTTTCTTGCATTCATTTGCATTTCATGCATTTGCATTGCATCATTCACATTAGATTTTCACAAAAGGACCCTAATTAGGTAAATTTATTTCAGTTAACCTGGGAACCAACAAAAGTCAATCGACTAAGTATCTTTACGGTACACGGAAAAAGACCAAAGATATGGACCAGAGACTAGAAAGGCTTGAACAACTCCAAAAAGAGATGCAAGATCAACTACAAGCACAAATGCAAGAGCAGTCAGCTAAAATTCAACAAGACATGATGGACAAAATGATGGAGTCTCAAAGAAACATGATGACTCAAATAACTCAGATGACGCAACTGTTGAGTGGAATGATGGATAAGAGAAAAAGCCTCATGGTTAATGATGAGGAGAATACTGAGTACCCTCAATATCCCCCTAGTTTTACTCCACCCCATGTGCAAACACAACCGGAATCAACTGTACAAAGGCCCTCTGTCACGATCAGGCCTCAACAATTCCAAGCTGGTGTCTTAATACCCGTAAATCTGTAAGCTGGGTCAAGCTCTAACCCAGGAGATAACCTAGCTAATCCTAACGTCCCCGACCTAGATGAAATGACAGAGGGAGAAAAGTCAAAAACAGAATTACCAAAACAATTAGAAGACCGTTGTAAATGGCTGGAGGAAAAATTCAAAGCAATGGAAAGTGCTGAGAACCATCATAGAGTTGATGCTAAAGATTTGAGTTTGGTGCCAGACTTGGTGCTTCCTCACAAATTCAAAATGCCAGAATTCGATAAGTATAATGGGACCACTTGCCCTGAGGCCCATATTACTATGTTTGTAGACGGATGACTGGCTACGTCAACAATGACCAGCTGCTAATACACTGCTTCCAGAATAGTTTGGTAGGGGCAGCTTCTAGGTGGTATAATCAATTAAGCCGTGATAGGATCAGTTCATGGAGAGACCTAGCACAGGCATTCATAAAGCAGTATAATCACGTAACAGATACGTCCCCGGATAGGATGACTTTAAAAAACATGGAAAAGAGACCGAATGTGAGTTTTAGACAATATGCGCAGAGATGGAGAGAAGTCGCCACGCAAGTCCAACCACCTCTCACAGAGAAAGAAACCCCAATGCTCTTCATCAACACTTTAAAAGCACCGTTTATCACTCACATGTTACGAAGCGCAACAAAGAGCTTTTCAGACATAGCGATGGCTACTGAAATTATTGAAATGCAGTAAAGAGCAGAAAAATAGACACGGGAGAGGGTGTCAAAAGGTCAGCCCCAAGAAAAAAAGTGGATGAGGTGAATAATACAAGCACCTATAACAAGGGATATTCAAAATCGATTACTGCTAGTCAGCCAAGAGCAGTGCCTACTGGTCATCAAGGTTCGTCAAGGCAGGAATCGGGCACAAAGCAAAACTATGAGAAACTCCAGTTTACACCAATTCCAATGACGTATAAGGAGTTATACCAAAATTTATTTGATGCGCACCTTATTGCTCATCATTATCTAAAGCCCATGCAGCCCCATACCCTAAGTGGTACGATACAAATGCACAATGCAAATACCATGCAGGGATTGTAGGGCATTCGATAGAGAATTGCGCTGCTTTCAAAAAAGTAGTCAAAAAACTCATCCAAATGGGCATAGTGAAATTTGATGATGCTCCTAGTGCAGAACATTCGCTACCTAGCCATAGGGTAAATATGATAGGAGAGAATTAGGGAATGACAGCTTCTAGGCATCCGCCCTTGCATATTTTAGAGTGTTTTGGACAAGGGGACTGTAGAAGAAATCCCTGTATTTTTAGAGCTAATTTAGAGTAATATTCAGAACACGCTTATTGCCTTAAGCCTAGAGGTAATAAGAATCCTTTTGTGAAATAGGCTTGTGTCCAAAATCTTTATTTAAATGAAATGCATCTTTTTGAACGAATATTCATTCATTCTTTCCATTCCATACCATACAAGTAAATATTTCTATATTCTTTTGTTCTCTGTGCATTATTTTGTCCCTATAACAGGTCTCCAGATACCAATGACATGAGCTATGCTGCTACTAACCCAGAGTATCCTTTTGAGCGAGATATGTGCCTAGAGGGATCTCAGCACTTTGAAGATGACAGAGATTGTAACATATCTCCTAATTTGTTAAGGATGGTAAAGTAAGATGAGAAAGTATGTCTCACCTTATAAGGAATCAATGGAGCTTGGCTTGGCCTTTCTATATATAGGGCATAATACCAGAGGGCTAAAAAAAAGAGAAAAAAGTATCGATTCATCTTTGTTGTCGTCAATTACTTCGCCAAGGGGATAGAAGCTGCTTCATATGCTGATGTTACAAAGTCAACAATCAGCAAATCCTAGGTCAGTATGGAATTACAAAAACGATCATATTTGACAACGCTCAAAATTTGAACAATAGCACAATGTTAGAAGGTTGCAGTCAATTCAAGATCAAATATCGCATCACCCCTAAAATGAACGATACAGAGGGCGCAAAAAAAAGATCGTGATAAAAAGGACTAAGACTCACAAAGATTAGCATTAGAAACTGCCGAATATCTGTCTAGACCTCCACTGGGGCAGCACTTTTATTAGAATAGAGGTAGTTTTGCTGAATTGAAGTCAAGATTGCTTCTATCCAGATTTTGTTAGAATTGAAGATGAAGCCAAATGGATCCAATCCCAATGTGATCAGTAGAATTTGATCGAAGAAATGAAGATTCCAACATAATCAAATGTACAAAAAATGGTTTGCCCTAAAAAAATTCTATGAAGGAAGCCGAGTATTGAAAAGATTTTCCCTATACGAAAGGACTTCAAAGGAAAAAAGACACCAAACTGAGAATATGTGGTAAAGAAGGCAAGAACCTGCCTAATCTTATGAATTCTAATTTAAACAAGAAATATTACAAAAAAAAAAAAGAAGAAGAAGAAGAGAAAAGATACAGAGAGGTCAAGGCGAAAACCCGCTAAGGGCGCCTTGAAACCAAAGGGGTTTTGAATTGAAAACCCAAGAATGGGCAATTCAAATTTTTAAGTGGGCTATGCGAGAGTCTCGCTTTCTCTGAGTTAACAAAAAGGGAGAGATGCTACATCTTGGGGCATCAACAGAGTACTCTAGATCCCCCAAATACATATTGAGCTTAAAATGGTCACCAAGAAGTTCGTACAGAGAAGCTCAGGTTGCGAGGTCTGGGGCACCTAGTTTTCATCTCACCCATATTGAATTTGCTATCTTTGATTACTTTATTCTTTTCAAGATACGCTCCCAATCAATTTCATTTGCTATCTTTGATTAACTCAATTATTTTGAGCTATGCTCCTAATCAATTCCCTTCTTGTCAATCATTATGATCTTTTTCAAGCATTTCGCATTGAAATAACGATTAGTGGACTAATAACACTTTCACAAAAGAAGTTTCGCATATTACTCTGGAAGTTTCTAAATAATATAGGAACCTGAAATAGGACTATTTTTTAGAACTTACCAAGCCTAAGGGTTGGAAAGGTTTGAGGAAAAGGAGCCTAAATTGTGACTATCTCTTTAGATCTTCTGTCAAGGAGATCAGTTGAACGAGAAGACAAGATATCGCGTCAGTGATACAATCTCGACAAACAATGAGTAATAATTAAAAGAGGATTATGCTCGAAAAAATGATGTTCCACATTCATGCATACATATCTGGTCATGTCACCTAAAGAATAGTGTAGCAGATTAATTGATTAAAGAAGCCACAGATCCTATACCCTGAGTTGCAGTAGGACGGATTAAAATGACACAGATCCTATACCCCGAAGTGCAGTGGAAGGATTTAAAGATGGTACATCCTTAGGTCACAGACGTACCATGGAATAGGCCTTGAAGTTACAGTGGGGCAAATCATCTAAGCAAAATATAACTATTTCTTTGAGTTTTCTGGCAAATATACCAGCCGAGCGAGATGGCAGCATAATACATCAGCGATAGAACTTTGATGAATAGTGAGCAATGACAACATAAGAAAGGAATCATTCTCATTCCGTATTCATATGCATCTAGTTAGGAGCATTTGAATCATTTTGATCATGACATCTTAACCACTTAACATAAATTGGCTCATAAAATGAATTTCACGAGTCATGTTACCCAAAATGGTGTGACAAATCAATGAAGTTACATTCACACTAGTATCATTCATATTCATCTATAGGGGCGTTTGAATCATTCTGATCATGACATACTAATCATTTGGCATAAGCATGTGCCCAGAAACTGATCCTAAAGGTTATGTCCCTAGAAAACAGTGTAGCAAATTGAAGATATCAAACCTTATCCCTCAGAAGTTGTAGCAGAGCAGGTTGAAGTTGCAAGTCTTATCTCCCTAAAGTTGTAGCAGAGCAGACTGAAGATGACAGATCTTATCTCCCTAAGCAATAGGAAACAGGATTGAAGAAGCAGATCTTATCTCCCTAAGCAATAGGAAACAGGATCGAAGACAACATATCTTATCTCTCTAAGCAATAGGAAGCAAGATCGAAGACAGCTGATCTTATCTCCCTAAGCAATAGGAAGCAGGATCGAAGATGGCAGATCTTATCTCCCTAAGCAATAGGAAGCAGGATGGAAGATGACAGATCTTATCTCCCTAAGCAATAGGAAACAGGATCGAAGATGACAGATCTTATCTCTCTAAGCAATAGGAAGTAGGATCAAAGACGACAGATCTTATCTCCCTAAACAATAGGAAGCAGGATCGAAGATAACAGATCTTATCTCCCTAAGCAATAGGAAGTAGGATCGAAGATGGCAGATCTTATCTCTCTAAGAAATAGGAAGCAGGATCGAAGATGACAAATCTTATCTCCTTAAGCAATAGGAAGCAAAATCAAAGATAACAGATCTTATCTCCCTAAGCAATAGGAAGCAGGATCGAAGATGACAGATCTTGCCTCGCTAAGCAATAGGAAGCAGGATTGAAGATGCAGATCTTATTTAACTAGGCAATAGGAAGCAGGATCAAAGATGATAGATCTTATCTCCCTAAGCGATAGGAAGCAAGATTGAAGATGGCAAATCCTGTCTCCCTAACCAGTAGTGGAACATGATTCAAGCCACCATCCTATTGCCCTGACCAGCAGTGGAATAGGTTGAAGGTTGTAGATTTTGTCGCCCTAACCAGTAGTAGGGCAAGATCGAAGGTAAATCTTGTCTCCCTAAACAGTAGCGGAACATGATTTAAGTCACCATCCTATCTCCCTGACCTGCAGTGGAATAGGTTAAAGATTGTCAATCTTGTCTCCCTAAACAGTAGTGGAACATTATTTAAACCACCATCCTGTCTCCCTGACCAGCAGTGGAATAGGTTGAAGATTGCAAATATTGTCTCCCTGAAGATATAGAGGAGCAGGTTGAAATTACCAGCTTTCATTCTTTGAAATTCTAAGCTACAAATCTCTTTTCCCTGAAATTAAATTGAAGTTTCAGTAGAGAAGATCAAAGCTACAAATCTCTTCTCCCTGAATTCTCATTACCCTCGAAGTTCCAGTAGAGCAGGTTGAAGCTACAAATCCCTTCTCCTTGAGGTTATTCTTATCTCCTTGAAGCCCCAGCAGAGTAGGTCGAAGCTACAAATCCCTTCTCTCTGAAATTTCATGGGAGCTACAAATCCCTTCTCCCTGAAATTACATTAAGGATCAATCCTTATCTCCTTGAAGTTCCAAGTGGAGTAGATCGAAGCTACGAATCTCTTCCCCCTGAAACTACATTGGAGCATATGGAAGTGAAGTAGATCGAAGATAGCGAATCTCATAACCCTGAAGTCGCAGCGGAGCAGATTGAAGCTACAAGTCCTATCTCTCTGAAATAGTGACAAAGTGGGTCAAAATAACAAGATGTGGTGGACTGGAATGAGACTATCAGAAGAAGAGGAGCGCTAGAAAAGTCAAGATTCGACAAGACCGGGCAAAATTGGCCCTTATTTATGTCTTTGCTCTATTCCCGTTACACGATAATGAGCAAAGAGGGGCAGCTGTTGTAGGCCAATTTTGGCCCTAAACCTAGTACCCACTACCCACTAAACTTAACCTAGCCCAAACCTAAGCCCAACACCTAAAATCAAAAACAAAAAATTTTCAAACCCTAGCCACCTAGGTCTACGCCGCCTCCACTGTCACTAGCCACCGCCCACGTCAGCACCACCCTCCTCCACTTGCTCAAGTGGCTTGCAACAGAAATGACAGCATAAAAATAGATTATAATCTTGTAAAATGGCTATAAAAAGCCAAATCAAACCCATTTTGTCTGCTTTGATTATCAATAGAAAAAGAGAAGCTTTCAAACACAAAGATATTCAATCCAAAAAAAGCAACCTGATTAAAAAGGAAAAATAGAAACGCGGAAAAGGTTCTTTTATTTTTTCTTTTTTCTTTCTTTGAAACTACTTACGTAAATATAGACAAATATTTTTATTTTGAACTATTTACATCTATATATCAAAAGTATTAAAAACACAAAAAATAAAAGCAAAAAATAAAATTTTACCTTTTTGGGCTCCAGCCACCATGCACGGCGACGAGGACCATCAGAGTTTGGCTGGACTCTGGGGAAGGGAGAGAGCTCCTTTGAGAGATTTTTTATTTTTTTTGAAATGGAAGCTGAAATGAAAAAAAAACAAAAAATGGGCTTATATAAAAAGACAAAACGGCGCCATTTTGACTTATGGATCCAGGGCATAAAACGACATCGTTTTGCCCTGGATTGGACCTATCCGAATTGACCCGCTTAGGATCTGCGTTTTTTTAATGGAAGGGCTAATTGCGCTTTTAGCCCTTCCGCTTTTTTACTACTGTGCAATTAAGCTTTTTCGTTTTTTTTTATTTTGCCCCAGAATTTTATTCCATTTGCAATTCGATCCCCTGTGCTGCTGTGTGTTTTGAGAAGAGGGGTTATTTCCCGTTTTAGTCCCTCCGTTGTTCACGCGCATTCAAATTGACCCTTTTTGTCTTTCTTTGTTTTAATTTCGGCCCATATTTTCTGTTTGGTTTTCAATTTTATCCTCTAGTTCATTATTTCCATATTTTATTATTTGGTTCCTCTCCTATTATTATCACTGTTATTATTATTTATTATTATAATTATTTATAATGTTATGTCTCTTATTTTATCAATATTATTATGCTTATTATAACTTTCATACCTGTGGCATGTTTTATATTATTATTATTATTATTATTATTATTATTACTACTTCATTATTACTATTATCATCGTTATGATTAATATAGCAGTATTTCCTTTCTGTTTTCGTCATTAACATTATATTACTATTATTTATTTTCATCATTTTCATTTCATCATTACTAGTAACTTATTACTATTATTATTATATTATACTTAGTAATTGTTTTAATATTACTTTTAATATTATATATATATATATTTTGCTTTACTATTATGTTTATTATTTATTATTATTACTATTATTATTTTCATTATTATAATTTTCATTATTCTCTTTTATTATTATTATTATTATTATTAATGCCTATTATTATTACTATTGTTAACATAGTTATTACATTTCTTTATATATTTACTTACTTAAAGTTACATATACATTTTTCTTATTCCATTTTAAATTTCATATTATTATTTTATTAACGCACCTATCCTGTCATGCATGTAGCACCGTATTTTCACACTTTACTACTCGCCACATTAATCTTTGCCCGATACATCAAGTTTCTAAAATAATTGATATTTCGTATTTAGAGATTCGAGAAAATCGTGCCCTAACTTACTGGGCTTCGGTTTTTCTTATTTAATCTAAGTAACGGGATATCGTGTTAAAATCACAATTTTTGAAATAAAAAACTTATTCTCGGAGACTCAAGACGTCGTGTTCTAACTTACTGAATATGGCGTTTTGTTGTCTCGAGATAAGATCTTTTGCAAATAAAGGTAATATTCGGTATTTGGAAATTCGTGAAATCGTACCCTAACTTACTGGGTTTCGATTTTTCTCATTTAAACTAAATAACTGAATATCCTTTGAGTTTCAAATAAAAGGCAAGCTCGTTCTCGAAGGTTCTAGATGTTGTGTCCTAACTTACTGGATATGACATTTTATTACTTCGAGATGAGAGGATCTTTAACGTTCGCTTCAATCCATTCAAGCGTTTTTTTTTTTTAAGGAGGGATCGTTTTTAAATTCTTTCAAGTTTTCAAAATTTCAACACTAATGCACTGATTATTCAACTAGGTACCAATTTTGGGCGTATTGAGGGTGTTAATCCTTCCTCGTGCGTAACCGACTCCCGAACCCGTCTTTTTTATTTCCGTAGACCAAAATCGTTGTTTTGATAAATCAAACTGATTATCAAAAACAACCACTTTTCGAGGTGACCCGATCACACCTCAGCAAAAATGATTGGTGGCGACTCCCGCATTTTTCGTTTTCATTTTCAAAATCCAAGTCGACCGCTATTTTTCAAAAAATATGGTTACGACAGGGACTCTTTGAACTTTTGGGTTTTTGTTTTGGTTTGGATTTTAATTTGAGATTTCTAGCATGATGTTTGATAAAAATGATTTATGAAAACAACTATTTCTTTTGCAACTAACCATTTTTGAGAAAAAAACTCGATTTTTCAAAATATAACAACTTAACAACTCCTGCTGTAAAATTATTAGATTTATTTGAAAATGTAAACAATCGAAGGTTTTTAACTAATAAGTATAGCAATACGTTTTTAAATAAAATGGACGCTTTTAGTAACAAAGATATACAATGCTTTCAAAAAGAAAAAGTTGGATTTATAATTTTTCTTCGCAACATTTTCAAATTCAACCATAACATCTAAACTGGATTTGGGGTGTTACATAACTTATAACCTGTCATTTGTCATGATAAAAATCTACCATGTATAACTGTTAACTATATTAAAAAATTAATTCAAGGCAGTTTTCTTATAAAAGTGTAGTAACAGAATTGGAATAAATATTTTTATATATTTTGTTAATATACCCAGCACCCTCCTCGTTACAATTTTTAATTTTGTTTAATATAAAACCTAATTTTTAATAATTATAATAATACGAGATAACACAATACTAACAATATATATTACTTAAAAAAACATTTTGCTATATTTAAATCATTAATTAATTTTAAAATTATTTATATTTATTGTTTATAATATCGATGCATTTGGACTTATTTTATTTTCAGCATATTATTATATGATATATAAATGTACTTTATTTTTACATTAATTTTTCGCATGTTATGTAGCTCTAAATGTGCATATAGAATAAAAATACAAAAATTAAGATTAAGTATAATTCGACCTATAATTAAGTTAAATAAACTATTAGAAATACAAATTATAAGGAAAATTGACACTATTGTATATATTTAATAATTTTTTAAACTTAAAATATATTTTTAAAAATTAACTTTTAATGTTGACAATATTTGAAACTTACAATATATTATAAAAACATTACAATATTAGTACACAAAAATAACTCGAGCATAGCATGCAAATCCAAATTAGTTGTTTACTAATGCATTATGTACTGTTCATTTAAAGTTACCTATTATTGTAGGAGCCCAAATCTGCCAGGGCCCATGCAAACCAAATAAAATCAAAAAACAAAAATTAAATAAGATAGTCAAATATCCATTTACATCAAACTTCACAACCCAATCAAAACTTTTGGTCCAAATAAACCCAAACTAAACATCAGCCAACCCAATACATTAAAACCCAAATGGCACATTAAACCTAAACTACCCAAACCTATTTTTACAAACCCAAAGACCCAATTAACTTTTAAGCTTAGCCCAAACTCTGGCCCACTATTCTAAAACATTTTTAACCAAACCCTAGCCTCCAAGCATGTACAGCCGCCGCACCTAGGCTCTGCCCATCAGCCTCTGCCTCCTCGAGCGCACCGCCAATGCCTTGTCCCAAGGCCTGGCTCTCCTGCTGCCCCGTTGTCCCATCGCCTTCGTCAACACCTGCAAACAGCAAAAAAAAGGGGACAAAAAGGACAACAAAAAACAGAAGGCAAGGGCAGTAGCAAAATGGGTATCTCATTTTTTGCTATTAAAGCCAAGAAAGAACGATGTAATGGGGGGGTTCAGATTTTCATTGATCGATCTCATTCGGTTTAAACAGAGACCGAAAACCATTGTAAAAGAAAGGGATCCCCATTCTT
Source organism: Gossypium stocksii (assembly GCA_020496765.1). Classification (NCBI taxonomy): domain Eukaryota; kingdom Viridiplantae; phylum Streptophyta; class Magnoliopsida; order Malvales; family Malvaceae; genus Gossypium; species Gossypium stocksii. The sequence continues at coordinate 6,360,000 of CM035625.1, read as the reverse complement.
GTATTAAGCATTCACGAACACAAGCAAAAGAGGCAAATAAGAAAATAAAAACAAAATTTTTCAAAGGTGATTTTCGGATTTTTTTTCTTTTTGTTCTTTCTTCCGTTTTCCTTTTCGAATCTACATTTCTTTCTGATGCATGTGAAAAGAAAAAGAAAAAGCCTACTTGCTTATAGTACTATCGTCAAAAATCATTGTTGCTTCGTCGTAATCGGAGTCAGATAAGGAATCTAAGGTGCGCATGAGGCCAGATCTTCTGATCTGCTTCAAGCTTGGCCTTCGCATGAGGCCGTTCGCAGTTTTAGCGGCGGGTTGGTTGATCGGCAGCCCTTATGCCTAGTTCGACTAAGAAAGAAACGAAAGAGGGGCTAGGGTTCTGTAATGGCCGAATGTGCTTAGGTAAATGTGGTTTTATGGTTGAGGAAACGGTGTCGTTTAAGGTTAATGTTAATAACCTTCAAACGACGTCGCACAAGAGAACTCATATAGATTGACCCGTGACCCGACCCAGGCCTTCGGAGGTCCGCGTGTTTTGTTAATCTTTGAGCTATTTGCGCTTTTGATCCCTCCTTCTTTCATGCGCCTTCCAATCCGATCCCATTTGTTTGTATATCTAAAGTCCACCCGTATGATTTTGTTTTTAGTTTCACTTAAGTCCCGTGCGAAACGATGCGTTTTGGAAAGGGGAATATTTCCCCTCTTACCCTTCGTTCCTTCATACGCGTTTCAATTGGGTTCCAGTTCCCTTTGGATTTGGCATTTAATTTTATTCTACTTTCGATTGGGTCCCCTGGTTGCTGAAGCGCTATTGTTTCAGGAATAAAAGGGGGTTATTCCACACTCGGCCCCTGTTTATTTTCATGCTTCACGTTTTAGTCCCGATTCATTTATTTTATCACGTTTTCTACCTTTAGTTTTGCTGTTGCTTTGATTTAGTCCTTAATTCTTTTTGCAAAATGGTTATTTGTTTATTTATTTGAATTTTCTGTTATATTAAATCGTCCTATTATTCATTTTAAGTTTTTATACATATTATTTATTTTATACATTATGGGGTTTAAATTACTTTTACATATTATTTATTTTAAAACCTTTTTATATTATTTCAAATCATCTTACATATTATGTTGCTTTGCGTATTGTTTATTTCCGACATTGTTCTACATATCATTTCTAAAAAAAAAAAAAAAATTATTTTATATTATCTACTTTAAATTGCCCTATATATCTTTACTCCAAATTTGCTTTTATGTATCATTTAGTCGAAATTGTTTCATTACTTATTTTTAAATATTTTATATGCCTTTCTTTAAACTTCATTTATTTTGATATATCTTTTATTATTCACATTAAGGTTCTTTATATTATTTATTGCACACTTTAATATATACACATACATATACGTATTATTTATTTAATTTATATATATATAATCTCTTTTAAAGTGTTTATTGCTGATTATTTCTAAAAATATTTTTTCATATTATTCATTTGAATCTCATCCATTAGCATTTTAAAATTGTTACACTTTATTAAGTACGCTTTATGCTATTTGTCCTTAAATGGTGTCTATGATATTTTATTTGCTCGTCTTTAATTACTAATATTAGTATTTTAAATGATGAATATTGTGTGATTGATGTTATTCCCTATATTATGATTCATTTATTTGTATCTACTTATTATTTTCATTCATAATATTTGCACATTATTATCTCATGTTCCGTACACATCGTCTCATGTTCATAACTTCGCTTTTACTATTCTGTTTTGCATATTTATAGTATGAATTCGTGTTACATTAATATTTGCTAGTCAAAAATTATGTTTTTTTTTTTTTACAATACTTCGTGTTCAAAGATTAGAGATAATCGCGCTCTAACTTACTGGGTTTCGATTTTCCCCATCTAGTTTAAACCATGGAATAGCCTTTAAAATCACAATTTTTGAAATAAAAACTTATTCTCAGAGACTCGAGATGCCGTGTTCTAACTTACTGAATACGACGCCTTATTGTCTCGAGATAAGATCTTTTGCAAATAAAGGCAATATTCAATGCTTAGAAATACGTGAGATCGTACCCTAACTTACTGGGTTTCGATTTTTCTCGTTTAATCTAAATAGCCGAATATCCTTTTAGATTTTTAAATAAAAAAAGCACGCTCATTCTCAAAGGTTCTAAATATCGTATCCTAACTTACTGGACGTGATATTTTATTGCTTTGAGATGAGAGGGTCTTTAACGTTCGTTTCAATTCATTCAAGCATTCTTTAATAAAATGAGAGATAGTATTCTAAAATTCTTTCGACATTTCAAATATTTGACACTAAGGCACTAATTAATCAACTAGGTACCAATTTTGGGCGTATCGGGGGTGCTAATCCTTCCCCGAGCGTAACCGACTCCCGAACCCATCTTTTTGATTTCGTATACCAAAATCGTCGTTTTGATAAATCATAATATTTATTAAAAACACCCACTTTTCAAGGTGATCTGATCACACCTTAGTAAAAAGGGATCGGTGGCGACTCCTGTTCATTTTCAAAATCCAAAGTCGATTCTCGTTTTTCAAAAAAATGGTTTTGACACCTATGTTTAAAATTATGAAATTTATTAATATATTAGTTTATAATAATGTGTTTTTTTAATATAATGTCTAGAAATACTAATAATTTTTGCCTAATTTTATTCCTTTCCAACATTTAAATAGGAAGATAAAACGTGTTTATATGTGCTTGAATCTACATCCTATTTTAAAATCTCACGCTTTTCTCATTTATTTAAAAAATTAAAATAAAATAGAGTAATTAAATGATATTTTACAATTTTTCGTAAAAATTAATAATAATTAAATTAATATTTTATAATTAAGTCACTGAAAAATACAATAGTTTAATCACCTCTACTGTACTTTATTCATAATATATTCACATATTGCGGACCAATTGGTGTTGGGCAACTACGGTCCATAAAAACGGGTCAAACATTAAAAATGATGACCTATAAAGTATGAGTATCTTTGTTTTTACTGTAAATTATATATTTTACTATCAGATTAATGTTTAGTGGTCACATTTAAATGCACGGTAACATGTGCAGTATATTATTTTTTAAGGAAATGTGCAGTATATTATTAAATATTTAATATCGGAGTTTCATTTGTTTAATAAAGTATAGTATGTTATATAATATCTGTCAAAATCATTTTTTAAAAAGGGACCGTCTTTTATTTAAAACGAAAATTAGAGTCGTCACCGATCTTTTTTATTTAAGTGTGGCTAGATCATCTTATAAAAAATCGTTGTTTTATTAAAATATCAATTTTGGCCTACGAAATTCGAGAAAACGGGTTTGGGAGTCAGTTACATACGAGGAATGATTAGCACCCTCGTAACGCCCAAAATTAATACCTAATTGATTAATTAATGTCTTAATGTCGAAAATTAAAGATTTTGAAAGACTTTAAAATATGATCCTCTTTTTTTTTTTTTTTTAAAAAGGTGCTTGGATGAATTAGAAAGAGTGTTAAAGGCCTTCTCATTTCGAGATCACAATGTGTCACATCTCGTAAGTTAGAACACGACATTTGAACTCTCAAAAATAAGCTTGCATTTTAGATGTTTTATTAAATGTATTTAGATTTTCAAGAGGATATTCGATTATTTAGATCCAATGAGAAAACCAAAACCCCGTAAGTTAGGGTAGGACCTTTTCAAGTTTCTAAATATTGAATATTACCTTTATTTTTATTTAAAAATTCATGTATTTTAAAATTTAAAATGATATTTGACTATTCGAATTTAACGAGAAAATCGAACCCCGTAAATTAAAGTACGGTTTCTCGTATTTTTAAAACGCGTAATATTACCTTACTTGAAATTTTTTGAATAATAGTGAAATGGCACGTCTTCCTCCTATTTGGGATAAAAACCCAACGCATGGTGTAATAGTGATGAAACGATACGAATGGTTATACGGGAGAATGATAAATTACACGTAAATGGATGAGATAACTAAATAACATCGAATTTAAATATTAGAAAGGATAAAACGAATAAATCAATAGGCAAAACAATTATAAATAATATTCAATTTAAGTTTTAAAAAGGTCATAGAATAATAAACAGATATATATGATATCAAATTTAAATCTTTAAATAGTAAAATAGTAAAGATGGGATAAAAAGATAACGATGATAATAACAATCAATGGATAAAAAATATACAAAATATAGCTATGTTACTTTAATATATGAAAACCAATAATAAATAAATGTGTGAATGATTAAATAATAATAAGAATAAAAAACGAACATCATTGAATATGTAAAAAGAATAAATAAACGAATAAATCCACTAAATATGTAAAATATGTTAAAATTTGAAAATTAAAAGAAGGATCCATTTGAAATTTAAATAATAATAATAAAAAGGTCTAAAATAAGAATAGACTTCCAAGGAGCAGAGTGTAATGCACTAAAAGGCTGGGGATTAAAAAGAAAATATTCCTTTATCCTCCTGCGTGCAGTTTCCTTTGGCAAGCCAAAGGGCCGAATTAAAAATAGAGTAAAATTAAAGAACCAAATCATAAAAAGGAAATCGGGACCAAATAAAACGCGGGCCATAGATCGAGGATCGATTCGCCAAATAACCCAAATTCTGGACACACGTCTAGCGCTGATGGCTTGAGGATCAATTTGAAACGCACACAAAATCTGCGGTCCAATAAAAAAAGAACTGAATTCGCGCCCAAAAAAGCAGAGGGACCTGCGGCATATACAGCCCGTCGATCAAAAACGCGCGGATCCCTCCCAGTGGGTTGGGTCAACACGCAGATCCCCCTTTTTCAAACGGCATTGTTTTATTCTCATTATAAAAACTAAAATTTTTTTACAGAAATTTCATTTCTGCCAAAAAGTTTTAAAAAAAAAAACTTAAAAAACTTCTTATTTTCTCTACTTTTCCCTAGGACGAACCCAGATTTCGGCCAAGACACCAGCGGGCTCGGGCAGTGGCTCCGCCGTAGCTCCACCGCAGCTCCGCCGTGCTAGAAGCAAAATGTCTCAAAATTTTCTCTTTTTTATTAAAAATTCTTTTCTAAACCCTAACCCTATTTGGGTATTTTGGGGCTGAAATCAAAATGAAAATAAATAGGAGAGATTCATAAAATGAAAGGGGTTTCGACGCCTTTCGGTCCCTCGTCCGAACCGCTACGTTTCTAAGGTATTCAAACCTTCATCGGCGACCACACCAAGCGACTCAAGTAACCCTTTTTACTTTCTTATTTTTGAAACTAAAAAAATGAAACAGAACGACAATGAAAGAAATAGGAAAATAAAATGCAACCTTTTCTTTGCCAAATTGATTTTGATTTCTTTGTATTGTTTTTTTTTATTTCGTGTGTAAAAAAAAAAAAAGGAGCTCTACATCCGTTCTTGGCCCTTTTATAGCCGAGAGAAATAAATGCAATTTTTTTGCTGTTAGTTAGTTAGAAAATCCAAAATACAATTTTCTTGCTACCTCTGTGTTGTCATTGTTTTGCTTGCAGGTCTGATCTCCGTACGAAAGCGTGGGTTGCGGAGTGACGTGGAGGCCCGAGGGAGTAACGGCGGCACCAAACTGTAGGGGCTAGGGTTTTCTGTGAATGTTTTAAAATTTGGGTCATTTTGGGCCATGTAACTTTGGGCTTAGGGTTTTTTATTAATTTGGGTCTTAGGTTTAGGTTTTATGTAATTTGGGCTTGTATGGGTAGTTGGCCTTGTAACATTGGACTTTTAGACGTTATTAACTTATTTGGTTTTATTAGTATTCTAACGGGCCGGGCAATTTTGGCCCACTACAATATCTATAACTTATAGAAGTATTGGAAATTATTAAATTTTATTTAATTTAAAAATAATTTTAATACACTTGCCAATAAATGATTGGATGGATACAAACGAGATGCACATGGACGAAACAAAATTTTGTTTCGCTACCCATTTGTCCAATAGTGGTAAAACTGATGGGTTTACTTTTTCCACTACCTAATAATGGAATTGAAATTTTAGAAAAAGGCAAATCAACAAAACAAAAATCAACCATGTTTACCTCAAAATGTCACAACACTTATTAAATTGGATTCTTAAGTTAACTCAATTTAATAATATGATATTCTGCTAATCCCAAGGCAGTTTCATTAAATTTTCTAAAATTGGATTCTTAAGTTAACTCAATTTAATAATATGATATTCTGCTAATCCTAAGGCAGTTTCATTAAGTTTTCTAAAAGTTAGTCAATAAGAACATTGTCAAATTTGATTCCTTCTACAAAGTCATTGTCAAATTTAATTAGTTCTACAAAGCCATTTGGATGGTTAATATATTCTTCAAAATTCAACCATAACATTTGAATCGAGTTAGGAAAATTATAGTTGAATCCTTCAAGATTTTGAAATATTAAACAACATCAGCTTTTTATCCCTCACTAATAATAGTTTTAATGGTCATATTCCATCTAACTTTGTGTCATTTGATGAAAATGGAGTATACTTCTCACTCCCAAAACAACGTTATTTACTAAAAGATCCTATTCTTGGAGAAATTTGTAATTTAGCCCTTAATCCAAAGAAATGAAAGAACTATCTCCATGTATTGGGAATAGAACCCTTAATATCTCACTAGTTTTGCCCAATAATCCATGGTAGATGAAGCAACTTTGCAATTTAATCCAAAACCCTCAATTAACTCAAATTTTCCTCTCTTTCAACTTAATCCAAGCTCATTCAAAACCTATTAGCTACCAGAAGCCTAGCAATTACTTCTCAAACTCTTGAATTAGAATTTTCCATATGAAATTCGCCATAAAAAATTTAATTCTCGATAAACTTTTGCAGTATTTTATCAAAGTTTCATGAAATTTAATATATTAACTATTGTTTTTCACATAGAAGGAAAGCACATGTAACATCCTAATTTTTGGGACTTAGTAATTTTGTGTGATGTTTTGTAAAATTTTAAAATGTTGAGATGTGGTTGTGGAATTCATGTTTAGAGTGTATAAGTGGGCCTATGGAAGGCCCATGAGTTGGCCAAAACCCGGTAGAATTTTTGAATTTTGGACTTAAAGAATTAGGGGCTCTGGATAGAAGGCCTTATTAAAATATGTGGATAAAATGTATCACAAACTGAGCATTGGTAAAGTGGCTAAGTAACGCCACTAGTCTCCTAAAAAGGTGGCGTGAAAATGAGGAGAGAAAGCCAAGGTTCGAATCATGGGGTAGGTACCAGTGGCGTTTATTTTTTTATGTCTTGTGTATGCAAGAGTTTGAAGTTGAACGGAACTCTGTTGGCTAAGGTTTGAATTGGTCATGAGCTAGAATCAAGGAATGATAAGGGGGAGGATAATGGGGAGAGATTTTAGGAGAATTTGAAAGTAGAGAAGTGGTGGCCGGCCAAGGGGGGTGTGTAGTGCTAAATCGGCATTAGAATTAAGTTTTTTCATTTTTTTCCATTCATTTCCCTTGTGCCGTTTGATACACATCAGAAATTCCTCTCATTTTCTTTCTCTCTTCTCTTCTATACTTTCTATTCTCTTGTTTTTCCCTTTAACATCTAGAAAAGCCAAACCATATTCACCTCCCTCATTCTCTTGGTAGCCGAACACTAAATAAGCCAAATCCCGAAAAAGTACTTTGTGCCGATTTCTTGTAAGCTAAACTATTCACGATCTCTTCATCTCTTGTAGCCGAATCTTTCAACCTCTGAGCCTTCAACCCATACCGATTAAATCATCATAAAAGTTCCATCCCAAAACAACTTCTTCTCTCATAGATTAAAAGCCGAAAGCGCAGCACTTGTGGAGTCTTGGTGGTCGAATCTTAGGATCTTTTTGGGGCGACTTCTACTAGTGTTTAGGAGCTTGGAGCTGTGTCGAATCTGAGCAATACAGGATTGAACCATTGGTGTAAGTGAACCCTCGGTAAGAGTTCGAAACCTTAGTTATATTTTGATGCTATGGATGCTTATAAAAGCCGAAACCCCCCTAAAGTTTAGGGAGATTGCCGATTTCTAGCCTAGGCTTTATTAGGCCTTCTTCAATCGTTTTATGGCCTCTTGTAGGAAAGCAACAAATCGCGAAGTAATAGTAGGTTGGGTGAAGTGGTGTTGGAGAAGTTTGGACCATTAATCGGTCGTGCGAAGGTAAGTTATCTACGGTTTTAGGCATAGGGGCCGAATGGTATTAATAAGACTATAGTGATTATTCTTTTAGATTTGGATCTAATACATCAATTAAATGAATATAGGACGAGTGCGTGGAGGACTTGGAAGAATCGGTCGTCTTTTAACAGGTGTGTAACATACCCCGTAATAGCCTAGGTTCATATTGCATAAAAGCCGAAACATCGGATTATGTTGTTGATGTAACCTGTAAATACGAGATAATGTGTGGATGAGTTCAATTGCGATGAACACAGTAAACAAGAGTGATGGAACAGGTAAGAGCACGGTTTCGTGCAGTTTGGTACGTTGGGCCTAGATGGGCTAAAATAGGGCCCAATGGGCTTGTGGGCCCATTTGGGTAAAAATTGGTAAAAATGGAATCTGATTGAATTGCATGTTAAATTTTTAGTACCGTTGCGTAACTTAGGCTAAAAAGGACCTAAATGACTAAATCGGCTACGAAGGCCCATTAGGGGTTTTGGGCCTAATAACTTGAATGCGCTATAATAGGCTAAAAACTGCTGTTTAAACATTTGGAATTGATGAATAAGCATGGAAAACTCTAATAATGGATAAAATTACGTAATTGCCCCTTAAAACATGAAAATGACTATTTTACCCCTAGGTAAAAATGACTATTATACCCCTAGGGTTGTAATATGTTTATGATGACTTTGATACTGTTGTTTTACATGCTATGACATGATATGCACATGATATGCTATGACATGAACATGATATGCACTATTTGATTCATTATATGCATGGGTTGGGTTTTATATGATGGAGGAAGTGATAAAGGGCTTTGCCCCAGTTTACCGAAAAGGGCTTTTGCCCCAGTTATTAAAAGAGGCTTGGCCTCCAGTTATATGATTAAGCAGCTATGCTGCCAGTGGAGAGTTTGGTTGGGTGGGTTGAGTTATTCCCCACATGGAGAGTTTGGCTGGTACGGGTGGAGAGTAGCGGATGGAGGGTTGAGTAGTCTCCCCAAATGGGTTTTTGCATACATGTATGGTTTGAGTTGTGTAATATTGAAATGGGCTTATGGGCCATACCATTTACAGAAAGGCTTTGGCCTAGCGATATGAGTAATATAAAGGCTTCGGCCCAGTAACAGTTAACCGAAAGGCTTCGGCCCAGTGTATGTTGAAAATTGAGCTTGTACATGTATGGATTTGGGCTCTGAAAGGGCTTGTTATACACTGAGTTCCAAACTCACCCCCCTTCTTCAACCTTGCAGGTGAACCTTAATGTGGAGACTTGGAGCCGGTGGGAATTCAGAGTAGCCATGATGTTCAGTTGGACTTTCTTTTAAAAGTTTTATTTAAATATTATTATCTATTTTTGGGTTGTAATAAGGCCATTTTAACTAATTTCTTTCTGGATTTGGTTGGTTTTGAACTTTGAAATCTGCGTTATTATTTATATCTTAAAATGGGCTAGATCTAGGTTACGTTTTTAAACAACTCTCGGTTTTCAAATCATACAGAGATAAATACAACATTTTAACTAAGACATCACCTTGAACAAACTCCATCTCGAGATATTTTCAAAAGTATCAATAACCTAAAGTGTGGCAATGGTTGTGGGCATGTCGAGGATTGGATCCAATCAAGAGCTTGGTACTTAAGCAGCCTTCATGGCTCACCTCCTCTGTTTCGGATACCTACCTGGTGCACGGCTTCCATTCACTTTAGTTTCTTAAAAATTATCATTGAGTTTCTTTAAGGAAGGTTTAAGATCAGAACTTGTGTTTTTGTTTCAATGTGACACGTCAGATTTGGCCATAACGTTTGGGCCAGGTTTGGGGTGTTACATTTAGTGGTATCAGAGCCAGGTTGCAACAACTCAGCTGTGGGTTTTTAACGGGCTTTTTAACGGGTTTCTTTTTCAAAATTTCAAATAATGACTTTTTAAATCAAATTTAAGGATTTCTAAAATACTAGTAAAATAAATAAAATCTTTTTAACCCATTGTTATGGATAAATATATGTTTTAAATGATTCAAAGGAAGAGGTGGCACACTGAATTCCCGGCCCCAAGTCTGTAAGTATACTTTCTTTATCGTGGATTATTAAAATGATATTTGAGAATGATATGATATTGTTGGTCTTAAAATGATGCTATAGCTAGAATCAAGACCCTACTATGTTACTTTAGTTAGGGTAGAGCTAAAAAAACATTTAGGATTGAGACTGTAATTAGATACAATGTTGCGGAAACAACTTCTGAACTACTATACTTCCATAAGGTATCTTGTAATAAACAACTGAAATATTAACTAATGTCATAAAATTCGTAATCAGATAAGTCGATATGAGTACTAGAGGAACTCGTGGACGAGGCCGCGGACGTGGTCGCGGTAGAGCGCGGGTCGAATCTTCATCTTCAGGGCATAGGCCGGCTGAAGAGGCATCTGTGCCACCAGCATCTGAGACTGGGTCACATGATCGAGCTGTAGGGGACGATGCCTTGTCCCAAGCAATGCTGAGGGTCTTAGAAAGGGTTGCTGGAGCTAGTACTGGGACAGTGAATAGAGGATCTATCTCTGAGCGACTACGGGCCAACGGAGCAGAGGTTTTTAGGGGCGTATCTGGAGTAGCTCCGAATGTGGCTGAATATTGGCTTGAGGCAACAGAACGGATTATGGACGACTTGGATTGCTCTGTGGAGCAAAAGTTGAAAGGGGCTGTATCGTTGCTACGAGACGAGGCTTACCAATGGTGGATCATAGTAAGAGAGAGTACCCCGGCTGAGCTGGTAACTTGGGATCTATTTAAGACTGCTTTTAAGGGCAGGTATGTGGGAGCTAGTTATGTGGATGCTCGTCGTAAGGAATTCCTAAATCTAACCCAGGGTAATAAGACTGTTGCCGAATATGAGGCAGAATTCTTGAGATTGAGCCGATATGCTAGTGGGATAGTGGCGACTGAATACGAGCGTAGCGTTTGGTTTGAGGATGGCCTTCGAGATGAGCTTAGGGTGCTGATAGCTCCACAAAGGGAGCGTGACTTTGCTGCGTTGGTAGAAAAGGCCAAGATAGCCGAGGAGGTTAAGCGGGTTGAGCAACAGAATCGTCAGAAGGATCGACTTAGATTTAGGAGGGATTCTGGACCCTCGGGTGCTGCATACAGAAATGTTAAACGAACCAGAGTAGAGGAGCCGGTTCGGGCCATGCCAGTGAATACCGTCAGACCTCAAGTTTGTAGGGATTGTGGTAGAGCACACTTGGGTGAGTGTTGGAAAAGAACTGGGGGTTGTTTCCGATGTGGGTCCAAGGAACACAAGTTTAGAGAATGTCCTAGGAGAGCAGTTCAGGACCAAGTTGCTGAGCCAAGGGTTGTGCAACCAGTGCGAGGAGGACCACCACCACAGAGAGGCCGTGGGCAAGGTAGAGGTGGTAATGGTAATGGACGAGGACGTGGGGCACCTGGCAGGGGTGCTGGGCATACTGAAGCTCGTCAGCCGGCGTTGGTTTATGCTGCACGACTTCGAGAGGAGGGTGATGCTCCTGATGTTATAACCGGTACGTTTTTCATTCATAGCACGCCTTATACTGCTTTGATAGATGTTGGTTCCACTCACTCGTATGTTGCCTGTAACGTATCTGGGGCATTGGGTGTGCGTTCTGAGAAGACTGTGAGTGGGGTATCAGTGATAAGTCCTTTGGGTCACTCGGTTAAGGTAGATAAACTTTTTAGGGAAGTGCCTCTAGAGACTCAAGATAAAGTATTCGTAGGAGACTTAATGGAATTGCCATTCAGAGAATTTGATCTTATCTTAGGAATGGATTGGTTAACTCAGCATAGGGCGACATTGGATTGTGCTGCTAAGAGGATGGTATTAAGAACTGTCGAGGATGAGGAGGTATTAGTTATAGGGGAGCGAAGAAATTATTTGTCTAATGTGGTGTCAGCCTTAAAAGCTGGGAAGTTGATTCGAAAAGGTGGTGAGGCATATTTGGCCTTTGTAAGCCAAGCTGAGCCTGAAAAGATGACCGTAGAGTCAGTCAGGACTATCAAAGAGTTTCAAGATATCTTTCCTGAGGAGCTTCCTGGATTACCTCCAAACCGCGAGGTTGAGTTTGGAATTGACTTGTTACCTGGAACAGCTCCGGTGTCCATTGCACCGTATAGGATGGCACCAAAGGAGTTGGTAGAACTGAAGGCTCAGATACAAGAACTATTGGACAGAGGATTTATAAGACCAAGTGTTTCTCCGTGGGGCGCACCAGTTTTGTTTGTAAAGAAGAAGGATGGAACCATGCGCATGTGTATCGATTATCGGCAGCTGAACAAACTGACAATCAAGAACAAGTACCCTTTGCCTAGAATCGATGATCTGTTCGATCAGTTGAGAGGAGCAACAGTATTTTCAAAAATCGACCTTCGGTCCGGATATCACCAGCTGAGAGTCAAAGAGGGGGATATTCATAAGACGGCATTTAGAACTCGATATGGTCATTACGAGTTCCTAGTTATGCCCTTTGGACTGACTAACGCACCTGCAGCATTCATGGATCTGATGAATCATGTATTCCAGCCATACTTGGATCAGTTCGTAGTTGTGTTCATCGACGATATTTTGGTGTATTCGAAAACAGAAGAAAAGCATGATGAGCATCTTCGTATCGTTCTACAAGTATTCAGAGAGAAGCAACTCTCTGCTAAGTTCAGTAAGTGCGAATTTTGGTTGAGTGAGGTGACCTTTTTAGGGCATGTTGTTTCTACCGAGGGGATTAAGGTAGATCCTCGAAAAATTAAGGCAATTTTAGAATGGAAGCCACCAAGGTCAGTGTCAGAAATTCGAAGTTTTCTGGGGTTGGCAGGTTATTATAGAAGGTTTGTGGAAGGGTTCTCTGTGCTGGCTGCACCATTGACAAAACTCATAAGGAAAGGAGTACCGTTTGTTTGGGCTGAGAAGCAGCAAGAAGCTTTTGAGAAGTTAAAGAAAGTTTTGACCGAGGCACCAGTGTTGATTCAGCCAGAGTCTGGTAAAGATTTCACTGTGTACAGCGATGCATCACATGTAGGTTTGGGTTGTGTGTTGATGCAAGAGGGAAAGGTGGTTGCATATGCTTCAAGGCAGCTTAAGCCTCACGAGATGAACTATCCTACGCATGATTTGGAGCTGGCGGCGGTGATCTTCGCGCTTAAAATTTAGAGGCATTACTTATATGGGGAGAAGTGCATCATCTATACAGATCATAAGAGTCTTAGGTATTTATTGACTCAAAAAGAGCTGAATCTTAGACAGCGAAGGTGGATAGAGTTGTTGAAAGATTATGATTGTTCGATTGAGTACCATCCAGGCAAGGCAAATGTGGTGGCCGATGCGTTGAGTCATAGGACTATAGCAGATTTGAAAGCAATGTTTGCTCGTTTAAGCTTATACGATGATGGGAGCCTATTGGCAGAGTTGTAAGTGAAACCAACTTGGGTAGAACAAATTAAGAGGCAGCAGCTGTTGGATGAGTCTTTGGATTCTCGGTTTCAGCAAGCCAAGAAGGAGGAGAATTCAGACTTTGGGTTAAACAGTGAGGGAATTCTTTATTTTAGAGGAAGAATTTGTATGCCAAAGGACTCTGAATTAAGAATGATGATTTTGAAAGAGGCTCATAGTGGACCTTGTGCCATGCATCCGGGAGGGAATAAATTGTATCGAGACTTGCGAGAATTATATTGGTGGCCTGGACTGAAGAGGGAAGTGACCGAGTTTGTGGGAAAGTGTTTAACATGTCAACAAGTAAAGGCCGAGCATCAACTACCTTCAGGATTGTTGCAGCCAGTGAAAATACCACTTTGGAAGTGGGAAAGGGTAACCATGGATTTCGTAAGTGGGTTGCCTTTGACGCCTTCCAAGAAAGATTCAATTTGGGTGATTGTGGATAGGCTGACGAAATCTGCCCATTTCATACCTGTTCGAACAGATTATTCACTTCAGAAGTTAGCCAAGTTATATGTAGCAGAGATAGTACGGTTGCATGGAGTGCCAGTGTCAATAATTTCTGATCGAGACCCAAGATTTACATCTCGGTTTTGGAGGAAATTACATGAGGCGTTAGGAACGCGATTGGATTTTAGCACAGCATTTCACCCTCAGTCAGATGGGCAGTCAGAGAGAGTTATTCAGATTTTAGAAGACATGTTGAGGGGTTGTGTGATCGACTTTAGGGGCAGCTGGGAGGATTACTTGCCGTTGGCGGAATTTACTTATAATAACAGTTATCAAACGAGTATTCAGATGGCTCCATATGAGGCACTGTATGGGAGAAGATGTCGTTCGCCTACTTGTTGGACTGAGTTAGGAGAGAGACGAGTATTTGGACCAGAATTAGTGGCTGATACTGAAGACAAAGTCAGGGTAATCAGAGACCGCTTGAAGGAGGCAGCAGATCGACAGAAGTCCTATGCAGATCTAAAGCGTAAGGATATTGAGTATGCAGTAGGAGACATGGTCTTTCTTAAAGTTTCGCCTTGGAAGAAGATATTGAGATTTGGTAGAAAGGGCAAGTTGAGTCCGTGATTCATTGGGCCTTATCGAATTGTGAAGCGAATAGGACCGGTTGCTTATCAGCTAGAATTACCTCCGGAGTTAGATCGTATTCACGATGTCTTTCATGTTTCAATGCTAAGGCAATATCGTTCTGATCCTACTCATATCGTGCCAGTTACAGACATTGAGGTACAAGCAGATTTAACCTTCGAAGAAGAACCAGTGCAAATACTTGATCGTGACGTTAAAGTGTTGAGAAGAAAATCAGTCCCATTGGTAAAGGTACTTTGGAGGAACCATGGCAAAGAGGAGGCTACTTGGGAGCCCGAGGAGGCGATGCGTCGACAGTATCCTCAACTATTTTAATAAGGTAAATTTCGAGGCCGAAATTTCTTTAAGGAGGGTAGAGTTGTAACATCCTAATTTTTGAGGCTTAGTAATTTTGTGTGATGTTTTGTAAAATTTTAAAATGTTGAGATGTGGTTGTGGAATTCATGTTTAGAGTGTATAAGTGGGCCTATGGAAGGCCCATGAGTTGGCCAAAACCCGGTAGAATTTTTGAATTTTGGACTTAAAGAATTAGGGGCTCTGGTTAGAAGGCCTTATTAAAATATGTGGATAAAATGTATCACAAACGGAGCATTGGTAAAGTGGCTAAGTAACGCCACTAGTCTCCTAAAAAGGTGGCGTGAAAATGAGGAGAGAAAGCCAAGGTTCGAATCATGGGGTAGGTACCAGTGGCGTTTATTTTTTTATGTCTTGTGTATGCAAGAGTTTGAAGTTGAACGGAACTCTGTTGGCTAAGGTTTGAATTGGTCATGAGCTAGAATCAAGGAATGATAAGGGGGAGGATAATGGGGAGAGATTTTAGGAGAATTTGAAAGTAGAGAAGTGGTGGCCGGCCAAGGGGGGTGTGTAGTGCTAAATCGGCATTAGAATTAAGTTTTTTCATTTTTTTCCATTCATTTCCCTTGTGCCGTTTGATACACATCAGAAATTCCTCTCATTTTCTTTCTCTCTTCTCTTCTATACTTTCTATTCTCTTGTTTTTCCCTTTAACATCTAGAAAAGCCGAACCATATTCACCTCCCTCATTCTCTTGGTAGCCGAACACTAAATAAGCCAAATCCCGAAAAAGTACTTTGTGCCGATTTCTTGTAAGCTAAACTCTTCACGATCTCTTCATCTCTTGTAGCTGAATCTTTCAACCTCTGAGCCTTCAACCCATACCGATTAAATCATCATAAAAGTTCCATCCCAAAACAACTTCTTCTCTCATAGATTAAAAGCCGAAAGCGCAGCACTTGTGGAGTCTTGGTGGCCGAATCTTAGGATCTTTTTGGGGCGACTTCTACTGGTGTTTAGGAGCTTGGAGCTGTGTCGAATCTGAGTCAATACAGGATTGAACCATTGGTGTAAGTGAACCCTCGGTAAGAGTTCGAAACCTTAGTTATATTTTGATGCTATGGATGCTTATAAAAGCCGAAACCCCCCTAAAGTTTAGGGAGATTGCCGATTTCTAGCCTAGGCTTTATTAGGCCTTCTTCAATCGTTTTATGGCCTCTTGTAGGAAAGCAACAAATCGCGAAGTAATAGTAGGTTGGGTGAAGTGGTGTTGGAGAAGTCTGGACCATTAATCGGTCGTGCGAAGGTAAGTTATCTACGGTTTTAGGCATAGGGGCCGAATGGAATTAATAAGACTATAGTGATTATTCTTTTAGATTTGGATCTAATACATCAATTAAATGAATATAGGACGAGTGCGTGGAGGACTTGGAAGAATCGGTTGTCTTTTAACAGGTGTATAACATACCCCGTAATAGCCTAGGTTCATATTGCATAAAAGCCGAAACATCGGATTATGTTGTTGATGTAACCTGTAAATACGAGATAATGTGTGGATGAGTTCAATTGCGATGAACACAGTAAACAAGAGTGATGGAACAGGTAAGAGCACGGTTTCGTGCAGTTTGGTACGTTGGGCCTCGATGGGCTAAAATAGGGCCCAATGGGCTTGTGGGCCCATTTGGGTAAAAATTGGTTAAAATGGAATCTGATTGAATTGCATGTTAAATTTTTAGTACCGTTGCGTAACTTAGGCTAAAAAGGACCTAAATGACTAAATCGGCTACGAAGGGCCCATTAGGGGTTTTGGGCCCAATAACTTGAATGCGCTATAATAGGCTAAAAACTGCTGTTTAAACACTTGGAATTGATGAATAAGCATGGAAAACTCTAATAATGGATAAAATTACGTAATTACCCCTTAAAACATGAAAATGACTATTTTACCCCTAGGTAAAAATGACTATTATACCCCTAGGGTTGTAATATATTTATGATGACTTTGATACTGTTGTTTTACATGCTATGACATGATATGCACATGATATGCTATGACATGAACATGATATGCACTATTTGATTCATTATATGCATGGGTTGGGTTTTATATGATGGAGGAAGTGATAAAGGGCTTTGCCCTAGTTTACCGAAAAGGGCTTTTGCCCCAGTTATTAAAAGAGGCTTGGCCTCCAGTTATATGATTAAGCAGCTATGCTGCCAGTGGAGAGTTTGGTTGGGTGGGTTGAGTTATTCCCCACATGGAGAGTTTGGCTGGTACGGGTGGAGAGTAGCGGATGGAGGGTTGAGTAGTCTCCCCAAATGGGTTTTTGCATACATGTATGGTTTGAGTTGTGTAATATTGAAATGGGCCTATGGGCCATACCGTTTACAGAAAGGCTTTGGCCTAGCGATATGAGTAATATAAAGGCTTCGGCCCAGTAACAGTTAACCGAAAGGCTTCGGCCCAGTGTATGTTGAAAATTGAGCTTGTACATGTATGGATTTGGGCTCTGAAAGGGCTTGTTATACACTGAGTTCCAAACTCACCCCCCTTCTTCAACCTTGCAGGTGAACCTTAATGTGGAGACTTGGAGCCGGTGGGAATTCAGAGTGGCCATGATGTTCAGTTGGACTTTCTTTTAAAAGTTTTATTTAAATATTATTATCTATTTTTGGGTTGTAATAAGGCCATTTTAACTAATTTCTTTCTGGATTTGGTTGGTTTTGAACTTTGAAATCTGCGTTATTATTTATATCTTAAAATGGGCTAGATCTAGGTTACGTTTTTAAACAACTCTCGGTTTTCAAATCATACAGAGATAAATACAACATTTTAACTAAGACTTCACCTTGAACAAACTCCATCTCGAGATATTTTCAAAAGTATCAATAACCTAAAGTGTGGCAATGGTTGTGGGCATGTCGAGGATTGGATCCAATCAAGAGCTTGGTACTTAAGCAGCCTTCATGGCTCACCTCCTCTGTTTCGGATACCTACCTGGTGCACGGCTTCCATTCACTTTAGTTTCTTAAAAATTATCATTGAATTTCTTTAAGGAAGGTTTAAGATCAGAACTTGTGTTTTTGTTTCAATGTGACACGTCAGATTTGGCCATAACGTTTGGGCCGGGTTTGGAGTGTTACAGCACAAGAGTGAATCAAATTGGAGAATTTCTTTGTTATCATATATGATATATCGCCTAAACCGTGTTTAATAGAGGAGTGTAAGAAACAGTTAATCATGTTTTGTTTGTCTCTAAAAGCTAGAAAAGTAAGTTGGCAAACAAGTGAAAAAGTATTAGTCACCTTGCTTGGATGTTTTCCGATTACTATTGAAAGAAGGTTTCTGAGTTGTTTCCCATCAGAAAACCCCACATGTGAAGTTAGTCATTTTACACAACTCTTAATTCTTACTTTAAGATGAAAATACAGCAGCAGGTCCTCAAATATAGTGGGAACAAATATGATATTGTTTATTGTTGTATACATGGTTAGCTTGCTGGTTTTTCAAAATATATTGAATATATTCAACATAAATCACATATCCTATATTAAAAAAAACTTACATATGATAGAGTTCGTCTTTATTTAGTCACTTAACTATCTTAAATTTTTTGGTGATTTTTTATTTATGTTAGTTAATTGATGATAAAATAATAATAATAATTAAATGGTCCTTTTATAAGTTTTTATAATAAATGATAAACAAAAGTTAATAACAATTAAATAACTATTTTACAGCTTTTGATAATGGAATAACTAAATAAGATGCTTTATCGCTAGAGGTGTGCATGGGCCGGGCCGGGCCGGGTTCGGGCCGGGCTCAATTAAAAGTTTAGGCCCGTTCGTCGGGCTCGGGCCGGGCCGGGCCCGGAAAATGGGCCTAAAATTTTGCCCAAGCCCGACCCGAATAAAAATATTAAAACCCGGGCCCGGCCCGGCCCGCCCATATTAATTTTTACACTATTTTTTATATAATTTTAAAATATATATAAACCATAAAAAATACTAAAAAACCAAAATAAATATTTCTCAATAAATAAAAAATAAATTTTAAAAAATATGTATACTTAAATAACAATAAAATAGATGTAACTTAACAAACAAATGCCTCTAAAATAATAACAAAATTAACAAATGTCTTTAAAATAATAACAAAATTAACAATAAAATAAGTTTTATACAATATCTAAACAATAACAACAAAATAGTAGCAATATAATAGTAAAATGATAGCAAAATAGGGAGAAAATAATAGGAAAATATTATTAAAAAATAAATTATTTTTTGTCTTTAGTGAATTCGGGCCGGGCCGGGTCGGGCCCGGGCCGAAAATATCTTACCCGAGCCCGGCCCATTTTTTAAACGGGCCGTATTTTTTTGTCCAAACCCATTTTTCGGGCCTATATTTTTGCCCAAACCCTCCCACATTTCGGGCGGGCCTTCGGGCCGGGCCGGGCCGCCCGGCCCATGCACACCTCTACTTTATCCATAATATATTTAGTTGTTGGCGATCAAATCGTGTTGGCCGAGTAGTCCATAAAAACGGCTGAAACATTAAAAATGATGAACTATAAAGTAGGAGTACCTTTGTCTGTACTATTCATTATATATTCACATTTTCTTAAAAATGCATTGTAAGATGTGGACTATATTATTAAAGACAGATAAATGTATAGGATATTCGTAATTTGAGGATTGATAGTTAGAGATGAATTCAATAATTATTGAATTTTATTTTATTTTTTTAGAGTTGAAATTAAATAATTTTATAAGTATTAGTATCTTATTTATACCTCTAGAGAAAATTAAGAAGGATAAAAAAAAATTGACTTTTAACGAATAAGATTCTTTGTACATATGAAATATAATGAGGAAAGTAGATTAGTTGTCACCCACTTGTGGAATTTTTTTCTTTACTCAATGTGATAAGTTATAAAATAATTATTCAACTATTTAATTTTACTTTTGTTTAGTCGTCTTACTATCTTAAATTTTTAGATGTTTCTATTTTTACGTTAGTCAGTTGATGATAAATAAAATAAAATAAAATAATTAAATGATCATTTTTATAACTTTTTATAGTTGAATGATAAAAAAATTAATAATTAAATTTTTAATTTTTAATTTTTAATAATTAAGTCAATTAAAAATACAATAGTTTAATCACCTCTACTGTACTTTATTCATAATATATTCACATGTTCCCGATCAAATGGTGTTGGGTTGGCTAAGTAGAGTCCAATAAAAACAGCTCAAACATTAAAAATAATGAGCTATAAACTCTGAGTAACTTTGTTTTTACTATAAATTATATATTATAGTATCAGATCAATGTTTAATGGTCACATTTAAATGCATTGTAACATGTGCAGTATATATATATATATTTTTAAGGAAATGTGCAGTATATTATTAAATATTTAATATTCGGAGTTTCATTTGTTTATTCATTTATAAAGTGTAATTTATATAATATCTATAATTTGATATAAGTGTTGGAAATTATTAAATTTTATTAAATTTTTGAATCGTTACTTTCAAATTTCATTTTAAAAATAATTTTTAATACAGTTGCCAAGAAATGATTGGAGGGTTACAAAATGAAACGCACATTGACGGAAGAAAATTTTGTTTCGCTACAGATTTGTCCATCCTTTCTTTTAGGAAGAAAAGTAGGAGTACCTTTACTATTAATTATATGTTCACAATTTTTTTTTAAATGCATTGTAAGTTGTGGATTATATTATTAAATATTTAATATTCTTTTCTTTGGAGTTTGATTTGTTTATTAAAGACAGACAAACGTATAGGATATTTGTAATTTGAATGGATTGATAGTTAGAGATTAATTCAATAATTATTGAATTTAATTTAATTTTTAATTGAAATTAAATAATTTTATAAATATTAGTATCTCATTTATATTTTTAGATGGGATTGAGAAGGATAAAAAAAATTGATTCTCAGCAAATAAGATATTTTTGCATGTGAAATATAATATAATTTATGGGGAAAGCAGATTAGTTGTCATCTACTTATGAACTTTTTCTTTTTTATTTACTAAATGTGAAAAATTACAAAATGGTTAATCAATTATTTAATTTTATTTTTTTAATCATTCTATTATCTTATATTTTTAGATATTTTTATTTTTACGTTAGTCGGAGTTTCATTTGTTTAATAAAGTATAGTATTTTGTATAATATCTATAACTTGATAGAAGTGTTGGAAACTATTAAATTTTATTTAATTTAAAAATAATTTTAATACACTTGGCAAGAAATGATTGGATGGATACAAAATGAGACTCACATTGGCGGAAGAAAATTTTGTTTCGCTACGCATTTGTCTATCTCTTCACTTAGGTGGTTCTATTTCTTGATTAGGCAAGAGAAGGGATATAATTTAGGGGTAAAGTGTTACCTTGATATGATGAAAGTCATCAGTTTGAATTTAATTATCTCTAAATTTAATTGAGTATTTTTATTTTGTCTTTTCTCCATATTGATTGTCAAAATTATTTTTATTTTTGAAAAAACGGGAGTCTACTTTTAAAACGAAAATGGAGTCGCCACCAATATTTTTTCGATGTGTGATCAGGTCACCTTGAGATTGATGTAATAAAACATTTTGATTTATTAAACAATGATATATTTTTGGTCTACAAAATTTGAGAAAACGGGTTCGGGAGTCGGTTACGTACGAGGAAGGATTAGTACCCTCGTAACGCCCAAAATTGGTACCTAATTGATTAATTAATGTCCTAACGTCGAAAATTTGAAAAGATTTTAAAATACAATCCTTTTATTTTAAAGAACACTTGGATGAATCAAATTAGATGCTAAGACCCTCTTATTTCGAAGAAATAAAATGTCACACCCAGTGAGTTAGGATGCGACATTTCAAATCCTCGAAATTAAGCTTGTCTTTTGATTTTCAAAACTCATGCATTTAAGTTTAAAAAGAATATTCGGTTATTTGGGTTAAATGAAAAGATCGGAACCCAGTAAGTTAGGGCACAATTTCTCGAGTTTCCCAAATACGAAATTTTGCCTTTACTTTTAAAAGTTTTCTTTTTAAATTTGAGGAAAAATTGATGCAATATTAAAACGATGCGTAAAAAAAAAAATACATTGATGAAAAATGGCAATATGAAAATACAGATAAATAGCTTATAGAACGCAAAATGGAAATAATCAATCATATATATTATTTAGGAATCTAACATCAATAATCAAAGACTAAGGAATAAAAAAGGGTTTTTTACTAAATTAATGCAAAAAAAAAATACGAAAATAGGGTGTCAGATACATTATTTACCGAAATGGGTTGTTTTTTGGGTCGAGCCTACCTGACAGGCGCGACCCATTTTTTAATAATATAATTTTTTTAAAATATTATTATTTTAATATTTTTTAAGTTTTTTTTTAATTTTAAAATCAAACCGGGTCGAGCCTGACCCTGAGGCACGACCGTTCACGCCTACTGCAGGGGCACGACCTGCAGTGATGCCCCCTCCCGTGAAGCGTCCCCTCTCCCCCTCCCGTGAAGGCATGCCCTCCCCTCTAGTCATATCAAATAATTTGGGGAGGGAATTTAGTAAAAAAATAAAATAAAATATTAAATGGGAGACCATATAAGCATCGGTCCCCCCCAATTTTATGAGAATGAGCAGTAAAGAGAGAAAGGGAGAAGAAGAAGAAGAAGAAGAAAGAAGAAAGAAGAAGAAGAAGAAAAGAAGAAGAAGAAGGAAGGAAAAAAAGTTTGTAATTTTTTTATAATTATTTTGAAATTAAAATGTTAGTAATTTAGTGTTATATGATAAATTTTTGTGTTTGTAATTAGTTTAAAATTAAAACAAGATTATATTTGTAAAAAACCATTAATGTTAGTTGTAGTGACGTAAAATTGGCTTTAGTAGCTTTGGTCGCTAATTGTGGCGATTTATTAAAACTTTGAAATCTGAATTTCGATTTTATTAAAACAAGGGGAGTCGCCACCGATCTTTTTTTCTAGGTGTGATCGGACACCTAATAAAACCTCTTTTTAACAGAAAAAATTACTTTTAGGGAAAAAGAAGGCCGAGTTTAGGTCTACGTTAAAATTTAGAGAAAAATAGGGTTCGGGAGTCGGTTATGCGCGGGGAAGGTATTAGCACCCCCGGGACGCCCAAAATTGGTATCTTAATAAACACGTGTTGTCTTTAATTTTCAAAAATGCAAGTTCAACTTAACACTTAGTCGAAATCCGATCGAAAACAAGAAATTTTTCAGCATTTTGATTTTTTAGAAGGACGTTCCGTTTTCAACACGAGCCGTTGATATTCACCCAACATAGCGATGAAATTAACGACTTAATGCTAAATCGGAACGTTGCCTTATTTATTGAAATAAAAACATGAAGGATGTTAACAAGAGATATTAGAATGATAATAACAACGACATTAAGCAAAATATGATGATAATATATGTACATTATATAGTATTGAAGTAAATATAAAAGATGTATTTAATAGAATATAAAAATACATACATGATATATAAAAAGAATGATATATATATGTAATAGGTAAAAATATAATATTAGAAATGTATATGCACGCAATCTACAAGAATATAAATACATAATAGTATAAAAAATTGATACATACTATATACATATTAAAATTAATAATGATGTTAAAAGAAACTACTAATAATAAGTATATATATTAAAGACATATACGGATAATAAAACATATACTAGTATTAAAATAAGTATAATAATAGCAGTAAAATAAATATAATAGTGGTAAACAAGGTAGTAATAATAGTATATACATATATAATAAGATATATAATAAGTAATAATAATAATGATGAAACTAGCAATGATAAAATACAAAAGCGAATATAATATAATATATATAATATATATATATAATAATAGTAATGGAAACAATAAATATAATAGTAAGTATCCTAATAAAATACAATATTAAAAACAATACTAGAAAAAAAAATATAATAATCATAATAATGATAATAATGATAATATTTGTATTAAAAATAAATATAATAGACATAATAATAATATGTACGTAATAAGGTGTTAAATATACGTAATATAGTACTAAAGTATATACATTCTTGCTGTGATATTTGAAATATATGTGATATAGCATTAGGCTCGCATATACGTTAATATACATAAATATATATAACTAATAGTATTAAGTGTTGCATGCATGCTATATAATGTTAAAATATGTACATAATATATGAAGGTACATAATATAATATATATACATATGCGTAATATAGAACTTTAAAACATACATAATACATATATTGAAAGAATACATAATATAATAACAAGAATATAAAAAAACATATTAACAATACTATGTAATATATATGAAGTGAAAATAATACCAATATTAATAGATAACGAATATAATAATATTAAGTAAGTATAATAATATAAGTAATATTGAAATTAAAAGAAAATAACGAAAAACAGTGAAAAAGGGGATGAAATTAAATTAAAGGTGAAACTTTGGGGGGCGAATTCGAAATTAAAAACAAGAGGGGAGGACCTATTAGAACACGGGTTAGACTTAAGGGGACCAAAAACATAATTTTCCCGATTATTTAAAACGGAGCGTTTAAATCAGGGCCTGATTGAGAACGGGCATAAATTTTGGGGCCAATTTAAAATATTTAGAAACTTAATTGCTAGAAGCTGAAAAAGTGAAAGGGCTGATTCAGTAAATAACCCATTTGGGTTTAAAAACACGCGGATCCTATTGGGTAGGGTCGGGTCAACCCGACCCGGGTCAACTAGTATAAAAGTTAATTTTTTTGAAAAAAAATCATTTGCAATCGGGAAAGAAAAAAAAAGAAGGGAAAGGAAGAGAGAGGGGAGAGGGAAGAGAGAGGGAGAAGGCTCCGGGAGGTTCCCGATCGCCGGACGGTCACCGGCCGATCGCCGGACCGTCGTCGGCCGCCGTCGCCGGTGCCGGCCACCGTACACGGTGGCCGGAAAAGGTAAAAAAATTTTGATTTTTTTCCCTTTCCTATTTTATATATTTTTTGTTAATATATATATATATATATATATATATTTATGTGTGTGTATTTATATTTATATGCTTGCTGGTAAACAAAGGAAAGCAAAACCGATTCTAAAAAAGAAAGATCACCTCTCTGCGTGGTTATTTTGCTCTAATATTCTACGTGTTTGGCCTCTGTTTCTCTTTTAAATCCTTTGAGTCTCTGTTTGGTGTTGTTTCTCTGATTTTCGTATATATTCTCTCACTGTTCTATTTGGATCCGATTTTGTATTCGAAAAAATCTTGAAATCTATTGTATTTTCTTTTTGAAAAATCGGGGATCCCCCTTTACATTGAGTTCTAATCGGCTTTTTATAGCCTTTTCTTTACAACTTGTTTTCTTTTTCTATTGTTTCTGTCGCGTCTCTTTGAATGTGTTGCAGGTACCAGTTGCTGAGGTGAGGTGACCGGGGCGGTGGTAGCAGCAAGTGTCAGAGGCAAGTGGGGCGGCGCTAGAACGCAAGAGGTCAGAGGCTGGCAGCAACTTGGGCTAGGGTTTTTAGGGTTGGCAAAGCAAGTGGGTGCAAGTGGGGCTAGGGTTAGGTTCGGGTTAGGAGTTTCGGGTAGTGGATTTGGGTTTGTAAATGGGTTGAACGGGTATTTGGGGTTTGGGCTGCTGTTGGTTTAATTTGAGAATTGGGTTAAATGGTTAAACGGGCTAATGGTGTATGTGGGCCTCGGGTTTGATGTAAATGGGTTTATTGGTTGTAAATGGGGCTTAAGTTGTTTTGTAAAAGGCCAAAATTGGCCTATAACAGCTGCCCCTCTTTGCTCATTGTCGTGTAACGGTAATAAAGCAAAGACATAGAGAAAGGCCAATTTTGCCTGGTCTTGCCAACTCTCGACTTCTTTGACATTCCTCTTCTTTAGGTAGCTTTATTCCAGTCCACTGCCTCTTGTAGCTTTGGGTTCAATCTATCGTGACTTCTGAGCTTCGACTTGTAGCCTCGATCTATCTCTTCTTCAGGGATATAGAATTCGTCATGATCTACTCTTCTGCAACTTCAGAGACAAGGTCTTGATATCTTCACATTGTTCTGCTACAACTTCAGGAGGATGAAACTTGTGACTTCAATTCGTTTCACTGTGACTTCACTGGGGATGCAAGGTCTATATCTTTGATTAGCTCCCTTGCAACTTCCAAGAGGCAAAATCTGGTATCTCCAATCGGCTCCAATCTTTATCCTTTATCGAGATGAACATCGGAACTAGCCCATCCTGTGAACTCTCGCAACTGGGTTAATCATAAATTGAAAGCACCTCAGTGTGCAACTTGAGACTCAACTCACCTCTTGCAATATGAGTTGGTCTTTTTGAAAAACAGAAATTGAAAGCAGAGTTTGAAAAAAAAATCAACTCACCTCTAGCAATATGAGTTGAACAAACAGAAATTGAAAAGCAAAAATTGAAAAGATCAACTCACCTCTCGCAATATGAGTTGAATGGACAGAAATTGAAAAGCAGAAATTGAAAGAGATCAACTCACCTCTCGCAATATGAGTTAAATAAACAGAAATTAAAAAGCAGAAATTGAAAGAGATCAACTCACCTCTCGCAATATGAGTTGAATAAACAGAAATTAAAAAGCAGGAATTGAAAAAGATCAACTCACCTCTCGCAATATGAGTTGAATAAACAGAAATTAAAAGCAGAAATTGAAAAACATCAACTCACCTCTCGCAATATGAGTTGAATAAACAGAAATTGAAAAGCAGGAATTGAAAAAGATCAACTCACCTCTCGCAATATGAGTTGACTTTGAGACACAAAACAGAAATCAAAAACAGAAATTGGAAAAGCTCAACTCACCTCTGTAATATGAGTTGACTTTGAGACACAAAACAGAAATTAAGAACAGAAATTGGAAAAGCTCAACTCACCTCTGTAATATGAGTTGAATAAACAGAAATTAAAAGTAGAAATTGAAAAACATCAACTCACCTCTCGCAATATGAGTTGAATAAACAGAAATTGAAAAGCAGGAATTGAACAAGATCAACTCATCTCTCGCAATATGAGTTGAATAAACAGAAAAGAAATTGAAAAAGATCAACTCACCTCTCGCAATATGAGTTGATTTTTGAAAAGCAGAAAAGAAATTGAAAACAGAAATTCAAAAAGCTCAACTCACCTCTGTAATATGAGCTGGCTCTGAGAAACATAAATTAAAAACAGAAATTGAGAAAGCTCAACTCACCTCTGTAATATGAGTTGGCTCTTGAAAAGTAGAAAATGAAAAAACTAAAATTGAAAAAGCTCAACTCACCTCTGTAATATGAGTTGACTTTTGAAAAACAGGAATTGAAAATACCTCAGCGTGTCCTGAGGCTCAACTCACCTCTCGCAATATGAGTTGATTTTTTTGAAACATAAATTAAAAACTGAAATTGAAAATACCTTAACGTGTCTTGAGGCCCAACTCACCTCTGTAATATGAGTTGATTTTTGAAAAACAGGAATTGAAAATACCTCAGCGTGTCCTGAGGCTTAACTCACCTCTCGCAATATGAGTTGATTTTTTTGAAACATAAATTAAAAACTGAAATTGAAAATACCTCAACGTGTCTTGAGGCTCAACTCACCTCTGTAATATGAGTTGATTTTTGAAAAATAGGAATTGA
Organism: Gossypium stocksii; assembly: GCA_020496765.1. Taxonomy (NCBI): domain Eukaryota; kingdom Viridiplantae; phylum Streptophyta; class Magnoliopsida; order Malvales; family Malvaceae; genus Gossypium; species Gossypium stocksii. Next base: position 6,332,240 of record CM035625.1, on the reverse strand, counting down.
AAATACCTCAGCGTGTCCTGAGGCTGAACTCACCTCTCGTAATATGAGTTGATTTTTGAAAGCAGGAGATGAAAGACAGAATATCGAAACATCTGGTAGAATTCGGGTGTCTTTTTCTTGATTCAGTATCACTATCATCACAACTTCTTGCTCTGCTAGAGTACCTGTATATGTCATGCATGATGTTATCATGATATGCACATGTTTGTCTTAAATGCCTATATGCCTACATGATTATGCCATGCGCCCTAGGCATGTTGGTCATATGTTCCCTTTCGTCACGATTTTTGAAGACTTGTGTTCGTTGTTTCGACTCCTGGTTCTCTTCAGGGCTTGTACTCGTCCTCAAGCCGTATGAGCAACTTGCGTTTTTCTGATATCACTCTTTTGCCCCTGGTTGAACGTTTATCCCTACTTTGAGGCTCTTGTACTTGTCGAATTCTCATCCAGGTGATGCTCAACATTTCTTTTGTTTGGAGTATGTCATCTCAAAATACTCTAAATCTTCAACGCATGAACTTTTCCACATTTCATAATCAAGAATCTTTTCGAGCTTGGCTTCTCGCGTAGAAGGTTTCGAACTGCTGAAAATGCTTCAAACACTTGCTGTTTGACTCACTGCTTAAATCGTCTTACTCCTTGGGCCTAGATCTGCTTCATTAGGACGCCCTTTCGGGTTTTTATCCTAATCTTTTTGTTTACCAAGATGCCTTTTTCAGGTTTTCGTCTTGATCTTCTTCTCCTTTTTCATCTTGGGATGCCCTATTGCTTGGCTGGTATTTCAACCCAAAACTCGAGGAAATGTTTTGCTCAACCAGCTTGCCCCACTGTGACTTGAGGGTCCCTTCCATTGTATCTCAAATGTATAGGATCTGTAACTTGTTCCATCAATTGACCCCTCTTCGGGTGACCCGATCAGATGTTTATGGGTGCAGAGTATCATTTTCCCGAGAATGATTCTCTTTTATGCTTAGGTTGACATTGCTTGTTTTCATCGAGATTATCACCAACGCGATATCTTGTTTTCGTTCAACTAACATCTTTGACCAAATAATCCGAAGAGATAAACTCATTTTAAGTTCAAGTTTCCCAATCTTTATACTTGTGAGCCTTTAAACAATAGTCCTGTTTCAGGTTCCCGTACTATTCGGAAGCTTTTCAGAGTAATACGCGAAACTCCTTTTATGACAGTATTATTAGTCCACTAATCGTTATTTCAATATGATATGCTTGAAAAAGATCATACCTAATGGACAAAAGGAAATTGATTGGAAGCATAACTCGAAACAAACAGGGATCAAGAATGGCACTTTTTTTGTTATTATTTTTTTTAAACGAATAAGATAAACAAAAGAAACAGATTCAAAATGGGTAGGATGGAAACTAGATGCCCTAGATATCGCAGCCTGAGCTTCTCTGTTCAAACGTCTTGAGGACCATTTTGAGCTCAATATGTGTTTAAGGGATCCGGAGTACTTTGTCGATGCCCCAAGACGTAGCATACTTTTTCATTGTCAATTCAAGCATGGTAAAACTACTGTATGCCCCACTTTCAATCAAAATTTGAGCCGCCCTTTTCGGGTTTTCAACTCAAATCCCCTTTGGTCTCAAAGCGCCCTTTGCGGGTTTTCGCCTTGGCCTCTCCTTTTCCTTTTTTCTTTTTTGATTGATTTTCTTTTTTGATTTTTTAATTTTTGGTCTCGAGGCACCCTTTTTCCTCTAAAGCTTCTTTTGAAGGATCACCTTCAATATCAGCTCCTATAATGAAATTCTCTTAGGTGAACCTTTCCGTTGCATTATCTGATCGTGACAAATTGCTATTAACTTTTCTCCTTCAATTTGATTGATCATATCGAAATTGAATTGATTCCGCTTCATCAAGCTTCAGCTCTAATAAAACTCAGAAGAGAGCATCTCACTTCAATAGGCAAGACCAGGGGGAAATGTGTTGCCCCAGTGAAGGTTCTGGCCAACGTTTGGCAAATATAGGGGGTAAATAGTAACTTCTCCATGCTAACCATTACAAGCCTCAGTCATCTTTCAAAATCCTTTTGGATGGTTTTGGTTGCCTCTGTTGTACTGATATCGTGTCTGATCTTTGCATAGATCGTAAATTGCCATTTTTGGATTCGAGTTTGAATTTTAATTTTGAATTTTAAATTTTGAATTTGGATTTGAATTTGGATTTGGTTTTGAATTTGAATTTGGATGTGGATCAAGATTTGGATTTGAATTTGATTTTGGATTTGCCCTTAAATTTTGGATTTGGATTTGGATTTGAATTTGATGACTGTGTACCCTGTAACTTTGGCATATGAAGTGGCCTTACCCCCTTAATAAAGAATTGATGTTGGTGATATTACCCCCATGCCTTACATAGAGAGTCCGTGAAGAAATAAAGGAGGCATATACGTCTTACCTTATTTCTGCGACGAGCTAGGTTCTGATCTTTTTCGCAAGCTCACAATGTCGACTAACCCTTTGTAAGTTAGGATGTGTCTTTTCATTTCGTTCTACCATCCTCGACAAATCAGACGCTAAGTACAATCTCTGTCATCTTCGAAGTCTGGAGACCCCTCTGAACACATATCTAACTAAAAAGGGAGTTAGCAACAGCGTTGCTCGTGACATTGATATCTGGGCACCTATTGTAGGTACGAAGGCAAACTTTGAGGGATAAGTGATTCTAAGAAGATTATTTGCATGGTATGATAGTAAATAAAGGATGAAAGGATATATGAATGACAGTCCAAGAACAAAGGAACCTATACATAAACAGAATAAGAGAATATTTGTTTCAAAAGATGCATTTCATTGAAATAAAAATTCTGGACAGATGCCTATTTCACAAAAGGGCCCTTATTGCCTCTAGGCCTAAGACAATAAGCAGGTTCTGAGCATTACTCTAAGTAAGTTCCAAACTATAGGTCTCCTCCACAGTCCCGCTGTTCAAAATACTCCCAAGTATGTAAGGCCAAATGCTTGGAAAAGTTTCATTCCTTCGTCACTGCATTCACATTCCCTTCAGCATGGTCAGGGAACGGATTCTCGGTCGCATTGCTAGCGTTATCAAATCGCAGAATGCCCGTATCAATGAGTCCTTGGACCTACTTTTTAAAGGCGAGGCAATTTTCCGTAGAATGCCCTTGATTCCCAGCATGGTATACACAGCTAGCGTTTGGGTCGTACCACTTCGGGTACGGGAGTTTCAAGGGTGCCATATAGTGTGGAGCTATTAACTGTTTCTCGAGAAGTTTTGGGTATAGTTTTCCGTATGACACAGGGATAGGGGTAAATTGTAGTTTCTCAGGGTTGGATCTTGCAGGCCTTTGTTCGTTTTGGGGTTGGCCCTGGGCGAGTGTTGTATTTTGTGGGAATGTGGCGCCTGGTCCTCGATTACTTGTGGCGTAAACAGGGTAAGAAGCGTAAGGAAGTGGTGTTTGGTAGTAGGGGGTTTGGGGAGGATAATAAAAATTCGAAGGTGGATAATTTCATGGTCAGGGTTGGTTCGGATACGGATTGGGGGTATAACGGCTGCCAGTTCCCACCATGTAGGCTTCTGGCTCTTTTCTCCTCATGGGTACTGCCCTCTTTGGACTTTCTGAACCTTCCATCTTTCCACTCTTAATGGCATTTTTAATAAGCTCGCCGGATATGACAATATCTGCAAAGTCTTTTGTGGCACTTCCCACTAGTTTATCATAGAATGGTGTCTTTAAGGTGTTGATAAAAAGGACGGCTATCTCGGTTTTTGTTAATGGAGGCTCCACTTGTGCCGAGACATCCCTCCATCTCTGCGCATACTGTCTAAAAGATTCGATCGGCTTTTTCTCTATTATCTGCAATGTCATACGATCGGGCACCATGTCTGACACGTGCTTATACTGCCCGCAAAATGCTGACGCTAGGTCTTTCCATGTTCGGATCTTCTCTCTGCTAAGCTGATTGTACCAGCGAAGAGCTGATCCAACAAGGCTGTCTTGAAAACAGTGTATAAGTAGTTTATCTTCATTTACATAGCCGGTCATTTTTCGGCAAAATATGACCAAGTGTGCCTTCGGACATCTTGTCCCATCATACTTATCAAAATTAGGCGCTTTAAATTTTGGCGGTAGAACTAGATCAGGTACTAAACTAATCTCCTTAGCACTTAGTGGGGAGAAGACCTCAGTGCCTTCTATCGCTTTAAGTCTTTCCTCTAAGCTCCTGTACTTTTCTTGAGCTTCGTGATCATCCGCCCTCAACCTGGCGATTTCCACCGGATCGTCTAGATCAGGAATAGGCGGATTAGCAGGAATGGACACAGATATTCCCTGCCCTGGGTGAGCAGCTGGCACAGGTCATTGTTCCAAGCCAGCGGATTCCTCTTGGATGTATGCTCTTTGTGTCATATGAGGCAGAGTGAATCCCGGTGGGTAAAGTGGATCTTGATCGAGGTTAACAACCTCAGGGTTCTGCATGGGTCCTTTCCCTTTTACCAAGGCTGACATCATCTCCATCATCTTAACCATTTGGTCTTTTTGTTCTAGTGACTCCTCCCGGGATCTCACCATTAGATCCCTCGTTTCTTGCTGTGATTTGGCTAGTTGCTCTTGTAGTTCCCTTTGAACTTTTTCCATTCTTTCAATTCTTTCATTAAATGCAGCTTCCATTGTTCTAACTTGTCGACGCGTTTTATACGGATGATGTAGTTCCAGCCTTTATATTGTCGTAACTGCGAATCATGTGATTTTGACCTTAGTGAATGACTATGAGATATGCGATGAATGAATGAATGAATGAATAAATGAATAAATGTCCAATGAACGTTAGTCAAGAATGAATATGCAATAATTTGGTGTTGATTTTAAGATAGCCCCTATTTAGGCATTTCATTTATCAAAAGAGTCCGTTACACAACGTTTTGATCACTTGTGTAATTGACTCCTCCATCAGAAACCCGTTTTTGGCAACCAATCTCTAATCAACATCTTTCTAACAGGATGCCTATGATGCATGATGAAAAATAAAATAAAGACAAGCAACCTTGGTTAGTAATCAAATATAGGCAAAAACATGGAAAATTTAACAAATTAAGCTACCCGATGCAATTTATTAGGCAAACCCAATCCCTTTGCATAAAAAGTGAAAGTGTAAAAGGTAAGAGACGTTTCTCCCGTGTACTTATTTTGGTGACTACTAAACAAGCGGAGGTTCGGCATGGCTCTAGTTAAGTGGCTCATATGGTTTACTATATGCGGTTTTGGTTCTAGATAGGTACTCGAATTGTTCGTACTGTCGTCTACTATGACAAGTACAAAGCCTCGGTCGTAGCCCATCATGGGCTCACGAGTTGAATTCGAGGGATTACATTTACTTATGCCTATGCAGAGGGACAAGTTAACTCACGAAAGCATAAGTCATATGTAACCCGAAAGTATTCACTAGCCTGTGCGGAGGGACGAGTTAACTCACGAAGGCATAGCGTTTACTTTCACTTAAACGGACGGAGCCCGGGTATAGAGCTCATGTTATGCAGAATGCAAGTGCACGATGTGTGGGGGGAAACTCACAAATTTTCATTTTTATTAAACTAAAAAACTAAAGATTAAAACCGTAAAAACTTAGAGCTGAAAAAAAGACAAAACAAGTTAGAAAAACATCAACATGATGCAAATGCATGGCTTTTCGAAAACCAAAATTTGAGGATCATGATTAAATATCAAATTGAACAAGAAATTTTGAAAATTTGACAACACACGTTTATTTCTAGACTCAACTCTCAAAAACTGGGTCCCCAGTGGAGTCGCCAGCTGTAGCGACGAAAAATTGGCTTTAGTAGCTTTGGTCGCTAATTGTGGCGATTTATTGAAACTTTGAAATCTGAATTTCGATTTTATTAAAACAAGGGGAGTCGCCACCAATCTTTTTTTCTAGGTGTGATCGGACACCTAATAAAACCTCTTTTTAACAGAAAAAGTTACTTTTAGGGAAAAAGAAGGCCGAGTTTAGGTCTACGTTAAAATTTAGAGAAAAATAGGGTTCAGGAGTCGGTTACGCGCGGGGAAGGTATTAGCACCCCCGCGACACCCAAAATTGGTATCTTAATAAACACGTGTTGTCTTTAATTTTCAAAAATGCAAGTTCAACTTAACACTTAGTCGAAATCCGATCGAAAACAAGAAATTTTTTAGCATTTTGATTTTTTAGAAGGACGTTCCGTTTTCAACAAAAAATTTCTAATTTTTTTCCCTTTCCTATTTTATATATTTTTTGTTAATATATATATATTTATGTGTGTGTATTTATATTTATATGCTTGCTGGTAAACAAAGGAAAGCAAAACCGATTCTAAAAAAGAAAGATCACCTCTCTGCGTGGTTATTTTGCTCTAATATTCTACGTGTTTGGCCTCTGTTTCTCTTTTAAATCCTTTGAGTCTCTGTTTGGTGTTGTTTCTCTGATTTTCGTATATATTCTCTCACTGTTCTGTTTGGATCCGATTTTGTATTTGAAAAAATCTTGAAATCTGTTGTATTTTCTTTTTGAAAAATCGGGGATCCCCCTTTACATTGAGTTCTAATCGGCTTTTTATAGCCTTTTCTTTACAACTTGTTTTCTTTTTCTATTGTTTCTGTCGCGTCTCTTTGAATGTGTTGCAGGTACCAGTTGCTGAGGTGAGGTGACCGGGGCGGTGGTAGCAGCAAGTGTCAGAGGCAAGTGGGGCGGCGCTAGAACGCAAGAGGTCAGAGGCTGGCAGCAACTTGGGCTAGGGTTTCTAGGGTTGGCAGAGCAAGTGGGTGCAAGTGGGGCTAGGGTTAGGTTCGGGTTAGGAGTTTCAGGTAGTGGATTCGGGTTTGTAAATGGGTTGAATGGGTATTTGGGGTTTGGGCTACTGTTGGTTTAATTTGAGAATTGGGTTAAATGGTTAAACGGGCTAATGGTGTATGTGGGCCTCGGGTTTGATGTAAATGGGTTTATTGGTTGTAAATGGGGCTTAAGTTGTTTTGTAAATGGCCAAAATTGGCCTGTAACATTAGTATATTAAAACAAATGTTTAATTTTATGAGAAAAAATGTTTATGAATGACAAGCAAAATCTTAGTAAGTATATATATTAGTAGTTTAATTTTAATGACTTTGTGCTTGAATCTATGATGGATATATATTTATAAATAAATGATATATTAAAATGCATTTGGCTTTATGATTGGAAGTAATGTAGTAGCATGAATTAGTTGCTTTATGTATATTGATATAAAATATATTATTAAATGAAAGATGAAGTTGATTTATTAAATGAAAGACTTTTGGGAAATAGGTTTGGAAAGGAACATTTTTTAGTTTTTAAATTACTAATATTTTTTAATTTGTTTGGAAAGGAACTTTTGGAAAATACATTTGGAAGGGAACATTTTTAAATGTAATAAAATACAAATATTTTAATGATTGTGTTTAAAATATTACTTTTATAGCAAAGTAAGTTATTTTCTTTTTCTAAAGTTAAATTTGTTTGTTTTAAAAATTTAAAATTTTATGATAAATTAAATTAAATTATTTACTGCATAAAATATAGAAGTAGATGGCTATATACACACTTATTACACTCTCTTATTTCTTTAGATAAAGAAATAGAATTATTTTGTTAAAAATAAAAAAAGAGAGTAAGAAATTTTAAAGAGATTGTTTGTATATAACATATCTCATAATTAAGCTTGTAATCTAGCAATTTGTTTTAATATACTCTTAAATTACAAACATTTTAATTTCTATCCGAAATGTAATTTTTTTAAGAAAATAATTTTATAGTTATTTTTGTATTAGTAATTTATGATTATAAATTGTTAGTGTTTATAGTTTAGTGTTTTGGGATATAATGTAATTTTATAATTTTTATAATTTTTATGATATAATGTAATTTTATAATTTTTAATTATTTGATAATTATAATTGCAGATTTGTAGAAAATGGGTTTGTTGATTGATAATGAAAATAACGGTCACATATCGAAACACATTAATGAGATGGTAATGAAATTTTTATTTGATTGTCACATTATTTCCTTATTATGAAATTATATTGTATTAACTATTTCGTAAATATAATAATACCAGGTTGAGTACCGTGTATTGAGGGTTTCAGCCGGATGAACGCATAATACTGTTCTTAGAGTTAGCGGGGTTCGGATCAGCAGCATTGATCCGGACTTTTGATCTACTATATGACTTAATTTCTGCATTAGTCGAGCGATGGCGTCCGGAGACGCACACATTTCATTTGCCATGCGGGGAGTGCACCATCACTTTAGAGGACGTTGCACTGCAGGTGGGGCTCCCCATAGATGGGAATGTGGTCACGGGCCTAAGTTCGATCTCGAGGCCAGCTCGCCTTTGCTATGAGTTACTTGGACGCTCCCCAAGTGAGGGGAGATTTGCGACATTGCGGTTTTCATGGCTAAAGGCCAATTTTGAGCATTTGCCGAGTACTGCCACTGAATTGGAGGTTATGCAAGCCGCTCGAGGTTACAGTATACACCTTATAGGAGGTGTACTCATGCCGGATTCACACGGCAGTGAGGTCAGTTTGATGTACTTACTGCTACTGTCTAATTTACATAACAAGCGTTCGTACAGTTGGGGGTCCGCTGTGTTAGCCACGTTGTACCGCGAACTTTGTCGGACGACAGATCCTGCTATGACGGACATAGGCGGATGCCTCATACTGCTGCAGTCCTGAGCACTGTATCGAATGCCATTCTTGGCATCCATTAGTCACCAGCCATATATATTTCCACTTGTTAATAGGTGATGAATCTTTACGCGTTATAGCAATTAACTAAATTTTTTTGGGGTTATATTGTTCTAACAATTTTTTTCGTAGATGAAGCACGACTCCGGGTATCGGGAGGTCATACACGCTTCCGATATACCGTCTGATGGTCGAGAATCATTCTGGGGAAGGAGTAGGTTTTTCCAATATGAATTTAATTTTATTATTTTTATCTTACTCGACTCGCGTTAATATAAAAATGTTATTAACTATGCAGTTCATTTGGATACCATATTCTGCTCCTGAAATTATGGCTATTATTCCCTTGCATGCCTACGTCCACTCCCAGTTATGGTGCATGAGTGCACCCCTTATCAATTTTCAGACGGTGGTGTGGTATCATGGTGATCGAGTACTCCGGCAGTTCGGCTGTGTACAATATGTCCCGACAGAGCCTGTACGATTGCCTACAAAGCTCTATGGCATGTCTAGGAGGGGGATGCATTGGGCAGACTGGGGAGATGTGCATGAAGAGTATGTTACGATGTAGAACAACCGGTTTGGTAGGATACCTCCGATGGATCGTTGTTTGGATCTGCGACCCTCGCCACAGTACCTACAGTGGTACTATGAGAAGGGGAAACCATTTTTATTTGGTGGGCGGTCGATGGTAGTCCCCCCTCATACGACACGGATTTGGCAACATTTTCCAGATCCGCATCATGCACCAGCTCCGGAGCCGGAGCCGGAGCCGGAGCCAGAGCCAGAGCCAGAGCCGGAGCCAGAGCCGGAGCTACACTCTGGGAGTAGTTCTTATCATCCATATTTGGGGGCCGATGACTATTTCCCGAGCTCTTCAGCCCACGGATATTATTCAGATTTTGATATCTTTAGCCCAGTGCCCCATCAGTACTCTACTCCTTCCGGCTCATATCCACCATCGTACTCTGCTCCTCCAAAGCCGTATCCATCGACGTTCTCTACTCCCCCGGCTTATATCCAGCGCCATTCTCTACTCCCCCCGGCTCGAGTTCATCAGTGGCATTTGAGACATTCTCTACACCCCTATATATGGACGAAGAGAATGTTGATCGCCGTAGTCGTCCACAACGTGAACGTCGAGCTCTACAAAGATATACCCCTAGAACCACACCATCAAATCATCAATTTTAAGGGGTTTTGTAATATAAATCACTTTATTTTTATGTAATGAATTTTTTTTGTATTATCATTAGTCTTTATTAAATTTTTTTTATTTTTTCAATTTAAATTATTATAGTCAATAATAATTTCTATTAAAATTTATTTTCTATCTATAATATGAAGATAATCTAATCAAAATTTCATATTGGTACGATTTTAATAATTAAAGAAGAAAAATGACTAAATATGAAATATAAGAGAGATTAAACTTTTTCTTTCAATATCCAATAAACAACATGTAATAAACAACATCTTAATTTCTATCCGATCGTGACGATTGTCCAGTTTGGTAGCTTCGGAGTGGGCATTTACTCCGATTGTGACCAGCTAATCTGCATACTCTACACAGTTTCCCGTCAGATTTCTCTCTAATATCCATTTCGTTACAGATTCTTGATGATTGCGGACGACCTTTAGGGTTCCTACGCAATCCTTTGTCTGGGATAAGCTCAAACATCGTCCGAGGAACCTCCCAAGTAGATAGGTCAGGAAGCACAGGAAACTCATTCTCCCATACACGTAACGTGCGTTCAAGGGTGTACACTTCATCGATAAATTGATCTACATTAAGCGAGACTTTAGCACAAGCTGCCATAACATGTGCACAAGGATAATGAAGTGTTTGAAACCTCCTACAATCGCACCGTCTATTTCAGAGATCAACTCCGTATGACCTAGGTGGTATACTGGGTCTACGACCGATGGTCTCTGTAACGCGAGACGTTTCATTACTTTTTTGAATATACTTCTACATTTATCGACCTCGCCATCTGACGATTTGCAGCCATTGCATCCCTGACATGTTCGACAAATACGTGTCCTGCTTCCATCTGGTTGACTTGTTGCTGACCCATTCTTGGCATCAAGGTAGCCAACCTGTAGAATGTAGCTGAGAAGACAGATGAAATCGGAAGATGTCACATTTTTAACAATACAGCGTTGATCCCCTCCACCAAGTTTGTGGTCATTTGACAGTAACGAAAGCCCTCGTCAAAACTTTGAGCCCATTGACACGGCTCCATGCTACCCAACCATTGTTGGAAAGATGTGTTCATCTGACCTTCTATGTCATTTTCAAGCCGAGCCATCCTCTGCCGAAAAATGTGTGGTTCTAGCTCGTACGCTGTGTATGCATTAAGAAAATATAAGTTATAGTCTCGCCAAAAAAAATTAGGTTATATATTGAAATGATAAGATTATTCTTTACCCATTTTCACAACTTGTCTTTTCCATTCTGCATTCTTATAATCTCGATGGAAGTTAGCCGCGATGTGCCGTATGCAGTAAATGGATCTCCATGGCACACCAGAACGCCTAATGGCAGCAATTAATCCTTTCCCTCTATCGGAGATGATGCAAATATTATCATTACTAATTACATACCTCCGCAAATTTGTGAGAAAGAATTCCCACGACTCCATGTTCTCCTTATCTACGATCGCAAATGCAATCGGGAGCACATTCCTGTTCCCATCTTGAGAAATCGCAATAAGTAAGATTTGTGTATATTTACCGTATAGCCATGTTCCATCTACTTGGACAAATGACTTGCAGTGGGGAAATGCACGCACACATGGATCAAATGTCCAGAACATCCGATGAAAAATTCTTTTTCCCAGCTGCCGTTGCTCATCCGGGCCGTAAGAAGGTCGTGTCCACAACTCAATGACAATCCCTGGCATGTACTCCCTTATTGCTGCAATCCATCCCTGCAACTCATTGTACAATGCATCGAAATTTCCATACAATTGCTCCATTGCCATCTGTTTAGCTATCCATGCCTTTTGGTATGATACTCGATACTGGAATCATGCCTGCATTTCGGCAATTAGTACTGAAACTTTAATGGTCGGCATGTCTTCAACCATCTGCATGATGCATGTACAGATAGTTTTTGAATCAAGTTTTCGATGATCTTCAGTCATTCGTATTGAAGTACATGTGTGAGGTTCTACAAATTTTCGTATCTCCCACATCTGAGACTTCTGGATAAATACAGCTCGTATCAGCCAATTGCAGCCTTCCGCCGACTTTCAACACTCTTCAATATATAATCTCGGTTTAGACTCGATGACTTTGTAGTCTACTGATATATTCATACTATACCGCTTAATGGCAAATACGCACTCTTCCTTACTTTCGAATCTCTAGCCCACGAACAACTCCTCAGGATCAGAAAATACGGCCATCTGGTGAGCAGGTACTATCTCAGGGTACTCCGAGAACTCGGCTGCATGCGCTGCATTGGGGTCTATCCGAGACATATGTGCCCCAGGATTATTATGTATCACAACACTACTGATTTGGTTCCCGACTGAAGACGCATTAATGTTTTCATCCTCGTCCACGCCTTCATCGTCAATATCATTCGGGACATCATCCACGTTGGGATCACTATCAATATCGACTTCATAATCAGAAGGATCACTACTTTGGTATAAGTCATTACCAACCGTATCAGTCTCGGATGCAACATTAATATCAATGTCGATCCCATGTGTAGTTGATTGACTACCAACGTATGAAATAGGAACCACCATACACAGCTCTTCTTCACCTAATGGAGTTGGATCTTCCGTTGACTCCACAACAGCTAACTCAGCAAATAAATGAATCGGTGCATTTTGGTTACTCTGATAGTAAAGAGCGACCATTGTCTCCACGTCTTCATCGTCTACAAGTTCCATTTCGGTGAATTTTATGGAATCCATCGCAACTGGAAACTTGTAAAAAAGTTTCGAGACCCTTCTCCTACAACGTCTATAAATTTTTTCACTAATTTTTTCCTTCATATCATCAAACGAGATATTTATATTAAATCTCATTGCAACTTGTTTGCGGCATTCAAATATGCATCCGACGCTTGTTGTCAAAATTTCACCATCAAAATAAACGCATACGAAAAATTTATTCTCCATCTTCAATACTAGATCTGTTAAAAAAATTTCCAACTTATCAAAATTTTCAAAAATTTTTATACAAAATTTTTCATTTAGAAGCTAACAAAAAAATTATTAATATAACAAAATAACTTTAAATAATAATATTTCTAACAAAATTCTACATTTTATTTAAAAAAAAAACTAAATTACCTTTTTCTTCTTCTTCTTTTTCTTCCTTTCCTCCTCTTTCTTATTTTTCTTCCTTTCCTCCTCCTTCTTCTTTTTTCTTCCTTTTCCCTCTTCTTCTTCTACTGCTAACCTTTAAATTTTTTTCTATAAAACTTTTGCATTTTGCTGATAGTTTACGGAGTATATATAGGGAAATTTTAACATGTGGGCCCCACTGTACATGTCGCGCCTGTCAGATAGGCTCAACATGTTGAGCCTATTTGACCGGCGCAACTCGTATTTTTATTACCAACAAAAATTATTAAAATAATTATCTTAAAAAATTATTATACTTAATTTCAAAATTATTAAAAATTTAAGCACAAAAAATAATAAATTATCAGAATTATTAAAAAAATAAAAAAGTAAATAATTATTATACTTAATTTCAAAATTATTAAAAAATTTAAGCACAAAAAATAATAACTTATCAAAAATATTAAAATAGTAATATTAAAAAATAATAAATTATTAGAATTATTAACGTAATAAAAGTGAGACTAATTTCCTATCTCTGACGCATTAATTGAGACTTAAAAACAAATTCTCTTACTATTTTTTTCTCAAATCTCATCAATTTTTTATTCCTATAATTTAAACTTTATTCTTGAATAATAATATTATCAAATTATTAAACTTTATTTCAAATTTATTTAAAAATTTAAGCATAAAAATAATAACTTAATAACATTATTAAAATATTAATATTAATAATTATTAAACTTAATTTTGAAATTATTAAAAAATTATAATAATTTAAACTAAATAAAAATATTGTAACGGGTTGGGTTGGGGAGCTGACACGTGGAAGGCGCGCCCCTGTAGTAGGCGTGAACGGTCGCGCCTCCGGGTCAGGCTCGACCCGGTTTGATTTTAAAATTAAAAAAACTTAAAAAATATTAAAATAATAATATTTAAAAAATATATTATTAAAAAAATGGGTCGTGCCTGTCAGGTAGGCTTGACCCAAAAAAATAACCCATTTCGGTAAATAATGTATCTGACACCCTATTTTCGTTTTTTTTTTTTTTTGCATTAATCTAGTAAAAAACCCAATAAAAAAATATAACAATTTAAAAGAATATAATGCAAATCAAAATAGATAAATATGTGACAAGCTTTCAAATGATAATGAATAAAGTTAAAAATAAGTAATGTGAAAGAAAAGAAATTTGAAATCAATAATTTATAAAATAATTTAAGAATAAATTATAAGTATAAAAATTTTAAAATAGACAATATATGTGAAAGTTTAGAATAAATCATATATGAAAGAAAACAAAAATAAAAATAAATAATACGTAAAATAATATATTATAATTGAGTCTAAAAAGTAAGAAAAAATTTAAAACTAGTAATATGCAAAACCTCTTATAAATAAATGATATATGAAAATAGATGATATATATATCAATTTGAAATTGATAATAAATAAAAAAATTTAAAGCAAATAATAAAACAATTTAGAATGAATAATACATAAAACGATTTTTAAAAAACGATGTATAAAACAATTCAAAGTATATGATATATGAAATAATTTAAAATGCTACATCTAAATAATTTAAAACCATTTAATACAAATAATATATATGAAATTTAAAATAAATAAAACAATTTGAAATAAATAATACACATAAAACTTTTAAGATGAATCATAAAATAGAAACTGATAAATTAAAAACACAATTCAACAAATTAAGGATTGAAATTGAAAAGCAAACAAACTTCAAGGAGAAAATCGAATAAGAGCAAAATAAAGGATCAGAATGTAATGCGTGAATTAAATGGGAGGACCAAAAATGATATATTCCAATCTTTCCAAAACACATCATTTTATTCAGGACCAACATGAAATGGCGTGCAAATTGTAGGGAAACATTAAAAAAAAGAAAATATAAATAGGGCCTAATTAAACAACAGCGCAAAAGGGAGGGACCAATCTAGAAAATTTCCTCTTTAGGGTGGAAACACGCGGATCCTCCCAGGGTCGGGTCACGCGCGCGGGTTAGGGCATGAAACGGTGCTGTTTTAGGGCATCTATAGCTTGCCTAAAATGTAATAGTCCGGTTTAGACCCTAATCGGAATGGTGGTTTCGCGACCACGAATCTGAGTCAGAAAAATATTTAAAAATTATTTTCCGTGTTTATTTTGTGTGAATTGATATCTATAAAATTTTTTTGATTTAATTTTGTTATTTAAGTGCCTGATTAAGAAAAAGGGCTTAATCGCATAAAATAAAAGTTTGATGGTTTCATTACTAAGGACTTATTTGATTGTGTCTTTATAATTTGAAGAATTTATGTTAATATTAAACCATTAAACAAAGCATGGGACGACATTAACCTTATGGTAATATAGTTTTATATTATTTGATAAAGGGTAAATTTGTAAATTAGTGATATAATATGTTAATTAAAACATAAAAACAAATTGAAAAGCATGCATGTTCATCTTGAGAAAGCCGAATTCGGCTAAGGAAGAAAGAAATAGCATTCAGCCCTTGTGTTCTTCAATTTAGGTATGTACTTTGTTCGATTCTTGATAATTTTTACGTTTTTGAGATCGTTGCTTCGAATACTCTTAGACTCATGCTATAATTTTTGAATTTAGTGAGATATTCATGAGATGCCATTGTTGATAGTTTGATATGTGTTAGATTATTAAATTTGTATTGGAAATTTTCATGAAAAGTAAGTAAATAGGGCTTAAATTCAAAAATGGTAAATAGAGGGATTAAATTGTGAAATAAATTAATTGCAAGGACTTATAAGGGCATGGGAGGTATTCGACTATAGTTTAGAGTAAGTAAATTATGTTTGTTTTGTGTTTTGAGAATTTTGGACTTAATTGCTAAATGTGTAAAATGTATGGGGAAAAATTGAAATTTGCCCATTTATGTGTTGTTGGATTAAAATGAATGAAATTCTATTTAAATAAGTTTAATTTGAAATGTATATATCAAGAAACAAAAAGATCGGACTTAGATTGGGGGAAAGCAAAAATCGTTGAATAGTCGATAATCCCTATCCGTCGATATCCGAGGTAAGTTTTTAAGCAATTAAGCCATGTTGAAGTTATTTATATATGATGTATATGAATTTAATTGGATTATGTATTTATATTATTGATAGCCGAATGTGATATTGATTTGGGAGACAATTGAGTTAACATGTATGCACATGATTGATATTTCGGCACTATATGTGCATATAAAAAATTTAGTTGCGGGTTGAGAAATGCACTATGTGTGCGAGTTGATTTTAAGCACTAAGTGTGCGAATTTGATTACTGAGCACTATGTGTGCGAATTCAATTATTATGCACTAAGTGTGTGAGTTCAAGTTAGCTCCGAATTAATTAATTAGCACTAAGTGTGCAAAATTGTCAAGTAACCAAGGATATACTAATGAGTAGAGGTCTTGAGCTTCTTGAGAGGTAATTTATATATTTATATGTTTGGATTTGAACATGGTAAACCTTAAACCTATGTGGTGATTATAAATGAGTTTCGAATATAGTTGATTGATTGTGGTAAAGATGTAATGTTAGTTAAATATGATTTAATTGAATGAAATGATATGTTGGTGTATAAATATATATTTGTTACCATGTTATAAGATATATGAAATATTAATGGAGATTTGGCCATTTATTAATTGGTAATGGTAGATGGATGAATAGCTTTGTGCTTAATTCTATTGATATTCAAATAAGATGATGTTCGTGTTTAGAAGATATATTGTAGGCTAAGATGAAGTGTATTATGCATATTCTATCCACATTATATGATATTAAAAGGACATAATGTATTCAGCCTTACGTTTGATATTAATGAAATATTTTGTGAATGAGATAATGTACATATATTTTCTAGTTGAAATTTTGGTCCTTGATGAATAAAACTCCGAACGAGTTAATGAGATGTGATTACACGATTTAGTATTATGAATTGACTAAACTAAATTGAGCCATTTAAATTGAGTTAGCAAGTTATTTAAAGGTTTAAATTGCTTATAACTTACTAAGCTGTTAAAGCTTACTTGGTGTGTTTATGTTTGTTCTTTGTGATATAGATTTTTGGGATCTGTTTCGCGCTCGGGGATCGTCAGTGAAGCTCGTCACACTATCGCCTATCTTTTGGTACTTTTGGAAGTTTTAGTTTGGTTATATGGCATGTATAGACTAGCCCGTTTTAGGTCTGAATTTGAGTTATGTGTTTAATGTGCCATGCGAAAATTGAAAAATTGAATTTATAAGTTGATGTTATATTTGGGCAATGTTTTAAGTATGCTATGCTTAAATATAATTTGGTGATCTTGTTTGTGGTTTAAGCATATATTGAAAGTTAAATACTTATTATGGATTCATGAATATTTATGTTATAATGATGTCATAAACTTGAGGTGTGGTTAAATTAATTTATGTGGTGAAATATCATGCTTATGATTAAATAATAGATGTACTTAGTTATTAATGGATCGGTCTTAGTACATATGTAATTAATAAATTTAAGTATTGGTTTTGGTTCATTTGGTATTTGGCTATTGAGATTTTTATTGAGTGTGAAATGGATTAGCATATAGTTAGTTTATATATATAAGTTGTTTTGCATGTTATATGTATGATTAGGTTGCAAATGGGCATGTAAATATTGTAACAGGATTCGGCATTGGGTTATTAAACAAGGTGAATGATATATGTGTTGGTTGTTAATAATTACATTTTGTTGTTGGTTTTGGGAATGATGAATAAATTGGGTAAAATTATACTCATGTTGCACAAGGTTTAGGTCTTAAAGATTTACCAAATGAATAGTGCTTTTATTCAGAAATGGTGCTTTGTTTTGGTACAAATGATTGGTTGACTTAAATTTGGTAATGTACCTTTGCCGAATGATGTTGAAAATTCTTGGTTATTGAAACCTTTGTTCTATATGAGTGTTAGCCATATAAGCTCGATTATATCTTAATGAAATTTATCAAGTGTATCGTAATCATGACTATGTGATTATTTATTCTAGTTTACCTTTAAGTTGTAAAAGGACTAAGAATATTAAATGTATCTGACTATGATTGTTGGTAATTGAAGTCTATCGGGTATGCCTTGTAACCCTTTCGGCGACGAATATGGGTTAGGGGTGTTACACAAAACGATGCCGTTTGCGTAGGCTTATATAAGTTAAAATAAAATAAAAAAAACATTTCTCCCCCATTTCTTCTCAAAAACAACCAAAATCCCTCTCCCCTCTCTCTAGAAATCCGGCCAGGAATGCCACCGTGGCTCCGCCGCAGCCATTGGCTGCCAACAGTGGTGACCGCCGCCCACAGTGGTCTAAGTTCACCGGAAAAAGGCGATTTTGACCCTTTCTCCTCCCTCTGCCCCTTTTCGAGACAAACACATCAAAAAAACGAAAACCAAAGGAGTTTTGCCAAAACCCGATTCGAAACTAAGGTAAGAAAAAAATTTTAAAAATATATCAATGTATTTGATATCTTGAAAATAGATCTGCGATGTTGAATATACCTTAGCGAAATTATGAAAGAAACTTTTTGATTTGCTCTGTTCTTTTTGGAATTTCTTGTATTCGTATCGTATTCATAAGAGTCTTTACATGCCCTTGGCCTTTTCTTTTATAGCCGAAGGAAAAGAAGAAAAATAAATAAATAAATAATTCATATATTTTTTACTGTTAGTTTGTTACAAAAAAACAAATACAAAATGCCCTTTTTGCTGCTTCTGTGCTATTGTAGTTTGTTGCAGATACAAGGCCAACTAGCAGTGGTTGTGTACGGAGGAGGAGGGCGTGTGGGCAGCCGGTGCAAGGGTGAAGGCTAGGGTTTCAGATTCTGAAATCAACATTTGGGCCATTTTGGCCATTTAGGTTTATTTTATGAATGGGCCATTGTAATTGGGCCTTGTGTTTAGTTTAATATTCGGATATGCTTTAGGTTTTAATGTTTGGGCTTTTGTATTTATGGATTGTGGACTTTAATTGTTTATTTATGTTTATAATAGGCCAGACAATTTTGAGCTTGTACATTGGTTGAATAAGAATTGATAAAAGGCTCATGAGATTGACGTGACAGGATAGGAATGAATATATTTTTGGAAGAGAACTTTAAATAAATATCAAACTTTTAAATAAATAGAAATATCTTTTTTCTATCATATTACTAAATTTAGATCTAAAAAATTATACTTTATTTTGACATGTAGTGGTGCTACTTTATGAAGAATAATTTACATATAGTGGTGCTAATTTTAAAAAGAAAAAAACAGAAGTGGTGCTACTTTAAGAAATATAATTTACAATCTCGTGGTGCTACTTAACCCTGCTTTTGTTTCTTTAAAACCTGACTTCTACAGTAATCCTATCTAAATCTTCAATCATTTCCCTCCAACAAAATAACAACGCAAATGGGTTTTCACTTAGCGCTTTACTTCCTCTTCTTGTTATGCCCAATTTTACAGGCAGCAGAATTTCAAGCACCTACATGTGGTAAAGAAAAATGTGGAAATATTACAATTCCATCCCCTTTTGGATTAATCCATGGCAGATGCTATAGTCATCGTTCGTTTAGCGTAACTTGCAACCGAACCCCCAATGGGGTCAAGCCTTTCATACACGTAAATGGCATCGATCTGGAGGTACTCGGAACAGCCCCATATTCAAACGCCATTCTCATCAGCTATCCAGTTACTTACATTAATTGCGATCGTATAAACAAGGCTAGTGTGAGGGTCAATCTCTCAGGCACTCCATTTTTCTTCTCAACTGAGATGAATTATTTCGGGTCAGTAGGTTGCGGAAATTTGGCTTCTATTCTACGTAACGAAGCTGGTTCACTTGGCGGCTGCATTCAACCAAGGTGTGACGATGGTGCTTCTGAATCTGGCTGTTTTACTGAAATTACTGGAAATCTCACTTCCTATACCGTAAACATGAGAGCCATGTATCCTGACAGCAAAAGATGCGCGTCTGCTTTCATCTTTAGCAAGTACTCTTTCCGTAGTGCTTACCCATTACCCAGTGGCATCAATATTGGAACCACACATGTTCCCGCCGTGCTCAACTGGAATTCCAGCTATTGCGGTAACGGAGGTCAGTCACGCGCTGCCACTTCAATTGCTTGGCTTTCATTTTTCTCCTTTTAATTCAGTTAATATAATGATTTTGCTAATTGTTTAAAGTCAGTCTTTAGGATCATTCATTTTGTATATTAATATTTTTGGCTTTCAAAAATTTATACCTAAAAGTTTTGTATTCCAAAAACTTGAATTAATACTTAAATGAAGATTAAATTAAATTATTAGAGGAGTTAAAAATGTAATTTTTATATTTATTGAAGGGTTAAAGTTTTTATGTTAAATTATTAATTCATTTGGGAGAGGCAGAAAGGTGTAGTTTACTAATTTGTTCACTTAATAAAAATACTTTTTATTATGTTTCGATTCATTTCATAATTTACACCATTTTGTTTTAAACGAAAGTTCATTTATTCATTAGTTGAATTATACATTGGTATAAGAATTTAATATTTAGAATATTATTATGAAAAAAGAGGAGTCGCAATTGAATTTTTTTTTAATTTTTTAAGGGTATAAAAATCACTTAAAATTTTTTCCAAAAAAGCAATTAAGCTCTTAAGCAGTCAAAATGGATTAAAAATGTCCTTAAGTTAATAGCTCTCAATTCGTTTCTTTTTTTTTTTTAGTTAAAGTTATGATGTATTGCAACATAGCGTGACATATGGCAAAAATAATAAAAGAAATAAAAATTATTAAAATTTAATAGCTTAATCAAGACACAATAATTTTTATGATTTTTCACAAATTTTATAATTCTTTACATTTTTTTAATTTTCTTACAACTTTATAAAATTTTATATTTTTTTACAATTTTTTCTAATTTTTAATAACTTTTAAATATTTTTATTAAATTTTAATAATTTTTATTTCTTTTATTGATTTTTATTTTTTTATCATTTGTTGTCACATATCATGCCATGGTTATGACATGTAGTGGCTTTAACTAAAAAAATTAGGGGCAGTTAACTTTAACGGTTAAATGACTTTTTTTTATGTATTTTAATAATTCAAATACCGAATTAAGTACAAAAAAATAGAAGCTTAACTGCTTTTTTTTTTTAAAGTTCGAAAAATTTTTACACCCTTAAACTTATTTGTAATTAGAAATCTTGTATGACATCAAATTCAACTATAAAATTTATATTGATAATAAGAAAGTCTTTATTGAATTTAATGTCACAAATAACACATAAATTTAATTAAAATTTCTAGTTAAGAGTAACACTTTTTCCTTTTAGATAATTATAAATTTTTTTTGAATAACGTATTGCTTTTATTTCCTACAAACATTTCATGTACATACATTTAATAGATTTTATAATTTACTTCCTTTTTGCTATGCCTGCAGGATGCGTAACTAACTTCCACATCTTCAAGGTAGAGTCATGTGGGAATGTTACTTTTCACTACCCCTTTACAGCGAAGGGCCAAGATGATCACAAAGACTGGTTTAAAGAAATTTGCGACAAAACCACCAATGGAGAAAAAGGGCCTTTCTTAAACATAAGTGGCACGAATCTAAAAATACTGGACTTCTATTTTTTTTCTGGCACTGTCACAATCGACCATCCAATAACTTACTTTAACTGTCGCAAAAATCATCATAATGGGATGAGTCTCAACCTAACAGGCACCCGTTTTTACTACTCAGATTACAACACAATATGGTCTTCAGGTTGTGGTAATTTGGTTACTATTTTCAACAACGAAACATATAATCTTATAGGCGGATGTTTGCAACCAAGTTGTAGGATTAATAACGAGACTTCCTCTACTGATGGTTGTCTTGTTAATATTCCTAAGGGTCTCAGTTCATTCTACGTAAACATGAGTAGTAGTGATTATAGAAGAAAAAGATCATGCGGATTTGCGTCCATGATTTCTTATGACTATGATCGGAAGTTTGATATAAGTAATAGGGCGTATGTTCCCACACAACTGCAATGGGGCACACCAATATCTGGAGAGTGCCATTTGAATGATAGTTCGGTCACTTATTGTACATCCGATGGTAGATATTGTTGGTCAAGGTTGAGCTCTAATTATCTATGTGTATGCTACAGCAATGATTTCAGTGATCCGAGTTCATGCCAAGGTACGAATTAATGTTTTTTTAGGGAACTTTTTTTTTTCCTTATATTTATATTATCTTTGCTTATAGGTATATTTCAATCGAAAAATTATTAAAATAATTTTATATACAAAATAAGTTATATTATTTTAAGGGTATTTTATTTTTTATATATTTTTATATAAAATTCATAATAAATCTAACATGGTGACATTTGAATCTTTCACACAATAACTTTTAAGATTTAACTTTATCATTTCAACCAAGGATTCATTTAATTCTTATATCAGCTTTAAGTCAATATGTTTATTAATGTTTTCTACTCACATTATGGGTGTGTCTTAAAGTACTATTATTCTTTAAAAGGTTAATTGAGTTGGTGTCATCTATCAATTAAGTCTCAACTCGATTGACAAATTATAAAAACCTATTACTTTTATACAAGAACAAATATTATTATGAGAGTATTTCTGTCATTTTATAATTTGTGTAAAATCTAGAAAAATGAGTGTAATGAAATTTGAACAAATGCACCATGATAGCTAAGAGAAGGGATTGTATGAAACTGTGATTCCATGTCATCCTTATCCCTTTCCAACGGGAGAATAACAAATTAAATTTGTCCTCCTAAAAATTGAAGTCCAACTGAAAATACTAGAAATTAGGAGGAAAAATATGATTTGTCATTCTTCCATTGAAAAGGGATAAAGATGACATAGAATCACTGTTTTATACAATTCTTTCTCTAATAGCTAATATCTTAACTTTAGCATTTCAATCAAATTCCTACTTTTATATCATTTTTTAATAAATAAATTATTACGTAATTTTTTCACTCACATAATTAATGTGTCATAATCTAATTATTATTGATTGGGGTATATGATGACTAAAATATACTAATCAGTTGAAGATTGGACATACAAAATCATAAAGCCTATAAAATTTGGATATATATACAAAAACAATTGTATAAAAATATGGGAGTAATCTATTTATATGGATGTAAAATTAAAGTTATTTGACACTCATTCATATCTCTTTATATAATTAATATTTTAAAAATTCATCCGTTGAATTTATCGATATATATTAAACTACTATACTTATTTATTTTATGTTTTTGATACAATACCTTTTTCTATCTAACTCTCTTTCTAATTTTTAAATTAGAAGAGAAATACAGTTAATCACATTTAAATTCCTACTGTCTTAATTATTACAATACTTAATAGTAATGCTAATTCATCTAAATCTCAATCAACTTTCCTTTTCATGTTTTAAATATATATATATTTTTCAAATAATGGTTCTTCGTACATATTACTAGCCTAAGCATAATTTGAACGAACAAAAAGGAAAATGAAATTAGATATCAAAATAACTTCTATTTTTGCATACATTACTAAATCAATATCTATTGAATTATATGGGTGAATGTAACTGAGAGTCCCTCTATTATAGGGACTAATCAAATTAGTCCTTCTACTATTAAAAATAATTAAATAATGTCAAATTGGAATAGACTTAAGATTTATTGTTTAAAAAATTCATTTACTCTTTAATAAAGTTAATTATTTTTAAAGTTTTTATGGTTTGTAAATGAAATATGTTGTTTGAAATTGAATAGAAATTGAAAAAAAATAAATTTCAAGATATTTTTTTATATAGTAAATATTAACGCTGTTCTAATTTAAATTTGTTTGATTCTTTTTAATAATATAAAGACTAAATTAATCCATTTAATAATAGAGGAACTAATTTAATCCAATCCGGATAATATAAGATCTCTCATATGCTTTAACCAAATTATATGATTATAACATTTTTTATTTAATTCATAAATGACAGATGGGAATTGTGGGAATGATAAGTTTTGTAGGATGCTTTGTTTGAATACCCCAAACAACTATTGCTCCTCACAGTCTTGTCCTCCTCATTATGAATTCAATAGTACGGGATTTTATTGTGAGCGCAAAATACAGACTCACGATAATCATAGCTTGACAAGCATTATTGTAGGTACGTGTTTATTTTTAAAGTGGAATCATTATGATTATTGAATTGTGTCAATTTAAGAAGTGATATATTTGCTTTTGAATGTGTGATGCAGTAACATTTATTTCTCATTAAATTTAAAGTTCAATATGAAAACAATGGATAGTGGAATAAGGTTCACTCGTTCATTTAAAATAAAGGGCTATCAAATATGAATAAAACTTTGTCGAAACAAATTCATGGTTTTTTAACATGTACTTTATTTTTCAAATATACCTTTTAACTATGTTTCTTATATCTATATAGGTTGCAGCACTAGTGTTGGGACACTATTTCTACTACTTGCAACATGGAGTATGTACAAAGTCCTCAAAAGAAGACAAAAAATCATGCTGAAGCAGAAATACTTCAAAAGGAATGGAGGTTTGTTACTGCAACAACATTTGTCTAGCAATGAAGGTAATGTTGAAAAAATTAAGTTGTTTACTTCAAAAGAGATGGAAAAGGCGACTAATCACTATAATGAAAACCGAATCCTTGGTCAAGGAGGTCAAGGGACTGTTTATAAAGGAATGCTAATAGATGGAAGCATTGTCGCTATTAAGAAATCCAAAATGGTGGAAGGAAAGAAATTTGATGAAAGGAAGGTTGAACAGTTCATTAACGAGGTGATAATTTTATCTCAAATTAATCACAGGAATGTTGTTAAGCTTTTAGGGTGTTGTTTAGAAGCTGAAGTTCCTCTATTGGTAGATGAGTTCATCCCAAATGGTACATTATACGATCTCATTCATAACCAAAATGAAGAATTACCATTGACATGGGGAATGCGTTTACGAATTGCGATTGAAATTGCCAATGCCTTATTCTATTTGCATTCAGCTGCTTCTGCTCCTATTTATCATCGAGACGTCAAATCTAGTAACATACTTTTGGATGATAAATATAGGGCAAAAGTATCAGATTTTGGAACTTCAAGATCAGTTGCACTTGAGCAAACACATCTAACCACTCGGGTGCAAGGAACTTTTGGATACATGGATCCCGAATATTTTCGATCAAATCAATTTACGGAGAAGAGTGATGTTTATAGCTTTGGAGTTGTTCTTATTGAGCTTTTAACAGGGCAGAAACCCATCTCCGTAGGACAATCAGAGCCAGTGAGAAGCTTGGTATCTTATTTTTTGCATTCAATGCAGGAGAATTCCTTATTTAATATTCTCGATCCAATGTTAGAAAAGGATGGTCCAGAACAGGAGATTATAGTTGTGGCTCTACTAGCAAAAAGATGCTTGAATCTTAATGGAAAGAAAAGACCCACCATGAAACAAGTAGCAATGGAGCTGGAGTTGATTAACGCTTCGGATGGAAATGTTCTTGAAGGCCATGGTGATGAAGAATCTGAAATAGATGACATGATCCATTCATGGGAGACCAATCCAAGTTGTTCAATGTCTAGGACAATTACAACCAACAGTTTAACTTCTCCATTAGATTCATCTTTCTAGTTTCCAACACTCCTGAAACAATTTCTCTTGATTGATAGCCTTTAGCTTCTCTGTTTGTCACACTGGCGGAATCTTGTGGTTGCCCAAGAATTCATACTTGTTTCACTCAATGTTATTTTATCTCTTGAAGGTATTTATCATACAAGTTATGGATATGTTTTTCTTTTCCTTTTGCTAAGTCGATGAAATCGTTAATAAAAAAAGACCTCATTTTGTTCTTCTTCATCCTTGACCTTCTTCTTCTTCTTCTTCTTCTTCAGATATAAATAAGAAAAGGTGAGTAACTCATCAGTCATCATAGTAATAGTAAGCCTTTATTGAGCAAGAACAACTAAAGAAAGCAAGGGATATTAACAGAATCCAACATATCCTTTATCGCCATTTTCCTCGACGCCATTACTGCTCTGTCAACAACTCTCGAACCAATCAAATCAAATTGAAGCAAATTAAGTTTGAATATCTTAAGACATAATTTCAAAAAGCTTCCGATTCAAGTTGAATATGATATAATGTTTTTGGAATGGATAAGTGATAGAATCATTTACATCGTCCATTTTTAGTATGTTAAGTGCAAATCAAATAAATTATTAAAAAATTATAAAAATAGAAAATATTAGTAATTACAAAATACGATTCAAACAATTAAATTTTTTTTTAACTCAATTCATTGGTCAATTGATTTTTTACGTTCCTCTAAATTAAAATTTCAACCGATATTTAGTTCAACCAAATAGTTCGATTTAAATAACATTGTATTTTAATTTTTTTTATTATTGATTTTAAAAATAAAAGCAAAAACCACTATCTTTTTGGAAGAATTTTTTAAAGTCTTTTTTTATGGGATTGATTAGGATTTTATGAGATATTTTAAATTAAAACTTTATTTTAAACTCTTTTCTAGAAAATCTTAGAAGGTATTTAAAGAGGCTTTGGGGCATGAAAAACAATGAAGAAGACTTTCACAATTTCTTCTGCTATTATTTTTCTCTTTATGAATGGTTAAATTCTTCATTCTAGTCAAGGGTTTTATCAAAGTTTTTGATTCATTGAATTATAATCAATTTATTCAAGAAGTTTAGAAAACTATTTGCAAAATCATTTATAACACAAGAGCTAGTTTAGAAACAAATCATGAAAGCATGATAAAGAATACCTAACAATTGCATGGACTTTGAACATCACAAATTTCTGTTTTGCCTCTAATATGGATTTCAGGATTCACAAGTTGTAAAAAAAGATCATCAGAAGGAGAATTCCCAAGGATTTTTGGTCGCAAAGAAACTCTTCACTCACTTCTTTCTTTGTTGGTCAAGACTTCGGTCGCGGATTTAAGTAAGCGAATGTCAGTGTAGCAATGTGAACAAGATTTAATTTTGTGCAACTAGTTGGCTTGTCGGAAGTTGTAAACGATTATCTAACACATCAATCAACTTCATATTTACCAAATAAGTTGGTGATGACAACCATGGTAACACTTCTTCAGGATGCTTTCCCATTAATGTTTCCAATGCCACCATTTAAAAACTAGAGACACCAGATTTTTGGTAACAACCATCGTATAGGCAAATTCTGCATATGAAAAACTAGAGAAAAAGAAAATCAATTATATATTCAATTAATTTTATAAATTCAAAAGAAAATATCAGAAAATGAAGCAAAGAAAATCACCTGGAGCTAAATATCCACATGTGCCCACAATAATGGTGTGATTGGATGAGACAAGATAAGCATTGTGGCTAAGCAAAGGGAGTCCCCAAAAAGAAAACCTAGAAATCATCCTACTTTGAGTTGTTCTAACTCCACCCACTACTTTAACCTTATTCGCAAGTCTTTAATTTATCAAAATCTTTCATTAGATTCAATTTTGTTACTCTTAGCACCAACATTTTACTATTTTTAAGTTAACATTGTGGCTTTTGTTTAATGCTAATCTCCTCAATCATATTTTGAAGCTTTCTTAATTAATTTCTTTCAACTATACCTTAATTTTTAGATTAATTTGTAATGTAACATCCCAAACCCAGCCAAGACGTTATAGTCGAATCCGGAGGTGTCACATGAAATGAGTTTGCAAACAGTGTCGTTATGCTTAAATCATACTATCTCTTAACCCTTATTGCTTTTATCATTTCCAAAACTCTTAATCAATTACTTGCTTAGAGGTAAAACATATTTGTAGCAAAAGCTTTTAAAACCGTGGTGTTTAGGAAAGCTGATCAGGATTTTAGAAAAACCTTTGCTTTTGGTAAAATCTGAGTTTTATCAAGTTTGTAGTAATGAGATCATAAAACGCAGTCCAACCCAAATGCAAGCAACAGTCTGAAAAGTCCAAATTTTATATAAAAGTACCTAGAAATAATCAAAAATTAAAGTAAAAACCACAATCGGATTTAGTTCATGGCATGTGGTCACCGTCAAGATCTCCGCTGTACTAAAAACCACAATCGGATTTAGCTCATGGCATGTGGTCACCGTCAAGATCTCCGCTGTACTGATTCGCCTAAGACTGTGGATTACCTGTACAGATCAAACAGAAAGAAGTGAGTTTACGTAAACTTAGTGTGTAACCCTACAGAATTAAGCATGCACACATACAGAATACCAGATATCAGACAAATGCAGTTTCGAGCCTGGGCCCATTTCAAATACAGTTACAGTCCCAGGCTTAATGAAGTTAAATTTTCTAATTCATAAATTTCTTCTGGAATAGGACCTTCTAAAAAATTTGAATTCTTAAGGTATGCAATTTAGACAACTTACCAAGACAAGAAGGGATTGAACCAGTTAAGAGATTCCAATCTAACCCCAAGATTTCCAAGTTGGATAAATTACCAATGTAAGAAGGGACTAAACCACTTATTTGATTTTGGTTAAGATTTCCAAAGTGGGCAAACAGCACAAAGCTATAGTAATATGACCAGTAAATCTATTATTAGTGATGCTTAAAAAGCTTATTTTCTTGAAATTTTCAATATTTTTAGATATCGATCCTTCAAGGTAGTTATGATCAAGGTAGAGATGTTCCAAATCTGTCATATGGTACAGAGTAAATGGTATTGGACCAAAAAGCTTGTTGTTATGAAGATCCAAATCAACCAAATTTGATAAAAATCCTAATTCTGAAGGAATCTTCCCAATAAGACTGTTAGCACTCCAGTTTAAACTGACAAGGATCACTAGATTTCCTAGTTCTGGAGGGATGGAACCGTTAATATTATCATTATAGGAAATGTCAACGTACTCTATTTGGGTTAGGTTTCCTAGAGAAGGAGGTAACTCACCGGATAAACCACAATAAGACAAGTCAAGGCACTTCAATGCAGATAGATCACCTATCTGATGCGGGATTTTTCCACCAAGTGGACGATCATTGAGACCAAGAAGGACAAGATTTGGAAATGAAGTGAAATTCAATTTCCCAAATCTATCTCTAACCTCAATATTGGGTGTAGAAGGCCCATTTCACCCAGGCCCTTAGGTTTATAAACCAAAAAAAAAAAATATAAACCATGAGCCAAAAATAAAGATTAAAATTATTCACAGTCTATAAATACAAACCCAAATAATAAATTGAAGCCCAAATTTTAACCCACTTCACAAATAAAACCATGGCCCGATTATAGCCCCAAATACATATTGTACCCCCAAACCTAAAGACCCAATTTACATATCATTCTAGAAATAACCCCTAACCCAATTAAACAAACTTGACCCAAAAAGAAACCTAAAACCTATTAGCCTAAACCATAACCAAATACGTGGATTTAATAGTCCAATCCTAGGCACAGACTGGTAGCCCAATTCCAAGATTGGCCCAAATGGCCCAACTAGGGTAAGGCTTCTGGAAACCCTCACGTCGCAACCTCACGGATAGCTTGGCGCTGTAACCTCCCCAGCAATGACTTCCAGCGTAGGATAGCCACGTACGCAGCCTCCAGATGGCATTAAAACCTGCGAGAAGAAGGAAAAACAGAATACAGCAGAGCAAAAATGTGTATTTCATTTTTTGTTTTATTAGATTAAGCTATAAAAGCCAAAGAAAGGCACTGTAAATTCTTACGAAAACACGCATATTGAATCCAAAAAAAAGTCCGAAATTGATTTTTGAAAGGTGATTCTAAGATTTTCCTTTATTCTTTGAGTTTTCTTGTTCTTTTTGTTCTTTGATTTCTATCTATTACATGTAAAAAAAAATAAAAGAAAGAAGCACTTATCTGTTTAATACCATCGCCAGATTCCTATTCACTTCGTCAAAATTGAAGCTTGAACGGGGATTTTGGGGTGTGAAAATGGCAATACCTTCGGATATGTTCACAGAAAGTGATGGGCGTCGAATCCACCAAAATTATTTCCTACTAAAATAACTCTAAATTGTAGTAAAGAGTGATAGTAGGGTTGAATCCACAGGGATTGGACGCCGTACTTCAACTTCTGTGTTAGCTTGTGAACGGAGTATCCTTCGTTTCAAATGTCGTGTCAGGAGTCGTGGCCACGACTCTAGACATGCCTGCCAAAAATAAAGTAAACAAGTTAAGCAGGGGGTTTAAAAATATTTAGGAAAATAATCTAGAATAATAAACTAATTAATGTCGAAAATAAATGTAAATCAGAATTAAATTTAGAATTGTATAAACATAAATAAATAGCCTCAGCCTTAGACTCGGTAATTCTCATGTCAAGAATCGATCCTTGAAAGTTGATTTTCTCTTCCAACGATAAGCTGGTTATGGTGATTAAGAATGTCCTAATCCCCAGTTCTTCCTCTCGTAGCTAGTTCTGGAACGTCCTGCAAACCAACCCTTACCAATTATCTAACCGAGATACACGTGTCCCCGATTGAAGACCCCGATAGCCTTGCGTTTTGAAGAACCCAACTTGAGTTAACGGCCTCAACTGCGTGGGTCGTTTAAACCCGATCACCTCTTCCTTGATTTGTTCTCAGAGAATCAAATGCAGCACGGCCGATTCTTTCCTCCAACTGTCAGTAAACACGCCCCCAACTCAACGAGCTCTTTTTGACTTGGAATCGAGTTAACCTTAAGGGATGAGTTGTCAATCATGATACTTAGGAAAAAGATGAATACCGCTTGGAAAGATTTTTAGCTCGGTTACATATCTCACAATTTTTCGACCGAAAAGAACACCGGCCTAAGGCTAAGATAAAATTTAGTTAAGCAAGAATTTATTCATGCTTGAAGATTATGGGAGATGGAAATTGTATGAAAAGGTGATGGAAATGGATAGGGAAAAATGTTTGAAAAGAGAATTAGAGAAATTTGCAAAAAAGAAGACAAAATAATCTAATTCTCAATTGAATTAGGAAAAAGAAGATAAAGAGGATAATGTATTTCCAAATAGGAGTATGAATACAAAAATGAGAGATGATTTTCTAAGAACTAAAACCCCCTATTTATATAGATAGGGTTTACTAAAAATAGCCTAATTAAATAAAATAAAATAAATTAAAATTAAAATTAAAATTAAAATTAAAATAAAACTAAAATATCTTCCCATTTTTAGTATTTTTACAAAGTCAAAATTACGATTAGCCCTTGGCTTGCTCCATCTTTCTGCTTTGGCCCCATTTCCATGATTTTCTTCCAATTTAGCCCTTTTCAGCTTGCTTTTGGTCAATTGCACCCCTGACAAGAATTAAATCATAAAAATACTAATTTAGTAGGGACTAATTCAGAAATAAACCGGATTAAACACAAGAAATGATGCAAAATAATCATGTTATCAGAAAGGGCCAGTTTTGGCCTTCGCACGACGCCATCGCTGATTTCAATGGCAGAGTGGTTGTCAAATGGTCCCTCTAGTTTCGGCCAAATATGGAGGCGAGAGAATCCTCCATTTCTATTTTTCCTTTCTTTTAGCAAAGTGTCGTTATAGGGTTTTTTTTAGTTTTTATTCTGTGCGTGAAACGACACCATTTGGAGTCTGTTTCAGTGGCTCCAAAAGGGCGCCGAGTAAGCTACACCCGATGACCCGACTCGAACATAGCCAAGATTCGCGTGTTCTGGTCTCCGAGGGAATAATTATGCGATTAGTCCTCCTCTATCGCACTGTCATTCAAATAAACCTTGTTTCATTTTCTTTGTGCTTTTAATTTTTCTCTGAAATTTACCTACTGTTTCAAATTAGTCTGTTTTTTAAACATTTCGTTTCAAGATTTGGTTTATTTGCATTTTTAATCCTTTTTTTATTCGCACGCATTGTGTTTCAATCCATAATTCTATTTCAATTATTATTTTATTTATAAATTATCCCTTTTAGTTTATTTCTGCTTCAATTGAGTTTTTTTATTACAATTTGTACAACTCTTTTATTCTTTCTAATTTATTTATTATTTATTTTCTTTAGAAAATTATTTTAAATTATTTTACTTATTTTATGTTGATTTAATTTATCATTTTTATACTTTCATTGGTATATTTTTTTTAAAAAAAATTGTTTCATTTTAAAACTTTTATTTTAAGTTTTCTTTCAAATATCTTTTTGTTTTAAAAATTTACATAATATTTATTTTTTTAAAATATTTTTATACTTTTTTCATATATATGGTAGATTCCACATTACTTTATGCATATATTTTTAAATTTATTTGTATACATGTAATTTATTTTTTAAAAAAAACCTATTTTATTTTTTTTTTCCGTTGTTTACTTCAAATACTTTTATATAATTATCTTGCATATACATGTTAGAATTATTTTCATTTTATGTATATATTATTGATTTCATATTATTATATATATATATGCTTTCTTTTAAATCTATTTATTTATACATGTATTTTCTCTTAAATTTATTTATGTATATATAGATTTTCTTTTAAATTTGTTATATAATTTATTTCTTTAAAGGACCATATTTATTATACATATTTTAATTTTTTTCAAACACTTTTATGTATTATTATTTATATATATATATTTAACAAGTCTTTCATTTCGTATATATTAATTATTTAGGTTTATTTAAATTATTTGTATATTACTTCTTTTGATTTTCCACATATATAATATTTATTTTAAAATTCCTTTATATATTACTATTTAATATATTATTCTCCTCTTTATTTTTATTGATTGTTAAACTTTCACATTAAATTTTTTTTTGTATACCACTGATTTCAAATAGTCTTTCTTACAAATTATTCATTTTTTAAATTTATTTTCAAGTTCATTGTAGCGACGTAAAATTTGGCTTGGTCGCTAATTGAGGCGATTAATTGAAAATTTAGAAATCGAAATTTAATTTTATTAAAAAAGGAAGTCGCCACCAATCATTTTTCCGAGGTGTGATTGGACACCTAATAAATTATCTTTTCAAAAAAAATTATTTTTGAATAAAAAGAAGGTTGAGTTTAGGTCTACGTCAAAATCCCAGAGGAAAATAGGATTCGGGAGTTGGTTAGTTAAGCGTGCGTTGTCTTAATTTCCAAAATACAATTTCAATTTAACATTTAATCGGGATCCGATTGAAACACGAGAATTTTTAGATTTTTTTGGGTTTTTAGAAGGACGTACCGTTTTTAACACGAGCTACTGATATTCACCCAACATAGCGATGAAATCAACGACTTAATGTTAAAATCGACACGTTGCCTTATTTATTGAAATTAATTATGTAATGCCCTCTTACCCGAGACCATCGCCGGAGTCGAGTTTGAGGTGTTTCTAAACTTAATTCATCACTTTAAAAATTTTAAACCAATTATTTTAGCTTTCGGAATAAGCTGTCTTTCTACACCATAGTCGGTAAAAAAATCATATCTCGAGTTACAAAACTCGAAAATAAGATCCATAAATTTTCCCTAAAACTAGTCTCATATATCTATCTACTAATTTTTTTCTAGAATTTTTGGTTGAGCCAATTAGTACAGTTTATTAGTTAAAGTTTCCCCTGTTTCAGTGTTCGACTGCTCTGACCTATGTTCACTACGAATCACTTTTCTCTCTGTACAAAACTCAAATGACTATGCCGTTTGTTTCTCCTAAAACTAGACTCAATAAGAATCTAAAAATATATAGTATGACTCCTAATTGTTTTTATACAATTTTTAGTGAATTTCTAAACTCAGAACAGGGGATTCAGGAATTGCTCTGACCTTGTTCCACTAAAACCCAAATATCTCATAAAATATAACTCCTTTACCAATTTCGTTTCTTCCATATGAAAATAGACACACTAATCTTTGACTTCATATTTTATTCATCATCAAATCATGTCTCTACTATTTTTAGTGATTATTCAAACTCACGTCTTTGCTGCTGCAAAATTCTGTTTTTATAGCAAAGTTCTCATTTTATGGATTTTCATGGACTAAATAACATATTAAACATACACAACATCAAATATGATCTAGATTTGGTCATCCCAATGGCTACTCAATTCCAAGTATTTCCTTACCATGCCATCACCACATCATAAGATTATTTACACAAAATGATTAGATTGCTATACATGCCATACATCAAAATACACAAGCCATTATACCAATTCTTCCTCGGATAGTGTGAACGTTCTTCGACCCTTCCCGATATCCAAGCTGGCTTGTCAAACTACAATGAATGGAAGGGAGGGAGTAAGCATAAATGCTTAGTAAATTCACATGTAAATAACAAGTAACATAATCATGAAATTCAACATGAAAATCAATTGCAATAACATCACTAAAACATTCATTGCTCAAGAACATTTGCTACCTTACCACATTATCGTTTTACCAAGTTCTCAACCCAAGGTTTAGGGTCATACCTGTCCAAATTCCTCTTTCTCAATACGTTCCAACATACCATACCTCGTTCGCTTAGGCGCTCTTATTATTTATTTATCATTCTACCCGTTGAACGCATAGGAATATAACTCGGATACTCAAATCATATATACATAAGTGTCATATCCGTAGCCAAGCTACCATGTAACCCGCCCATAAACGAACTCGGACTCAACTTAACGAGCTCGGGCGTTTGCATCCATAAATGAACTCGAACTCAACTCAACGAGCTCGGATGCCTAGTCACATCTCACGAACTCGGACTCAACTCAACGAGTTCAGAGCACAACCATCCTAGTGACATGTCACTTGTATCCTAATCTATTCCCAAGGTTCAAATGGGATTTTCCTCAAAATTCACATTTTTGGTCGTCCTCCTCGTAACATCGGAACCAACACTCGCTAGCATTTCATGCTTATCAAGCTAATCACATACTTTGCATACCAATACATAATAAATCACAAAACATAATATTCATAATAACAAGTATCATATCATATAAATAACATTAAATCACTTAAAATAACAATTATGTTACCTTATTTACACATGAACTTACCTCGGTAACAAAATTTCAATACTCGAGCCTATTCCTCGTAAACTTTGTTTTTCCCTCGATCACGACTCGAATCTCATTTCTCTTGATCTAAAATAACACATTTAGCTTATTTAATACTCACATTTATCAAAACGGTCCTTGACCCTAACTTTGTCAAAATTATGAATTTGCCCCTAAACTTTTGCATATTTACACTTTTGCCCCAAGGCTCGGAAATTAAACTTTTTCCATAATTCTTATGTTTTAGGACATGCTGATCATTTATTTACTAACAGCAACCTTAAATTCCCACTCTAACTACTTATTAACAATAGGTATTTTTACCGATTAAGCCGTTTTACTCGTTTTTACTTAAAACCGAGTAGCACAAGTTGTTTAGCATAATTTAAAACCTCATATTCTATCATAAAACATTAAAATACACAATTATTCAACATGGGTCAATTTTTTAAATCAAACCCTAGCTCAAATAAATGGTAGAAATAGAGAAATCATGTTACCGGGATTTCAAAAACCTAAAAATCATTAAAAACGGGGCTAGAACGGACTTACAATCGAGCTTGGAAGCTTGAAAAACCCTAGCCATGGTTTCTCCATGCTATTTTTGGCCTTGAGGAAGAAGATGAGAAAAAATTGGCTTTTAATTTGATTTTTAATTCATTTAATCACTAAATGACCAAATTGCCCCTAACTTAAAAATATTCTTTTTTTTTTCACCCATTTCATGTCCATTTTTGTCCAATAAATTAACCAATGGTCAAATTACCATTTAAGGACCTCCAATGTAAATTTTCATAACAATTGGACACCTCTAACATATAGAACTCATCTTTTGCACTTTTTACAATTTAGTCCTTTTGACTAAATTGAGTGCCCAAACATCGAAATTTTTGTACGAAATTTTTTTTACAAAATAATTTCATAAAAATTTAAACCAGAAAAATATAAATAAAACACATTTCAATTTAACACCTTTACCATTTGACAAAAATGCCCTTAATGCATTTCTTTGTAATTTTTCATGTACAAGCCCATTTTTGTCCAAAATTTTAGAAATTGGTCAAATTCTATTTAAGACCTCCTAATTAATATTCCAAAGCAATTTCATACTAAAAGCTTCTAGAATGCAAGTTTTGCAACTTATTTGATTTAGTCCCTAATTTCAACTTAAGCACTTTATGCATAGAATTTCTTCACGAAATTTTCCCACAATCATGCAATCATATCATAAACCTCAAAATAATTATAAAATTATTATTTCTATCTCAGATTTGTGGTCACGAAACCACTATTCCGATTAGGCCCTAATTCTGGATATTACAAATTAAAAAATAAGAATGTTTCTAAAATAATGATAAAACTAATGAAATCATTGTAACAAGAATTCATAAATAAATAAATAATGCAAATAATGACACAATTAATGAAAAATGTTAAAATATAATATTAGGATGTTAAGATAATGATAACAATAAAATTTACAATAAAAAGAAAATAAACAAATAAAAAAATAACGTACTAATAATGCAACAAGAACAATAATACATTGGTAATAATAGTAGAAAATAACAATATGTACATAAAAATATATATGTATATATATGTTAATAATGATGGAAAGAAAATAATAATATTATTGTTAATATTAAAATAATAGTAAAAACAAGATATAAAAAATAAAAAAATAAAACCAAATATAATATAATAATAATATATAAAAATAACACTGATAATAATAAAATATAGAAGTTGATATAATATTAAAACAAAAATATTGAAAATAATCATTAATAATATTAGAAAAATATATATATGTATATAATAAAAGTATATACTAATACTAATAATAATAATAGTAAATACTATAATAATAATATTAAACAAATAATCAATTTAACAATAAAGTAGTGAAAATAAACCAAAAAGGACTAAAATCGAAATAAAAATCGAATTTTTGGGGCAAATTTAAAAAGAAATAAAGGGAAAAGGATCAAGATGCAACACGTGCATAATCTGGAAGGACCGAAATAGCAATTATTCCTTCCCCTCAAAACGCAGCGCAGCATGGGGGACCAAATTACAAAGCGCGATAAATTTCGGGGCCCAAATTAAAATGGAAAATAATTTGATTGCAAAGTATAGAAAAAGGGGAAGGACCAATTCGGCAATTAGACCCAAAAGCAAAAACATGTGGATCCCCAGAGCGAGTCGGGTCAACGCACGGGTTAAGGGGTGAAACGACGTCGTTTTGGGTGTTAATGGCCAACCCCAAAACGACGTCATTTTAGGGGGTTCTAAAAGGCCAAATTTTTTTTAAAAAAATCATTTTTCAGTATTTGAAAGAAAAAAAGGGAGACGGAGGAGAGAATTCTCTCTGAACCAAGCCCCAGCTCTGACCTTGGGGCGCCGCCGTGGTCCGCCGTCCTCCGTCGCCGCCGGCCGTACGGTGGCCGAAAATCATAAAAGGTAAGTTTTTTTAATATTTTTTTAATATTTTGATAGAGATATATATAGACTAAAAAATAGATTTAAAATAAATGGAAGAAAAAACGACGAAATCACCTTCGTTTAGATGCCAATTTTGGATGTTATTGCTCTATTAGTATTCGGAATCACTGTTTATTTGTGCTTGAATGCTTCTATTTCTCTGATTGACTAAAACAAATTCTTGTTTTTATTAATAAA
Source organism: Gossypium stocksii (assembly GCA_020496765.1). Taxonomy (NCBI): domain Eukaryota; kingdom Viridiplantae; phylum Streptophyta; class Magnoliopsida; order Malvales; family Malvaceae; genus Gossypium; species Gossypium stocksii. The sequence continues at coordinate 6,294,483 of CM035625.1, read as the reverse complement.
AAAATGGCTGACCAGATTACATTGTTTTTATGGCTTTTATAGCCTTTACAAGCTTTTATTATTATTTTCTGTCATTTCAGTAGCAGGCAAGTGGAGCAAGTGGAGGAGGGCGGTGGCCAATGGTGGCAGAGGGTAGGTGGTAGCAGGAGCTGTCAGAAGAGTGGTTGGTTCGGCGCCGAAAGCTAGGGGCTAGGTTTTTTTTGTTTTTTCTTTTCTAATTTTTGGTTTTGGCCTAATTAGGCTGTTGGGTTTGGTTAGATAATTTTAGGCTTGTAATGGGATTGGGTTTTGGGGTTTTTTTGTATTGGGTTTTGATGGGTTGTAATTGGTTGTAATGGGTTTTGGGGTTTGGAATTAGGTTTAAGGTTGTAAAATGGGCCTCAGGCTAATTTGGGCTTCTACAGCTGCCCTTCTTTACTCATTGTCGTACAACGGGAATAGAGCAAAGACTTTCAAGGAATACCAAATTTGTCCGGCCTTGTTGAGTCTTGACTTCTTTGTTACTCCTCTTGTTCATGTAGTCTCTTTCCAATCCACCTTATCTTGTAGCTTTGGTTCAATCCACTGCAACTTCAAAGGGATAGAAACTTCTAACTTCAATCTACTCGCATCTTCAGGGATATAAGATTCATCGTGATCTGCTCTTCTGTAACTTCAGAGAGATGAGATCTGATATCTTCAATCTGCTCCGCTACAACTTCAGGGAGATAAGACTTCTAACTTTAGCCTGCTCCACTGCAACTTCAAGGAAGCAAAATATGTATCTTCGATTAGCTCCAATCTTTATTCTTTATTGAAAAACAAATGTCGAAAATAGCACGACATGTAAACTGAAGTTCAACTCATCTCTCGGATTATGAGTTAATTTTTGAAAAAGCAAAAATTAAAAATACCTCAGTGTGTAACCTGAGGCTCAACTCACCTCTCGTAATATGAGTTGATTTTTGAAAAACAGAAACTAAAAGGCTCAACCCACCTCTCGCAATATGAGTCGATTTTTTTGAAAAACATACATCGAAAATACCTTAGCGTGTGACCTGAGGCTCAACTCACCTCTCGCGATATGAGTTGATTTTTTTGAAAAACAGAAATTGAAAGTACCTCGACGTGTGACCCGAGGCTCAACTCGCCTCTCGCAATATGAGTTGATTTTTTTTTTGAAAAAAGAAATTGAAAATACCTCAGCGTATGACCCGAGGCGTAACTCACCTCTCGTAATATGAGTTTATTTTTTTGAAAATAGAAATTGAAAATACCTCGGCGTGTGACCCGAGGCTCAACTCACCTCTCGTAATATGAGTTGATTTTTTTTTTGAAAATAGAAATTGAAAATACCTCAGCATATGACCCGAGGCTCAACTCACCTCTCGCAATATGAGTTGATTTTTGTTGAAAATAGAAATTGAAAATACCTCGGCGTGTGACCCGAGGCTCAACTCACCTCTCGCAGTATGAGTTGATTTTTTTGAAAACAGAAATTGAAAATACCTCGGCGTGTGACCCGAGGTTCAACTCACCTATCGCAATATGAGTTGATTTTTTTTTGAAAAACAGAAATTAAAACAGAATTTGAAAATACCTCGGTGTCTGACCCGAGACTCAACTCACCTCTCACAATATGAGTTAATTTTTTTGAAAAATAGAAATTGAAAGTACCCGATGTGTGACCCGAAGCTCAACTTACCTCTCGCAATATGAGTTGATTTTTTTGAAAATAAATTGAAAATACCTCAGCATGTGAGCCAAGGCTCAACTCACCTGTCGCAATATGAGTTGATTTTTTGAAAAATAGAAATAAATAAAAACATCAGAATACCAAAACATATCATCTGGTGGAACTCATGTGTCTTTTTCCTTGATTCAATATAGCTATCATCACGTCCTCCTGCTCTACTGGAGTACCTGTATATATGATGCATGATGTTATCATGATATGCACATGTTTTTCCTGAATGCCTTTATGCCTACATGAGTATGCTATGTGCCTTGGGTTTGTTTGTCGTATATCCCTTTCTGTTACGATTTTTGTGATGCTTTGCATTCATTGCTTCGATTCTTGACTTTCTCTTCAGGCTTTGTACCTGTCCTCAAGCTTTACAAGTAATCTGCGTTTCTCAGATATTATTCTTTTGCCCTCTGTTGAACTTTGTCCTTACTTTGAGGCTCTTGTACTTATCAAACTCTCATTCGGGTAATGCTAAACATTTCTTTTGTTTAGAGTATGTCATTCTACTATTTATTATTTAAATAAACCACACAATGAGATGCATGAAAATGGCAAGGTAGGTACGAAAGGGATACCTTCAATTATTTATTTCAAAAGTAACAAACAAAGAAAGTTAACCAAAAATAGTTAAAAGGAAAAGGGGATCGTATTCTGTGGCTGCAAATGCTCTAGATATTCAACGCGTGAACTCTTCCACGTTTCTTAATCAAGAATCTTTTCGAGCATGGCTTCTTGCATAGAAGGTTTCGAGCTTTTAAAAATGCCTCAAATACTGTAGTGTCACCATTTGACTCACTGCTCAAATCGTCTTACTTCTTAAACCCAATCTGCTTCATTAGGATGCCCTTTTGGGTTTTCATCCTAATCCTTTATCAAGGCGCCCTTTCTGGGTTTTCATCTTGATCTCCTTTTTTTTAGGCATAATATTTCTTCACAGCATCTGAGTTCACTGGATTAGGTAACTCCTTCCCATCCATCTCAGTGAGAATCAAAGCTCATCTCGAGAAGGCTTTCTTTACGACGTATGGTCCTTCCCAATTTGGTGCCCATTGTCCTCGAAAGTCTTTTTGTATTGAGAGAATCTTTCTCAGTACGAGTTCTCCCTCGTGGAATTCTCTTGGTCATACCTTCTTGTCATGGGCTGCAATTATTCTCTTTTGGTACATCTGTCCATGACATATTGCCGTATTTTTCTTCGATAAGATTTAGCTAGTCATATTGAGCTCGGACCCATTCTGATTCCTCTAGCTCCGACTCCATTAACACTCGTAAAGAAGGGATCTCAACTTCGATGGGCAGCACAGCTTCCATTCTGTAGACCAGAGAGAAAGGAGTTGCCCCCGTAGATGTCCGCACGAATGTGCGATATGCATACAAAGAGAATGGTAGCTTTTCGTGCCAATCTTTATATGTCTCGGTCATTTTCCCAATAATCCTCTTAATATTTTTGTTGGCCGCTTCAACAGCTCCGTTCATTTTCAGGCGGTAGGGTGAGGAGTTATGGTGCTTTATTCGAAATTGCTCACACACTTCCTTTCTCATCTTGTTGTTCAGGTTCAAGGCGTTATCTGAAATGATTCTCTCAGGCAAACCATATCGACAAATGATTTCCTTTTTTAAGAACCTGCACGATGCAGTCTTCGTCACATTAGCAAACGAAGTGGCTTCTATCCATTTTGTGAAGTAATCTATAACCACAAAAATGAATTAGTATCCATTAAAAGCCTTTGGGGAAATTGGCCCTATAACATCCATGCCCCACATAGAAAAATGCCACAGAGAAGTCATGACATGAAGGGGCGAAGGGGCAACATGAATTTTATCGCTGTAAATTTGACATTTGTGGCACTTTCGTGCATAACTAATGCAGTCGCTTTCCATCGTCAGCCAATAATAACCGAGTCTCATAATCTGCCTAGCCATAGTGAAACCATTAGCATGTGTTCCACAAATTCCTTCATGGACATCTTCAAGTATTTTTCTAGCTTCAACAGTATCCACACATCTTAGAAGCACTTGATCTTTTCCTCTTTTGTATAGGATGTCCCCATCGAGAACAAATCCCGTCGCCATTCTTCTGATTGTTCTTTTGTTGTTCTCATTTGCTTGTTCGGGATACCTTTGATTCTTGACATATTCTAAGATATCATGGAACCATGGTTGTCCATTTGCCTCCTTTTCAATGCTACAACAATGTGCCGCGACCTCATATATGCTTATTTGAAGAGGCATTATTTCCGTTTCTCTGTTCGCCTTGAACATTGAAGCCAAAGTGGCCAGGGCATCAGCCAATTGGTTTTCTTCTCGTAGGAAGTGATTAAACGCCACTTCTTTGAATTCTTTAAACAGTTCTGCCACTAGATCGCTATATTTAACTAATTTTGAATCTCCCACTTCCCAATCTCCACAGATTTGGTAAATCACCAATGCTGAGTCTCCATACACCTCTAAGATTTCGACATTTCGTTTAATGGCTGCACGAAGTCCCATGATACAAGCCTCATATTCCGCTACGTTATTGGTACAGAAGAAATTCAGCCTGGTAGTCAGCGGATAATGATTCCCTTTTGGTGATACTAAGACCGCTCCAATCCCATGCCTTAATGCATTAGATGTACTATCAAAGCTCATCTTCCATGACTTCTCTTTTGGTGACCCACATTCTTCTTCTGTAATGCACATCAAGTCTTCATCTGGGAAATCAAGTCTCAATGGCTCATATTCCTTCGTTGTTCGAGTTGTTAAGAAATCAGCTATTGCTCTCCCTTTTATTGACTTTTGGCTCACATAGACGATGTCGTATTCCGATAGTAGGATCTGCCATCGTGCTATTCTTCTTGAGAGTGCAGGTGATTCCATCATGTACTTTATTAGGTCTAGCTTTGAAATTAACCATGTTGTATGATACAACATATATTGCCTGAGCCTCCGAACTACCCAAACCAAAGTGCAATAGGATTTTTCAATTGACAAATACTTTGCCTCATACTCTGTAAACTTTTTGCTGAGATAGTAAATTGCCTTTTCTCTTTTCCTTAACTCATCATGCTACCTCAGTACGCAACCCATTGAATTTTTGAACACATTCAGATACAATATTAACGGTTTTTCTGGAGTTGGCGGTACTAACACCGGGGGACTAGACAAATATTGTTTTATCTTATCAAAAGCCACTTGGCACTTCACATTCCATTCTCCCAGATTATTTTTTCGAAGGAGTCAAAAAATTGGGTCACACTGGTTGGTAAGTTGAGCAATGAATCGAGTGATGTAGTTCAACCTTCCTAAAAATCCTCTGACTTCTTTTTTCGTGCGCGGAGGTGGTAGTTCTTGTATGGCTTTTATCTTATCTGGATCAACCTCAATGCCTCTCTCGCTAACAATGAGGCCTAGTAATTTTTTCAAGGTAGCCCCAAGCGTACACTTGGCTGAATTAAGCTTCAGCTGGAACTTTCTTAGTCTTTCGAACAACTTTCTGAGGTTCCCAACATGCTCTCTTTCCCCCTTGGATTTGTCAATCATTTCATCGACGTAGACTTCTATTTCTTTGTGCATCATGTCATGGAACAACATCACTATGGCCCTCTGATATGTTGCCCCAACATTCTTTAATCCAAACGGCATCACCTTATAGCAGAAAGTTCCCCACATTGTTACAAAGGTAGTTTTCTCCATATCCTCAGGAGCTATCTTTATCTGATTATAACCCGAGAATCCATCCATGAAAGAAAACAATAAATGTTTTGCTGTGTTATCCACCAACATATCGATGTGTGGTAAGGGAAAATTATCTTTAGGATTTGCTCAATTTAGATCGCGATAATCCACGCACATCCGTGCCTTGCCTTCTTTCTTCGGTACTGGGACTATGTTAGCTACCCATTCTGGGTATTTGGAGACTTGTAGGAAGCCAGCATCAAATTGTTTCTTGACTTCTTCTTTTATCTTTAACAACATTTCAGGTCTCATTCGTCTTAGCTTCTGTTGAATAGGTTTGCATTCTGGTTTCAGTGGGAGTCTATGGACCACTACATTTTCGTTCAAACATGGCATATCCTGATACGACCATGCAAATACATCTTTGTACTCATGAAGCAAAGCTATAAAATCATGTCTGGTGTTATCTAAAATGGAGGTCCCAATCTTCACTTCTTGCCTCTTTTCTTCATTTTTCAAGTTTACTGTCTCAACAGATTCTTGATGGGGTAGAATCTGTTTATCTTCTTGTTCTACCATTCTTAGTAAGTCAGGAGATGAGACATAGTCTTCAGCACTTTCCTCAGCTTTGAATTCTCCTAAACAAATAGCTTTCTCGAAATCGATTTCAAGACTTGTAACAGGTTTGTTCATGTCATTGATATCTGAGCACCTGAAAGTTAAATGAAAAAGAAAACTATAGAGGAGCATCAAAGTATTGGAACCAACAAACGTAATGTTATTGTCGAAACCATTTTTTTAAGTTTTGGGAAAAATGGGATCGACTTTAAAAAATAGGGGAGTCGTCACCAATCCTTTTTGTTTAGGTGTGATTGGGTCACCTTAAAAAAATTTTTGAGTCTGCGTAAAAAATAAGGTTCGGAAGTCGGTTACGCATGAAGATGGATTAGCATCTTTATACGCCCAAAAATTGGTACCATTTTGATCAATAATTGTCCTAATATTGAAATTTGAAAAAAGGTTTAAAATGTCATTTTAAAAGAAGGAATATTTGAATATTTTGAATTGAATTTTAAGATTCTCTCATTTTGAAAGAACCAAAATGCTACGTCCAGCACGTTAGGATATAACATTTCCAAAACTTTCAATACCAAGATTGTCTTTTAAAAAAAATATATTAAAATGGTATTTGGTTATTCGAGTCAAAAGAAAAATTACACCCAGCACGTTAGGGTATAATCTTTCAATTTTCCCGAATACCCAAATATTTCCTTATTTTAAAATTATTTGAATTTTTAAATTTAAAATCGGCTTTAGTGTTTATTTTGAAATCAAATAGATATTTAAGTTAGAAATATGAAATTACAAAGTCGCAAATAATTATGAAGTAAATACCTAACCTAACATTGATCAACAATAAAGATAGAACAATAATAATCAATATTACATCATATGAATTTGAATAATAGCTCATAACAATGAATTTACAATTGACATTAAAGAATGAATGAATAAATATTTAACACATGAAGTAAAGAAATGAGAATTTAGAATGTACAAATCATTAAAATTATAAATTTTAATTTAAAATTAAGAAGAAGGATTTGGTTTAAAATAAAATACATAAATTAGCAATAAATATCAAGAATTTTAAAAGAAGCTTTACTTAAAAAAAATGTCACATAACTCAACTTGAAATCAATTTTTATAAACAATGAAAACTCAATGAAATTTATTCTATATAGTAATAATACATTTAAAACATAATACTCATATATATATAGCTATATACCAAAATATTAATCTTTTTAAATGAATATGGATATTTGCAATCTCACCATATAAAAGAAATTCCTAAATATATATAAATATTTTAAAGAATCTAAATTATATTTTATTTTAACAACAAATTCTATAAAATTTAAATCATTAATTTACAAGATAATTCAAAATTGATGGAAGAATTTATATAAGAAACAAATATTTGAATGTAGATAAAATGTATATGTGTATATAAAATTTAAAAAAAATAATTAAAAGATAATTTAAAGAAATATTTCATAGAATACATAAAATGTGTATGCAAGTTAATCGAAAAAATATAATACATATAGAATATTTAATTTAATATACATATAATTTATAAATGAACACAACTATTTAATACTCATGATGATTAAAATAAAATATATGTATATAATAAAGGAATAATTATACAAATATCTCAAATGTCAAAACAAGGTGTTGAATTATCGATTAAAACAGAATTGACGTAAAATTTCCTTGCCAAATTAAGAGTAAATAAAAAAGATAGGAGTTAATTAAATAAAAAAATGGAATAAAGGGACCATCGGCACAAATACACCCTTGGAGACCAAAAGACGCGGATTTAATCACGCAAAGGTCAGATCATCGGGCCATGAAAGCATTTTACTACTCTTTTATAATACTGAAGCAGCCATTCATTTCTAAAAGCATTAATTAAATCTAATTTATACTTTCAAAACCACTAATTAAAAGCATAAAACAAATTAAACAAAGAAAGGCCTTTCTCCTTCCATACATCAGTCTTTTTTCTCAGTCCAAGCCAAGATTCACCACCAGAATCGGCGATGGAATCATGATCCCCTGGTGCCAACCCTTAAAGCATCAAAACTATTAGCCTTTCTAACCTCGATTGAGACGAAGCAGAAGCACCAAATCTCGTCGGTTTCACTTCTCACCATCGAATAGTATCCTTGCTTCGATTGCGATGAAGTAGGTAAAGATCCGATGGTTTATTCACTAAGGTAACATCATTTTCGCTCTTCAAAACCTTTTTTCAATTCGATTAGAGCAAAGAGAATAAAGATTTGGCGTCGATCCTAAACAGATAAGTATTTTAGGCTTTACTCTTTTCACATGCATGAATGAAAAAATACAGAGAATAAAAATAAGAGGAAATGAATATTTAGATCTGAAATCACCTTTGAGAAACAAATCTTTTTGCCTTGTGTATTTCTGTGCTTTGATTCAAGAATCGTGACCCCTTTTACAGATGAAGTGCTTGGCTATTTATAGCCTAAATCGAAGAAAATAAAACGAAATACCCATTTATTTCCCTTTACAAAATTCCTAAATCAAATCTGTTGCTGCTGACTGTGTTTCTGTTGCAGGCACTTGCTCGTGAGTCAGATCGGAGCCACACGGAGGAAACGCCCATGCGCACTAGGGTATTCCAGAATCTTCCTGCATCTCCTAAAAACCTTTTAGCTACCGGGTTATACATTGGACCCCATATTTAGCCCGAGTCATATCTGTTTTGGGTCCCGAATACCATTTGGGTTATACCCAATTTGGGTCTATGTTTTTAGCTTATTTGGACTTTTTTTATTTTGGGCTTTATTTGTAAATGGACATTGAACTGCTAATTTTGGATTTTTATTGATTTTTACTTTGGTTTAATTTAATTGTACTTAAATTTGAACTCTGGCTTATTGATAAACTGATAAATTTGGATTTAAAATTGGTTAAATTTATTTTTTTGGACTTTAGACTTGGGTTTGAATAAAAGGAAACTGTAGGCATAAATTTGGTTTTTTTTGGGGTATTTTAATGGGCCCGGGCTAAATTGGGGTATTACAGTTATGGCATGATATGAGATACATGTAAGGATAGGTTGTGAGAAGAGGGAATAATTATGAAGTTAATGAGAATAAAGAGACCATGACAAAATGCATCTCCATAAATGTTCATTTAAATGATAAAGAGCAAATATAAGCTCTTACAAAAGAATCCCACTATTCCTTAGGGACATATAAAAAGAAGAGTTAGCATTGAGCATTACTCTGAAGAAGACTTAGAAACTACAAGAAGATCCATAGCAGTCCAATTGTTCAAAATGAATCTGAGAGGACAAGGCGTATCATAGAAACATCTTTAATTGCATCATCTCTTTTGTCAATGGCATTTATATTGACATTCTGAAGACCCCTTTCAATTAATAACAGCGTACTTCGTGAATTATCTTGCCCTAGGTACATCATTCCTGCAGATGTAAATGTTTTTGACAAAGAAGGATACGCTATGGGCTCCCATTCCAATTCTCGACCTGAGGCTCTTGCAATCCTCTTTGGGTCCTTTCCATCCTTTCAATTCTCTCATTGAATTCGGCCTCCATAATTCTAGCTCTTAGACGCGTCCTATAAGAATGACGTGATTCCAAACTTGTAGTGTCGAAACTATGGATTATACGGTTTTATCCTCAGTGAATGATTAGGGTGATATGCTCATGCAATGAATGGATGAACGAATAAATGTCAAATGAATGTTAGCCATGAATGAATGTGCAAGAATTTGGTGTTGATTTCAAGATAGCCCCATACTTAGGCATTTCATTAATCAAAAGAGTCTATTACAAAACGTTTTTCCATTCCTAATTTAACAATTACACAAGTTTCCTAGCCATATCACATTGTTTCTTCACTCGTTCTAGGAATTCTGACATGCTTGATCTTTGGCTCGGAGGAAATTGGCAACTGAGAGTTTATCTTCCTAAAATTGCAGTGAAGATGCCCCTAGTGTCTGAGTTCCACTGTTTCCAAATCTGAGTCAAATCTTCGAGGTTATTTTGATGAGCATTCGAAGTTACATGCTCAGGAAGATTGAAGATGCATCCTTCCATTAGACTATCCCCTTTTGCTTTCTGGGTTTTCAAACACTAGTATCAAACCACAGTGTTTTTCTCAGTTACTTGTGTAATTGACTCCTCCCTCAGAAATCTGTTTTTGGCAACCAATCTCTAATCAACACCTTCCTAACAAGATGCCTATGATGCATGATGAAAAATAAAAAATAAAAATGAAGACAGATAATCTTGGTCAGTAATCACAACACAAATATGAACAGAGAAAAACTAAGGAAAATCTAACAAATCAAGCTGTTCAATCTACTTTTTTTCCTTTTTTTCCCCATCATGCTTTATAAAAATCTACCCCCACAAACTCATCAGATAACCTACCCGATCCAATTTTCTAAACAGGCCCGATTCTCTTGCATAAAAAGTGTGAATGTACAAGAAATAAAAGGTAAAAGGTGTTTCTCCCATGTACTTATTTTGGTGACTATTACACGGACGAAGGTTCAACATGGCTCTAGTTAGGTGGCTCGTACGGTTCACTACATGCGGTTTTGGTCTAGACAGGTACTCGAATTGCTCGTACCGTCATCTACTAAGATTAGTACGAAGCCTCGGTCATTGCCCATCACAGGCTCACGAATTCAATTCGAGGGATTACATTTACTTATGCCTATGCGGAGGGACAAGTTAACTCACGAAAGCATAAGTCATATGTAACCCGAAAGTATTCACTAGCCTATGTGGAGGGAGGAGTTAACTCACGAAGGCATAGCATTTACTTTCACTTAAGCAGACGGAGCCTGGGTAGAGAGCTCATGTTATGCAAAAATGCAAGTGCACAGTGTGTGGGGAGAAACTCACAAACCTTTTCGTTATTATTTTAAAACTAAAACAAAAAAACTAAAATCGTAGGAACTTAGAGCTGAAAAACAAAAAGACAAAATAAGTTAGAAAAATATTTACAACCTGATGTAAATGCATGACCTTTCAAAAACAAAATTTGAGGATCACGACTAAATATTAATTCGAACAAGGAATTTTGAAAATTTTGACAACACGCATTTAATTATAGACTCGACTCGCAAAAAAATAGTCCCCAGTGGAGTCGCCAGCTGTAGCGACCTAAAATTTGGCTTGGTCGCTAATTGAGGCGATTTATTAAAAATTTGGAAATCGAATTTTGATTTTATTAAAAAAGGGAGTCGCCACTAATTCTTTTTCCAAGGTGTGATCGGACACCTAATAAATCCTCTTTTTCAAAAGAAAATTTATTTTTGAATAAAAAGAAGGTTGAGTTTAGGTCTACGTCAAAATCCCAAAGGAAAATAGGATTAGGGAGTCGGTTACGCGCGAGGAAGGTATTAGCACCCTCACAAAGCCCAAAATTGGTATCTTGTTAAGCGCGCATTGTCTTAATTTCCAAAATACGATTTCAATTTAACATTTAATCGGGATCCGATTGAAACACGAGTGTAGCGACGAAAAATTTAGCTTTGTAGCTTGGGTCGCTAATTGTGGCGATCTATTGAAAACTTGAAATCTGAATTTTATTAAAACAAAGGAGTCGCCACCGATCCTTTTTTCTAGGTGTGATCGGACACCTTTAACAAAAAGTTTATTTTCGGGTAAAAGAAGGCCGAGTTTAGGTCCGCGTAAAATTCAGAGAAAAGTAGGGTTCGGGAGTCGGTTACGCGCGGGGAAGGTATTAGCACCCCCGCAACGCCCAAAAATTGGTATCTTTTCAAACGCGAGTTGTCTTAATTTTCAAAAGTACAAATTCAACTTAAAATTTAATTGTGATCCAATCAAAATACGAGCGTTTTTTGGGTTTTCTTTTTATTTTTTGAGAAGGATATCCCGTTTTAACACGAGCCATCCGCGATTCACCCAACATAGCGATGAAATCACCGGCTTTATGCTAAAATCGGTATATTGCCTTGTTTATTGAATTAATCAAAGATATAAAAAAGATATTTTAAAACGATAAAAATTCGTGACAAGGTTGTAATTAAAAGCAATTCACAAATATATTCAATTCAAAAGCATGCAAACAATAAAAAACGCGAATATACGAAAATATAAACATGGTAATATGCGACATTAACAAATACGAACAATATTAAACAATATAATAGGAGTATTTAAAAATATACGCTTAATAAGTATTTACAAATATATATGAGACAATATGTATAAAAAATAATGATAATAATATAGTATATAAGAAAAGTATATATGTGAAAGCATCGAAACTTTAGGTAAAGACATATACTATAATGCTGGTGTCAAACCTAATAAAACATAACGTATATATTATAGAAAAAATAATACTACTAAAAACAACTATAAATATATAAACACATACCTATACATATTTAAGAAATAAATAAACAAATAATAATAACATTAAAAGCAGGTGAAATACATATGCAAATATATGGATTAACGATGATAATTAGTAAAATAGTACTAATAGATAATAATTATATATAATAATAAGATGATAAACAAAATAGTAGTAATAAAATAACACAATAATAGTAAGTGTAACAAATAATATTAAATAAAATAATAACAAATATAAAGTAATTAGAACTTTATAATGAATACAAATAATTATATAAAATATCATACTATATGTACGCATATAAATATAATAATACTAGTAATAATAAGAATGAATAATATAAGTAGTATACGTGATAATATATAATAGTAATAATAATAATAATAATAAAACAAAATAAGAGTAAAAAGGACGAAATTGAATCAAGAATCAAGGTTTTGGGGCAGATTTAAAATATAAAGATAAAAAAAAAGGACCTATTTGAACGCGCGTGAGACTTAGGAGGGCCAAAACAGCAATTTTCAGAGCTGCTTAAAACGCAGCGTTTAAATCAGGACCTGATTGAAAACGGGCATAAACTTTGGGGCCAAATTTTAAAATACAGTAAGACGAAAAAGGGGATCGATTTGGGTGCGCGTGAACAGGGGAGGGACCAAATCAGCAATTACTCCTCACTGTCAAAACGCAGCGCAGAACAGGGGCTTAAATCGCAAAACATGTCAAATCCCAGGGCCAATTTAAAAATTTCAGGAACTTAATTGCAAAACCATAAAAAAGCGGAAGGGCTGCGCGAGTAATTTACCCTTCTGACGTCAGAACGCGCGGATCTCAGGTGGACCTGGGTCGGGTCGCGGGTCGGATCATTGAAACGACGTCGTTTTGGGGTTAAAATGCAGCCCCCAAAACGACGTCGTTTTGAGGGGCTATAAAAGGCCTTAATCCGGCCAAAAAAATCATTTGGTAAGGGGAAAGAAAAAAAAGAAGAGAGAGGGGAGAGAGGGAGGGACCGGACCGATTTCCGGTCACCGGACCGGTCACCGTCCGGTCGTCAGCCGGTCACCGGACCACCGCCGCCGCCGTCGCCGGCCGCAGTACACGGCGGCCGAAAAAGGTAAAAAAAATTTATTTTTTTTTGTTTTATTCCTTTATTTCTAGTTATTATTGTTAATATTATTATTTTCTATGTATATGTATAAAAACAGATTTAGAAAAAATATTCACCTCTGTCGGATTGGCTTCGATGTTGCTTTGATACTCTGCCTGTTGGATTTCTATTTCTCCCTGTTTATTTTGAATTCCTTACTTAATATTGTACTCTGAAAAATATCGAGTATCGTATTAAAAACTGCCGAGAGTTTTACATTGTTTTCATTGGCTTTATATAGCCCATTGTTTACAAATTGCTTTTTTTGCTATCATTGCTGCTGTCCTTTCTATTTAATTGTTTGCAGGTGAAGGGCGGTGGCACAGTGAGGTGACAAGGGCGGTGGTGCAGCTACTGTCAGAGGCAGAGGCCAAGTGGGTGGCGGTGGCAGAGGCTGAATCGGCAGCCACTTGGTTTAGGGTTTGTGTTTGGGTAGTTTAGATTTGGGTCAAATGGGCTGTAACGGGTTTGGGTTAATTTGTAATGGGTTAGGGGTTATTTGGTTTGGGCTGTTGTTGGTTTAATTTGAGAATTGGGTAAGTGGGTTCAAGTGTAGGTAATGGGTTTTAATTTATGCGGGCCAAAATTGGCCATTACAGCTGCCCCTCTTTGCTCATTGTCGTGTAACGGTAATAGAGCAAAGACATAAAGAAAGGCCAATTTTACCTGGTCTTGCTAGCCTCTGACTTGCTCTGGGGCTTCTTTTCTTAAGTAACCCTATTCCAACCCACCGCCTCTCGTAGCTTTAGGTTCAATCCATCGCGACTTCTGAGATCTACCTTGTAGCTTCGATCTATCTTTTCTTCGTCGTGATCTATCTTCTGCAACTTCACAGATGAGATCTTGGTATTTTTAATCTTCTTTACTACAACTTCAGGAAGATGAAACTTATGACTTCAATCTGCGCCTCTGCGATTTCACTGGGGATGCAAGGCCTACATCTTTGATTGGCTCCCTTGTAACTTCAAAGATGCACGATTTGTATCTTCAAATGGCTCCATTGCAGCTTTAAAGAGGCGAAATCTGATGTCTTCAATCAGCTCCAATCTTCATCCTTTGTTGGGACGAAGTCAAAAATTGCTCGACCTGCGCATTCTCGCAATATGGGTGAATTTTTGAAACATAAATTGCAAGTACCTCAGTGTGCAAACTGAGGCTCAACTCATTTCTCGTGATATGAGTTGACTTTTTAAAGAATAGAGTTTGAAAATATCTGGACATAAGGTCCGAGGCTTAACTCCTCTCGCGATATGAGTTAGCTTCTGAGAAACAGAAGTTAAAAACAGAATTTGAAAAAGTTCAACTCATCTCTCGCAATATGAGTTGATTTTTGAACAGCAGAAATTACAAACAGGAATTAAAAGCTGGAATTGAAAGAGATCAACTCACCTCTCGCAATATGAGTTGAATAAACAGAAATTAAAAAGCAGGAATTGAAAGAAGATCAACTCACTTCTCGCAATATGAGTTGGATAAACAGAAATTGAAAAGCAGGAATTGAAAAAGGTCAACTCACCTCTCGCAATATGAGTTGATTTTGGAAAAAACAGAAATTAAAAACAAAAATTAAAAGCTCAACTCACCTCTCGCAATATGAGTTGAATCTTTTAAAATCATAAATTAAAAACAGAAATTAAACGAGCTCAACTCACCTCTCGCAATATGAGTTGATTTTGAAATATGAAATTAAGAAACTAGAATTAGAAGAACTCAACTCACTTCTCACAATATGAGTTGATTAAAAACTGAAACTGCAAACAGAAATTGAAAATACCTCAGCGTGTCCTGAGGCTCAACTCACCTCTCGCAATATGAGTTGATTTTGAAATTAAAGATACCTCAACGTGTCTTGAGGCTCAGCTCACCTCTCGCAATATGAGCTGATTTTGAGACATAAATTAAAGACAGATGTCGAAAACATCTTGCCGTGACTTGAGATTTGACTCATCTCTCGCAATATGAGTCAATAACAGAAATTAAAAGTACCTCAACGTGTCTTGAGGCTCAACTCACTTCTCGCAGTATGAGTTGATTTTTTTTTTTTGAAACATAACAGAACTTGAAAAATACCTCAGCGTGTCCTGAGGCTCAACTCACTTCTCGCACTATGAGTTGATTTTCGAAAACATAAATTAAAATTACCCAGAATTTCTCACATGGTGGAATTCAAGTATCTTTTCTTTGATTTGGATAGCTTTCCCAAAACCTTTTGCTCTGTTTGGAATACCTGTATATGTCATGCATGATGTTATCGTGATATGCACCTATTTGCCTTAAATGCATTCATGCCTACATGAACATGTTATGTGCCTTGCATTCGTTTGTCGTGATCTCTTTTCATCACGTCTCTCGCAGTGATCTTGCCCCATCTGAGCTTTTGTTCTTGCTTTCGAGCTCCTGTTTTGCTTATCGTGATGATCTGCTTTCAACGCTAGGATTCTTAAGTTTCTCTTTAGGCTTTATATCCATCTTTCAAGCTTTACAAGTAATCTGTGTTTCTCAGATATCACTTGTTTGGTATATGTTGAACTTTTGTTCCTGCTTTGAAATCCTTGCGTCTGTCTAGTTTTCTATCCGAGTAATACTCAACATTTCTTTTGTACAGAACATGTCATATTACTATTTATCAATTAAATAAACATAATAAGATGCATGCAAATGGTCAGGTAGGTACAAGAAAGAGACTTCATAATAATTTCAAAGGTAACAAACAAAGTTAACCAAGGATAATTGAAAGTGCCATAGAAGAAAAGGAACCATGTTAGTGGATACAAATGTTCTAGATATTCAATACATGAACTCTGCCACGTTTCTGAATCAAGAATCTTTCTGAGCAAGACTTCTTGTGTAGAAGATCTCGAGTATTTCAGAAATGCTTCATACTATAGCCTGGTCACTTGGCCCACTGTTCAAAATTACTTCTGCCCCTTGGGCCCAGATTTGCTTTATTAGGACGCCCTTTCGGGTTTTCATCCTAATGTTCTGTGCTTGACCAAGGCGCCATTTTCGGGTTTTTACCTTGCTCTCTCCCCTTTTTTTTTTTTTAAGTGTAGTATTTCTTCACAACATCGGAGTTTACTGGATTTGGTAACTCCTTCCCATCCATTTCTGTAAGGATCAAAGCCCCACCAGAGAATGCTTTCTTCACGACGTATGGTCCTTCCCAATTAGATGCCCATTTTCCTCGCAAATCTTTTTGTATTGGGAGGATTTTTCTCAACACGAGTTCTCCTTCATGGAACTCTCTTGGCCTTACTTTCTTGTCATGGGCAGCGATCATCCGTTTCTGGTACATCTGTCCATGGCAGATTGCCTTCAAGCGTTTCTCTTCGATGAGATTCAATTGATCATAACGAGCTTGGACCCATTCTGCCTCCTCGAGTTTCGATTCCATTAAGACTCGTAGGGACGGTATCTCAACTTCAATAGGTAGCACGGCTTCCATCCCATAGACTAGAGAGAAAGGAGTTGCCCCTGTAGATGTCCGTACGGATGTGCGATATGCGAACAGAGCGAATGGCAGCTTTTCGTGCCAGTCCTTGTAGGTCTCTGTCATTTTGCCGATGATCTTCTTTATGTTCTTGTTAGCTGCTTCAACAGCTCCGTTCATCTTCGGGCGATAAGGCGAGGAATTATGATGCTTTATTTGAAATTGCTTGCACACCTCTGTCATCATTTTATTGTTCAAATTTAAAGCGTTATCTATGATGATTCTTTCAGGCAAACCATATCGACAAATGATTTCCTTTTTCAAGAATCTACAGACAGCGGCCCTTGTCACATTAGCAAATGAGGCAGCTTCTACCCATTTTGTGAAATAGTCGATGACCACGAAAATGAATCGGTGCCCATTAGAAGCTTTGGGAGAAATCGGCCCTATAACGTCCATGCCTCACATTGAAAAGGGCCATGGAGACGTCATAACATGAAGGGGCGAAGGGGCTACATGAATTTTGTCGCCATAAATTTGACATTTGTGGCACTTTCTTTCGTAGCTAATGCAATCCCTTTCCATCGTCGACCAGTAATACCTGAGTCTCATAATTTTTCTGGACATAGTGAAGCCGTTGGAGTGGGTCCCACATATTCCTTCGTGAACTTCTTCAAGTATTTTCTTGGCTTCAGCAGTGTCAACGCATCTCATAAGCACCTGATCTTTGCCTCTCTTGTATAAGGTGTCCCCATCAAGAACAAATCCCACTGACATTCTTCTGATTGTTCTTTTGTCATTCTCGTTGGCCTGTTCAGGATACGTTTGATTCTTGATGTACTCTAAGATATCATGGTACCATGGTCGTCCATCAGCCTCCTTCTCGATGCTATAACAATGTGCGGGGACCTCGTATATGCTCATCTTGAGGGGCATTATTTCTGTTCCTTTATTTGCTTTGAACATTGAGGCTAAGGTGGCCAAGGCGTCAGCCAATTGGTTATCTTCTCGCGGGAAGTAATTAAAAGTTATTTCTTTGAAATCTTTGATTAATTCAGCCACCAGATAGCTGTACTTGATCAACTTTGGATCTCTCACTTCCCATTCTCCGCGAATTTGGTAGATCACTAGAGGTGAATCCCCGTATACCTCAAGATCTCGATGTTTCGTTCAATGGCTGCCCGTAGTCCCATGATACAAGCCTCGTATTCTGCTATGTTGTTGGTGCAGAAAAAATTTAGTCTAGCAGTGAAAGGATAATGATCTCCTTCCGATGATACTAAGACTGCCCCAATCCCATGCCCCAGGGCATTTGACGCGCCATCAAAGCTCATCTTTCAGGGCGTCCCCTTTGATGACTCACACTCTCTTTCTGTGATGCATATTAGATCTTCATCTGGGAAATCAAATCTCAGGGGCTCATACTCTTCGGTTGTTCGAGCCGCTAAGAAATCAGCTATTGCACTCCCTTTCACCGATTTCTGACTCACATAGATGATATCGTATTCTGATAACAGGATCTGCCAACGGGCCATTCTCCCTGAGAGTGCGGGCGATTCCATCATATATTTTATCGGGTCTAGCTTCGAGATTAACCATGTCGTATGATACAACATGTATTGCCTGAGCCTCCTAGCTGTCCAAACCAAAGCACAACAGGATCTTTCGATCGACGAATACCTTGCCTCGTATTCTGTGAACTTTTTGCTGAGGTAGTATATCGCCTTTTCTTTCTTTCCCGACTCATCATGTTGCCTCAGTACGCAACCCATTGAGCTTTCAAACACCGTTAAATACAAAATCAAAGGCCTTCCTGGAGTTGGTGGCACTAGCACTGGGGGGTTAGACAAGTATTGTTTTATTTTGTCAAAGGCTTCCTGACATTTCTCGTCCCATTCTCCCGAATTGTGCTTTCGAAGGAGTCGAAAGATGGGGTCACACTGATTAGTGAGTTGAGAAATGAATCGGGCAATGTAGTTTAGCCTTCCCAAGAATCCTCTGACCTCTTTCTGAGTGCGCAGAGGTGGTAATTCTTGAATGGCTTTTATCTTTTCTGGATCTACCTCTATGCCTTTTTTACTGACGATGAAGCCCAGTAATTTTCCCGAGGTAACCCCGAATGTACATTTAACCGGATTAAGTTTTAGCTGAAACTTTCTCAGTCTTTCAAATAACTTTTTGAGGTTCACAATATGTTCCTCTTCTCCTCGGGACTTAGCAATCATGTCGTCAACATAGACCTCTATCTCCTTATGCATCATATCATGAAACAATGTCACCATGGCCCTCTGATACGTGGCCCCGGCATTCTTGAGCCCGAATGGCATCACCTTGTAACAGAACGTCCCCCACATCGTTATAAAGGTGGTTTTCTCCATATCCTCGGGAGCCATTTTGATCTGATTATACCCCGAAAATCCATCCATGAAAGAAAATAAAGAATGCTTCACCGTATTGTCCACCAATGTGTCGATATGTGGTAAGGGAAAATTATCCTTAGGACTTGCGCGGTTTAGGTCACGATAATCTACGCACATTCGCACTTTACCATTCTTCTTTGGCACTGGGACAATATTAGCCACCCATTCTGGATATCTGGAAGCTTGTAGGAAGCCTGCATTGAACTGCCTCTTGACTTCCTCTTTTATCTTCAGCAGCATTTCGGGCCTCATCTGCCTTAATTTTTGTTGAATGGGTTTACATTCGGGTCTCAGCGGGAGCTTATGAACCATTATGTCCCCGTCCAATCCCGGCATATCCTGATAGGACCATGCAAACACGTCTTTGTACTCATGCAGCAAATCAATCAAATGATGCCTGGTGTCCTCTGAGAGTGAGGTCCCAATCTTCACTTCTTGCTTATTTTCATTAGTGCCCAGGTTTATTGTTTCAACAGATTCTTGATGAGGTAGAATCTGTTTGTCCTCTTGTTCCACCAACCTTAGCAAGTCAAGAGACGAGACATAGTCTTCGGCATTTCCCTCATCCTCGAATTCTCCTAAACAAACGGTCCTTTCAAAATCGATTTCAAGATTGGTAACGGGTTCGTTCATGTCATTGGCATCTGAACACCTGAAAATTGAATGGGAAAGAGAACACTATAGAGGGACATCCAAGTTTTGGCAACAACAAACAAAACATTATGGCATGGTATGAGGTAAGTGCAAGAACAGGCCATGAAATGAAAGAATAATTATGGAGTAGATGCAAATGCAAAAGGTTATGACAAAATGCTTCTTCATTAATACTCATTTAATAGATAAAGAGCAGACGACAGCTCTTACAAAAGAATCCCATTATATTTAGGGACACAAAAAGTGAATATCGGATATTACTCTGAGGAAGACTTGTAAACCACAAGGAGATCTTCAGCGGTCCAATTGTTCAACATGTAACCCGGGGGACAAGGGCGTATCTTTGAAACGTTCTTACTTGTGCCAGCTTCTTCATCAATGACATTTATGCAAACGTTCTGGAAAGCCTTCTCAATGAGTAACAATGGGCTATGCACACTATCTTGCCCAGGATATATTATTCCAGCAGATGTAAATGTTGTTGACAGATGGGGGTACTCAATGGGTTCCCATTCCAGCTCTCGTCCCAGAGTCCTCGCAACCCTTCTTTCTTGCTCCTTCTTCCACTGTTTCTTTAAATGATGTGCCCTTGGTTGGAATCCTAGCCCAAAACGGGCCTTATGAGGTACTGGCTTTAAGGCCCTGACTATCCCTTGATGATGTCTTCCCAAACCTTTCCTTGCTCGGGCCCCTCTCCCTACCGTCAGCTTGATTCCCATTTTAGTATTCTTCGACAGTCTAGGCACGGGAATTCTGTTTCCTTCAGCCACAAATGTGGCGTTGACGAACTCAAAGGATCTAAAGGAGCATTCCACGGTGTCTTTGTTCGCTTCGAGGTAGGGTGTGTCTGCAGAGATAGACGCAACAATATCCTCTTCACCCTCAACGGTAACCAAGCAGCCATCCATGATAAACTTTATTTTCTGATGAAGGGATGATGGAACTGCCCCAGCCGAATGGATCCATGGCCTCCCCAGGAGGCAATTATATGAAGGGGTGATGTCCATAACTTGGAACTCGACGTCATAGACATAAGGACCCACTTCTAGAGGGATCTCAATTTTTCCTACAACTTCTCATCTCGTTCTATCAAATGCTCTCACCGCGGAATGACACGGCCTCAAATAGGACAAATCTATCGGAATTCTAGAAAGTGTGGCCAGGGGCATAACATTAAGTGCTGATCCATTATCAATAAGCACGTTTGGTATTATATATCCCTTACAGCGGGTTGTTATGTGCAGTGCCTTCACAGAGCCTCTACCGTTCGGTGGTATTTCATCATCACTGAAGGAGATGAAATTATCAGCGTTCAAGTTATTGATCAACCTATCAAGCTTTTCGACCGATATATTGTTTGCTACGTAGGCTTGATTCAACACCTTTAACAAGGCATTTCGATGTGACTCTGAGTTCAATAATAAGGATAATACCGAAATACGTGCAGGTTGCTTACTCAATTGTTCGACCACGCTGTACTCACTGTGTTTAATGAATTTCAAGAATTCCTGTGCCTCTTCTTCATTTACAGGTCTTTTAGTCTCTTGCCGTTCAGGTGGACTTTCCAGTTCAGCTTCAGCCTCAAACATGAGTGACTTTCCCTTTTGTTTGGAATCATTATTCCTCTTTGCTGGTTCAACTTCCTTGGAATAGCATCTTCCACTCCGGGTAAAGTGACCAACTTCTCCGATATTTTTAGCCTTGCCTTGGGATTTTTCACTTTCAGGAGTGACAATATTAACGTCGTACTTCCAAGGTATTGCCCTACTATCCTGGTACGGAAAAGGCGATGGCGCCTCAATTACCATTTTTGGTTTTACTGGTTCTCTCCTCGCATCATAATATATTATCAATGGTCGCTCAGCAGTGTAAGGGAGATCCGATGATTGACCATCAGAGGCACATATTTCTCCTTCATCGGCCTCTCTTCTTCCGTTGAAGATTTCAATCTCTTTGCTATCCATCATGCCTTGGAGTAGTTCTTTAAATTGCTCACAGGATTGGATATTGTGTCCTATGACTTCATGAAAGTCACAAAAATTTTGACTTTTCATATTTCTTTTCTCGGTTACTCCTCTAAGACGACAGAGTAACCCTTTTTCGAGCAACACCTCCCAGATTCTCTGCAAAGGTGTG
The DNA here is from genome assembly GCA_020496765.1 of Gossypium stocksii. Taxonomy (NCBI): domain Eukaryota; kingdom Viridiplantae; phylum Streptophyta; class Magnoliopsida; order Malvales; family Malvaceae; genus Gossypium; species Gossypium stocksii. The sequence goes on along the minus strand of CM035625.1, from coordinate 6,272,351 downwards.
CTTATTTCCGAAACGACTCTTCTGGTTTGCAATTCACTTATTTCTTCCACTGCACTTACATTTCTTTCAGCATGATTTGGGAACGGGTCTCCGGTCGCACCACTAGTACCGTCAAAGCGTAAGACACCCGCATCGATTAGTCCTTGGACTCTTCGTTTAAAGGCAATGCAGTTTTCCGTAGAGTGCCCCTGGTTCCCCGCGTGGTATGCACAGCTAGCATTAGGGTCGTACCACTTTGGGTACGGGGGTTTCAACGGTGCCATGTAATGGGGAGATATCAATTGTTTCTCTAACAGCTTGGGGTATAGTTCCCCATAAGATACTGGAATAGGGGTGAATTGGGGTCTCTCGGGGTTAGGCCTCGCTGGCCTTGGTTCGTTTCTAGGTTGGCTTTGGGTGGAGCCGGCATTTTGAGGAAACGTGGTGGCTGGCCTCGGGTTATTGGTTGCATAGACAGGGTAAGAAGGATAAGGAGGTGGTGGTTGGTAATAGGGGGCTTGTGGTTGATAGAAGTTTGGTGGAGGGTAATTTCGGGGTCGAAACTGATTAGGATATGGACTAGGAGCATAACGGTTTCCGATTCCCACCATGTGGGCTTCCGGCTCCTTTTTTCTCATAGGCATTGCCTTCTTCGAACCTTCTCCTTCTATTCTTCCACTTTTGACCGCATTTTCTATTAGTTCACCGGATATGACAATATCCGAGAAGTCTTTTGTGGCGCTTCCCACTAATTTATCATAGAATGGCGCATTCAGGGTATTGATGAACAGGACTGCTATCTCGGTCTTGGTCAATGGAGGTTCCACCTGAGCCGAGATGTCTCTCCACCTCTGCGCATATTGTCTAAAAGTTTCTGATGGTTTTTTCTCCATCATTTGTAGTGTCATGCGGTCGGGTACCATATCGGAGACATGTTTGTACTGCTCGCAAAATGCCGCTGCCAAATCCTTCCAGGTTCGGATCTTTTCTCTACTGAGTTGGTTGTACCAGCGGAGAGCTGATCCGGTCAAACTGTCCTGAAAACAGTGTATAAGCAACTTGTCTTCATTAACATAGCCTGTCATTTTTCGGCAGAACATAACGAGATGTGCCTTCGGGCATCTCGAGCCCTCATACTTTTCAAAGTCCGGTGCTTTGAATTTTGGAGGTAGGATCAGGTCCGGTACCAGACTAAGTTCTTTAGCATTTAATGCCGAGAAGACTTCAGTGCCTTCTATTGCTTTAAGTCTTTCTTCCAAACTTCTATACTTTTCTTGGACTTCTTGATCTTCTATCCTTAACCTAGCGATTTCTGCTGGATCGTCTAGGTCTGGGACAGGTGGATCAACCGGAGCAGTTCCTGGGTTTGCCACAAATACTCCCTGTCCTACAGGAGGGGGTGTTACAGGCCGTTGTTCTACGCCCGCGGGTCCTCCCTGTGTATATCCTCTATATGTCGCGTGGGGCGGAGTAAACCTTGGAGGATAGGGCGGTTCTTGATCAAGATTCACAACTTCAGGGTTTTGTAGAGGTCCTTTCCCTTTGACTAGGGCCGACATCATTTCCATCATTTTAGCCAATTGGTCTTTCTGTTCAGTGGATTCTTCCCGAGACCTTATCATCAACTCTCTCGTCTCCTGTTGTGACCTGGCTAACTGTTCCTGTAATTCTTTCTGAATTCTCTCCATCCTTTCAATTCTTTCATTAAACTCAGCCTCCATTGCTCTGGCTTGTCGACGTGTTCTATACGTATGGTGTGATTCCAGGTTTACAACGTCACAACTGCGCATTATACCATTCTACTCTTTAGCGAATGATCGTGGGATATGCAGTGAATGAATGAATGAATGAATGAATGAATGTTATATGTTAGTTATGAATGCACGTCAAATGTTAGTTATGAATGCATATGCAAAAATCGGTGTTGATTCCAGACAGCCCCTATCTAGGCATTTCATTAATCAAAAGAGTCTATTTACAAAACGTTTTTTCATCATTTGATCCAGCTTTTATACAAACTTCCTTGCTACATTGCCGTAATTCTTCACCCGTTCCAAGAATTCTGATATGCTCGATCTCTGTCTAGGCGGGAATTGGCAACTAAGACTCTCGGCTTCATCTGCTATTTGCATTATGTGCATGGCTGCCGTACGAATCTCGTTGATCAAGTATTTGAGATTTTCATCCTTTCGCAGAGGGCTCTTTCGTACGCGTGGGTATCTCTATCATACTGACCTTTCTTTTCTTCCAAAGCTTCCAAGAGAGTATCCAGTTGTTGTTGTCGGGCTTGTAGTGTGTCTTCTAAATCCCGTATCGTTTCTTTCAATTCTTGACGCTTAGCTCGACTAGTCATCAGTTCGACAGATGTAGCTTCATACTCAGCAGACTTCTTTCTTAACTCTATTGCAGCCCGTGCAGCCTTTCCTTCTTCTTTCTTTGCTTTTCCTTTCCAAAATTCCATCCCACCTTTGACATTACCCAATTCCTCTTTCCATTCCGCTGACGACTTGCCCAGCCCGCTGTTCTTTATGGTGCCTCTTAATTTTTTATTTTCCAGATGAAGATCTCTTAAGTCGTTTCTAACGACCTCGGCTTCTTTTTGTACCTTCTCGGCCCTGGATCTTTCAATTTGAACATCGATCTTCAGCTGATAATTTTCTTCCTGAAGGGCACTAAGATCCCGTAACATTTTTGTCTTTTCGCGTTCGAATTCTTGTCTCGCCGTCTCTAGCTCGGATGGAATTTCATTCGAAAAAGGATTCTGAAAGGCGTAATCTGCCGATGAGACTTGCAAACTACTCATCCGTTGCTTTCTCCATGCATCGTAGTCCTGGGTGATAGTGTCAGCATATAAAGCCAACTTCATCAGATGAATTCTTTTCCAAGCCTTTGCAGTGTCTCGGACTTTCTTCATATAACCTTCGCCCGCAAAAACAAACTCTGACTGAGCCAGACCACTGGTGGCGGGTATAAACTGTCGTGAAGAGAACTGTCTTTGAACCAAAAGAGGAGCGTGACCAATCCCTCCCCACAATCCAAGTAGTGGTATCCAATCTTAGTTTCCAACCTTGTATAACAGAAGCGAAGGGCGTATCCACGGCGCTCTCCATACTATGTCCTCGGCACGCAAGTTCTGAAACACTGAGACCCAATGCTGCTCAGTAACCTCCTTCGGCCACTCTTTCTTAAGGTGAGCTTCCAACGGAGCAAACGTCTTCGAAAACATGTGGAACGGTGTGCGCTCTACCTTCCAAAAGTGACTCAAAATCCAAACGTTAAGTAGCTGCGCGCATCCGATGAATCGTCCTTCCCCTCTTTTCCTGCAACTGCTCAAAGATCTGAAGGTCTCTGCTAGGATGGTTGGGGCAGGGTTGATACCTTGCTTCAACTTTTCAAAGAAATCCACTACCGCTACTTCTATATGTCCGAGAATCTTCGGAAAGACAACTAAACCATAGATAGCCAAAGCAAACAAATTTATCCGTTTCAACATGTCAGGATGGTTTAAAACCAGGTCTCGTAGGGAAAACCATGGGACGCAGCTGATTTCATTCTTTTTCTTTATTTGCTTTTCGGCCCATGCATCGGTCATATCCGTCAGCCTTACTAACTTTTTCCTGAATGTCATCGGCTTGGGCTCTTTGACATATATTTTGTAGGTTTGCATGTTTTCAACACGCAGCAGAGCAGCATACTCCTCTATCGTAGGGGTCATATCCTCTTGGTTGAATGTGAAACACTGATAACCCGGATCCCAAAATCTGATCATAGCTTGAATCAATCTTTCGTCTACTTTGACAGCAATCAGATGGGCTACGTCCCCGTACCTTTCGGTGAAAATGCCCCTAGTATCTGAATCCCACTGATTCCAGATCCCAACCAAGTCTTCAAGGTTGTTTTGACGGACATTCACAGTCACCCGCTCGGGTAGATTGACAATGCATCCTTCTACCAGGCTGTCTCCCTTTTCTCTTTGAGTTCTCAAATAACAATCCCGAACCACGGTGTTTGTCTCGGTCGTTTGTACAATTGACTCTTCCATTTGAAACCCGTTTTTGGCAACTAATCTTTAGTCAACACCGCCCTATTATGATGCCTATGATGCACGATGAGGAATAAAACAAAGACAATCAAACTTGGTTAGTGATCAGATATAAATTAAAGCAATTTTAAACTACCCGATTCAATTGAACAGATAAATCCCTTCCCCTTATACAAAGTAAAAGTACAAAAGGTAAGAGGCATTTCTCCCGTGTGCCTATTTTGGTGTTTGCTAAACGGACAGAGGTTCGGCATGGCTCTAATTGGGTGGCTCGTACAGTTCATTATATGTGGTTTTAGGTTCTAGAAAGGTACCCGAATTGTCTGTACTGTCATCTACTAAGATTAGTACAGAACCTAGGTCATAGCCCATCACAGGCTTACGAGATCAATTCGAGGGATTACATTTACTTATGCCTATGCGGAGGGACGAGTTATCTCACGAAAGCATAAGTCATATGTAACCCGAAAGTATTCACTAGCCTGTGTGGAGGGACGAGTTAACTCACGAAGGCGTAGCGTTTACTTTCACTTAAGAGGGACGGAGCCCGGGTATGGCGCTCATGTTATGCAATAATGCACGTGAACAGTGTGTGGGGAGAAACTCACAAACCTTTCGTTTTATTTTAAAAACTAGACTTAGAGAACCGAAGCTTAGAAAATTAGAGCTTCAAAACAAGTAGACAAGAAGTTAGAAAATATTTACAATGAGATGCAAGTGCATGACTTTTGCAAAATTTTGAGGATCACGACTAAACATTAATTTGAAAAAGGTATTTCGAAAATTTCGACAATGCTTTTGATTTGATTCGACTCTCGAAAGCTGGTCCCCAGCGGAGTCGCCAGCTGTAGCGACGAAAAATTTAGCTTTGTAGCTTGGGTCGCTAATTGTGGCGATCTATTGAAAACTTGAAATCTGAATTTTATTAAAACAAAGGAGTCGCCACCGATCCTTTTTTCTAGGTGTGATCGGACACCTTTAACAAAAAGTTTATTTTCGGGTAAAAGAAGGCCGAGTTTAGGTCCGCGTAAAATTCAGAGAAAAGTAGGGTTCGGGAGTCGGTTACGCGCGGGGAAGGTATTAGCACCCCCGCAACGCCCAAAAATTGGTATCTTTTCAAACGCGAGTTGTCTTAATTTTCAAAAGTACAAATTCAACTTAAAATTTAATTGTGATCCAATCAAAATACGAGCGTTTTTTGGGTTTTCTTTTTATTTTTTGAGAAGGATATCCCGTTTTAACACGAGCCATCCGCGATTCACCCAACATAGCGATGAAATCACCGGCTTTATGCTAAAATCGGTATATTGCCTTGTTTATTGAATTAATCAAAGATATAAAAAAGATATTTTAAAACGATAAAAATTCGTGACAAGGTTGTAATTAAAAGCAATTCACAAATATATTCAATTCAAAAGCATGCAAACAATAAAAAACGCGAATATACGAAAATATAAACATGGTAATATGCGACATTAACAAATACGAACAATATTAAACAATATAATAGGAGTATTTAAAAATATACGCTTAATAAGTATTTACAAATATATATGAGACAATATGTATAAAAAATAATGATAATAATATAGTATATAAGAAAAGTATATATGTGAAAGCATCGAAACTTTAGGTAAAGACATATACTATAATGCTGGTGTCAAACCTAATAAAACATAACGTATATATTATAGAAAAAATAATACTACTAAAAACAACTATAAATATATAAACACATACCTATACATATTTAAGAAATAAATAAACAAATAATAATAACATTAAAAGCAGGTGAAATACATATGCAAATATATGGATTAATGATGATAATTAGTAAAATAGTACTAATAGATAATAATTATATATAATAATAAGATGATAAACAAAATAGTAGTAATAAAATAACACAATAATAGTAAGTGTAAAAAATAATATTAAATAAAATAATAACAAATATAAAGTAATTAGAACTTTATAATGAATACAAATAATTATATAAAATATCATACTATATGTACGCATATAAATATAATAATACTAGTAATAATAAGAATGAATAATATAAGTAGTATACGTGACAATATATAATAGTAATAATAATAATAATAATAAAACAAAATAAGAGTAAAAAGGACGAAATTGAATCAAGAATCAAGGTTTTGGGGCAGATTTAAAATATAAAGATAAAAAAAAGGACCTATTTGAACGCGCGTGAGACTTAGGAGGGCCAAAACAGCAATTTTCAGAGCTGCTTAAAACGCAGCGTTTAAATCAGGACCTGATTGAAAACGGGCATAAACTTTGGGGCCAAATTTTAAAATACAGTAAGACGAAAAAGGGGATCGATTTGGGTGCGCGTGAACAGGGGAGGGACCAAATCAGCAATTACTCCTCACTGTCAAAACGCAGCGCAAAACAGGGGCTTAAATCGCAAAACATGTCAAATCCCAGGGCCAATTTAAAAATTTCAGGAACTTAATTGCAAAACCATAAAAAAGCGGAAGGGCTGCGCGAGTAATTTACCCTTCTGACGTCAGAACGCGCGGATCTCAGGTGGACCTGGGTCGGGTCGCGGGTCGGATCATTGAAACGACGTCGTTTTGGGGTTAAAATGCAGCCCCCAAAACGACGTCGTTTTGAAGGGCTATAAAAGGCCTTAATCCGGCCAAAAAAATCATTTGGTAAGGGGAAAGAAAAAAAAAGAAGAGAGAGGGGAGAGAGGGAGGGACCGGAGCGATTTTTGGTCACCGGACCGGTCACCGTCCGGTCGTCGGCCGGTCACCGGACCACCGCCGCCGCCGTCGCCGGCCGCCGTACACGGCGGCCGAAAAAGGTAAAAAAAATTTATTTTTTTTGTTTTATTCCTTTATTTCTAGTTATTATTGTTAATATTATTATTTTCTATGTATATGTATAAAAACAGATTTAGAAAAAATATTCACCTCTGTCGGATTGGCTTCGATGTTGCTTTGATACTCTGCCTGTTGGATTTCTATTTCTCCCTGTTTATTTTGAATTCCTTACTTAATATTGTACTCTGAAAAATATCGAGTATCGTATTAAAAACTGCCGAGAGTTTTACATTGTTTTCATTGGCTTTATATAGCCCATTGTTTACAAATTGCTTTTTTTGCTATCATTGCTGCTGTCCTTTCTATTTAATTGTTTGCAGGTGAAGGGCGGTGGCACAGTGAGGTGACAAGGGCGGTGGTGCAGCTACTGTCAGAGGCAGAGGCCAAGTGGGTGGCGGTGGCAGAGGCTGAATCGGCAGCCACTTGGTTTAGGGTTTGTGTTTGGGTAGTTTAGATTTGGGTCAAATGGGCTGTAACGGGTTTGGGTTAATTTGTAATGGGTTAGGGGTTATTTGGTTTGGGCTGTTGTTGGTTTAATTTGAGAATTGGGTAAGTGGGTTCAAGTGTAGGTAATGGGTTTTAATTTATGCGGGCCAAAATTGGCCATTACAACGAGAATTTTTAAGATTTTTTTTGGGTTTTTAGAAGGACGTACCGTTTTTAACACGAGCCACTGATATTTACCCAACATAGCGATGAAATCAACGACTTAATGTTAAAATCGACACGTTGCCTTATTTATTGAAATTAATTAAAAAAATAAGAATGTTTCTAAAATAATGATAAACCTAATGAAATCATTGTAATAAGAATTCATAAATAAATAAATAATGCAAATAATGGCACAATTAATGAAAAATGTTAAAATATAATATTAGGATGTTAAGATAATGATAACAATAATATTTGCAATAAAAAGAAAATAAATAAAAAAATAACGTACTGATAATGCAACAAGAACAATAATGCATTGGTAATAATAGTAGAAAATAACAATATGTACATAAAAAATATATATATGTATATATTTGTTAATAATGATGGAAAGAAAATAATAATATTATTATTAATATTAAAATAATAGTAAAAACAAGATATAAAAAATAAAAAAATAAAACCAAATATAATATAATAATATATAAAAATAACAGTGATAATAATAAAATATAGAAGTTGATATAATATTAAAACAAAAATATTGAAAATAATCATTAATAATATTCGAAAAATATATATATGTATATAACAAAAGTATATACTAATACTAATAATAATAATAGTAAATACTATAATAATAATATTAAACAAATAATCAATTTAACAATAAAGTAGTGAAAATAAACCAAAAAGGACTAAAATCGAAATAAAAATCGAAGTTTTGGGGCAAATTTAAAAAGAAATAAAGGGAAAAGGATCAAGATGCAACACGCGCATAATCTGGAAGGACCGAAATAGCAATTATTCCTTCCCCTCAAAACGCAGCGCAGCATGGGGGACCAAATTACAAAGCGCTATAAATTTCGGGGCCCAAATTAAAATGGAAAATAATTTGATTGCAAAGTATAGAAAAAGGGGAAGGACCAATTTGGCAATTAGACCCAAAAGCAAAAACATGCGGATCCCCGGAGCGGGTCGGGTCAACGCACGGGTTAAGGGGTGAAACAACGTCGTTTTGGGTGTTAATGGCCAACCCCAAAACGACGTCGTTTTAGGGGGTTCAAAAAGGCCAAAATTTTTTAAAAAAAAATCATTTTTCAGCATTTGAAAGAAAAAAAGGGAGAAGGAAGAGAGAATTCTCTTTGAACCAAGCCCCAGCTCCGACCTTGGGGAGTTGCCGTGGTCTGCCGTCCTCCGTTGCCGCCGGCCACCTCACACGGTGGCCGAAACTCGTAAAAGGTAAGTTTTTTTAATATTTTTTTAAATATTTTGATAGAGATATATATAGACTAAAAAATAGATTTAAAATAAATGGAAGAAAAAATGACGAAATCATCTTCGTTTAGATGTCGATTTTGCATGTTATTGCTCTATTAGTATTCGGAATCACTGTTTATTTGTGCTTGAATGCTTGTATTTCTCTGATTGACTAAAAAAAATTCTTGTTTTTATTAATAAAAAAAATGGCCGACCAGATTACATTGTTTTTTATGGCTTTTATAGCCTTTGCAAACTTTTATTATTATTTTCTGTCATTTCCGTTGCAGGCAAGTGGAGCAAGTGTAGGAGGGCGATGGCCAGTGGTGGCAGAGGGCAGGTGGTAGCAGGAGGAGTCAGAAGGGTGGTTGGTTCGGCGCCGAAAGCTAGGGGCTAGGGTTTTTTTGTTTTTTCTTTTCTGATTTTTGGTTTTGGGCTAATTGGGCTGTTGGGTTTGGTTAGGTAATTTTGGGCTTGTAATGGGATTGGATTTTGGGGTTTTTTTGTATTGGGTTTTGATGGGTTGTAATGGGTTTTGGGGTTTGGAATTGGGTTTAAAGTTGTAAAATGGGCCCCAGGCTAATTTGGGCTTCTACATTCGTCACATTTTATTTGTGTTAATTGGTGTGGTATTTCTTTTAAAATTAGTATTTAATTCATTATCTTACGAATGTTAATGTTAATATTCACATGGTTTATGATGCTCTAATCTGGGCTCTTTATAGTTTCATGTGATCATTATTCATTTTGTGTAAGTGTTATTGTTGTATATCCTTATTTCATGTTTATAGTTATGCCTTTATTTCGTGTTATTGCATCATGATTTCAAGTCCAACTTTTGCCCAAAATCAATTATCTTTTATCCTAAAGCAAACCAAATAAGTATATTTTGAGCCGGTTTTAAAATCGCCTAATTGAAAACCATTTAAAATAAGGCAATATTTAGTGTTTGGAAATTCGGGAAATTGTGCCCTAACGTGCTGGATTTTATTTTTTCGTTTGACCAAACCACTAAATATCCTTTTAATTGCATGTTTTGAAAATCAAGAGATGATCTCGGTATTGAAGGTTTAAGATGTCATTCTTAACGTGTTGGATGTGGTGTTTTGTTCATTTGGAACAGGTGAATCTTAAGATTCAATTCAAATTAATCAAACATTCTTTAAAAAGAATCACATTTTAAATTATTTCAAAATTTTCAACTTTGGGACATTAATTAATCAATCTGGTACTAGTTTCTAGCGTACAAGGGTACTAATCCTTCCTTGTACGTAACTCCCGAACTTTTTTTTATTTCCTAGACCAAATTTGCTTTTTTACAAGGTGATCCAATTACACCTAAACAAAAAAAAGTTGGCGACGACTCATTTTTAAAGTCGATCTCCATTTTTCCAAAATTAAAAAATGGTTTCGACATTGGGCACATCAGAAATGTTAATTTTGGTGATGCTTATAGCAGTGTTGCATGATATACCTGGCCACCGGCAACTTTCTGAAGCATTGTTGCTATAGTTACTTCACTACCCACTTTCTACCATAGCTATGGCTTCGGATGCCAAAGGCGATGGATCTGCTATTGTCACAGTTCTAGCAATGGAAATTAGAAAGATGGTAGCCTGCAGTATCCCTAAAATAATGGAAAAGGTTGAGGATGAGGCCATGTTTAATTAGCTGGGCTTAATTATCTGCTAAGGGTTCAGTTGTATCATGTCATAGTTTCTGGTAATGAATTTATACAAGTTCATTTCATTTCTTTTTCTAAGCTGAAAGTTGATGGAAACAACCAGGGCACGTTGACTAATGTTATTCGCATAGAAAGAAAACACAATAGTGGATCAAAGTGGAAAATTTCTTTGTTATAACATATACGGTACGGGAACCCAGTAAAGTAGGTTAAAAACAAATGGGAAAGTATTCAATACGCGGAAACTTTAATTAAAGGTGTATGTAAACATAGAACAGCATATACATAAAGATTGAATGTAATCAACTAACTCATCACCATTGAAGTGTGGATTTTTCCACCAAAGATTTTGAAACCAAAAACTTTGGATCAATTGTTTATAATATTGTCTTCTTTCACTTGTGACATTTAATTTATTGAGGATATATTTTACTTCTAATCATACATGGACCTCAAATTATAAAATTATAATATTTTTAAATAAATTTAATAAAAATCATTTTCATTATGTTATATCAATATAAATTCTTAAATTTAAATTCAAAGTAAAAATAAATACAACAATAATATGTATTTTCAATTAGTTTTCATCATACAAATATATAATTTTTTTGACAAGCTATCAATAAGTGTTGAGCGTAGTGATAAAAACATATTGCAATTTGAAAGAGAGAGCACATGTTCAATCCTTGGAGACGATACTGTTGGAAGAGGTTAGTCATATACACCAAACATAGATCGTAATATAGACATGAAACATATCAATAATATATATTTTCAATAAGTTAATATAAAATTGACTACATATATAAAAAATATATATAACTTTTTATTTGATTAATAAATTATATAAATTTTTACAATTATAATTATAAATTTTATTTATATCTTTTATTATAATATTTTTTGAATGTTAATTGTCAATCACTATATTTTTTACACTTGTATTTAAATTATTTATTACTATGTTATTAAGTACCCATCTTTTATGTAATTGATGGAGTTATTATTATTATTATTATTATTATTATTATTATTATTATTATTATTATTATTATAGCAAAATGAGATTACAAAAAAGGGAAATAAATTTTATATGGTATAACTTATAAACTGTCATTTGTCATGATAAAAATCTACCACGTATAACTATTGACTATATTAAAAAATTAATTCAAGACAATTTTCTTATAAAAGTGTAGCCCCGTAATTGGAATAAATATTTTTATATTTTTTGTTAATATATTCAGCATCCTCCTCGTTGTAATTTTTAATTTTGTTTAATATAAAACCTAAAATAGATACAATGTAATTTTTAATAATTATAATAATACGAGATAACACAGTTAAAGTTGAGTGATTGTTGGTGTACTTTATTCTTTTTTAATACAATATCGAAGTACTAGATACGTATGGAGTACCACAGTTTGAATTTGTACCAAACAGGTATTTGATAAATGTTTTAATTATCACTCCATACAAGTCAAGACTTCGGTATAATCTCTATTCTTATTCTTTTTTTTCTTTGGCTTGTGCAATATTATTCAAATTAAAAATTCTATCATACCCACGTGTGAAAATCACACATTTATAAATTATATATAATAAATAATAAAATTTAAAGAAACTAATAATAATAATAACACAAATATACATGTTTATTAATACATTACCACCGTTTTATTTCGATAATTGACTTGAAGGAATTTGCAATGAGTTAAGAAAATTATATCTAAATAGGATTTTTTTTAATAAAGATAAACAAAGAAAATACTTTCAAGTGATAAAAAATTATTGGATTTTCATGGAGATGTGGAGAGAATACTTAATACTTAGTCAGCGCAAAACAATACTTTCAATAGATTAAACAAAATTTTTAATTTGAATTTTGAGAATTGTTTATAAACATTAATATTAAATTATTTATTTCAAAATTTAGGATAATATATAATCAGAGGAAAAATAAAAAAAATAAGAGAATTAAAGTACAATTTTACTTTTACTAAGTTAAATTTTAAAAATTTTAAAGAGTCTAAATAAAAAAAATTCATTTTGGGAAACCAAAAATCTACTGTATATAATTATTTAGTACCATTTTCATAATAATGTTAATACATTCATAATCATATTTTTGAACCCTAATTTAATTGTTGTAAACCAAAAATTATTTTAATAAATTTTAATTAATTAAATTTTCTATTAAAATCGCAATCCATTTTTTTTAATTAGGCTAGACTTAGTTGAAATCTAAAATTTTTTCAAAAAAGAATTAAGCCACATTGAGAGTGGGTTTAGATAGATAGTGGAGTACGGTGCAGTGCATTTAATTTATTTTTTATATCATGCTACAGTGTTATTACAGTATCTAATTTTATTGTCACCACTATTTTTTCATTAACAACAAATAAACACACCGCTAATCTAAATCTACCCTAAATTTAATTCTCATTACACTTTTGAGTGCATTCCAGCTTACATTTTAACACTAAACAGTACCTTTTTTTTCTCTCAATCTATTTTTCTCTTTTAATTTGTTTTTAATTCAAGTATGAGTTATGTTAACGTTCAAAAGATACTAAAAGAAAATGGGTAAATAGTTATTTCTTTTTTATCATCTATATTTAAAATTTTTTATTTTAGTCACGACTATTATTGAAATTTAATATTTTAGTCACTTCTCAATTAAATCACTAACGAAATATTGACTGTCGGGACCATTTTTTAAAAAATGGACGTCGACTTAACAATGAATACAAGAACCAGAGTCGCCACCAATCTTTTTTGTCAGGGTGTGATTGGTCACTTCAAAAGGGGGTTGTTTTTAATAAACGATTTGATTTATCAAAACAACGATTTTTGGTCTGCGAAAATCAGAAAAATGAGTTCGGGAGTTGGTTACGCACGAGGAAGGATTAGCACCCTCGATACGCCCAAAATTGGTACCTTGTTGATTAATTAGTGTTTTTAAATCGATGATTCGAAAACTTGAAAGAATTTAAAATACGATCCTTATTTGCTTTAAAACATTTAGATTGATTGAAAATGTAAATCAAGGCTGGTTCGCCTTAAGGCAAAACACCACATCCAATACGTTAGGACACGACATTTCGACCTTTGAGGCTAAACTTGCCTTTTATTTAGAATTTGGGTATTTATTTGGAAGGGATATTCGAATACTTGGAATAAACGAAGAAAATCGAAACTCAATACGTTAGGGCACAATTTCCCGAATTCCTAGGTACCGAACATGGCCTCGATTTTAGAAAATCTTATCTCGAGATAACAAAATATCACGTCCAATGCGTTAGGACGCAATATCTCGAATTCTCGAGAATAAGTTCTTATATTGAAAAATTATGTATTTATTTTGAAAGGCTATTCGGTTATTTAGATTTAAATGAAGAACTGCAACCCAATACGTTAGGGCACGATTCCCGAGTGTCTAAATATAGAATTTTGCCTTTATAAAGAAAATCGTTTTTTTTTTGTATCGGGTAAAAGGTAATTCGTTATAAAACACGTGACGAGTGACGATGAGAGTACGTATAGAATGAAACGTGGCAATGAAATATAAATAAGAGCGACAATAGCATGCAAAAATAATAATAATGTATAAGCTTTTTGGTTTAAACTTTATGTTTTAAAAAGGATATTCGAGTATTTAGATTTAGACGAGAAAACCAAAACCCAATACGTTAGGGCACGATTTCCCGAAGACCTAAGCACCGAAACATTGCCTTTATAAAAAGATCAATTTGGCGTGGGGTAAAAATTTGTATAATTCGCGATAAAAATATTTAAAACAAATGATAGTGATGATAATAATAATATTAAAAATAAAAGGGCATGTTAGTAAAGTAATATGATAATAAAATAACGTTTAAAGGTAGTGATATAATACTTAAGATAATATTTAAACGGCGTTGAGTAAAATATTGCATAACTTGTAATGAAAGTATTAAAACAAATGATAGTAACGATAATAATAATATTGAAAATGAAAATGATGTGTTAGTAACATAATAGGAATAATAGTGAATTATTAATAAAAATCATAATATGCATGTGAAATAATATAAAAGGAATAATAAATATATATATATATATACATGGTATAATATATGATGTTACATGTACATACGTAATATATAAAATACATATTAGTATCAAGGTATACATAATGCATAAATATTAGAACTAATAATAATGAATCAATAATACTTCACAAATATAGAAAATAAGTATATGATGATAGTGGATGTCTGTACATAATATATACATATATATGCATTAGAAATAATGATAGTATTAAAAGTATTTTCGTAATATATAAAGTAAAATATAATATTAAATGGAGCATAACAATATGTATATAAGTTTGGAGCAAAAATAATACTAATGCTAACGATGATAGTAATATGTTGATAATAATAGTAATAACAATAATAATAATAATAATAATAATAATAATGATACTAGCGATATAATAAAATACAAAAGGCAAATATAATATAATAATAAAATTAAAAATAAAGTAATAGAAAATGATACATATAATAGTAGATATAATAATAAAAATATAATATTAAGAATAATACTAAATATAATATGATAATAATATAAAATAATAACGATAAAAGTAATAATAATACTAATATTAAAAATATATATATAAAAAGGTTGTACTAATGATGTTAAAAGAGTAAGGTAATATATAAAAGATGTAAATAACAGTAATAATAATGAATATAAACAAATATGATAGTGAAAATAACAAAGAAAATAAATATAAGATGTTACTAATAATATTATATATGCAATAGTAAAAATAGTGACAAAAAGAAAAGGGTAATATATATATATATATATATATATATATAAATTGATAGGAGTAGAAATAAGGACAATAATAATAATAATGGCATAATTTAAAATAATGAATGACAAAACGATGGAATAAGGACTAAATTAAAAATAAAACAAAAATTCAAGACCAAATTAAAAGGTAATTTAAAGAAAAGGACTAAATTCGGAATAAAAAATGGAGTTTTGGGGTAAATCTGCGATTAATGAGAGGGGAAGGGACCTATTTGCATGCGCAAATACAATGGAGGGACCAAAAGCGTAATATTTTCTTCCCTCCTAAACGCGCAGTACAAGGGAGGATCAAATTGAAAACTGAGGTGGATTATCAGACCAAATTAAAAGACGAGGAAAGACTTAATTGCAGGATCACGAGAAAGTGAAGGAACCGCGTGAATAAATATCTCAACTTTTCAAAACACGCGGATCCTAGGTTCAACCGGGTCGGGTTTCAGGTCGGACCCCCAAAACGACGCCGTTTTGGGCGCGTTTAGGGGTCCCAAAAACGGTGTCGTTTCTGACCGTTATAAAAGGTAAAAATTTGTAAAAATTTTCATTCTTTTCTTTCTTTTTAGAAAAAAAATCCTCTCTCTCTCTCTCCCAATTCTCTCATCTGCCCAGGGGTTTCTAATTAGAGCCGATCGGTCCTCCGGCGACGCGCCGCCACCGTCCTCCGCCGCCGGCCACCGTACATGGTGGTCGGAATTTTCAAAAGATAAGTTTTTTTCTTCTTTTTATTTATGTATTTATTATATATATATATAAATATTATAAAAAATATTAAAAAGGCAAGATAGATATACCTATTTAGGTAGTTTCGAATGAAAAAATAAAGAGGGAAAGAATTAAATCAACCTTGGTCGGATTTGGGCTTTCTTCCTGGATTGTTTGTTGTTTAGATCTCTGCTTGTTTGTGTTATTTGAGACTTGTTTGTGTTTTAAAAAAAAACTACTGTATTGATGATAAAAAAAATACCCCCTTACACGAATGTGATTCTGCTTTCAATAGCCTTCTACACTGTTTTTCTATTCCTTCTTTCTGTCTTTTCACGTTTATTATTTGCAGGTGCAAGTGGTGCTCGGGCGGTGGAGGCCAGCGGTGGCAGCAGAAGGTGTCAGAGGCACCAGCAGCAACTTGAGGCTAGGGTTTGCAAAGTTTGTCTTTTGTGTTTAGGGTCTAGTTGGGATTGGGTTAGGGGTGGAAACGGGTATTGGGCTTCTGTTGGGTCTTTGGGTAGTTGTTTTAAATATTTGGGCTCGGGTGGGTTTTAAGAGTGTTGGGTTTGTTTGTAAAAAATGGGTCCCGGGTTTGGGTCTGGTTACTTGGTTGGGTTATGGTTTGTAAATGGGGTTTGGACTCATTTTTGTAAAAGGGTTTTGTGTTGGGTTCAAATTGTACAAAGGCCAAAATTGGCCTATAACATTGACATGACATTTTTTATTGATATAATAATAAATTTAGTCCTTTAATAGTTATAGATTTAGTCAATTTGGTCCTAATGCTAAACAATTCTACAAATTAGCCCTCAACTTTATAAATTTTATTAATTTAGTCTTGATTCTTAAAAATTCAAAGATAAAATTTTAAAAAAAAATTTAAAAGTAATTTTTTTCAATAAAAATACATACAAAATTATAAATAAATTATGGGTAAACTACATTGGTAGCCACCCTACTATTAGTTTCTTTTTTGATCATCCGACTATGAAAAGTTACAAAATAGCTACCCAACTATTTAATTTTGTCCTTTTAGTCACTAGCTGGCTAACGTAAAAATGGAAACACCCAAAAAACCAAGATAGATGGATGACCTAAAAAGACAAAATTAAATAGTTGGGTGACTAAATAGAGAAATTTACTTGTAAGCACTAAATTTTGTCCGGCTCGATTTCATGTTCAATTTTCAAGAAAAAAATTAAAAAATTAAAAAATTAAAAAATAAAAATTAAATTTCGACCCCTAAACTTCTCTTAAATTGCATTCTGACCCCTAAACTTTCTCTAAATTACATTTTAACCCTACTACTTTCTCGAAATTACACTTCAGCCCCAGAAGTTTTACTACGTTTGCGATTTAGTCCTTCTGACAGATTACACGATTTGGGGCACCCACACCCCGGATTTTTCGGCCACCAGCCCAGGGCATGGCCTCCCTCTTCTCTAGCCACCTAACACCTGCAAAAAAACAACCATAAAAGGAGGAGAACCCCCCTAAAAAAAGAGAGAAAGAAGTGAAAGAAAAAGAAGAGAGAAGAGAGAAGAAGAAGAAGAGATGAGGGAGAGGAGAGCGTCGCACCACCGGCGGAAGAAGCGACGGAGGTGCTGACGGTAGTGGAAGAAGAAGAATAAAGAAGAAGAAGAATAAAGAAGAAGAAGAAGAATAAAGAAGAAGAAGAAGAAAGAAGAAGAGGAAGAAAGGAGAAGAAGAAGAAAGAAGAAGAAGAGGAAGGAAGGAAAGAAAGAAAGAAAAAAAGAATATAATAGTCGGGCCGACCCGACCGGACCCATGGCGACCCGACCCGTTAGCAACCCATCAGCAGGCCCACCAGCAAGCCCAAGTAAAAAAAAAGAGTAGGCACGAGTCAAGAAAAAAGAAAAAGAAAGAAAAAAAGGTGAAGAAAAAGAGCACCCAAAAAAAAAAAGAGGAAAAGAAGGGAAGCCCAACAAGACCCATTTCAACAGTCCACAACTTTAGGCTTTTGGGTATATATTCTCAACTTTTTTTTTTATTTATTTATCCACTTTGAATTTAATATATATTTGGACTACATTTTATTTTAACATTACTAGTTTTTTTTTAATATTTGTTTTTTTATTTTTCATTTTAGAAACAATTTATTTATAATATTTCATATATTTAATTAATTTCAATAAATAAGGCAACGCATCGATTTAACATTAAGTCGCTGATTTCATCGCTATATTGGGTGAATATCATTGGCTCGTGTTAAAAAATGGGGCGCCCTTCTAAAAATAAAAAAATTTAAAAATTCTCGTGTTTTGAAATAAGATATTTATTTTTGTAATTATTGGTGAATAATCAAATTTTATTTTTAAAATGTAAATGATACGTAATTTGTCAAAATTCTAGTGTTGTAAAATTTTCGTGTTTTCAAAAATTTTCGTTTTTTAATTTCTCAGGTTTCAAAGATTCTCAGGTTTTTTAAAAAAAAATTGTGTTTTTAAAAATTTCTCGGGTTTCAAAGATTCTCAAGTTTTTTTAAAAAAAAAATTTGTTTTCAAAATTTCTGGGTTTCAAAAAAATTCTCGAGCTTCAAAAATTTCGAGTTTTCAGAGATTCTCGTGTTTCAATCGGATCACGATTAAATTTTAGATTGAACTCATATTTTTGAAAATTAAGATAACACGTGTTTAACAAGATGCCAATTTTGGGCGTTACTAGGGTGCTAATACCTTCCTCGTGCGTAACCGACTCCTAGACCCTATTTTTCTCTGAATTTTGATGTAGACCTAAACCAGCCTTCTTTTATCTAAAAATGAATTTTTTCTGTTAAAAAGAGGTTTTATTAGGTGTCCGATCACACCTAGAAAAAAGATCGGTGGCGACTCCCCTTTTTAAATAAAGCGAAATTCAATTTTTTTAAATTTTAAAATGATCGCCTCAATTAGCGACCAAAGCAAATTTTACGTCGCTACAGCTGGCGACTCTACTGAGGACCCAGTTTTTGAGAGTCGAGTCTAGAAATAAACGTGTGTTGTCAAAATTTTTTGAATTTTCTTGTTCAAATTAATATTTAGTCGTGATCTTCAAATTTTATTAAAAAAAAAAAAGGGTCATGCATTTGCATCATGTTGTAAATATTTCGCTAACTTGTTTTATCTTTTTTTTTTATCTTTCAGCATTAAGTGTTATGGTTTAGTTTTTAGTTTAGTTTTTAAATAAAACGGAAAGGTTTCTGAGTTTCTCTCCACACACCGTGCACTTGCATTTTGCATAACATGAGCTCTCTACCCGGGCTTCGCCCTTTTAAGTGAAAGTAAACGCTACGCCTTCGTGAGTTAACTCGTCCCTCCGCACAAGCTAGTGAATACTTTCGGATTACATATGATTATGCTTTCGTGAGTTAACTTGTCCCTCCGCATAGGCATAAGTAAATGTAATCCCTCGATTTGAACTCGTGAGCCTGTGATGGGCTACGACTGAGGCTTTGTACTAGTCTTAGTAGACAATAGTATGAACAATTCGAGTACCTGTCTAGAACTGAAACCGCATATAGTGAACCATACGAGCCACGTAACTAGAGCCATGCCGAACCTCCGTCTGTTAATAGTCACCAAAAAAAGTACACGGGAGAAATGCCTCTTACCTTTTACACTTTCACTTTTTATGCAAGGGGATCGAGTCTGTTTAATAAGCTAGATCGGGTAGCTTAATTTGTTAAATTTTTCGTGTTTTTACCTATATTACTAACCAAGGTTGTTTGTCTTTATTTTTATTTTTTATTTTTTATTTTTCATCATGCATTATAGGCATCTTGTTAGGAAGGTGTTGATTAGAGATTGGTTGCCAAAAACGAGTTTTTGATGGAGGAGTCAATTATACAAGTGACCGAAACATTTTGTAATAGACTCTTTTGATAAATGAAATGCCTAAATAGGGGCTATCTTGAAATCAATACCAAATTCTTGCATATTCATTCATAACTAACATTCATTTGACATTTATTCATTCATTCATCCATTTCACATTCCATAATCATTCACTAAGGTTAAAATCATACAATTTCCAGTTGCGACAATAAAGGCTGGAATCACATCATTCGTATAAGACGCGCCGACGAGTTAGGGTAATGGAGGCTGAATTTAATGAAAGAATCGAAAGGATGGAAAGAACTCAAAAGGAACTACAAGAGCAACTAGCTAAGTCCCAGCAAGAAACAAGGGATTTGATAGTGAGATCTCGAGAGGAATCAATGGAACAAAAGGATCAAATGGCCAAAATGATGGAAATGATGTCAGCTTTGGTCAAAAGAAAGGGATCTTTGCAAAGCCCTGAAGTTATGGAACCTCCGTCGAGAGTTAATCACGATCAGGATCTGCTCTATCTCCCAGGATTCACCTCACCTCACGCTCATGCGACACAAAGAGGGTACACTCAAGGAGAATCTACAGGCCTAGAGCAACGACCTGCACCACCTGCTCACCTGGGGCAAGGTATATTTGTGTCGAATCCCGGAGCTACTCCTTCCAATCCTCTTGTTCCAGATGATCCAATGGGAATAGCCAAATTGAAAATAGACGATCATGATAAGTATAAGAGTTTGGAAGAAAGGCTCAGGGCAATAGAAGGTACTGAAGTTTTCTCTGCATTGAGTGCCAAAGAGCTCAGTTTGGTACCCGATCTAGTTCTGCCTCTAAAGTTTAAAGTGCTAGACTTTGAAAAATATGATGGAATGAGTTATCCAAGGGGGCATCTTATTATGTTTTGCCGGAAGATGGCTGGTTATGTGAATGAGGAAAAATTGCTAATACATTGTTTCCAAGACTGCTTGGTCGGATCGGCTTTTCGATGGTATAATCAACTTAGCAGAGAAAAGATACGATCATAGAAAGACTTAGTATCAGCATTTTGTGAACAGTACAAGTATGTGTCTAACATGGTGCCTGATCGGTTGACTCTGCAGATGATGGAAAAGAAGCCGACTGAAACTTTTAGGCAGTACATGCAGAGATGGAGGGAGTAGAACCACCTTTAACCAAAACTGAAATAGCGGTTCTTTTCATCAACACGTTGAAAGCGCCATTTTATGACAAGTTGGTAGGGAGTACCACGAAGGACTTTGCAGATATCGTGGTATCTGGGGAACTTATTGAGAATGCCATCAAGAGTGGAAAGATGGAAGTCCCTGAGAGCTAAAAAAGGGGCAGCACCTATGAAAAAAAAAGAGCCAGAAACCCATATGGTGGGAACAGGAAGCCACTATACTTTTAATTCGTACCCATTTCAACCACGACCTCAATATCACCCACCTCAAACTTCACATATTTGGGAGTGTTTTGCACAATGGGACTGTGGAAGAGATCCGTGTACTTTTAAAGCTAATCTAGAATAATATTCAAAACTTACTTATGGCCTTAAGCCTAAAGGCGATAAGTCTCCTTTTATGAAATAGGATTGGGTCCAAGATTTTTATCTCAATAAAATGCATCTATTTGAGCAGATATTCTTTTATTCCTTTATTCTTTGAACTTTTATTCAAATATTTTTTTTTCTTTACTCTTCATTCATGATCATACCATGCAAATAATCATCTTAAGAATTATTTATTCTTTGGAATATACCTTCGTGCCTACAATAGGTCCCCAAATATCAATGTCATGAACGACGCTGTTACTGACTCTCTTTGGAGCAAGATATGTGTCTAGAGGGATTTCAAGACTTCGAAGATGACAGAGATTGTACCTATCTTCCGATTCGTTAAAGATGGCAGAATGAGATGAAAGACAGATCCTAACTTACAAGGGGTTAGTTGACATTGCGAGCTTGAGAAAAAGATGAAGATCGAAACCTAGCTCACTGCAAAAATAAGGCAAAACTATCGAATTATTTCCAAGAGTTCAAGGATGTTTCCGCACGATCATATTAAGACGCACTTAGGAACATCTTGAAAGAGGTCCATAAGATTGTCTAAAGAACACATGATAATGGTTCTACAATAGCCAGGCTAATCATGAGGATCGGATATTGTTGGTCCATCAAGGGAAGGGAATGGCATCAGTTATTTCCTCACAATTTTTTCAATACATGGGGCATAGATGTTCTGGGGACGATCTCGTCAAAAGCTTCTAGTTGACATCATCGTCGTGGTCGTCATTTCCTTCGCTAAGAAAGTGAATGTTGCTTCATATGCCAATATTATAAAGGCGACAGTCATAAAAAAAACAAACACAAAAAAAACAAAAAAAACAAAAAAAGAGATCAAATGCCAAAAAAGAATCATGTTTTATAGTGCGCGACTGTACAATGTCAAAAGATTACAGTTCATTCAAAGATTAGGCGCCATATCACAATACAACAAAGGCTGCCAAAAGGAAAAAATACAAAAAAAAAAATTATGAAAGGTGACCGAGACTTGTAAATATGGGCATAAGAAGCTACCTTTTACTCTTTGTGCTTATTAAAGTTGACTAGGACCTTCGCTGGGGCATCAGAGGTGGTTCTGCCCATGGAAATTAAGATTCTTTTTCTCCAAGCTTTGATTAAATCGAGAGTTGGATGAAGTAGAATGTCTTCAGTAAACTTAACTGCAGAAAAAGTTTGAAAGTATTCATCACAGTCAAATGTGCGAAAAATGGATAATGCTGAGTTATGACAGAAGATCCTTTCTATACAAAAGGATTTCAAAGGAAAAGGAATGCTTAAGAACTTTATGCGGTAAAGGTGGCTTTCCCCGGAGGAGCACTGATCTAATCCTAAATTCGGATTTAGTCCAGAGATACTTAAAAAGGAGAGGCCAAGGTGAAAAATCGCAAAGGGTGCTTGGTGACCTTCATTCATTCAAAAACCAAAAAAAAGAAAGAAAGGAAAAAGAAAAGAAAATGGATAGGCCAAGACGAAAACCCGCAAAGGGCGCTTTGAGACCAAAGGGGATTTGAGTTGAAAACCTGAAAAGGGCGGCTTAAATTTTGGTTGAAAGTGGGGCATACAGTAGTCTTGCTAAGCTTAAATTGACAATGAATAAGTATGCTACATCTTGAGGCATCGACAAAGTACTCCGGATCCCCTAAACACATATTGAACTCAAAATGATCTCAACGGCGTTTGCACAGAGAAGCTCAGGCTGCGATATCTGGGGCACCTAGCTTTCCATTTTACCCATTTTTGAATTTATCTTTGATTATTTTATTCTTTTCAAAACGTGCTTCCAATAAACTTGTATTTGCTCTCATTATTTAACTTGTTTGTTTCGAGCTATGCTCTTAATCAATTTTCTTCTTGTATGATCCTTTTCAAGCATTTCGCATTAAAATAATGGTTAATGGACTAATCTTACTTTTGTAAAAGGAGTTTCGCACATTACTTTGAAAGCTTCTAAATAGTACAGGAACCTGAAACAGGACTGTTGTTTAAAAGCTCACCAAGTGTAAGAGTTGGAAATATTTGAGCTTAAATTGAGTGTATCTTTTCAGATTTTCTGTCAAAGATGTTAGCTGAACAGAAACAAGATATCGCGTCAGTGATATAATCTCGTAGAAAACAAGCAATGTCAACCTAAGCATAAAAGGGGATCATTCTCAAGAAAAATGATATTCTGCATCCATCACGCATAAACGTCTGGTCAGGTCACCCGAGGAGTGGTCAATTGATGGAGCAAGTTATAGATCCTATAACTTTGAGTTACAGTGGAATGGACCCTGAAGTTACAGTGGGGCAAGCTGGTTGAGCAAAACGCGATTATTTCCTCGGGTTTTGGGTCGAAATACCAGCTGAGCAATAGGGCAGTGTACTACGTTAGTGATAGAGCCCTGATGGGTAATGAGTGATGACGCCTTGAGTATTTAAAAAAAAAGATGAAAACCCGAAAAAGGCGTCTTGATTAACACAAAAAGGATTAGGATGAAAACTCGAGAGGGCGTCCTAATGAAAGATCTGGGCCCAAGGAGTAAGGCAATTTGAGCAGCGAGTCAAACAGCAAGACTACAGTATTTGAAGCATTTTCAGTAGCTCAAAAACATCTACGCAAGAAGCCATGCTCAAAAAGATTCTTGATTAAGAAACGTGGAAGAGTTTATGCGTTGAAGATCTAGAGCATTTTGAAATGACATACTCCAAACAAATGAAATGTTAAGTATTATCTGGATGAAAATTTGAAAAGTACAAGAGCCTCAAAGCAAGGACAAAGTTCAAGTAGGGGCAAAGGAGTGATATATGAGAAATACAGATTACTGGTAAAAATCGAGGACACGTACAAGGCATGAAGAGAAAATCAAGAATCGAAGCAATGAATGCAAATCATCACAAGAATCGTGACAAAAAGGGATATAGGAGCATAGCATAATCATGTAGGCATACATGCATTTAAGACAAACATGTGCATATCATGATAACGTCATACATGACATATATAGGTACTCCGGCAGAGTGAGAGGATTTGATGATACTTATACTGGATCAAGGAAAAGACACCTGAGTTCCACCGGATGATATGTTTTGGTATTCTGTTTTTCAATTTATGTTTCAAAAAATCAACTCATATTGCAAGAGGTGAGTTTAGCCTCAGGACACGCTGAGGTATTTTCAATTTCTGTTTTTCAATTTATGTTTCAAAAATCAACTAATATTACAGAGGTGAGTTGAGCCTCAGGACACGCTGAGGTATTTTCAATTTCTGTTTTTCAATTTATGTTTCAAAAGTCAACTCATATTACAGAGGTGAGTTGAGCCTCAGGACACACTGAGGTATTTTCAATTTCTGTTTTTCAATTTATGTTTCAAAAGTCAACTCATATTTCCAGAGGTGAGTTGAGCCTCGGGATACGCTGAGGTATTTTCAATTTCTGTTTTTTAATTTATGTTGCAAAAATCAACTCATATTGCGAGAGATGAGTTGAGCCTCGGGACACGTTGAGGTATTTTCAATTTTTGTTTTTCAAAAAAATCAACTCATATTGCGAGAGGTGAGTTGAGCCTCGGGTCACATGCCGAGATGTTTTTCAATTTCTGTTTTTCAAAAAATCAACTCATATTGCGAAAGGTGAGTTGAGCCTCGGTCATACACTGAGGTATTTTCAATTTCTGTTTTTCAAAAAAAGTCAACTCACATTGCGAGATGTGAGTTGAGCCTCAGGTCACACACTGAGGTATTTTCAATTTCTGTTTTTCAAAAAAGTCAACTCACATTGCGAGATGTGAGTTGAGCCTCAGGTCACACGCTAAGGTATTTTTAATTTTTTTTGCTTTTTCAAAGATCAACTCATAATCCGAAAGGTGAGTTGAACTTCGTGTCGCATGCCGAGTTATTTTCAAATTTTGTTTTTCAATAAAGAATAAAGATTGGACAATCGAACAAAATTTAGTGCTTTTAAGTCTTTGCACTATCCCTGTTTCACAGCGATGAGCAAAGAGGGGCAGCTGTAAGCACTAAATTTTGTCCGGCTCGATTTCGTGTTCAATTTTCAAAATTAAAAAATAAAAAAATAAAAAAATAAAAATTACATTTCGACCCCTAAACTTTTCTTAAATTGCATTCTGACCCCTAAACTTTCTTTAAATTACATTTTAACCCTACTACTTTCTCGAAATTACACTTCAGCCCCAGAAGTTTTACTGCGTTTGCGATTTAGTCCTTCTGACAGATTACATGATTTGGGGCACCCACTCCCTGGATTTTCCGGCCACTAGCCCAGGGCATGGCCTCCCTCCTCTCTAGCCACCTAACACCTGCAAAAAAAAAAAACCATAAAAGGAGGAGAACCCCAAAAAAAGAGAGAGAAAGAAGTGAAAGAAAAAGAAGAGAGAAGAGAGAAGAAGAAGAGAGGAGGGAGAGGAGAGCGTCGCACCACCGGTGGAAGAAGCGGCGGAGGTGCCGATGGTAGTGGAAGAAAAAGAATAAAGAAGAAGAAGAATAAAGAAGAAGAAGAGGAAGAAAGGAGAAGAGGGAGGAAGGAAGGAAAGAAAGAAAAAAAAGAATATAATAGTCGGGCCGACCCGACTCGACCCGTGGCGACCCGACCCGTAGCAACCCATCAGCAGGCCCACCAGCAAGCCCAAGTAAAAAAAAGAGTAGGCCCAAGTCAAGAAAAAAGAAAAAGAAAGAAAAAAAGGAGAAGAAAAGGAGCAGGCCCCCCCAAAAAAAAGAGGAAAAGAAGGGAAACCCAACAAGGCCCATTTCAGCAGTCCATAACTTTGGGCTTTTGGGTATATATTCTCAGCTTTTATTTATTTATTTATCCACTTTGAATTTAATATATATTTGGACTACATTTTATTTTAACATTACTAGTTTTTTTTAATATTTGGTTTTTATATTTTCATTTTAGAAACGTTTTATTTATAATATTTCATGTAACACCCCTGTCCCGTAACCGTCACCGGAATAGGTAAGGGGCATTACCGGACTTGTAACCCAGGACAGAACAGTAAATTTTTTTTTAAATAAAGATCATTTATTTAATTAAATTTCTAAACACAAACAAAGATCGAACTTATAACTTATAAAAGTAGACTTCCAAAGGATGCCATTTTCGCATGGCTTATATACATTAACCAAATTATTCTTTCGTTACTAGTCTATTCTATACATGCCATAAGATAATCCAATCTCATGGCTACCGTAATGGTAGATAGTATGACGAAGTGCTGACGATCCCCGAGCTGGTAGTCAGAATCCACAACCTACAGACCAAAAACATGAACGAACAGAGTAAGCTTTCATAAGCTTAGTAAGTTTTAAGCAAAACAATAATTTTGTTGAAACAATGACGTTTTTCTCATATACTTAATCTAGGTAAAATCTCATTTGACCTAATATACCTAGCCAAAATTTCACGTAATTTAATTCACCTTTCTTTAGCCTTGAGTTTTAAGTCACAAAGTGTTTTCATTCAATATCATTGGTCATTCATTTCAACTATTCGATGAAGTTAATCTAGAGCTTCATCTCGAACCATAATATCAATAAACGCATCACTTAGCTATCACATATATACTTTCGTATAATAGTGACCTAGATGGTCGAATATTTCCAAAGCACATTCTTCTTCAACTGAAGATGGATTCACGTGGTAAGCACATTCTTCACCAATTTACAACTTTCAATAATCCTTTCCACTTTTTCATAATCACATCCATATTTTCAAGTATTTCAACATGACAAGTACTAAATTACCGTAGGCACATAAAGAACCAAACATATTCCTTATCACATATACGTAAGTTTACAGAATATAATACTTACCTTGTACTGGCACATCTAGCTGAACCCAACCTATACTCAAATCATAAGGCCTTTGGGCAGAATATGCACTAATACATAAGAATATTTCATCACATATTTCATTATACAAGCATACCATTACCAAATAGATCATTCTCGTATTTGGAGTTATAGTATTGATCACATTTATATACCTCTTTGATACTAATAATTCACTTCGAAATCAATCCACCGACGAGTAAGTAATACGTACCTGAACATCTTAAATACATAATACTTATTTGATGGTAACTTACTACGGTTACTCAATATCAAAGTCTTACTTGAATCCTAGCATTTAGCCTTCGGGTCTTTAAAACCCGGATATAGTACGAGCACGAAGCCTACGGACATTAATTCAGGATAATATTCTCGCATAAAACCTGCGGGATCTTAACCCGGATACAGTACTGGCACAAACGCCCTTCAGGACTTATCATATTTATACACTTTCACATCCATCACATTGGCCATTCGGCCTTATCACATATATACACTTTCACATTCATCACATTGGCCATTCGGCCTTATCACATATATACATGTTCACATTCATCACATTGGCCATTCGGCCTTATCACATATTTAATAATACACACTTTTCACAATTGATCATTTGGCCACATTATGTACACATGAACATATGTACATTTCACATTTACCCATTCGGTCACATCACATACGCAAACACATATATAAGATAATGTTTTTATCATCACTTGATAATACATCACATACTTTGCTTTCATTTAAATAACCACTCAGACATATTACACTTCTAAATAAACATTCGGCCTCACTATACAAATAAAGATAGCACACATTTTCATAAAGGCCATTCAGATGACTTACACACATTTGATGTTAGCCATTTTGGCCTCACCACACATACATATCTTGTACATCAATTTCATCATAACAAAATCGACTAGGTATACTAGTCATTTACGGCTTATAGCTTCACTTTAATACGGATTTGGTACTTTGGTTACCAATATTTAATCGATAACTTATAAGCAACTCAAATAGTTTTATCAAGGTTTACAACATAATCACAAATTCAACACAAGCTATTTTTCCTGAGCAACACTCATTAAATTATTCGTAAATGGAGCTACGAAACTCCAAATGAAGTGCCGTTAATTTTCCATGAAAATACACTCATATATCTTTTATCCATAAAATTTTCAGAATTTTTGGCTCGGCCAATCAATACCAGATTTTTCTTGAAGTTTCCCCTGTTTCACTGTTTGACTATACTGACCACTCTTCACTACGAATCAAATTTCTCATTGTAAAAAAATTCAAAAATATGTTTTTGTTTATTTCGTTTGAAACTAGACTCATTAAGGAGTCTAAGCATATAAATATTATCTTACAATCATTTTTGTACAATTTATAATGATTTTCTAAAATCAGAACAGAGGATTTCAGAGTCATTCTGACACTGTCTTACACTACTTTAAATATCTCTTTATAGGAAATTCTTTTGCTTACGTGGTTTCTTTTATAAGAAACTAGACTCATTCAGCTTTGATTACATGTTTTATTCAGCCTCTAATTCAACTCCAACAACTTATGGTGATTTTCTAAAATCACATTACTGCTGCTGTCCTAAGCAGATTATTACAATTTGCTCTTAAATTTCCAAGTCCAAACACTTAAGAACTTACCATTTGGTTTAGAACATATCATGGCCACATCATATCTTATTAAATCAACTCATTATATCCTATTATGATTGAATTTAATCCGCGTTTAATCACTTAAAACTTACCTCGAGTATATCTGAACAACTACAGGTCGGCTATATAACCACTTTAGCTTTCCCTTTATCCGCATTTGTCTTTCCGTGACCTCGAGCTTAGATTAAGCAAGTAAACTAGTTTAATCATCTTATCAATTTCTCAAAACAAGCATTAATTGAGTATATAAACCAAGTACATATAAATCACTTTAGTCAACTACTGTTTGTCACTTAACATAATTAACTTCCATTTTCAAAAAAACATAGAACCTAGGTTGGCCGAATGTATTCTTTCCTCTATGTATGCATATTATTCGTATTTCATTTAGCTTACTTATCCATTTAAAAACCATATCACCGAACACACATAGACTCATTTTACAACTACTTTCAATACGCAACATTAAGACACCATTTAGTTGCACATATATACGATGATTCAAATGCACATAGCTCTCAACTCAACCAAACTTGACTTAATATATTCATATTGGACAGCATATGAAATCTCAATTGAACAATAAGTAAATAAATTCAAGTAAAAACAATTTCTCCTCCTACTATCACATAGCTATTTCAAAACTCACATACGGCACATTAACACCAACTTAACTCAATTCACGATTTCACTCATGTATAATTTCTTAGCCGAAACCTATAAAATCCTTGAATTTGTCTAAAGCACATATATACTAAACTTCTCATTAAAATTAACTTATAAAAACATCAACTAAGTATCAAATACTTAATTCCTTCCTTCAAAAGAATATGGCCGAATATTTCCTTTTTGTTTAAAGAGTAGCATAAAATACATTTTGCATTTAAATATCTCATGCCTCAATGTCAAGCATATTAGATAATGGTGCACATCAATTAACAAACAACATTATTAAATTAATTTAAATACACATTCGGCTAATACACAAACATATACCAATACTTTAACAATTAAATTCCAACCAAGCAGCACATTTCTATCTTGGCCGAATATATATATATATATATATATATATATATATAACCAAAATTTCCCATTTTTAACATTCAT
Organism: Gossypium stocksii; assembly: GCA_020496765.1. Lineage (NCBI taxonomy): Eukaryota > Viridiplantae > Streptophyta > Magnoliopsida > Malvales > Malvaceae > Gossypium > Gossypium stocksii. The sequence continues at coordinate 6,242,287 of CM035625.1, read as the reverse complement.
ACATATTGACCGAATGCTCAAAACTTTAACAATTTGAAAGCTCACATTACCATTACTACTCAAACATCAAACACTCTAATTAATTCATTCTAAACATGACCGAATATGAATCCTTTTTATTTAACACCAAATTTTCCTTATTTCCTAGCTCAATTCAACAATGGCATAGGAAAATTAATCAAATATAATGTTTCTTTCCCAAATACATCTATACGGAAATCTCCATTTTAAACCTCAAGGAAATATTTAACTTAATCATCATTTCATTTCTCATTCTAACACATAGTAGGCTAACATATAAATGTATACTATCAATTTAATTAGCAAAAATAATAAAAACTAACATAATCCTCACATTCTCCACAATAGCCGAATGTTACTACTCCATTTAGATAATCTTAACAAAATTTTGCAATTAAACAAAATTATTTAACACATAGCACATAGCCGAATCTCCCAAGAATTTCCTAATAGTCTATACTTTGTTATAAACATTCCTATAATCAAATTATGCTTCAAATATCCAAATTTTAAAGTACAAAACATTAAATTCAAATCCTTTAATTAACTATCATCCAAGGCCGAATGCCTCATCACCCTCAATTCTCAAAATTAAACCGTGGGTAGAAGAAGTTATACCACAATCAACTCCAATACAAAGAAAAATTAATTTGTAAAACACCCAAACATACCTTTGAATTTATGCTATCCCATGGCCGAAAGTAGGAGCTTCATTTTTTTTTCCTCTCTTAGAATCGGCTATCAAGAACAAGGATGATCCAACCTTGTTCTTTTCACCCAAAAATATTTTATTTATGTTTTCTTTATAATTTAAAGCCATATAATATTAATATACTTACTTAAAATACATATTTCATGCACCCTAATCATTATGGCCGGCCACTACTTCTCAAAATGGGGTATTTGACATGCAAGTCCCCATTTTGAGAACCATGCACTAATTAGTCTTCAAATTAATTCATCACATTTTTAATGTTTCACACACAAGCCCTTTGACTAAAATTCACATTCAACTAGCAGAATTTAAGCATCAAAATTTCGCACATGGGTTTTGACATATAGTAAACATGTACTTTAACAATTAAATAAATTTTACGACTCGGTTTAGTGGTCCCTAAACCACTTCCCGACTAGGGTCGAAATAGGGCTGTTACGTTTTATATATTTAATTAATTTCAATAAATAAGGCAACGTCGATTTAACATTAAGTCGCTGATTTCATCGCTATGTTGGGTGAATATCATTGGCTCGTGTTAAAAAACTGGGCGCCCTTCTAAAAATCGAAAAATTTGAAAATTCTCGTGTTTTGAAATAAGATATTTATTTTTGTAATTATTGGTGAATCATCAAATTTTATTTTTAAAATGTAAATGATACGTAATTTGTCAAAATTCTAGTGTTGCAAAATTTTCGTGTTTTTAAAAATTTTCGTTTTTTAATTTCTCAGGTTTCAAAGATTCTCAGGTTTTTTTTAAAAAATTGTGTTTTAAAAATTTCTCGGGTTTCAAAGATTCTCAGGTTTTTAAAAAAAAATTTTGTTTTCAAAATTTCTCAGGTTTCAAAAAAAATTTCTCGAGCTTCAAAAATTTCGAGTTTTCAGAGATTCTCGTGTTTCAATCGGATCACGATTAAATTTTAGATTGAACTCATATTTTTGAAAATTAAGATAACACGTGTTTAACAAGATGCCAATTTTGGGCATTACGAGGGTGCTAATACCTTCCTCGTGCGTAACCGACTCCCGGACCCTATTTTTCTCTGAATTTTGACGTAGACCTAAACCGGCCTTCTTTTATCTAAAAATGAATTTTTTCCGTTAAAAAGAGGTTTTATTAGGTGTCCGATCACATCTAGAAAAAAGATTGGTGGCGACTCCCCTTTTTAAATAAAGCGAAATTCGATTTTTTTAAATTTTAAAATGATCGCCTCAATTAGCGACCAAAGCAAATTTTACGTCACTACATTGCCAATAATTGAGTGATTATTTTGTATCTTTTTATAGTTAAGTGACAAAAAAATCATAATTGATTGACTATTAATTTAATTTACCCATAAATTATAAATAAATGGTTAACAATGAGAACATGTTTAATTAGCTAAGCTTAATTATCTGCTAAAAGTTTAGTTGTATCAAGTCATAATTTCAGGACTAACGAATTTTTACAAGTTCATTAATGTAGGATTAAAGGTCAAGTCTTCGTCTTTCTTTCTTTCTATATTCTTAAGGTTTAAGTTCTGCTAGTAGCTTCTGTATTTTGTAAAAAAATTGTTGTTTAATTTTTGTAATTTAATTTGATCATTTTTAGTTATTGTATTTTTTAAAATTTAAATTTTTAATCCTTACCAAATAATAACTATTAAATCAGGGGCGAAGCGAGAACAAATTTTTAGGGGGGCCGAATGAATTTTTAATTTTTTATAGTCTATATCTTTATAATTTTTAAAGGATTAAATCGAATTTTTATAATTTTAGGAAGGCCAAAATATAATTTTATCTTTACTAATTTAAAAATTTTTAAAAATTTAAGGGCCTAAATTTTAATTTTAATTTTAGGGGGGTCGGGGCCACTGCTAGCCCCCCACTAAATCCGCCCCTGTATTAAATTAATTAAGTTGAGCTCTTTTATTTCTAAAATTTGATGCACCAAATATATTATGATATATGTAACGTTATGTCAACTTGTTAGGTCCATATTTTACTCAATAAAAATTCAATTAATGGGTTAACGGCATTCATTTACTTCAAATCTACAATTTCATTTACCATATTTAATGCATAGTCCAAGACCAAAAATTAAATTTAACCAAATAGATTTAAATATTACCATTTGGGTCAAGACTAAAATTTCAAATTTAAAAGTATAAGGACTAAAATTGATCAAATTAAAGTATAGAGACTAAAAATATAACTTTTGCATAGTACAGACACTAATAGTAAAATTTAAACCCTTTTTAAAGAAGCACAAAATTCATGGAAGCAATCTGGGGGCATTGATTATTGTTCTTCTAATAGAAAGAAAACACAATAGTGGGTAAAGGTGCTCATAGGTTATATCGGGTTTGGGTTAGACCCATGTAAAGAATTTAAACCACAAATTTAAGTTCGGGTTTGGTTCAATTCGAAAACTGGGCTTACTTTTTATCCAATTTCAACCTAAATTAAGAAAGGTAAATTTAGACTCGACGAGACTCACCCATATTTTATTTTTTTAAAATTAATTTTTATTTAAAAATAATTTTAAAAAATATAATACACTTAATATGTTAAAAAAGCGCTAAAATAAAAGTTTTCTAACATATTAAAAATACATTAAAAGTTTTTATCTTAAAAAACACTACCATAAATATAATAAATGTTTTATTATATTAAAAGACATAATTGAATATAATTTTTAAAATTTTATATTTTGGGTTGGGTTATTTAGTTGGGTAAGTTTTTTTTTTTTTTTTAAGTTTTGATTAATGAATTTAATTGTTATTGAGTTGGTGATTTAATATAAATAAAAATATATAATTATTGTTTAACATATATAATTAATATAATAATTTTTTATAACATAATATATTCAGGTTGGGCTGAAAAAAAAGATATTACCCAAAACTTAACCAATATAAAAAATGGGCCTTAATTTTACCCAAATCAATTTTTCGGATATTATATTTTTATTTAAACTCTCTTATATTTTGGGCGGACCTTCGAGCTTCAACAAATAATCGATCTATTAGCAGTTGTAATAGTGGATCAAACTGGAAAATTTATTTATTATAAAGTATATAATATAGCTGTCACAGGCCAATTTTGGCCTTTTACAAATTAAACCCTGACCCATACAAATACCTGAGCCCAATTAGCCTTTAACCCAACTCCCTAAACCATTTACAAATTTAAACCCAACAGAAACCCAACCCGTTTACAAACAAACCCGGGCAACCCACATCAAACAGACCTACCCGATGGCCCACTAACCTAACCCTAATCAGCAGAAGCCCTAACCCCCTACTACCCACTTGTGCTGCCGCCCCTAGCCTCTGACGTTCTGACTCAGCAACTGCAGCACCGCCCTGGTCACATCCCACCGCCCTCAAGTGGTACCTGCAAAACAGAGAATAGAAGGGACAGAAAGGATAGAAGAGAAAAACAGTTTGTAAAAAAGGGCTATATAAACCGATTAGAAGACATTGTAAAGGGGACTTTTTTTTTTGCTTTATTCGAATACAAACATAAAAAAGAGCATTCAAAAAAACACTGAAAAGAACAGCAATATTAGCAATATCACAGCGAAGGGAATACCCCCGAATCACCAAGATCCCAAAGATAAAAAATCTAAAACACTGAAGGTAACTAGATTTCTTTTGAATCTGTTCATATATTTTCATTCGTATAATACATACAAACACACACATTTATATTTTAATAAAATAGTAAAAAAAATATAAGAAAAAAAAGGATTTTTTTACCTTTCGCGGTGGCCGGCGCCGGCGCCGACGACGGTCCGGCGACCGGCCGGTGACCGGCCCGGTGATCGGTCCTCCCCCGGGACCCCCTCTCTTCCTTCCCTCTTCCCCTCTTCTTCTTTCCCCTTCTTTTCTCTCCCTTTTTTTTTTTCTTTCACCGTGCAAATGAACCAAAAAACACAAAAATGGCCCTTTTATAGTAACCGACCTGGGTCGGGTCGACCCGACCCAGGTCCACCTAGGATCCGCGTGTTGTGACGTCACTGGGGTTATTTTCAACCCCAGTCCTTCCGCTTTTTAGGGGTTTTGAAATCGAGTTTTAATTTCTTGCAATTAGGCCCTATTTTTTATCCCGCTTTTCAATCTGGTCCTTTAAGCCGTTGTCTGTCTTAAATAATTTGGAAAATTGCATTTTTGGACCTCCCTGGCCTTACCCGTGTTCTAATCGGTCCTTTTACTTGTTTTAATTTTAAAATTTAGCCCGAGATTTTATTCTATTTCCAATTAAGTCCTACCTCATTATAGTTAATTAATTTTGTTATTCTATTTCCTATTACTACTTATTATTAGTATTATTATTATATATATTATTTGCATTTATCCTTATTATACTAGGTATTATTATTATTTTTATATAATTGTTATACATATATATTAATTATATATGTTTTCTCTATTATTATTATTATTAGTACTGTTATACTTATACACATACATATAGTATAGTATTTTACTTAGTAGTATTTGTATTTGTTTTAAGTTCTATTTACTTTGTATTTATTACTACATTATGTTTAGTATAATTTTCGATATTGTACTACTATTTACTATTATTTTTATCATTTTATGTTATTACTTAATTAGTATTTTTATGATATTATTGTAATATTATTATTATTGTGTTTCATTATTATTATTATTAAATTTTTTGTTTATTAATGTTTTACTATTATTAATATTTGTATTATCCATTTTTGCTTAATATTTGTACATATATTTTGGTCTCTTTAATATTATCACGTATAAGCTTACGTATATATATCTTTCAATATTAATACATTATAGGTAAGTATTAGTATATTAGTAGTTGTTTTTGTATCTAATATATATGTATTAAATATGTTTTAATATTACTTTCATATATTATGTACTCTCCTAAATATTATATTGTTAATATGTTTCGAGTATATTTTTAATACTATTATTATACCTTTCTAAAACCTAGAATTATATGTTATATATATATGTTTACTACTTTGTACTTGCATTATTATCGTCATACTATATGTATCATTATAATCATTATTATTATGCATGCATTGTTATATGTTTAATATATTCATCTCGTATATTTTTCACCTTTATCATTATTTGTTTTTAATGCAGCATATTATTTATTATTATTATTTCTACGTCAACTCTATTTATCATAAATCTTTTCATGTTTTAATAAACAAGGCAATATACCGATTCTAACTTTAAGCCGGTGATTTCATCGCTATGTTGGGTGAATCACGGACGGCTCGTGTTAAAAGCAGGATATCCTCTTCAAAGAAAACCATAAATGCTCGTATTTTGATCGGATCACAACTAAATTTTAAGTTGAACTTGTATTTTTGAAAATTAAGACAACGTACATTTGAAAGATACCAATTTTGGGCGTCGCGGGGGTGCTAATACCTTCCCCGCGCGTAACCGACTCTCGAACCCAATTTTTCTCTGAATTTCAACGTAGACCTAAATTGAGCCTTTCTTTTACACAAAAACGAATTTCTCTGCCAGAAAGAGGTTTTATTAGGTGCCCGATCACACCTAAGAAAAAGGATCGGTGGCGACTCCTTTACTTTCATAAAATTAAAATTCGTTTTCAAGATTTTAAATCGCCACAATTAGCGATCGAGCTAAAATTTTTCGTCGCTACAGCTGGCGACTCCGCTGGGGACCAGCTTTCGAGAGTCGAATCAAATCAAATGCGTTGTCGAAATTTTCGAAATGCCTTTTTCAAATTAATGTTTAGTCGTGACCCTCAAATTTTTGAAAAATCATGCACTTGCATCTCATTGCAAATATTTTCTAACTTCTTGTCTACTTGTTTTGAAGCTCTAAATTTCTAAGCTTCGATTCTCTAAGTTTAGTTCTTAAATAAAACGAAAGGTTTGTGAGTTTCTCCCCACACATCGTTCACGTGCATTGTTGCATAACATGAGCTCTATACCCGGGCTCTGTCCCTTTTAAGTGAAAGTAAACGCTACGCCTTCGTGAGTTAACTCGTCCCTCCGCACAGGCTAGTGAATACTTTTAGGTTACATATAACTTATGCTTTCGTGAGATAACTCGTCCCTCCGCACAGGCATAAGTAAATGTAATCCCTCGAATTGATCTCGTAAGCCTGTGATGGGCTATGACCGAGGTTCTGTACTAATCTTAGTAGATGATAGTACAGACAATTCGAGTACCTTTCTAGAACCCAAAACCGCATATAATGAACTGTACGAGCCACCCAGCTAGAGCCATGCCGAACCTCTGTCCGTTTAGTAGATACCAAAATAGGCACACGGGAGAAACGCCTCTTACCTTTTGCACTTTCGCTTCGTATATAAGGGGTGGGATTTATCCGGTAAAATGAATCGGGTAGCTTAAATGCTTTAATTTATTTTTGCTTATATTTTATCACTAACCGTGTTTGATTGTCTTTGTTTTATTCCTCATCATGCATTATAGGCATCATAATAGGACGGTGTTAACTAAAGATTAGTTGCCAAAAACGGGTTTCAAATGGAGGGGTCAATTGTACAAACGACCGAGACAAACACCTTGGTTCGGGATTGGTCTTTGAGGACTCAAAGAGAAAAGGGAAACAGCCTTGTGGAAGATTGCATGGTCAATCTACCCGAGCGGGTGACTGTGAATGTCCGTCAAAACAATCTTGAAGACTTGGTTTGGATCTGGAATCAGTGGGATTCAGATACTAGGGGCATTTTCACCGAAAGGTACGGAGACATAGCCCATCTGATTGCTGTCAAAGTAGACGAAAGATTGATTTAAGCTATGATCAGATTTTGGGATCCGGGTTATCAGTGTTTCACATTTAACCAAGAAGATATGACCCCTACGATAGAGGAATATGCTGCTTTGCTGCGTGTCGAAAACATGCAAACCTACAAAATATATGCCAAAGAGCCCAAGCCGATGACCTTCAAGAAAAAGTTAGTGAGGCTGACGGACATGACCGATGCATGGGCCGAAAAGAAAATAAAGAAAAAAAATGAAATTAGCTGTGCCCCATGGTTTTCCCTACGAGACCTGGTTTTAAATCATCCTGACATGTTGAAACGGATAAATTTGTTTGCTTTGGCTATCTATGGTTTGGTTGTCTTTCCAAAGATTCTCGGACATATAGAAGTAGCGGTAGTGGATTTCTTTGAAAAGTTAAAGCAAGGTATCAATCCCGCCCCAACCATCCTAGCAGAGACCTTCAGATCTTTGAGCAGTTGCAGAAAAAGAGGGGAAGGACGATTCATCGGATGCGCGCAGCTACTCAATATTTGGATTTTGAGTCACTTTTAGAAGGTAGAGCGCACACCGTTCCACATGTTTTCGAAGACATTTGCCCCGTTGGAAGCTCACCTTAAGAAAGAATGGCCGAAGGAGGTTACTGAACAGCATTGGGTCTCAGTGTTTCAGAACCTGCGTGTCGAGGACATAATTTGGAGAGTGTCGTGGATACGCCCTTCGCTTCTGTTATACAAGGTCGGAAACCAAGATTGGGTACCACTACTTGGATTGTGGGGAGGAGTTGGTTATGCCCCTCTTTTGGTTCAAAGACAGTTCTCTTCACGACAGTTTATACCCGCCACCAGTGGTCTAGCACAGTCAGAGTTTGCTTTTGCGGGTGAAGGTTACATGAAGAAAGTCCGAGACACTACAAAGGCTTGGAAAAGAATTTATCTGATGGAGTTGGCTTTATACGCCGATACTATCACCCAGGATTATGATGCATGGAGGAAGCAACGGATGAGTAGTTTGCGAGTCTCATCGGCAGATCATGCCTTTCAAAATCCTTTCTCGGAAGAAATCCCATTCGCGCTAGAGACGGCGAGACAAGAATTCGAACGCGAAAAGACTAAGATGTTACGGGATTTTAGTGCCCTTCAGGAAGAAAACTATCAGCTGAAGATCGATGTTCAAATTGAAAGATCCAGGGCCGAGAAGGTGCAAAAAGAAGCCGAGGTCGTAAGAAACGACTTAAGAGATCTTCATCTGGAAAATAAAAAGTTAAGAGGCACTATAAAGAACAGCGGGCTGGGCAAGTCGTCAGCGGAATGGAAAGAGGAATTGAGTAATGTCAAAGGTGGGATGGAATTTTGGAAAGGAAAAGCAAAGAAAGAATAAGGAAAGGCTGTACGGGCTGTAATAGAGTTAAGAAAGAAGTCTGCTGAGTACGAAGCTATATCTGTTGAACTGATGACTAGTCGAGCTAAGCGTCAAGAATTGAAAGAAATGATACGGGATTTAGAAGACACACTACAAGCTCGACAACAACAACTAGATACTCTCTTGGAAGTTTTGGAAGAAAAGAAGGGTCAGTATGATAGAGATACCCGCGCTTACGAAAGAGCCCTCTGCGAAAAGGATGAGAATCTCAAATACTTGATCAACGAGATTCGCGTGGCAGCCATGCACATAGTACAAATAGCGGATGAAGCCGAGAGTCTTAGTTGCCAATTCCCACCTAGACAGAGATCGAGCATATCAGAATTCTTGGAACGAGTGAAAAATTATGGCAATGTAGCGAGGAAGTTTGTATGAAAGCTGAATCAAATGATGGAAAAACGTTTTGTAAATAAGCTCTTTTGATTAATGAAATGCCTAAATAAGGGCTGTCTGGAATCAACACCGATTTTGCATATGCATTCATGACTAACATTCATTCATTCATTCATTCATTGCATATCTCATGATCATTCGCTAAAGAGTAGAATCGTATAATGCGAAGTTGCGACGTTGTAAACCTGGAATCACACCATACGTATAGAACACGTCGACAAGCTAGAGCAATGGAGGCTGAGTTTAACGAAAGAATTGAAAGGATGGAGAGAATTCAGAAAGAATTACAGGAACAGTTAGCCAGGTCGCAACAGGAGACGAGAGAGTTGATGATAAGGTCTCAGGAAGAATCCACTGAACAGAAGGACCAATTGGCTAAAATGATGGAAATGATGTCGGCCCTAGTCAAAGGAAAGGGACCTATACAAAACCCTGAGGTTGTGAATCTTGATCAGGATCCGCCCTACCCTCCTGGGTTTACTCTGCCTCACGCGATACATAGAGGATACACGCAAGGGGGACCCGCGGGTCTGGAACAACGGCCTGTAACACCTCCTCCTGTAGGACAGGGGGTATTCGTGGCAAACCTAGGAACTGCTCCGATGGATCCACCTGTCCTAGACCTAGACGATCCGGCAGAAATCGCTAGGCTAAGGATAGAGGATCATGAAGTCCAAGAAAAATATAGAAGTCTGGAGGAAAGACTTAGAGTGATAGAAGGCATTGAAGTCTTCTCGGCGCTAAACGCTAAAGAACTTAGTTTGGTACCTGATTTGGTCCTCCCTCCAAAATTCAAAGCACCAGATTTTGAAAAGTATGACGGCTCGAGATGCCCGAAGGCACATCTCGTTATGTTCTGCCGAAAAATGACCGGCTATGTTAATGAAGACAAGCTGCTTATACATTGTTTTCAGGACAGTTTGACCGGATCAGCTCTCCGCTGGTACAACCAACTCAGTAGAGAGAAGATCCGGACCTGGAAAGATCTAGCAGCAGCTTTTTGCGAATAGTACAAACACGTCTCCGATATGGTACCCGATCGCATGACACTACAAATGATGGAGAAAAAGCCATCGGAAACCTTCAGACAATACGCACAGAGATGGAGGGACATCTCAGCCCAGGTAGAGCCTCCACTAACCAAGACCGAGATAGCAGTCCTTTTTATCAATACCTTGAAGGCGCCGTTTTATGATAAATTAGTGGGAAGCGCCACAAAGGACTTCTCGGATATTGTCATATCCGGTGAACTTATAGAAAACGCGGTTAAAAGTGGAAGAATGGAAGGAGAAGGTTCGAAGAAGGCAGTGCCCATGAGGAAAAAGGAGCCGGAAGCCCACATGGTGGGAACAGGAAACCGTTATACTCCTGGTCCACATTCTAATCAATTCTGACCTCGAAATTACCCACCACCAAATTTCTATCATCCACAAACCCCCTATTACCAAACACCATCTCCCTACCCTTCTTACCCTGTCTATGCAACCAACAACCCGAGGCCAACCGCCACGTTTCCTCAAAATGCCGGCTCCACCCAAAGCCAACCTAGAAACGAACCAAGGCCGGCAAGGCCAAACCCCGAGAGACCCCAATTCACTCCTATTCCAGTATCTTATGGGGAACTATACCCCAAGCTTTTGGAGAAACAATTGATATCTCCCCATTACATGGCACCGTTGAAGCCCTCGTACCCAAAGTGGTAAGACCCAAATGCTAGCTGTGCATACCACGCGGGGAACCAGGGGCACTCTACGGAAAACTACATTGCCTTTAAACGAAGAGTCCAAGGACTAATCGATGCCGGTGTTTTACGCTTCGACGGTACCGATGGTGAAACCGGGAACCCGTTCCCAAATCATACTGAAAGAAATGTAAGCGTAGTAGAGGAGATAAATGAATTGCAAACCAGAAGAGTTGTTTCAGAAATAAGCTCACCTTTGCAGAGAATCTGGGAGGTGCTGCTTGGAAAAGGGTTACTCTGTCGTCTTAAAGGGGTAACCGAGAAAAGAAATACGAAAAGTCAAAATTTTTGTGACTTCCATGAAGTCGAAGGACATAATATCCAGTCTTGTGAGCAATTTAAAGAATTACTCCAAAACATGATGGACAACAAAGAAATTGAAATCTTCAATGGAAGAAAAGAGGCCAATGAAGGAGAAATATGTGCCTCCGATGGTCAATCATCGGATCTCCCTTACACTGCTGAACGACCACTGATAATTTATTATGATGCGAGGAGAGAACCGATAAAACCAAAAATGGTAATTGAGGTGCCATCGCCTTTTCCGTATAAGGATAGTAAGGCAGTACCTTGGAAATACGATGTCAATATCGTCACTCCTGAAAGTGAAAAATCCCAAGGCACGGCTGAAAATATCGGAAAAGTTGGTCACTTTACCCGGAGTGGAAGATGCTATTCCAAAGAAGTTGAACCAGCAAAGAGGAATAATGATTTAAAACAAAAGGGAAAGGCACCTATGCTTGAGGCTGAAGCTGAATCTGAAAGTTTGCCTGAACGGCAAGAGACTAAAAAACCTATGAATGAGGAAGAAGCACGGGAATTTTTGAAATTCATTAAACACAGTGAGTACAACGTGGTCGAACAATTAAGTAAACAACCTGCACGTATTTTGGTATTATCTCTGTTATTGAACTCGGAGCCGCATCGAAATGCCTTGTTGAGGGTATTGAATCAAGCCTATGTAGCAAACAATATATCGGTCGAAAAGCTTGATAGATGGATCAATAACTTGAACGCAGATAATTTCATCTCCTTTAGTGATGATGAAATACCACCAAACGGTAGAGGCTCCGTGAAGGCATTGCACATAACAACCCGATGCAAGGGTTATATAATACCAAACGTGCTTATTGATAATGGGTCAGCACTTAATGTTATGCCTCTGGCCACACTTTCCAGAATTCCGATGGATTTGTCCTACTTGAGGCCGTGTCACTCCACGGTAAGAGCATTTGATGGAACGAGACGAGAAGTTATAGGAAAAATTGAGGTCCCTCTAGAAGTGGGTCCTTATATCTATGACGTCGAGTTCCAAGTTATGGACATCACCCCTTCATATAATTGCCTCCTAGGGAGGCCATGGATCCATTCGGCCGGGGCAGTTCCATCATCCCTTCATCAGAAAATAAAGTTTATCATGGATGGCTGCTTGGTTACCGTTGAGGGTGAAGAGGATATTATTGCGTCTATCTCTGCAGACACACCTTACCTCGAAGCGAACAAAGACGCCGTGGAATGTTCCTTTAGATCCTTTGAGTTCGTCAACGCCACATTTGTGGCTGAAGGAAATAGAATTCCGGTGCCTAGGCTGTCGAAGAATACTAAAATGGGAATCAAACTGACGGTAGGGAGAGGGGCCCGAGCAAGGAAAGGTTTGGGAAGACATCATCAAGGGATAGTTAGGGCCTTAAATCCAGTACCTCATAAGGCACGATTTGGTCTAGGATTCCAACCGAATGCACATCACTTGAAGAAACAGTGGAAGAATGAGCAAGAAAGAAGGGTTGCGAGGACTCTAGGATGAGAACCGGAATGGGAACCCATCGAGTACCCCCATCTGTCAAGGACATTCACATCCGCTGGGATCATATATCCAGGGCAAGAAAATGTGCACAGCCCACTGCTACTCGTTGAGAAGGCTTTCCAGAACATTTGTATAAATGTCGTTGATGAAGAAGCTGATACAAGTAAAAGTGTTTCAAGGATACGCCCTTGTCCCCCGGGTTACATGTTGAACAATTGGACCGCTGAGGATCTTCTTGTGGTCTATAAGTCTTCCTCAGAGTAATGTCCGATATTCACTTTTTGTGTCCCTAAATACAATGGGATTCTTTTGTAAGAGCTGTCGCCTGCTCTTTATCTATTAAATGAATATTAATGAAGAGGCATTTTGTCATAACCTTTTGCATTCGCATTTACTCCATAATTATTCTTTCATTTCACGACATGCCCTTACACTTACCTCACACCATACCATAACATTTTGTTTGTTGTTGCCAATGCTTGGATGTCCCTCTATAGTTTTCCTTTTTTATTTCAGGTGTTCAGATACCAATGACATGAACGAGCCCGTTACCAATCTTGAAATTGATTTTGAGAGGACTGTTTGTCTAGGAGAATTCGAGGATAAGGAGAATACCGAAGACTACGTCTCGTCTCCTGACTTGCTAAGGTTGGTGGAACAAGAGGACAAACAGATTTTACCTCATCAAGAATCTGTTGAAACAATAAACCTGGGGACTGATGAAAATAAGCAAGAAATGAAGATTGGAACCTCTATCTCAGAGGACACCAGGCATAATTTGATCACTTTGCTCCATGAGTACAAAGATGTGTTCGCATGGTCGTATCAGGACATGCCGGGATTGGATGAAGATATAACAGTCCATAAGCTCCCACTGAGACCAGAGTGCAAACCCATTCAACAAAAATTAAGACGAATGAGGCCTGAAATGTTGTTGAAGATAAAAGAAGAAGTCAAAAGGCAATTTGATGCAGGCTTCTTACAAGCCTCCAAATATCCAGAATGGGTGGCTAATATTGTCCCAGTACCAAAGAAAGATGGTAAAGTACGAATGTGCGTGGATTATCGTGACCTGAACCGAGCAAGTCCTAAGGATAATTTTCCCTTACCATATATCGACACATTAGTGGACAATACGACAAAGCATTCATTATTTTCTTTCATGGATGGATTCTCGGGGTATAACCAAATCAAAATGGCTCCCGAGGATATGGAGAAAACCACCTTTATAACGATATGGGGAACATTCTGCTACAAGGTGATGCAATTCGGACTAAAGAATGTTGGAGCCACATATCAGAGGGCCATGGTGACATTATTTCACGATATGATGCATAAAGAGATAGAAGTCTATGTTGACGACATGATTGCTAAATCCCGAGGAGAAGAGGAACATGTTGTGAACCTCAAAAGGTTATTTGAAAGACTGAGAAAGTTTCAGCTAAGGCTTAATCCAGTTAAATATACATTCGGGGTTACCTTGGGAAAGTTGCTAGGCTTCATCGTCAGTGAAAGAGGCATCGAGGTGGATCCGGAAAAGATAAAAGCCATTCAAGAATTACTAGCTCCGCGTACACAGAAAGAGGTCAGAGGATTCTTGGGAAGGCTAAACTACATTTCCCGATTCATTCCTCAACTCACCAATCAGTGTGACCCCATCTTTCGACTCATTCGAAAGCACAACCCTGGGGCATGGGACGAAGAATGCCAGGAGGCCTTTGACAAAATAAAACAATATTTGTCTAGCCCTCCAGTGCTAGTGCCACCAACTCCAGGAAGGCCTTTGATTTTGTATTTAACGATGTTCGAAAACTCAATGGGTTGTGTACTCGGGCAACATGACGAGTCGGGAAAGAAGGAAAAGGCGATATACTACCTCAGTAAAAAGTTCACAGAATATGAGGCTCAGGCAATACATGTTGTATCTACGACATGGTTAATCTCAAAGCTGGACCCGATAAAATATATGATGGAATCACCCGCACTCTCGGGGAGAATGGCCCAATGGCAGATCCTGTTATCAGAATACGATATCATCTATGTGAACCAAAAGTCGGTGAAAGGGAGTGCAATAGCTGATTTCTTAGCGGCTCGAACTACAGAAGAATATGAGCCCCTGAGATTTGATTTCCCGGATGAAGACTTAATGTGCATCACAGAAAAAGAGTGTGAGTCATCAAAGGGGACGCCCTGGAAGATGAGCTTTGATGGTGCATCGAATGCCCTGGGGCATGGAATTGGAGCAGTCTTAATATCACCAGAAGGAGATCATTACCCTTTCACTGCTAGGCTCAATTTCTTCTGCACCAACAACATAGCAGAATATGAGGCTTGTATCATGGGACTTCGGGCAGCCATTAAACGAAATATCGAGATCCTAGAGGTATACGGGGATTCAGCCTTGGTGATCTACCAAATCCGTGGAGATTGGGAAGTGAGAGATCCAAAGTTGATCAAGTACTGCTATCTGGTGGCTGAATTGATCAAAGATTTCAAAGAAATAACTTTTAATTACTTCTCGCGAGAAGATAACCAATTGGCTGACGCCTTGGCCACCTTAGCCTCAATGTTCAAAGCAAATAGAGAAGCAGAAATAATGCCCCTCAGGATGAGCATATACGAGGTCCCTGCACATTGTTATAGCATTGAGAAAGAGGCTGATGGGCGACCATGGTACCATGATATCTTAGAGTACGTCAAGAATCAAACGTATCCTGAATAAGCAAACGAGAATGACAAAAGAACAATCAGAAGAATGTCAGTGGGATTTGTTCTTGATGGGGACACCTTGTACAATAAAGGTAAAGATCAGGTGCTTCTGAGATGCGTAGACACTACTGAGGCCAAGAAAATACTTGAAGAAGTTCATGAAGGAATATGTGGGACCCATTCTAACGGTTTCACTATGGCCAGGAAAATCATGAGACTCGGGTACTACTGGTCGGCGATGGAAAGAGATTGCATTAGCTACGCAAGAAAGTGCCACAAATGTCAAATTTATGGCGACAAAATTCATGTAGCTCCTTCGCCCCTTCATGTTATGACGTCTCCATGGCCCTTTTCAATGTGGGGCATGGACGTTATAGGGCCGATTTCTCCCAAAGCTTCTAATGGGCACCGATTCATTTTTGTGGTCATAGATTATTTCACGAAATGGATAGAAGCTGCCTCATTTGCCAATGTGACAAAGACCGCCGTCTGTAGATTCTTGAAAAAGGAAATCATTTGTCGATATGGTTTGCCTAAAAGAATCATCTCAGATAACGCCTTGAATTTGAACAATAAAATGATGACAGAAGTGTGCAAGCAATTTCAAATAAAGCATCATAATTCTTCGCCTTATCGACCGAAGATGAACGGAGCTGTAGAAGCGGCTAACAAGAACATAAAGAAGATTATCGGCAAAATGACAGAGACCTACAAGGACTGGCACGAAAAGCTACCATTCGCTCTGTATGCATATCGCACATTCGTACGGACATCTACAGGGGCAACTCCTTTCTCTCTAGTCTATGGGATGGAAGCCGTGCTACCTATTGAAGTTGAGATACCGTCCCTACGAGTCTTAATGGAATCGAAACTCGAGGAGGCCGAATGAGTCCAAGCTCGATATGATCAGTTGAATCTCATCGAAGAAAAACGCTTGAAGGCAATCTGCCATGGACAGATGTACCAGAAACGGATGATCGCCGCCCATGACAAGAAAGTAAGGCCAAAAGAATTCCATGAAGGAGAACTCGTGTTGAGAAAGATCCTCCCAATACAAAAAGATTTGCGAGGGAAATGGGCACCTAATTGGGAAGGACCATACGTCGTAAAAAAGGCATTCTCTGGTGGGGCTTTGATTCTCACAGAAATGGATGGGAAGGAGTTACCAAATCCAGTAAACTCCGATGTTGTGAAGAAATATTACACTTAAAAAAAAAAAGGGGGGATCAAGGTGAAAACCCGGAAAGGGCGCCTTGGTTAAACACAAAATATTAGGATGAAAACCCGAAAGGGCGTCCTAATGAAGCAAATCCGGGTCCAAAGAGCAAAAGCAATTTGAACAGTGGGCCAAGTGACAAGGCTATAGTACGAAGTATTTCTGGACACTCGAGATCTTCTACACAAGAAGTCTTGCTCAGAAAGATTCTTGATTGAGAAACGTGGCAGAGTTCATGCGTTGAATATCTAGAACATTTGTATCCACTAATATGGTTCCTTTTCTTTCATGGCACTTCCAATTATCCTTGGTTAACTTTGTTTGTTACCTTTGAAATTAATATGAAGTCTCTTTCTTGTACCTACCTAACCATTTGCATGCACCTCATTATGTTGTTTATTTGATTGATAAATAGTAAGAATGACATGCTCTGAACAAAAGGAATATTGAGTATTACTCGGATAGAAAACTTGATAGACGCAAGAGTCTCAAAGCAAGAACAAAAGTTCAACATATACCAGGCAAGTGATATCTGAGAAACACAAACCGCTTGTAAAGTTTAAAAGACGAATACAAAGCCTGAAGAGAAACTTAAGAATCCAAGCAATGAAGGCAGATCATTATGACAAGCAAAACAAGAGCTCGAAAGTAAGAACAAAAGCTCAGATGGGGCAAACGAGTGCTATCCAAAAAAAAAAACAACAAAGATTACTTGTGAAATTGGGAAACGAGTACTGAGTTTAAAGGAAAAGGTCAAGAAGTGATGAGAGCAGATCACCACAAGAGTCGTGATGAAAAGAGATCACAATAAGCAAGTGCAAGGCACTTAACATATTCATATAGGCATGAATACATTTAAGGCAAACAGGTGCATACCATGATAACATCATGCATAACACATACAGGTATTTCAAACAGAGCAAAAGGTTTTGAAGAAAGCTATCCAAATCAAAGAAGAAGACACTTGAATTCCACAATGTGAGAAATATTGGGTGATTTTAATTTATGTTTTCGAAAATCAACTCATATTGCGAGAGGTAAGTTGAGCCTCAGGACACGCTGAGGTATTTTCAAATTCTGTCTTAGTTTCCGTTCTTCAAAATCGGCTCATATTGCGAGAGGTGAGCTGAGCCTCAAGACACGTTGAGGTATTTTTAATTTATGTTTCAAAAATCAGCTCATATTGCGAGAGGTGAGCTGAGCCTCAAGACACGTTGAGGTACTTTTAATTTCTGTTATTTGACTCATATTGCGAGAAGTGAGTCAAACCTTAGGTCATGCCGAGGTGCTTTCGAATCCTGTTAATTTATGTTTCAAAAATCAGCTCATATTGCGAGAGGTGAGCTGAGCCTCAAGACACGTTGAGGTACTTTTAATTTCTTTTTCCAAAAATCAACTCATATTGCGAGAGGTGAGTTAAGCCTCAAGACACGTTGAGGTACTTTTTAGTTTCTTTTCCAAAATCAACTCATATTGCGAGAGGTGAGTTGATCTTTTTCAATTTCTGTTTGTTAATTTCTGTTCATTCAACTAATATTGCGAGAGGTGAGTTGATCTTTTTTAATTTTTATTTCTTAATTTCTGTTCAATCAACTCATATTGCGAGAGGTGAATTGATCTCTTTTAATTTCTGCTTTTAAATTTTTGTTTATTCAATTCATATTGCGAGAAGTGAGTTAAGCTCTTTTAATTTCAGTTTGTGTTCCAAAACAAAGTCATATTACGAGAAGTGAGTTGAGTTGTTTTAATTTTAGTTTTAAAATCAACTCATATTGCGAGAAGTGAGTTGAGCCTCAATTTGCACCGAGGTACTTGCAATTTATATTTCAAAAATCTGACCCATATTGCAAGAATGCGCAGGTCGAGCAATTTTTGACTTCGTCTCAATAGAGGATAAAGACTGGAGTTGATTGAAGACATCAGATTTTGCCTCCTTGAAGTTGCAATGGAGCCAGTTGAAGGTACAAACTGTGCCTCTTTGAAGTTACAAGGGAGCTAATCAAAGATATAGACCTTGCATCCCCAGTGAAGTCACAATGGAACGAATTAAAGTCACAAGTTTCATCCTCCTGAAGTTGTAGCAGAACAAATTGAAGATACAAGATCTCATCTCTGAAGTTGCAAAAGAGTAGCTCACGACGAATTTTATATCCCTGAAGAAGAGATAGATCGAGGCTACAAGTCATAGCTCTGAAGTCGCGATGGATTGAACCTAAAGCTATGAGAGGCGTTGGGTTGGAACAGGATTACTTGAACGAGAAGAGCACCAAAGAAGTCAAGACGGGGCAAAACCAGGCAAAATTGGCCTTTCTTTATGTCTTTGCTCTATTACCGTTGCACGACAATGAGCAAAGAGGGGCAGCTGTCACAGGCCAATTTTGGCCTTTTACAAATTAAACCCTGACCCATACAAATACCTGAGCCCAATTAGCCTTTAACCCAACTCCCTAAACCATTTATAAATTTAAACCCAACAGAAACCCAACCCGTTTACAAACAAACCCGCAACCCACATCAAACAGACCTACCCGATGGCCCACTAACCTAACCCTAATCAGCAGAAGCTCTAACCCCCTACTACCCACTTGTGCTGTCGCCCTTAGCCTCTGACGTTCTGACTCAGCAACTACAGCACCGCCCTGGTCACATCCCACCGCCCTCAAGTGGTACCTGCAAAACAGAGAATAGAAGGGACAGAAAGGATAGAAGAGAAAAACAGTTTGTAAAAAAGGGCTATATAAACCGATTAGAAGACATTGTAAAGGGGACTTTTTTTTTTGCTTTATTCGAATACAAACATAAAAAAGAGCATTCAAAAAAAGACTGAAAAGAACAGCAATATTAGCAATATCACAGCGAAGGGAATACCCCCGAATCACCAAGATCCCAAAGATCAAAAATCTAAAACACTGAAGGTAACTAGATTTCTTTTGAATCTGTTCATATATTTTCATTCGTATAATACATACAAACACACACATTTATATTTTAATAAAATAGTAAAAAAAATAAAAAAATATAAGAAAAAAAAGGATTTTTTTTACCTTTCGCGGTGGCAGGCGCCGACGCCAACGACGGTCCGGTGACCGGCCGGTGACCGGCCCGGTGACCGGTCCTCCCTCGGGACCCCCCTCTCTTCCTTCCCTCTTCCCCTCTTCTTCTTTCCCCTTCTTTTCTCTCCCTTTTTTTTTTCTTTCACCGTGCAAATGAACCAAAAAACATAAAAATGGCCCTTTTATAGTAACCGACCTGGGTCGGGTCGACCAGACCCAGGTCCACCTAGGATCCGCGTGTTGTGACGTCACTGGGGTTATTTTCAACCCCAGTCCTTCCGCTTTTTAGGGGTTTTGAAATCGAGTTTTAATTTCTTGCAATTAGGCCCTAGTTTTTATCCCGCTTTTCAATCTGGTCCTTTAAGCCGCTGTCTGTCTTAAATAATTTGGAAAATTGCATTTTTGGACCTCCCTGGCCTTACCCGTGTTCTAATCGGTCCTTTTACTTGTTTTAATTTTAAAATTTAGCCCGAGATTTTATTCTATTTCCAATTAAGTCCTACCTCATTATTGTTAATTAATTTTGTTATTCTATTTCCTATTACTACTTATTATTTGTATTATTATTATATATATTATTTGCATTTATCCTTATTATACTAGGTATTATTATTTTTATATAATTGTTATACATATATATTAATTATATATGTTTTCTCTATTATTATTATTATTAGTACTGTTATACTTATACACATACATATAGTATAGTATTTTACTTAGTAGTATTTGTATTTGTTTTAAGTTCTATTTACTTTGTATTTATTACTACATTATGTTTAGTATAATTTTCGATATTGTACTACTATTTACTATTATTTTTATCATTTTATGTTATTACTTAATTAGTATTTTTATGATATTATTATAATATTATTATTATTGTGTTTCATTATTATTATTATTAAATTTTTTGTTTATTAATGTTTTACTATTATTAATATTTGTATTATCCATTTTTGCTTAATATTTGTACATATATTTTGGTCTCTTTAATATTATCACGTATAAGCTTACGTATATATATCTTTCAATATTAATACATTATAGGTAAGTATTAGTATATTAGTAGTTGTTTTTGTATCTAATATATATGTATTAAATATGTTTTAATATTACTTTCATATATTATGTACTCTCCTAAATATTATATTGTTAATATGTTTCGAGTATATTTTTAATACTATTATTATACCTTTCTAAAACCTAGAATTATATGTTATATATATATGTTTACTACTTTGTACTTGCATTATTATCGTCATACTATATGTATCATTATAATCATTATTATTATGCATGCATTGTTATATGTTTAATATATTCATCTCGTATATTTTTCACCTTTATCATTATTTGTTTTTAATGCAGCATATTATTTATTATTATTATTTCTACGTCAACTCTATTTATCATAAATCTTTTCATGTTTTAATAAACAAGGCAATATACCGATTCTAACTTTAAGCCGGTGATTTCATCGCTATGTTGGGTGAATCACGGACGGCTCGTGTTAAAAGCGGGATATCCTCTTCAAAGAAAACCATAAATGCTCGTATTTTGATCGGATCACAACTAAATTTTAAGTTGAACTTGTATTTTTGAAAATTTAGACAACGTACATTTGAAAGATACCAATTTTGGGCATCGCGGGGGTGCTAATACCTTCCCCGCGCGTAACCGACTCTCGAACCCAATTTTTCTCTGAATTTCAACGTAGACCTAAATTGAGCCTTTCTTTTACACAAAAACGAATTTCTCTGCCAGAAAGAGGTTTTATTAGGTGCCTGATCACACCTAAGAAAAAGGATCGGTAGCGACTCCTTTGCTTTCATAAAATTAAAATTCGTTTTCAAGATTTTAAATCGCCACAATTAGCGATCGAGCTAAAATTTTTCGTCGCTACAATAGCAGCCTAGTAATATTGAAAAATTACCACAAATTAATATTGTGGGAACGAATTTGGTTTTTTCTTATTCTTTGCGGCCATACAACCGTCTCAATCTTCAATGTTGTAGCAAGTGGGAGAGTATTCAATCCATCTACTAGCTTTTGCTTCAATTTATTCATTTAACTTAAATTTCAAGCTCGGTTGGTATTAATATTATTGTCACTATAGGAAAACATAAGTTCAAATATTAAAAGTATATTTATCCTCCTATTTAAAGATTTGAAATAAGTTATCACTAATTCGAAATATATTGAAAGAAGAAATTCAACTCTTATCGAGAAACATTGACAACTATCATATATAACATGAAACACCATATACATAAAAGATTCATTAATAGCATAGTGTCAATAATTTCATAAAAGATTTGGAGTGAGAAAACTTTGACTCAGTTGTGATAAAATTGTTCATAAGATAACCACGATTTCAAGAGGAGGACGTATATTTGAATCTTGAAGAAGATGATGTTAGAACTGGTAATACTATACTTCAAACATAGACAATAAAATAAATGTGAAAAATATACTAAAAATATTCACTTTCTATAAATTATTATAAAATTGATGATTATATGTAGCTTTTATTTGATTAATAAATTAGATTATTTTTTGAAATTGTAATTATAAAATTAGTCTTTCATATATTATCAAATTTTTATGTACATGTCTAGTATTATTATTTTCATTATTATTGTAGGAGCCTATTTTCGCCCGGCCCACTACAGACTTAGCCCAAATTTCAAAACAAATTTTAAATCAAATGTTTCAGTCCCTTTACAAATTAAAAAAGGCCCAACATCCATCAGCCAACCCAATTAACAACCACACCCAAGACCCATTTATTTAACCCACTACCCAAACCCGATAGCCCAATATCGGCCCAAAATCCCTAAACCCATCAGCCAAACTAGGGTTTCAGATTTTCTGAAACCCTAGCTACCTGCCCTCAGTGTCGCCACTGCCTCCATGTTTGCCTCGAGCGTACCACACACGGCCTAGCCCCAAGAAGCTCAGCCCCGTCCCATCACTTCTTTTTGAACCTGCATACAAAGCAGAAAAGAAGCAAAAGCAGAAAGAACACGCAAACAAGTACGAAAATAGCAAAAATAGAGCAATGTATTTCAACTATTAAAGGTCGAAAAATCAGATTGTAATGGGGGGAATTTTGAATATTGAGAGAACAGTGTAATCGGGGGGATATTTTTTCTCCTTTCTTTTCTTTTTGGGAGATCAGAATATGTTTTGTAAGAAAAAAGAAAAAGAAAAAATCAATCAAAACCAACTTCCTTTCAAAAGGTGATTTCACGTTGCTCCTTAGATTTTTCTTGTTCATTTTTCCTTCTTTAGTCTTTGATTACCAAATATATAAAAACAAGAAACGAAAGGTAGGGAATTTACCTTCGCAAGCGAGCCACTGGTCTCTGTTCTCTTCGACGCAATCGGAATGGAAAGGAGGTTAAGAGGCTTACAAACGGCACGACCCCTTTGATTAACCCTCCAAATAGAACCAGATCAGCCTTCGATTGAAAGCCCATCGCCGATTGAGGGCGAATCGGGGCTGGAAGGCCATGGTCTCAGTCCGAGGGAGACGGTGGTAGAGAGGAGGAAGGGGTTTTTGTCTTTCGGTGTTGTGGCTTGGAAGAAATAATCGGGTGGGGCCTTTTAGTTTCATTTTGAAATCAAGAGGGGACCTTGGGATTTTGTTTTGAAATTAATGGGAATAGAGAGAATAAAATCGGGAATTTTGATCGTTTAAAGCACCAAACCTGCGCATTCCCAAGAAAATGGGATATTTGCGCTTTCAATCCTCCTTTTTTTCATGCGTGTCCCGATTAGGCCCTATTCCATCATTTATCTCTTCGAAATTTGGCCTTCTGCTTTTACATGTTCTTCGATTTAGCCCATTGAGCTTGTCGATTTGGATGCACACCATTAAGACTTGGGATATTATCCCGTTTGGCCCCTACGCTTATTTGCGCGCGTCAAATTAATCCTTTTCCTTTTCTTTATTTTCGAATTTGGCCCAGGTTTTCAGTTTCATGTTTAAATTAACCCCTTATCCATTATTTTGGGTTCTTTGTTACTTATATTATTAGTATTATATATATATATATATATATATATTATACTTTATATATTATATGCTGCGTATATATTATACATATATATATATATATTTTCTTTCATATTATATTTATATATTTTTAAACATTATAGTTATATATGTATATTCTTATTTATTATTTTATACATATTTTCAATATTATCATGTATGTTGTATATATTACATCTGTATATTTTAAAATTACATTTTGTGTATACTAAATTCTTATACATTACAAATGTATTTTTTTCATTTTAGTACTTACATATGTTTCTATACTATTTCATGTATATATATTCCTAATATTATTTTATATATTCCAAAATATTTTATATATATATACCATTATTATCTATATAAATATATTTATATATTGTGTTAATAATCTTTTGTATATCATCATTATTTTTATAATATATATTATGTATACATTTTTTATATCGTACTACTCATTTTATTATTATTTCATGTATATTATTTCTTTTAGATTCTTTTCACATATTATATGTTGTTATTTTAAGTTCCTCCATTACATATATTGTTTTAACTTACACACAAAATTTAAATGGATTTTAAATGTTACTTTTAAATTTATTTTGAGACTACTTTATTTATTTTAGAATGGTCATTATTGTTTATATTAAGTTTTCTATATTGTTCTACACTTTTATATATATACATTTTTTATATACTATTACATATATATATATATATATGTTTATATATTACGTATTCGTATTTTTAGTATTATATTTTTATATCATGTATATATATATTTAATATTATGTATTTACATTTTTATATATTACATACGTGTATTTTAGTGTTATATTTTCATATATTATATATATATATATATTCTAATACTATTAGGTATATGCTAGTATGCGTATTACGTATAGATTTTCTTTTTAATTGTTATTTTCTACTATTTATTATGTTAAGTATTATTTAAAATATCATACCTCATCATTGCTATTTTAATATTAGTATATTAATATTATTTTCTCATTACCAATATTTTTTGTACGTATATCATTTTCTTTACTATATATATATATATACTATACATACTTTTATATGTATTGTTATTATCATTTTTTACTCTATTATGTATATATTATATTTACATACTTCTATATTTTCTTTAACATTATAGTATTATATTTCTTACCATTGTATGTATATATTTTTAATGTTACATATTGAATATTTTTGAATTGTTATTATTTATATATGTGCGAATTTATGTGCGTATTTATGTATTGTGTTAATAATTGGTTTTTATCATTTCTAATATATTACGTATTTTTGTAATATTATGTCTTGATGCATTGTTCAAAGCAATATTGTTACATGTGTTTATTCCATGATTTTTGTTATATTGTAATTTCATGATTTTAACTCAAGTTTATTCTGCTTCACATTAAATGCATTAAACCATTTCCAAATTTGTCGATTTAAACAATTTTAAATCAAGGCAATGTTCAGTAATTAGAAACTTGAGAAAATCGTGCCCTAACTTACTGGGTTTCGATTTTTCTCGTTTAATCTAAATAGCCGAATATCCTTTTAGATTTTCAAATAACAAGCGCGCTCGTTCCCAAATGCTCTAAACGTCGTATCCTAACTTACTGGACATGACGTTCTATTGCTTCGAGACGAGAATAGTTTTCAAACATTATTTTCAATTTATTCGAATTTTTTTTACAAAAAGGGATCGTTTTAAATATCCGACACTAAGACACTAATTAATCAACTAGGTACCAATTTTGGGCATATTGAGGGTGCTAATCCTTCCTCGTGCGTAACCAACTCCCGAGCCCTTTTTCTGGTTTTTCGTAGATTAAAACCGTTGTTTTGATAAATCAAATTATTTATTAAAAACAACCACTTTTCGAAGTGATCGATCATACCTCAATAAAAAAAAGATCGGTGGCGACTCCCAATTTTCGTTTTTGTTTTCAAAACTAAGTCGATTCCCTAAGAGAAAAAAAATGGTTTCGACAGCTTGGTGACTCCACTGGGGAATAAAAAGAGAGTCAGGCCACTAGTTGATTAATTTTTGTCTTTTTGTCGAAAATTGAAAATTTTGATTTTAACATACGATCCCTCTTTTGCATTTCATCTATTTTGGATTGCAGCCTTCACTATTTTGTTCCCATTTGCTTTGTATGTTTCAAGTTTTTTCTGTATACTTGTGCATTGCATTACATGACCGCCGGGTCACACCTTTTAAGTGGGAGCAAGAAGCTACTCCTTCGTGAAGTTTTTACCTCCGTGCAGGATAGTGAATCACTTCCGGAATACATTCGTACCTATGTGCTTCGTGAGATTTTCATCTCCGTGTAGTCATAGGGAAATGTATTCCCCTGAATCGAACTCGATCTATATGAGCCTATAATGGGTGAGGATCGAGGAATCTGTTGGTTCAGGTACCCTTATTCTAGAACCAAACCACATATAGTGAACCTTAAGAGATCGCCCTAGGTAGAACTGTGTGGACCCATAGCGATTACCGATATAGGTGCTTGTTTATCATTCTATTTGAAATTTTACCTCTTATGCATGGCACTAATTCTCATTTTTATGTTATCATTGCATACCATGTCACATTGAAAAGGTATCGATTCACGTTCGATTTCTAATTTAGAGAGTTTTGTTATGGAAAACGGGATCCTTGATAAAGTGGGAAACAATGCGACTGACCGTAAACGGTCAAAGGAAACACAACTAGCAAAAAGAGATTGCCTAGTTGAAGGATATACATCAGAATTATGGGATTACACTTGCGTCAATGCGGTACAAAATAATCTTCAGAAGTTAAAGGCAATATGGGATCAATAGAGTAATGTAACCAAGCAGTGGTTTTACAATAACTATGGGGACTTGCAGTATTTACTTGAGATGAAGATGATCGAACAATTTAAAGTAAGCATAGGGAGTACCGACAGATACTTCTACCATTACAGCATTTTCTTTTCATAAAAGGATGGTTACCCTATAGATAGTAAGGGTGTAGAAAAAAAGTGATGGACAGAGTGCATGAGGCCTACAAAAATGAGTTGGTTGGAAAGAATTTTTCCTAGGATGATGAAAAGCTTATTTACTATAAGACCGCTACCAAACAAACTTAGTTTACCGAGGCATTTTAGGGTGGTGCACCTATGGAAATGCAAACCCTGATGGCCTGGACAGCCTAAACGGGCGTGGAAGAAAGAGATTAAAGAAGATCGTATTGTTCAAAGACCTTTAATATGGAGATTAGCTATGCTATGAAGATACCCATGCGAGCAGTTCAAAATGTTCTGTGTGGGCAGGGATCTGAAGACTCTCAAGAAGTACTGAAAGTGTTGGATATCTTTTTAAAGGCAGTATGCTACGAAATAGGGATGCTTACTTGTTCACCAATCTTTTCCAAAGATAATCAAGATAACTTCACAGACATTGGAGAAGGTGTCCTTGGCTGTAGGGATTACCTCACGGGTGAAGATATAGCTTAAATTGAGCACATTAAGCACCAATATGAGCTATAATCCGATCTTGGTCAAGAGTTTGCTTTGTTGTTAAGACTTTGAACGTTAGGACAAACGCATATTGGTAGCCCGTTTTGTGTAAAGGAAATTTTTTTTAAATAAAGTTTTCTAAAAGAAACTGAAGCGAGATCGATGCCTTTTTACATTCATGCATTACATTACATTGCATCGTTATAGAAAAGAGGTGTTGATTCATATTCGATTCCTAAATAGGGGAGTTCGTCACAAGGGAATGAATTTCTTGATAAAGTGGATTATAATGCGGTTGTCCATATATGGTCCAAGAGAGCACAACGGAAGAAGGATGATAGCTCGCAGAGGAATGCAAGATTTTTTCCTGAAAGATTTGAAATTGATGGAGACCATGCAAGAGCCGTCACGTCTCGACTGTCTTAAAGGAGCTAGCACCTCGAGGAAGAGTGAGCAATGAGTCGCGGCCCGGACCAAGTAAAAAGGCACTGATGAAGACACCTTTGGCAAGTTTACAAGAGTCGACCATAGTATTCAGACATGAAGAGAAGGATTGATGTCTTCGCTTGGACTATGAGGGCAAAACTGCATAAGTGATCCGTTTTATGTAAAGAAATATGTTTTCTAGAAAAGTTCTTCTAATGGAACTGAATATAAGGTCGACGCCTCTTTTTCTTGCATTTATTTGCATTTGCATTTCATACATTGCATTGCATTATGTACATTGCATCATTTGCATCAGATTTTTACAAAAAGACCCTAATTGGATAAAATTATTTCAGTTAATCTAGAAAACGTAGAACAAAGGTTGGAGAGAATAGAGCAAATACAGGTACAAGAGCAATTGACCAGAATTCAACATGATATACGAAATCAAATGTTAGAGTTTCAAGGGAATGAGATGGGTTAGTTAACCCAATTATTAGCTGAAGGGCTTGAAAAGAAGAAAGGCCCGATAAGTAACAATGAGGATAATAAGGAATACCTCACTTACCAATCAGACCCGATCGGACGTACATCCGCAAGGGGTGCCGTTATTATTGGACCCCGATATCAGACCAGTACCTTGGCACTGTTGAACTTCCCGATGGGTCCAGGTTTTAACTCGAATGATGACCGAGTCAATCCTATTTCTCTGAGTCTAGAAGAAACAAATAAAATGAGAGAGTGGACTTTAAAGGCCCCAAAGAAGAAGGAAAAGGAAATGGATGATATGGGCAAGTGTTACAAGAGCCATTTGAAGCCAATTACAGTAAGTCAACCAAAGACGACAGCTACCAGTTATTAGGTCCCTCAAGACAAGAACACAATCTATAACCAAACTCAAAAAAGCCCCAGCTAGCGCCCAGCCCAATCGCGTATAGGGAGCTATACCAAACGTTGTTTAACACATATTTTTACCTGAAACCAATGCAAACCCCATACTTCAAATGGTATAACTCAAATGCTTAATGTGAGTACCATGCGGGAATCACAGGGCATTCGATCGAGAACTACTCTGCTTTCAAAAAGATAATCGAAAGATTCATCAAAATTAGAGTTATAAAATTCGATGATCCCTCTGATGAAGGAAATCCATTACCCAACCATTCTGTTCAAGGGGTAAAAATGATGAGTACCACAATGGATAGGGGCACGGGATCCAAAAGTACATCAAGTTCAGGGCTTTAGGGCAAGATGTGATACTGGGGAATTTGAATGTTAATGACGCATCTGAAGAGGGGACCGATGGCTTAAAGGTCTCCATATCCTTATGTACTAAGAAAGGTTTTGAACAATGGGATTGTGGAAGAGATCCTTGTGTTTTTAGAGCTAATTTAGAGTAATATTCAGAACACGCTTATTGCTTTAAGCCTAGAGGCAGTAAGAATCCTTTTGTGAAAATAGGCTCGTGTTCAAAATCTTTATTTCAATAAGAATGCATCTTTATGAGCAAATACTTATTTACTTTCCATTTCATACTATACAACGATTATTCTTAGATTCTTTTATTCTTTTACTATTCATTCATGACCATACTTTACAATTGTTCTTAAATCCTGTTGTTCTTCGGACTTTTTTTCAAATATTCTTTTACTCTTTCTTCATGATCATGCCATATAAATAATCATTCTTAGATTCATTTATTCTTTGAAATCTTTCTTTGTACCTTCAAAAGGTTTCCAGAATCAACAACATGAGCGATGTTGTTGCCAACCCAGAGTTCTCTTTTGAGTAAGATATGTGTCTGGAGGGATCTCAGGACTTTGAAAATAATAGGGATTGTGACCTATCTTCTGAATTGTTAAAGATGGTAGAACAAGACGAAAATAGATCCTACATTACAAAAGGTCAGTGGATATCGTGAGCAAACAAAGATCGAAGCCTAGCTCACTACCAAAAGGCGAGACATCATTGAGTTATTTCAAAAATTCAAATATGTCTTCGCACAATTATATCAAGACATGCTTAGGCTACTAAGACGTGGGTATGCTGAAATCTTAAAAAAAAAAGTCCACAAGAATATCCGAAGGACACATGTTAATCAAGAAGTTTGAGTACTGTTGGCCCACCATGGAAGGAGATTGCATCAGTATGACGTAAATACCAAATTGAGACAGATAGGACTTATATGCTTCCTCTATCTCCTCAAAGATTGTCTACATGTGGGGGCACGGATGTTACGGGGCCAACCTCACCAACATCAATTCATCTTCATAGTGGTCAATTAGTACACCAAGAGGGTAAGGTCGCTTCACATGCCAAAGTTACTAAGTAAACAGTCACCAAATTCAAATTTGAATCCATATCCAAATTCAAGTCCAAATCCAAGTCCAAATCCAAATCTGAATTTGAATTCAGACTCAAATTCAAATTCAAAATTCAAATCCCAAAATTCAAGTTCAAAATTTGAATCCAAATTCAAGCTCAAATTTAAATTCGAATGAAAAAGGAAAAGAAAGTGGCAAAAAAAAGGGAGCATGTCTAACATAACTGTACAATGCCAAATGTTTACAGTCTGTTCAAAGATCAGCCACCATATCAGTGCAGGCAAGACAACAAAAAAAAAACCATTCAAAAGGATTTTGAAAAAGGACTGAGACTTGTAAAGGTTGGCATGGAGAAGTTACCATTTATCCTTCATACTTATCAAATGTTGGCCAGGACATTTGTCGGGGCAACACTTGTTTCATTGATATTGCCCATGGAAATTAAGATTCTTCCTTCCGAGTTTTACCAGGACTGAAGCTGGATAAGGTAGAATGGGTCCAATCTTAATATGATCGATCAAATTTGAGGAGAAGTTAATCCGTCACAGTCCGATGATACGGGTTTATGACAAAGAGGTTCATCTTAGAAAATTTCAAAATGGTGACCTCATATGGAAGAAGATCTTTCATATGCCAAAGTACATAAGGGAAAATAAAGGCCAAATTGAGAAAGACCTTATACAAAGAAGAAGGGCTATTTTGGAAACACTAATCAAGATAAATGGCGATGACATGCCTAATCCGGTGAATTCAGTCAAGAGATATTTCATTTACATGCCCAATCTGGTGAATTCAGTCAATAGTTATTTCATATAAAAGGAGAGGCCAAGGTGAAAACCCGCAAAGGGCGCCTTGAGACCTTAAAAAAAAATCACGAAAGAAGAAGAAAAAGAAAAAAAAAAGAAAAAGAAAAAAAAGAGAAAATAAAAAATAAAAATCAACCAAAAAGAAGAAATAAAAAGGAAAGGCCAAGGCGAAAACCCGCAAAGGGCGCTTTGAGTCCAAAGGGCATTTGAGTTGAAAACTCGAAAAGGGCGGCTCAAATTTTGATCAAAAGTGGGGCACGCGGTAGTCTTGCCATGCTTGAATTGACAATGAAGAAGTATGCTACGTCTTGGGGCATCGACAAAGTACTCTGGATCCCCTAGACACATATTGAGCTTAAAATGGTCACTAAGAAGTTGGTATAGAGAAGCTTAGGTTACGATATCTGGGGCACCTAGCTTTCATCCTTCTCATTATATTTGCTATCTTCGATTCATATCGGGCTACGCTCGTGATCAATTCCTTCTTATTAATTAATTTATCCGTGTCGAGCTATGCTCTCAATAAATTTTCTCCTTGATTACATTTGCTTAACTTGTTTGTTTCGAGTTATGCTTTCATTCAATTTCCCTCTTGTCCATTGTCATGATCATTTTCAAGCATTTTGTATTGAAATAATGATTGGTGAACTAATAACACTTTCATGAAAGGAGTTTTGCATATTACCTTGGAAGTTTCTAAATAGTACGGGAACCTGAAACGGGACTATTGTTTAGGACTTTCCAAGCTTAAGGGTTGGAAATATTTAAATCTAATTGAAATCACCTCTTCAGATTTTCAGTCGCAGATATTTGCTGGACAAAAAGATAGGATTTTGGGTCGGTGATACAATCCCGATGAAAAATAAGTAATCGAGACTGTTCTCAAAAAGGTATTTTGCTCCTACGCGAGTATCGGACATACACATCTGGTCAGGTCACCTAGATCGTGATCAATTGATGGAACAAGTCCCTATATCCTTAATTTGCAGTGGGATGGTTTAAAGATGGTACAAACCTTATGTCCCTAAGTTACAATGAAATGAACCCTGAAGTTACGGTGAGGCAAGCCAGTTGAGCAAAATACGATTATATTGGACACAATGCTAGCTGAGTACAGGGGCAGCATACTACGTCAGTGATAGAACCCTGATAGGCAGCGAGTGATGATGCTCTAAGCATTAAAAACACCACATTCTCATGACATTTCTACGTTCATACACATGTCATAACACATTCAGTTAGGAGCATTTAATTCATTTTGATAATGGCATCCTAATCATTTTGTATAAGCATAAACACAAAACTGATTCTACAAGATAGGTCCCCAGAGGACGGTGTAGAAATATAGATGAAAAATAGAAGATCTGGCTTTCAGAAGTTGCTGAAGCAGATTGAAGATAGAAGATTTGGCATTCCTGAAGTTGCAGGAGCAAATGGAATATTTAAGTCTGGCATTCCAGAAGTTGCTGGAGCAGATGAAAGATAGAAGATCTGGCTTTCAGAAGTTGCTGACGCAGATTGAAGATAGAAGATTTGGCATTCCTGAAGTTGCAGGAGCAAATCGAAGATTTAAGTCTGGCATTCCAGAAGTTGCTGGAGCAGATGAAAGATAGAAGATTTGGCTTTCAGAAGTTGCTGAAGCAGATTGAAGATAGAAGATTTGGCATTCCTGAAGTTGCAAGAGCAAATCGAAGATTTAAGTCTGGCATTCCAGAAGTTGCTGGAGCAGATGAAAGATAGAAGATCTGGCTTTCAGAAGTTGCTGAAGCAGATTGAAGATAGAAGATTTGGCATTCCTGAAGTTGCAGGAGCAAATCAAATATTTAAGTCTGGCATTCCAGAAGTTGCTGGAGCAGATAAAAGATAGAAGATCTGGCTTTCAGAAGTTGCTGAAGCAGATTGAAGATAGAAGATTTGACATTCTTGAAGTTGCAAGAGCAAATTGAAGATTTAAGTCTGGCATTCCAGAAGTTGCTGGAGCAGATGAAAGATAGAAGATCTGGCTTTCAGAAGTTGCTGAAGCAGATTGAAGATAGAAGATTTGGCATTCCTGAAGTTGCAAGAGCAAATCGAATATTTAAGTCTGGCATTCCAGAAGTTGCTGGAGCAGATGAAAGATAGAAGATCTGGCTTTCAAAAGTTGCTGAAGCAGATTGAAGATAGAAGATTTAGCATTCCTGAAGTTGCAGGAGCAAATCGAATATTTAAGTCTGGCATTCCAGAAGTTGTTGGAGCAGATGAAAGATAGAAGATCTGGCTTTCAGAAGTTGCTGAAGCAGATTGAAGATAGAAGATTTGGCATTCCTGAAGTTGTAGGAGCAAATCAAAGATTTAAGTCTGGCATTTCAGAAGTTGCTGGAGCAGATGAAAGATAGAAGATCTGGCTTTCAGAAGTTGCTGAAGCAGATTGAAGATAGAAAATTTGGCATTCCTGAAGTTGCAGGAGCAAATTGAAGATTTAAGTCTGGCATTCCAGAAGTTGCTGGAGCAGATGAAAGATAGAAGATCTGGCTTTCAAAAGTTGCTGAAGCAGATTGAAGATAGAAGATTTGGCTTTCCTAAAGTTGTAGGAGCAAATCGAAGATTTGAGTCTGGCATTCCAGAAGTTACTGGAGCAAATGAAAGATAGATAATCTGGCTTTCAGAAGTTGCTGAAGCAGATTGAGGATAGAAGATTTGGCATCCCTGAAGTTGCAGGAGCAAATCGAAGATTTAAGTCTGGCATTCTAGAAGTTGCTGGAGCAGATAGAAGATCTGGCTTTCAGAAGTTGCTGGAGTAGATTGAAGATAGAAAATCTTATCTCTCTGAAGATACAGAAGAGCAGATCGCAGCAAACCTTATCCCTCTGAAGTTGCAGTAGAGCAGGTTGAAGATACAAGTCTTATCTCCCTGAAGTTGTAGTGGAGCAGACCGAAGATACCAGATCTTATCTTCCTGAAGTTGCAGTGAAACAGATCGAAGCCGCAAACCTTATCTCTCTGAAGTTGCAGTGGAGCAGGTTGAAGATACAAGTCTTATCTCCCTGAAGTTGTAGCAGAGCAGACCGAAGATGCCAGATCTTATCTTCCTGAAGTTGCAGTGAAGCAGATCAAAGCCGCAAACCTTATCTCTCTAAAGTTGCAGTGGAGCAGGTTGAAGTTACAAGTCTTATCTCCCTGAAGTTGTAGCGGAGCAGACTGAAGATATCAGATCTTATCTTCCTGAAGTTGCAGTGAAGCAGATCTAAGCTGACAAACCTTATCTCTCTGAAGTTGCAGTGGAGTAGGTCGAAGTTACAGGTCTTATCTCCCTGAAGTTATAGCGGAGCAGACTGAAGATATCAGATCTTATCTTCCTGAAGTTGCAGTGAAGCAGATCGAAGCCAGACCTTATCTCTCTGAAGTTACAATGGAGCAGGTTGAAGTTACAAGTCTTATCTCCCTGAAGTTGTAGTGGAGCAGACTGAAGATACCAGATCTTTTCTCTCTGAAGTTGGAGAAGAGCAGATCGCACCAAACCTCGTCTCTCTGAAGATGCAGTGGGATGGAACGAGGTCAATTGAAGAAAAGAAGTGCCAAGAAATTAATACTTAGCAGGACCGGGTAAAAATTGGCCCTTTCAAAGTCTTTGCTCTATTCTCGTTACATGACAATGAGCAAAGAGGGGCAGCTGTAGGAGCCCATTTTCGCCCGGCCCACTACAGACTTAGCCCAAATTTCAAAACAAATTTTAAATCAAATGTTTCAGTCCCTTTACAAATTAAAAAAGGCCCAACATCCATCAGCCAACCCAATTAACAACCACACCCAAGACCCATTTATTTAACCCACTACCTAAACCCGATAGCCCAATATCGGCCCAAAATCCCTAAACCCATCAGCCAAACTAGGGTTTCAGACTTTCTGAAACCCTAGCTACCTGCCCTCAGTGCCGCCACTGCCTCCATGTTTGCCTCGAGTGCACCGCACACGGCCTAGCCCCAAGAAGCTCAGCCCCGTCTCATCACTTCTTTTCGAACCTGCATACAAAGCGGAAAAGAAGCAAAAGCAGAAAGAACACGCAAACAAGTACGAAAACAGCAAAAATAGAGCAATGTATTCCGACTATTAAAGGTCGAAAAATCAGATTGTAATGGGGGGAATTTTGAATATTGAGAGAACAGTGTAATCGGGGGGATATTTTTTCTCTTTTCTTTTCTTTTTAGGAGATCAGAATATGTTTTGTAAGAAAAAAGAAAAAGAAAAAATCAATCGAAACCAACTTCCATTCGAAAGGTGATTTCACGTTGCTCTTTAGATTTTTCTTGTTCATTTTTCCTTCTTTAGTCTTTGATTACCCAATAGATAAAAACAAGAAACAAAAGGTAGGGAATTTACCTTTGCAAGCGAGCCACTGGTATTTGTTCTCTCCGACGCAATCGGAATGGAAGGAGGTTAAGAGGCTTACAAACGGCACGACCCCTTTGATTAACCCTCCAAATAGAACCAGATCAGCCTTCGATTGAAAGCCCACCGCCGATTGAGGGCGAATCAGGGCTGGAAGGCCATGATCTCGGTCCGAGGGAGACGGTGGTAGAGAGGAGGAAGGGGTTTTTGTCTTTCGGTGTTGTGGCTTGGAAAAAATAACCGGGTGGGGGCTTTTTGGTTTCATTTTGAAATCAAGAGGGGACCTTGGGATTTTGTTTTGAAATTAATGGGAATAGAGAGAATAAAATCGGGAATTTTGATCGTTTAAAGCACCAGACCTGCGCATTCCCAAGAAAATGGGATATTTGCGCTTTCAATCCTCCTTTTTTTCATGCGTGTCCCGATCAGGCCCTATTCCATCATTTATCTCTTCGAAATTTGGCCTTCTGCTTTTACATGTTCTTCGATTTAGCCCATTGAGCTTGTCGATTTGGATGCACACCATTAAGACTTGGGATATTATCCCGTTTGGCCCCTACGCTTATTTGCGCGCGTCAAATTAATCCTTTTCCTTTCCTTTATTTTCGAATTTGGCCCAGGTTTTCAGTTTCATGTTTAAATTAACCCCTTATCCATTATTTTGGGTTCTTTGTTACTTATATTATTAGTATTACATATATATATATATTATACTTTATATATTATATGCTGCGTATATATTATACATATATATATATTTTCTTTCATATTATATTTATATATTTTTAAACATTATAGTTATATATGTATATTCTTATTTATTATTTTATACATATTTTCAATATTATCATGTATGTTGTATATATTACATCTAAATATTTTAAAATTACATTTTGTGTATACTAAATTCTTATACATTACAAATGTATTTTTTTCATTTTAGTACTTACAT
Organism: Gossypium stocksii; assembly: GCA_020496765.1. Taxonomy (NCBI): domain Eukaryota; kingdom Viridiplantae; phylum Streptophyta; class Magnoliopsida; order Malvales; family Malvaceae; genus Gossypium; species Gossypium stocksii. Next base: position 6,206,028 of record CM035625.1, on the reverse strand, counting down.
ATGTTTCTATACTATTTCATGTTTACATATTCCTAATATTATTTTATATATTCCAAAATATTTTATATATATATATACCATTATTATCTATATAAATATATTTATATATTGTGTTAATAATCTTTTGTATATCATCATTATTTTTATAATATATATTATGTATACATTTTTTATATCGTACTACTCATTTTATTATTATTTCATGTATATTATTTCTTTTAGATTCTTTTCACATATTATATGTTGTTATTTCAAGTTATTTTATTTACATTACTCTTTTAAAACTGTTTTAGTATATTATTTTAAGTTCCTCCATTACATATATTATTTTAACTTACACGCAAAATTTAAATGGATTTTAAATGTTACTTTTAAAATTATTTTGAGACTACTTTATTTATTTTAAAATTTAGCCCGAGATTTTATTCTATTTCCAATTAAGTACTACCTCATTATTGTTAATTAATTTTGTTATTCTATTTCCTATTACTACTTATTATTTGTATTATTATTATATATATTATTTGCATTTATCCTTATTATACTAGGTATTATTATTATTTTTATATAATTGTTATACATATATATTAATTATATATGTTTTCTCTATTATTATTATTATTAGTACTGTTATACTTATACACATACATATAGTATAGTATTTTACTTAGTAGTATTTGTATTTGTTTTAAGTTCTATTTACTTTGTATTTATTACTACATTATGTTTAGTATAATTTTCGATATTGTACTACTATTTACTATTATTTTTATCATTTTATGTTATTACTTAATTAGTATTTTTATGATATTATTGTAATATTATTATTATTGTGTTTCATTATTATTATTATTAAATTTTTTGTTTATTAATGTTTTACTATTATTAATATTTGTATTATCCATTTTTGCTTAATATTTGTACATATATTTTGGTCTCTTTAATATTATCACGTATAAGCTTACGTATATATATCTTTCAATATTAATACATTATAGGTAAGTATTAGTATATTAGTAGTTGTTTTTGTATCTAATATATATGTATTAAATATGTTTTAATATTACTTTCATATATTATGTACTCTCCTAAATATTATATTGTTAATATGTTTCGAGTATATTTTTAATACTATTATTATACCTTTCTAAAACCTAGAATTATATGTTATATATATATGTTTACTACTTTGTACTTGCATTATTATCGTCATACTATATGTATCATTATAATCATTATTATTATGCATGCATTGTTATATGTTTAATATATTCATCTCGTATATTTTTCACCTTTATCATTATTTGTTTTTAATGCAGCATATTATTTATTATTATTATTTCTACGTCAACTCTATTTATCATAAATCTTTTCATGTTTTAATAAACAAGGCAATATACCGATTCTAACTTTAAGCCGGTGATTTCATCGCTATGTTGGGTGAATCACGGACGGCTCGTGTTAAAAGCAGGATATCCTCTTCAAAGAAAACCATAAATGCTCGTATTTTGATCGGATCACAACTAAATTTTAAGTTGAACTTGTATTTTTGAAAATTAAGACAACGTACATTTGAAAGATACCAATTTTGGGCGTCGCGGGGGTGCTAATACCTTCCCCGCGTGTAACCGACTCTCGAACCCAATTTTTCTCTGAATTTCAACGTAGACCTAAATTGAGCCTTTCTTTTACACAAAAACGAATTTCTCTGCCAGAAAGAGGTTTTATTAGGTGCCTGATCACACCTAAGAAAAAGGATCGGTAGCGACTCCTTTGCTTTCATAAAATTAAAATTCGTTTTCAAGATTTTAAATCGCCACAATTAGCGATCGAGCTAAAATTTTTCGTCGCTACAATAGCAGCCTAGTAATATTGAAAAATTACCACAAATTAATATTGTGGGAACGAATTTGGTTTTTTCTTATTCTTTGCAGCCATACAACCGTCTCAATCTTCAATGTTGCAGCAAGTGGGAGAGTATTCAATCCATCTACTAGCTTTTGCTTCAATTTATTCATTTAACTTAAATTTCAAGCTCGGTTGGTATTAATATTATTGTCACTATAGGAAAACATAAGTTCAAATATTAAAAGTATATTTATCCTCCTATTTAAAGATTTGAAATAAGTTATCACTAATTCGAAATATATTGAAAGAAGAAATTCAACTCTTATCGAGAAACATTGACAACTATCATATATAACATGAAACACCATATACATAAAAGATTCATTAATAGCATAGTGTCAATAATTTCATAAAAGATTTGGAGTGAGAAAACTTTGACTTAGTTGTGATAAAATTGTTCATAAGATAACCACGATTTCAAGAGGAGGACGTATATTTGAATCTTGAAGAAGATGATGTTAGAACTGGTAATACTATACTTCAAACATAGACAATAAAATAAATGTGAAAAATATACTAAAAATATTCACTTTCTATAAATTATTATAAAATTGATGATTATATGTAGCTTTTATTTGATTAATAAATTAGATTATTTTTTGAAATTATAATTATAAAATTAGTCTTTCATATATTATCAAATTTTTATGTACATGTCTAGTATTATTATTTTCATTATTATTGTAGGAGCCTATTTTCGCCCGGCCCACTACAGACTTAGCCCAAATTTCAAAACAAATTTTAAATCAAATGTTTCAGTCCCTTTACAAATTAAAAAAGGCCCAACATCCATCAGCCAACCCAATTAACAACCACACCCAAGACCCATTTATTTAACCCACTACCCAAACCCGATAGCCCAATATCGGCCCAAAATCCCTAAACCCATCAGCCAAACTAGGGTTTCAGATTTTCTGAAACCCTAGCTACCTGCCCTCAGTGTCGCCACTGCCTCCATGTTTGCCTCGAGCGTACCACACATGGCCTAGCCCCAAGAAGCTCAGCCCCGTCCCATCACTTCTTTTTGAACCTGCATACAAAGCAGAAAAGAAGCAAAAGCAGAAAGAACACGCAAACAAGTACGAAAATAGCAAAAATAGAGCAATGTATTTCAACTATTAAAGGTCGAAAAATCAGATTGTAATGGGGGGAATTTTGAATATTGAGAGAACAGTGTAATCGGGGGGATATTTTTTCTCCTTTCTTTTCTTTTTGGGAGATCAGAATATGTTTTGTAAGAAAAAAGAAAAAGAAAAAATCAATCAAAACCAACTTCCTTTCAAAAGGTGATTTCACGTTGCTCTTTAGATTTTTCTTGTTCATTTTTCCTTCTTTAGTCTTTGATTACCAAATATATAAAAACAAGAAACGAAAGGTAGGGAATTTACCTTCGCAAGCGAGCCACTGGTCTCTGTTCTCTTCGACGCAATCGGAATGGAAAGGAGGTTAAGAGGCTTACAAACGGCACGACCCCTTTGATTAACCCTCCAAATAGAACCAGATCAGCCTTCGATTGAAAGCCCACCGCCGATTGAGGGCGAATCGGGGCTGGAAGGCCATGGTCTCAGTCCGAGGGAGACGGTGGTAGAGAGGAGGAAGGGGTTTTTGTCTTTCGGTGTTGTGGCTTGGAAGAAATAATCGGGTGGGGCCTTTTAGTTTCATTTTGAAATCAAGAGGGGACCTTGGGATTTTGTTTTGAAATTAATGGGAATAGAGAGAATAAAATCGGGAATTTTGATCGTTTAAAGCACCAAACCTGCGCATTCCCAAGAAAATGGGATATTTGCGCTTTCAATCCTCCTTTTTTTCATGCGTGTCCCGATTAGGCCCTATTCCATCATTTATCTCTTCGAAATTTGGCCTTCTGCTTTTACATGTTCTTCGATTTAGCCCATTGAGCTTGTCGATTTGGATGCACACCATTAAGACTTGGGATATTATCCCGTTTGGCCCCTACGCTTATTTGCGCGCGTCAAATTAATCCTTTTCCTTTTCTTTATTTTCGAATTTGGCCCAGGTTTTCAGTTTCATGTTTAAATTAACCCCTTATCCATTATTTTGGGTTCTTTGTTACTTATATTATTAGTATTACATATATATATATATATATATATATTATACTTTATATATTATATGCTGCGTATATATTATACATATATATATATATTTTCTTTCATATTATATTTATATTTTTTTAAACATTATAGTTATATATGTATATTCTTATTTATTATTTTATACATATTTTCAATATTATCATGTATGTTGTATATATTACATCTGTATATTTTAAAATTACATTTTGTGTATACTAAATTCTTATACATTACAAATGTATTTTTTTCATTTTAGTACTTACATATGTTTCTATACTATTTCACGTATACATATTCCTAATATTATTTTATATATTCCAAAATATTTTATATATATATACCATTATTATCTATATAAATATATTTATATATTGTGTTAATAATCTTTTGTATATCATCATTATTTTTATAATATATATTATGTATACATTTTTTATATCGTACTACTCATTTTATTATTATTTCATGTATATTATTTCTTTTAGATTCTTTTCACATATTATATGTTGTTATTTTAAGTTCCTCCATTACATATATTATTTTAACTTACACACAAAATTTAAATGGATTTTAAATGTTACTTTTAAAATTATTTTGAGACTACTTTATTTATTTTAGAATGGTCATTATTGTTTATATTAAGTTTTCTATATTGTTCTACACTTTTATATATATACATTTTTTATATACTATTACATATATATATATATATGTTTATATATTACGTATTCGTATTTTTAGTATTATATTTTTATATCATGTATATATATATTTAATATTATGTATTTACATTTTTATATATTACATACGTGTATTTTAGTGTTATATTTTCATATATTATATATATATATATATATTCTAATACTATTAGGTATATGCTAGTATGCGTATTACGTATAGATTTCCTTTTTATTCGTTATTTTCGACTTTTTATTATGTTAAGTATTATTTAAAATATCATTCCTCATCATTGCTATTTTAATATTAGTATATTAATATTATTTTCTCATTACCAATATTTTTTGTACGTATATCATTTTCTTTACTATCTATCTATCTATATATATATATATATATATATATACTGTACATACTTTTATATGTATTTTTATTATCATTTTTTACTCTATTATGTATATATTATATTTACATACTTCTATATTTTCTTTAACATTATAGTATTATATTTCTTACCATTGTATGTATATATTTTTAATGTTACATATTGAATATTTTTGAATTGTTATTATTTATATATGTGCGAATTTATGTGCGTATTTATGTATTGTGTTAATAATTGGTTTTTATCATTTCTAATATATTACGTATTTTTGTAATATTATGTCTTGATGCATTGTTCAAAGCAATATTGTTACATGTGTTTATTCCATGATTTTTGTTATATTGTAATTTCATGATTTTAACTCAAGTTTATTCTGCTTCACATTAAATGCATTAAACCATTTCCAAATTTGTCGATTTAAACAATTTTAAATCAAGGCAATGTTCGGTAATTAGAAACTTGAGAAAATCGTGCCCTAACTTACTGGGTTTCGATTTTTCCCGTTTAATCTAAATAGCTGAATATCCTTTTAGATTTTCAAATAACAAGCGCACTCGTTCCCAAATGCTCTAAACGTCGTATCCTAACTTACTGGACATGACGTTCTATTGCTTCGAGACGAGAATAGTTTTCAAACATTCTTTTCAATTTATTCGAATTTTTTTTACAAAAAGGGATCGTTTTAAATATCCGACACTAAGACACTAATTAATCAACTAGGTACCAATTTTGGGCGTATTGAGGGTGCTAATCCTTCCTCGTGCGTAACCGACTCCCGAGCCCTTTTTCTAGTTTTTCGTAGATTAAAACCGTTGTTTTGATAAATCAAATTATTTATTAAAAACAACCACTTTTCGAAGTGATCCGATCATACCTCAATAAAAAAAGATCGGTGGCGACTCCCAATTTTCGTTTTTGTTTTCAAAACTAAGTCGATTCCCTAAGAGAAAAAAATGGTTTCGACAATTATAATTATTATAATTATTATTATATTTAAATTACTCTTAAAGTGTATTTACTTTCTCATTTTGATTTCTAGATTTTGGTCCAATTTTCAAAGGAAATTGAACAAAATATAAATGCCCAATAAAAACATGCCATGTGATATTTTTAAATTTAAAAAATATATTTTATAAAATATGTTTCAAAAAATTATAAATATATATAATACATTAGAAAAATATATTAAAATTATTAACTTCATGAAATAATTAAATGCTTTTAACCTAAAATTTTTAAAAAACTAATAATTTATGTTCTTCACAGTGTTCTTCTAGAATTCGTCTTTTTCTACTTGTTTTACAGTAGCAAATTAAAAACCCAGAAGACAACCCAAAATTCGATAGGAACCTTTAATAGCATGCAAAGACAGAATGGGTTTCTAGGAAGGTTCACTCTCAACAAGGGGATCCTCCAACTGGTTTGAACACTCTTGGAAGTCATCACCCTCAGCATCAAAATGAGATTCAAGAAGCATTTGGTAGAGTTGAGCCTTAACACCCTTATGGCCAATGTGATATTTGGCACCACACCAAAAACACAGCCCCTTCTGTTTACCACACCAAAAACACAGCCCCTTCTGTTTCCTTTCGGCTATCAAGGATGGACTTATCCCCTTGGAAAGAACCCTGGAAGCATTAGAGCAACTGGAGGAGGTTGTAACAGGTTGAACAAATGCACCATTATGAGAAGGTGCCACTAGCTTGTTTAGAACTGCAGGTGGAGTTGCTGCAAACCCAAAACGAGCCAATGGACTTGATTCATTAAAGAAAACCTTCTTTGGAGAGTTAGATAGGATGCACTCCACTTGTTTGGCAATATGAAAACCTTCAACTAGAATTTGTGGCCTAAACAACCGTACATACTAACTAATCTCATGCTTTAAATTGCAGATAAAAACACTTAGAGCATATGATTCAAGCAACTGTAATTGGTTTAGGAGGCTTACAAACAAGTCATGATAGTGCTCGACTGACCTTTGATGCTTCAAGGTGACCAATTCAGACATAGGGTCCTTAAACATGCTTGGGTCAAACCTCTCCCTCATGCTGTTAGCGTACCCAGCCCATTCTAACATTTGCAGCCTACCATGCTCTCGAGCAAGGAAATAGTGGCAATCCAAAGCTGGCCAATCTAAATGTAACATCACCGTTCAAACCTTGTCACTGTCAGGTATTCCCTCAGTAGCAAAGTATTGCTCGAGTTTTGACCACCAGCCTTAAAGTCCGATCCATCAAAGTGAGGGCAGTCTAGCTTGTAAAACCTACTCTGGAACCACCCAGAGTGAGATCGAGGAGAACTTGTGTGACTAGTCACCAAAAGAGGCTGAGGAACATCGATGGACTCCTTGGGAGGAAACCTAAGAGATAGCCCTCCCAATATTTCTTTCCCTTTAGCCTGGGCAGAGACATTACTTAAAGCAATTGGGTTACCAAGGTACTGCTCAAACAAACTATGAATATTAGTCCTAATCTCCCCTTTAAGCTCTTCCTTGAATGCTTGCTGTTGAAAAAGGAAACGCGGAAGAAACAATTACAATATGCATCAAAGTTGTTCTATTATTGGTGAACACTGAACTGATTAAAAACAAAGCATAAATGCCTATATTTATAGGCTTATAAAAAAACTATGTTAACCCAAAAATAGCTAATAACTTAAACTGAAAATAAAATCTGAACTAACAAATATTATACTAAAATACTTAGTCAACAACCCACTACTTTGAATTAATTCTCAACATTCTCCCTTAATTCAAAGTTGCAGACACCAAGTTAACTTCTAAAATAGCTGAACTTCTCCTTTGATAAAGCCTTTGTTAACAAATCTGCTAGCTACTCTTGGGTGCTGCAATACTCCAAAGATATCTCCTCTTTTGCTACCAAATCTCGAATGAAATGATAAATAATATCAATGTACTTTGTTCTACTATGAAATGTTGGATTCTTTGTCATGGAGATAGTTGATTTGTTGTCACAAAATATCTCTATTGCACATTTCTGCTCTTGTTGAAGATAGGCTAACATTCTCCTTAGCCAAATAGCTTGACAAGCTACTGCAGTTGCTACTACTACTCAGCCTCTGAGGTTGACAATGTTATTGTAGCTTGCTTCTTAAAACTCCAAGTGATCACCCCTGAACCTAGAGTGAAAACATTTGCTGATACACTTCTTCTATCATCTAAAGAACTTGCCCAATCACTATCTGTGAACCCACACAATCTAAAATTTGAAGTACCAAATGTCATACTCCAAAGTTCCAGTAATGTATTGCAAGACCCGCTTTGCTGCTCCATAATGATCCTTTGAAGGTTGCTGCATAAACCTAGAAATAACACTAATAGGAAATGCAATATTGGGCCTAGTGTGAGTCAAATAAATTAAATCTCCAACCAAGCTTCTAAACCTCCTTGCATCTGCCATTTCTTCTCCATCTTCTAGCTACAATTTTTTATTGATATTCATGGGTGTAGCTGCAGGCTTGCAATTAAGCATGCGAAAATTACTGAGAAGATCGTTGTCATATTTTCTTTGTAAGATAAAAAATTTTATCTTCAGCTTGATGAACTTCTATACCAAGGAAATAATGCAATAAACCCATAGCTTGGGACAATACGTCGTCCCCAGCTGTATGATTGTGTGACCCAGTCTTAGTCACAGGTGTTGCCAGTGTCGCACTAGTTTCCAAATTAGGCATTGGACTAGATGTCAGAGATCCAGCCCTAGCACCTCTACGACCTCTACCGCGACCTCTTGTACCCCTTCCATGAGTACCTCTAGTGCTCATTATCGCTTTGTGTATTATCTGAATTAGAAATTTTATGCACGTTAGTTTACAGTTCCAGTAATTAAGCAAATGTTTATGAGCAGTAGTAGTTTAGAGTTTTGTTTTCGCAGTACGTAGGCTCATTACGGTTTCAATTTCCTACGATTTTTAGTTTACTCTATCTAGAGTAGTATAGTCTATTTTTTAAAGTAATCACAGTATTTTCTAACCTACTGCAATTTAGTTTTAAAGAGATATCATTATCAAGAAAACTTACTAGTTTGACACTGGAGACTTGGTGTGCCACACAATAAAATCCTTTAAAACTCTTCAAATCATTTAAAAGCAACTTTAAAAATCCATTCCACAGTCGAGTTTTGCAACTTGGCTCTGATACCACTAAATGTAACACCTCAAACTCGGCCTAGACGTTATGATCGAATCTGGCGGTGTCACATTGAAGTGAAACGTAAAACTTGTTATCGTTGGAATGCTCAAAATCAAGTAATCAATTTGTGATTGAACGGTAACTTTAAAACGGGTTATTCATTTTCAAAACATGCGTCGTTTGTTGAGTTATTTGCTTTAAAACATAATTTTGTTTGAAAACCCAAACTTGGTTTGACCTCTTTGTATGCATTAAAGGCTGATTAAAAAAAACCTTGCGTTATTATTGAAAGTTACTTTTCTTTAAAACATTATTAGAGTTTAAAACCATCTTTTATAGCAGAAGCTTGTCTTTTAAAAAAAATTGCGTTTGTATCATAAAAATACTGTTCCTTTTTAAAAATTGAGTGCTATGCTAGCAATTATACCCAAAGCAAAATAAAAACCCAAAAATAAAACTAGAAAGAGGCCTTTATATAAAACAAATAGCCAAAATAAATCTAGAATTATTAAAAGTACTAAATCAATTTCAATGAAATTTATGGCCACCTTTGAGGCCTCTATCGCACCAAACTACCTAAGATTACGGATTACCTATACAGTTAAAGTAGACGAGGTGAGTCTACAAAAACTTAGTGTGTATTTCCCTAAATAAGTAGAAAATATGCAACAGATCAGACTGGGCCTAAGCTCATTATAGTAACAGTAGCAATTGGGCTTTAGCCCATAATAGTAACACATTCAATAAGCATGATGCATGTAACCCAACCAACCTTGCACTCTATCTCCTGTCCAACCCCGCACTCCTGTGGGGAATAAATCACCCACCTATCCTTACACTTACAATGTTAGCACCTGTTGCGACACTAACCAGAATCGCAGCAAAGCTACCAGTAATATAAGCGACTTTAAGCCATCGGTAGGTAGACAGTTGTCTTGTGCGACCCTAACAAATCAGTCACTTCCTCCAATTACAATAACCCATCCCTATGCAACATAATTATAATAGCCCATTTTCGCCCGGGCCTTAAACCAAAAGAAATAAATAAACCAAATTTAAAAAATCAAAGTGTCCATTTATACAGTCCTTTTACAAACCAAAATACAAACCCAATAAATAACCAGCCCAATAGACCCTAAACTAACCCAATACCCTTTAGCCTAAACCCCTTTTGACCCAAGTACCAGATTCTAAATTACCCAATACCCGTTACACCCGTAGCCCAATTACCCAAATCTACCTTAACCCAACTATTAGCCCAATGGCAGAATCAGCCCAAATGGCCCAAGAGGTTAGCCAAGTCAGCTCTAGGGTTCTGAAAAAACCCTTGTGCCACAACCATGCATAGCCTTCACCGCCGCAAATCGAGCCGAACATCACGCCTCATCACTGCCGAAGATCTTGCTTTTTTACCTGCAACAAGGAAAGAAAACGCAACAGAGGCAGCAAATCTATGTATTTATGATTTTTTTTTGATTTATAGGTGCTATAAAGAGCCCTAATGTAATCGGTAGAGAGGGGAAGGAGATTGTGGGAAATACTACAAAGAGTTTCAAAAGGTTTCTCTCCAATCTTGGCCCTTGGTTTCATTTGTTTTATTTTTAAACTGACAAACAGAATCAAAGCAAAGAACAAAAGATTGAAATGAGTCCAGATTTCAAAACTTGTTTTATTTTATATGTTATTTATTTTTGTTTCAAAAAACTAAAGAGAGAAGAAAAGAGACTCACCCAAGCGCTTTTTAATCAAGAATGAAGGCTCCTCTTCACGCGATGGCCACTAGAATGGTGGTGGTCCGTCGAAACCCAAGCAAAAGGGGATAAGGAAATGGGGGTTGCTGTTCTGCTGTAGAAAATGGCAGATAGCCATTTAGTGTTTTTTTTTTTTTTACTTTTAATTGTATAATGAAACGGAATGGTTTGGATAAAGAGGTAGGGATATGCGCTTTCCTACCTAAAATGGGTAATTTTTGTGGTCAGTCCTTCCCCTCCTGCGCCAATCTTCAATTAAGCCTCAATCATGTTTTATTTGTTTTTACATTTTCCCTGAAATGTGCGCATTGTTGCGATTTTGGCCTTATTTGAACTCTGTGTTTTAAGATTCAGTATATTTTCATTCCAAGTCCTTGCTCATTTGTGCATGTTTTATTCGGATCCTCAGTTCTGTTTTAATGATTTGTTTATTTATGGATTATCCTTTCGATTTTGTTTTTATTTCAATTAAGTCTAATTTAGGTCTTATATTTTTAGGATTTATTTATTATTTTGTTTGACCTATTATTTTAACATTCTATTTTAAAATGCTGTTTTATTAATTTCATTTTGTTTTAGTTTTTTTTATATTGTTAAATTGTTTTATTATATAATTTATTATTTTAAAATTTTCTTCATGTAGTTCTATGCTTTAAATTCTTTATATAATATTCATTCTCATACATTAATATTTATATGTACATATACGTATTCTATATCAAATTATTATTATTATTATTATTTTGTATATTATTTTATTTTAGCCTTTTTTTTTCGTCTTGTTGCATTTGTATATATATATATTATTGTTTTTGTATATTATCTATTATTTTAAAATTTATGTATGGTATAATATTTTAAATTAATTTGTTATTAATGTAAATTTTTTACTGTTTTTGGTTATATATGAATACCTGTATTAAATTATTATATTTTATAAATTACCCTTTATATTTTTATATACTATTTATTTAACATATTATTATTTTTATAAATATATATATTAAGTTATTATATCATATAGTATATTTTCTATATTAACCATTTTTAAAAAAATTCTCCTTTATTATTTATATGTTGTTTTAAATATTTTTTACATCATTTATTTTTGTATTTAGTTTTTATCTTTATTTTTACTCATTTTATATATGTTCATAATTTGTTGATTTATTTTTCTATTTCTTTAGTGTTGTCTTAGTATGTTAATTTTTTATGTTATCTATTGTTTTTATATAATTGCATGAAAATTGATTATTTATGTTGTTATTTCTAAAGTTGTATTTGCATGAAATGTAATTATTTATTATGTTATATTTTCATGTGCTATCGTATGAAAACTTATGTTATTAACACTTATACAAGATGCTAAAGTATGTTGTATTATATTTTCCATGAAATATTTGTACTAAGACATGTGTATAATAGTTTAATTTTCGATATCCTGTATATATTATTTCAATTGCGTTATTGTTAAATTGTAAATGAAGAAATACCTTTCAAAAAAAAAGGCAATGTTTGTCGTATTTAGGAATTCGGGAAATAGTGCCCTAACATGCTGGGTTGCGATTTCCCGTTTGTCTAAATGCCTAAAATACCCTTCTAAACGATTTTATAAATTACGAGACGATTTTAGTTACAAAAGTGTTAGAATATCGTGTCCTATCATGCCGGATGTGATATTCATATACTTTTGAACGAAGGAATCTCGATTTTAAACTCGGACTATCTCTAATTTCGAAAGGGATCATATTTTTAAATACTTTCAAAATTTTAGCATTAAAGACAGAAAACTAATCAATCGGTACCAATTTTGGGCGTTACGAGGGTGCTAATCCTTCCTCGTACATAACCGACTCCCGAACCTATTTTCTAAAATTCGTAGACCAAAATGTTTTTTAAGGTGATCCAATCACACCTAAAAAGGTTGGTGGCGACTCCCATTTTTATTTTTTAAGTCGACCCCGTTTTTTTCAAACTCGTTCAAAAAATGGTTTCGACAATAATATCATACATGTATGCAAACCATAATATCAGATGCCATGCTTAATCAATTTTACATCACATAAGGCTTACTAGACACTTTACCCCTTTTAGGGCTTAACGATCATTTCTCAATTTCGGGTCCATGTTCACTTACCGGCCCATCAGTAGATCCATAGTCGTCTCGTGCGACCCGTGCAACCCTCAGCAGTCAAATAGTGTAAGTGGGCCCAAAGCCCATTATGTGGCCCGAGTTGGCCCACACGTCCGTCTAGCCAACGAATTCCAAAAATGACCTTGGCCATGTAAACAACACAGCCAGGTCCATTATTTCCCACTCATCCATGAGATTTACACCGTGTGGGGCCCACAAGCCTATTGGGCCCATACGGCCTATTTTAGCCCAACATAGCCCAAAACGGCCTAAACCCATGAGATTGCTCATGGTGGCCTCTTTCACCATATGCCCATGTTTTGTGGGCTCGATTTTTAACACGTGCGTTCGCATTCCTGTGTGGCATCAGTTATTGTACTTTTTGGCTTTTTGACTTTTGTCGTCCTACTGTTAAAATAATGTGAGAACACACCTGTTTGCGAAAACGAGCTAAGATCCATGTGCTCTAAACCTATATTCAATCAAGATATAAAATCAGTTTTACAACCAATAGGGTTAAAAATCAGTTTATCCCAAATCGACAACCATTACCTACCTTGATTGAATAATACCGCTTATTCCTCTACGAGTGTTGGCTAGAATCGATCACACATTCCTTATTGATTAACTGCGATAAAAGTAATCTATTAGCTATGCCTACCCAACCCAAGGGTTGATTATGACTGGAACCGTAGAAAACACAACCCTTAAATTAGGGAAAGTAGTATTCTACCATACCATAACACAAACCAACCTACCCTCAGTCGAACAAAATAACTGTAAATAGAATTACCTTCTATCGAAAGATAATAGATAGATTTCAAATGCTTCAATATCTTTAGTAAACTCCTTCACTCCCTCAGAATCTGAAAGACATCACACCTAAGGGAAAAGAATAAGTATTGACAATAAGAAGAAGAAGAGAAGGGAGCATTCGGTTATAACCAGTACAAGAGAGGGGTGTATAGAAACAAAACTTAATAGAAAATGGAAAAGGTCCAGTACACTCACCGATTGCCAAAGAGAAGTCATCAAGCCTAGAACAATAACGAATGGGTAAAGGATGAATAGAAGAGGATCGGCCAAAACCAAAGCTGAAACCAAAAAAGTTTGAGTGAGAAGAAAGAGGAGGGTATTTGGCCACAATTCAAAGTGAAAGGGAGAAATGTTGAGAGAAAAAGAGAAAGAGTGTTAACACAGAAAGGCTTGAGATTTGGGAAAAAGAGTAGAGAAAAGAATTAATAGACAAGGGATTTGAAGAGAACACAATACCAAAAGCAAACAAAACCGAGAAGTACCCATAGTCCCTAGTAAGAATTTAGCACAAAAGCAAAACGGTAACAAAATGTGCTTAACAAAACCGATATGGAGAAAAAAATCCCGAAAATGCAGTGCTCATACACCCCAAAGCTGAAAATGATCCAACTACCCCCTAACCGAAATGCATGAGTAACCAAAGTCCTCATTCAGCTCCAACACTTCACAATTCAAATTCCTCCTTGATTTTCTCCTAACCTCCCAAATTAACTCCCTAAATCTCTTCTCAAATTTCTCCATGACTTATTTAAATTCCACCCCCAGTAGTGTTTGAGTCAAACTCCACTACTCATACAACAAGGAAGTAAAATAAATACTCTTTTGCGCATAGTGTGACTCGAACTCAAGCTCCCTAGCAGCATTAACACGCCACTACCAAGCTCTTTTGTGTCATATTTTAAACAAAATAATTTAAAAGACTACATGGTAGAGTCAGGGTCCCTTCAAGCAAGAAAAACAAAATTTTGCATAAGCCCAAGCTCGAACCCAGTGCTTCTCAGGGACTCCCAAACACTCCTAAATAGCTTAACCATTAAAGCAAACATACAATTGTGCCACAAGATAAAGAAATTAAAAACTTAAATTTTTAGGGCGTTACATCCTTAGTGGAATTGGTTCTTCAGAAGACTCTTTAAGTGTTGTAGATGTTGTTGGTGCTGACTCTTTTTTTTCATCTGGAGAATCTTTAATGGGAAAAGAAATCTCTTGTTGTACCTGCTTCACAATCATATCCTAGCTTGCATTTTCATCAAACACTACATCTCTTCTACTTGAAAATTTTCCACTGTGAGGGTTATACAATCTATATGCTTTTGATTGAGTACAATAACGAATAAAAATACATTTTTCAGATTTTTCATCAAGTTTTTTATGAGCATGAGAATTTATCAAAGCATAAGCAACACACCCAAAAATTCTTAAATGACTTACATTGGGTTACCTACCACACCAAGCTTCATATGGAGTTTTGTTCATGATAGCCCTTGTTGGCGAGAGATTTAGTAGATAGACTGATGTTGCCATAGCTTCTGCCCAAAACTGATTTGAGAGTCTCCTTGCTTGTAACATGCTTCTTTCCATCTCCACAATAGTTTGGTTCTTCTGCTCAGTGACACTGTTCTGCTCTGGAGTGTAAGGAATTGTTAACTCCCTACGGATACCATTGTCTTCACAAAACATATTGAACTCTTGAGACACAAACTCTCCTCCTCGATCCGTGTGAAGAACTGTGATATGGCAGCTGCTTTGGTTCTCTACCATAGCCTTGAATTTCTAGAACTTTTCGTAAGTTTCTGACTTGTTTTCCAGAAAATACGCCCAACTCATGCAACTATAATCATTTGTGAACAACAAAAAGTAATGGCTCCCACCCAATGACTCGGTTTGCCTAGGACTACATAGATCAGCATGAATTAATTCTAAACATTCAATAGCTCTCTATGCTTTTCCAATAGGAAATGGCTTCCTAGTGTGGTTTCCATAAATGCACCCTTCACATAAATCAAGAGAGCAAATTTTTGGTAGTCCAAGAACCATACCTTTATCACTTAGCAATTTCAGGCCTTTAATATTGAGATGTCCATACCTCAAATGCCATAGCTTTGAGTCATCCTTTGCACTTGTAGCAAGAACAAATTCTCCATGTTTGAAACATCCAATAGAAACATCCTGTTTAGAGTCATATGGACATAGACTTGTTTGCCTGACTTTTTATTTTTGATGATACATGCATCATCATCAAATATGACTGATTATCCACCAACCATTAGTTGTCCAACACTCAATAAATTGTATCCTAAATTAGGAACAAATTGAACATTGTCCAAAATTTTTCCTTCTCCATGGCTAGTAAAAAGTTTCACTGTACCTTTTCCTTCAACTTGTATCTCCCTTTCGATCCCAAGCTACACCTTTATCTTTTGTGACTCATCAAGCACCTTGAATAAGGATTTGGTGCCTAGTCATATGATTTGAACAGCCGCTATCCATAAACCACAAATCACTTGGCTTATGGTTAGCATCAATACAAGCCATAAAAAGCTTGTTTTCCTCATCACTTTTTGCTGCAAAGTTAATTTTTTTGATCATTATACCAGCAATTAGCTTTTATATGCCCATATCTGTTGCAATGATAACATTTTATGCCATATTTTATGTTACCTTGCTCATTGTATTGCTTCTGTCCATCATTCCTTTGCCTCTATCTCTACCATAACCACGGCCACAACCACCATGAAATCTTCCTCTTCCTCAATAATTGTTTGTTAATGGTCATTGTCGCCTTGATTTGTAAATGTCTCCTTCACTTGAAATGCTTGCCTTTCACTCTTTTTTGCTGATCTGTTGATTCTTGCCTCATGAGATTGAATAGATCCCATCAGTTTATCAACGAAGAGAACTAATAGATCTTTGGATTCTTCTATAGTAGCCACAACATGATCAAATTTTATCATCAAGCTTCACAAAACTTTTGCTAGATTATCTCGTCTAAAATTTGTTCGCCATAAGAGCGTAATTGACTGACTATTGTCCTCGTTCATGATAAAAATCAGTAACTGATTCACCATTCTTCATCCTCAAGGTTTCAAAATCACGTCGTAGTGATTGCAATTTCACCACTATAACCTTTGAATCACCTTGATACTCTTTCTACAAAATTGACCATACTTCATTTGATGTGGCTGCTGTAGCAATTCGTGAGAAAATAGAGTCATGAACCGCTTGTTGGATAATGAACAATGCCTTAGCATCGTTTTTCTTGGTTTCTTTCAATCTCCTTTCTTCTTCTTCATCAAGTTCAAGTATGTCAGTGAACCCGTACTCAACCAAGTCCCGTAGCTCTTGTGATTTAAGCAATGTCTTCACCTTGATGCTCCACCACTCATATTTCTCACCATTAAAAATGGGTATAAGTGGCTGAAATGAAGAAAAACCAGCTGATGCCATTCCAAGAACACACACTCTCTTCTTTCGTGTTTCTTAAAGACCCAAAAAGGTGTTTCTCTTAAACACCTAGTGGACCCAAACCTAACTTTCACTCAATTGCCTAAAATATCGAACCTTGCTCTGATGCCAGGTTTGTTGAAGAAGGAAATGTGAAAGAGACAATTACAATATGCATCAAAGTTGTTCTATTATTGATGAACACTGAATTGATTAAAAACGAAGGATAAATGCCTATATTTATAGGCTTACAAAAAAACTATCTTAACCCAAAAATAGCTAACAACTTAAACTGAAAATAAAATCTGAACTAACAAATATTCTACCAAGATACTTGGTCAACAACCCACTACTTAGAATTAATTCTCAACACTTGCCACCAAGCCTCAAGCTTCGGTTACTCATTGCTCTGGCAACTTTGCGTTTTTCTCCTCTTTTTTTTTCTTGACCTCTATCTTGCTTTCTCTCACATTCAAACTTGCTTCTCATATCAAATAAGGTCTAATTCAAGTTAAAGGAGCCATTAAAAATAATATATTACTTAAAATAGCTCAAATTCAACTACAGTAACATAAAATGTAAATATGATAAAATTTATTCTAATTATGCAATTAAATACAATATTTTACTTAAGATCTAAGTTAAATCTACGTGAAAATAATACAATTACGTCTATATGATGAGTACACATCATATCTTTACACTTAAATTTTTATTTGTCTTCATGCAAAACAACGATTCTAACTAACACGCATCCAAGAAAATATTTCACTTAACATTAGAAATTGGGAACATAATTATATACAACTAGATTTTATAAGCAAATTACAATGAATAAAGTCAAAATCTCATAAACATAGCGGTAATAATAATTTATGAAATTAGTAAGAATTAGAAATAATAAACCTTCGTGCTCGTTTGTGCAACTATTCCTCCAAATAATGTGTGAAGTATACTAATATTAAAAAATATCATAAAAATAACCAAGTTCAAGCATGCTTCTAAAGTCATTTAACTTATTTGAATTGAGCATAAAAATTGAATATTTCTTCCTCCCTTTTGTTGAGTAATATTGATGTCTACGAAACTAACTAAAAATTCGACTAAGGCAAGTGCATTTATCAATTAATAGTATAGATATAGTGAGTAAAGATATCATTCCCATGAAGATTAAAAGTACTAGTAATTATCGTTTTTCTATTATTTAATCGATAAATTCGAGTGATTGATTAAAACTAAAATTAACTAAATTAATTAACTACGAATGCAACAAAAAATAAATCAGGAAAATAATCAAATAATAACCAATAAGCGAAACATTACCCAAGAAAGAATTCACCTAAATTTCCTCTAAATTATCAATCTCAATAACACAATTTCTTCACTTAATATCTTGATCCGTAGAAATCCCTAAATTACACTAATATCTCTATTAAAAAATAAGAGCAATTGACTCTAGGTTGATTAATTGAAATTTCTTTCTAATTAAGGCCCCTATTATCACATTAACTCGATTTATGAATTCCCGTATTAGATTTTACTCTGATTTATGTCATCTATTTCTAGGATTGCATGCAACTTTACTCAACTACGCAAGATCTACTCTTAAACAGGGTACATTCCTCCTCTAGTTTAGGCACATCATGTAACGCCCTGAAATGTTGAATGTTTATTTGTGGGATTCTATAGTGATTAAGTCTCTATATCTGTAGCTATATAGTCTGCTTATGTGTTTGAGGTCAAGAGTTTGAGTCGTGTTTTAGAAGTTTTGCTAGTTAATTTTAATCAATCTCTATTATTGGGCCATTGACTTAAATTTAATTTTGTGTAAATCTATGTCAAGAATGAGCATGTTAGTTCATTGGTTAAGTGTTTGTCTATTTTTTGGTACTGTGTACGAGTTTCGGTGTATGTGTAGGGTAATGTTTTTGCTTAATGCCCGAATTTTGATTGGTGGTTAATTAATTAAAAGTTCCCTCTTCCTTCCATCTTCATTTTTTCCTGTTCTTCTTCCTTTTTCATTTATTTCTTTCTTTACTCTTTTCCTTCTTTATCATCCAAGTGTTTCATGGTTCTTACAGGTCGTCTACTACGTCTTGAGTAAGTGCGTGTGTCCTTACTACTAATTATATAGATTGTATAAATCATGTTAATCATAGAACTTCCATTAGGTGGTAGTTCATTAGTCTTGTTAAAGTTATTTCCAACTCGATTAGTTTAAAATTTCCTTTAAAGTGATTGTTTGGTTTCTTTTTAGGCAAGAATATTGAAAGCAACGATCCTCATCACAATAATTCGAGAAATCACCAATGATTTTGTTGGTAAGCCTAGAATTGTTGAAGGTTTTTGCGTTGAAACTTTTGACATAGTGTCTACGTGTAATTGAGAATTGTTGTCAATTGAATGGCTCAATTGTGTATGTTGTAAGCCCAAATTTACCCTTTACAATTTAACCCCCAATTAGTATAACCCTTTTACATTAAAATGACCCAAAATTAAAACCATCCACTAAACTAAACCAATTACTTAACCCCTAACCCATTACAACCGAAACCCCTAATTAAAACTAACCCAATAACCCAATTTTCATTTACAGCAAACCCAACTAACCTTAATCTAGACCCCGACCCATTTACAACCACCCCAACCCGTTACAACCTAACCCAATACCCGGTCAAGCCCAATTTCACCCCAAACCCTAAATTCATTTGCAACTTGTGCCTCTAACCAGCCGACTCAGCAGCTGCCACCACCGCCCTAGTTGCTGCCAAGTCAGAGGGAGGTCACATCCCACTGCCCTCAAGTGGTACCTGCAAAACAGTGAAGGAAGGGACAGAAAGTATAAAAAAGGAAAAACAGTTTGTAAGAGAGGGCTATAAAAGCCGATTCGAACAGTTTGTAAGGGATTGGGCATTTTTCCAAAAATCAATACAAATACTAAATTTCAAAAACAGTAGCAATATTAGCACTATACAGCAAAGGGATACCCCCAATTGGAAATCAAATCAGAAAGCGAAACAGTAACCTAAGGTGATTTTACTTTTAAATTTTTTAGATTTTTACGTGTCTGTATTTAGAATAATAATAATAAAATAAAAAAACAACCAAAAATAAAAATAAAAAAATAAGTTTTTTACCTTTTCCGGCGCCGGACGGGGACCAGACGGTGGTCAGGCGGTGACCGGTCCCCCCACCGAAAATCGCCCAAGTCTCCATCTCCTCTCCTTTTTTTCCTTTCCCCCGAACCCAAATGGTTTTTTAAAATTTTTTTTTACTTTTATAGGGGGTCAAAACGCACCGTTTTGGACCCCCGGATTTTAACTAAAAAACGACGTCGTTTTGGCCCCGGGTCGGATCGATCCGACCCAACCCACCAGAGGATCCGCGTGTTTTTGCTTTCAGGGGCTAATTGCGTGCGCGGTCCTTCCACATTTTCAATATTTTGCAATCGAGTTTTATTTATTCTTAATTTGGCCCTGGAATTAATCGCATTTTGCAATCGGACCCCGTACAACACGCTGCGTTTTGGAAAGAAGGAAAAATTCCAATTTTGATCCTCGTTGCCTTCACGCGTGTTCAAATGGGCCCTTTTCCTTCTGCTTTTTATTTCAAATTTGCCCAAAACTTCGATTTTTAATTCGATTTCGTCTTGTTTTATTATTTTCTTTTAATTTTAATATTAGTCATACCATATATTATTATTATTGTTATTATTATTATTATTATCTTACTTTATTATTTTATTTTGATTACTATTATTCCATTAACATGTTATTGTATTATTACTATTATTATTAATTATTATTATTCTTAATATTATTCACACATTGTCATTATTATTAACATATTATTATTTTGATTAGTACTAGTATTATTTCTATTTAATGCTTATATATATACATATTATTATGTTTCTTTTTAATATTATATTTTTAATACTTTATGTATTATGTAAATACCTTTAAATATTATTATTATTTATAATACAAATATATTATGTGTAAACATTCAATATTATATACTTATGTATATGTATATTTGTGAAATATTATTAGTTGTGTTTTTTAGTGTTATTAGTTCTAATACTTATACATCATGTGTATATTTTAATATTATCATGTATATACTTTTTAGATATTACGTAGGTATATTTTAATGTTGTATATTGTATTATGTATATATATATATTTATTATTCTTTTTTATATATATCATCTCATGTTCATATTTTGATTTTTTTTATATATTATTATCATATTGTACTTAATACTATTTTAATATTATCTTAACTATTGTATTACTCCCTTTTTGATATCTTTCGATTAGCGTATAATTATATTTTACTAACATATCGTCATCTACCTATTATGATTATTAATATATTATTGCTCCTATTATATTACCAACACCTCATTTTCATTATCATTTCGTTAATATTATTACTATTATTACTATTATTGTTTTAATACGTTTATTGCAAATTACGCTACGTTATACTCTACGCCAAATTGATCTTTTATAAAGGCAATGTTTCGGTGTTTAGGAATTCGAGAAATCGTGCCCTAACGTATTGGGTTTCGGTTTTCTCGTCTAAATCTAAATACTTGAATATCCTTCTTAAAAAATAAAGTTTAAATAAAAGCCTATAAATATTATTTCTATTTTGCATACCATTGTCGCTCTTATTTATATTTCATTGCCACGCTTCATTCTATACATACTCTCATCGTCATTCGTCACGTGTTTTATAACAAATTACCTTTGCCCGATACAAAAACGATTCATTTTAATGGTAATATTCTGTATTTAGACATTCGAAAATTGTGCCCTAACGTATTGGGTTGTTGTTTTTCGTTTAAATCTAAATAATCGAATATCCTTTCAAAACAAATGTATAATTTTTCCATATAAAAACTTATTCCCGAGAATTCGATATGTCGCGTCCTAACGCATTGGATGTGATATTTCGTTATCTCTAGATGAGATTTTCTAAACCAAGGCAATGTTCTGTACTTAGGAATTCGAGAAATCGTGCCCTAACGTATTGGGTTTTGATTTCCCTCGTATACTCTAAGTATTTGAATATTCTGTCAAAATAGCTACCCGAATTCCAAATAAAAGGCAAGCTTAGCCTCAAAGGTCGAAATGACGTGTCCTAACGTATTGGATGTGATGTTTTACCTTAAGGCGAGCCAGCCTTTGATACTCATTTTTCAACCTATCTAAATGATTTTAAATCAAATGAGGATCGTACATTAAATTCTTTCAAGTTCTTGAAGTTTCAACATAAAGACACTAATTAATCAACAAGGTACCAATTTTGAGCGTATCGGGGGTGCTAATCCTTCCCCGTGCGTAACTCACTCCCGAACCCAAATCTTCTGATATTCGCAGACTGAAATTATTGTTTTAATAAATCAAATAGTTTATTAAAAACAACCCCTTTTGAGGTGACCAATCACACCCGGCAAAAAGATTGGTGGCGACTCTGATTCTTGTATTCATTTTCAAGTCGATGTCTGTTTTCATAAAAAATGGTACCGACAGCTTGGCGACTCCGGGGACAAGAGTGGAGCCACGAGTTGATTAATTTTTGTCTTTCCGTCGGAATTTGGAAATTTGTTTTTAATACGATCCTTTCATTACATCTTATCAATTTCGCGATTTGATCTTCATTATTTTATTTCGTATTTACTGCAAGCTTTTTATATCCCTGCACATTCCATTTGCATGACCGCCGGGGTTACACCCTTTAAGTGGGAGTGAGAAACTATGCCTTCGTGAGGTTTTCACCTCTGCACGGGCTAGTGGATTGCTTTCGAGATACATCCGTACCTATGTCTTCGTGAGGTTTTCACCTCCACATGGCCATAGGGAAATGTATCCCCCTGAACCGAACTCGATTCGTATGATCCTATAATGGGTGAGGATTGAGGAATCTTCTGGTTCAGGTACCTTTTACTCTAGAACCAAACCGCATGTACCAAACCTTAAGAGCCCACCCTAGGTAGAGCTAAGCCAAACCCTAGTGAATCACCTGAATATATGCTCTATTTGTTATTTTATTTGGTACTGACATGTTGTGTTTTGTTTTGTCCATGATCGCATTGCATTTCATCGTTATAGAAAAGAGGCGTAAATTTAGGTTCGGTTGTTAAATAGAGCGCTAATCATGGAAAAGGGGTTTCTTGATAGAGTGGAAGAGAATGCGATTGTCCTAAAGTGGTCCGAGGAAACATGGCAAGAAAAATAAGATAGTTTGGTTGAGGGATACACATCAGAGTTGTGGGACTTCACTAGCATCAGTGTAACATAAAATGATCTCCGGGAGCTGAGAGAGATATGGGCCAACTGGGACGACGAGGCCAAACAACTGTTTTACTATAATTATGGTGATCTGCCTTACTTACTGGACATTAAGGTAGATAAGCATTTGTTCCGAGCCCTGACTCAATTTTGGAACTCAGCATACAGTTGTTTTACTTTCGGGAATATGGATCTGGTACCCACTGTGGAAGAATACACCACCTTACTCCATTGTCCGAGAATGCAGACCAACAAAGCCTATGTTAGGGTGGTCAACGTCCCAAGTTTTGTGAAGAAATTAATGAATATCACCAGGATGAGTAAGCAGTGGGTTGCAGCCTGAATTCAGCAGAAGGGGGAAGGCAAGTGCATCCATTGGAAAAGTTTGAAGGATCTAGTTCTAGCACATCCTGACATGAAGATAAGAGTAGACGTGTTCGATTTGGGCATTTATGGACTGGTAATCTTCCCTAAGGCCTTGAGACACATAGATGAAGTAGTCACTGATTTATTCGATCGACTAAGTAAAAGGGTCACTCCGGTCCCCGCAATCCTGGCAGAGACTTTCAGATCATTAAATGAATGCCACTATTCATAGGGTGTGCGCAACTCCTGTTAGCTTGGTTTCACAGCCACTTTTGGAAAGTAGAAAAGTCGTCCTACCGAGCCTGCTATGAGAACTACCCTCCATTAAAGGATATAGCATCTACACCAAAGCGGGATGATATTTCAGAAGAGAAATGGATGGAAATTCTTCAGAATTTACAAGCTGAAGACATCGAATGGAAGGCTCCATGGATGACCCCCGATGAAATTTTATATCACTGTGGTAACTTTGCCTGGGTTCCTCTACTCGGGATATGAGAAGCCGTCGGATACGCTCTATTGCTTGTGTTAAGGCAGTATCGCTCAAGACAGTTTGTACCGACAACTCAAGGTTTAGCCCAATGTGAGTTCATATACAGGGGCAAAAACTATAAGCAGAAAATTCGTGAGATATCGAAGGCTTGGGGCCAAACCTGTAGAATGAAGAGATTCGCTGCAAATCCAATGTCAACCCCCAAGTATGATCGGTGGAGAAGTAGGAGAGTCAGCGATAATATCCTCTCACCAAGTTAAGAAAATACTCGGCCATTAGAAGAGCAGCTGCGAGTTATTCCATCTGAGCTGGAAGTTATCAGACAAGACTTTGAAGAAAGAGTCAGGAATTAGGAAAGAAGATAGAAAAGCTTGAAGAAGAAAAGATGCAGTCGGGACTAGACATTGACATACACAAGCTGAAAGCTGAAAAGTTGAGAAATGGGAAGAATAAGGTTGAAGAAGATTTAGATGATTTGAAAACGCGGTATAAGAAGATTTGCAGGTTAAGAAGAACTGCTGGTTTGGGAAAGACTTCAGAACAGTGGAGGTAAGAAGTCAAAGAAGAACAAACTAAAGCTAGTCGCTGGGAGAGGCAATTTCAGGAGGCCCAGGTACGGGAGGATGCTCTAAAAAGAAGTTTGCTAGAGAATTAAAGTGAAAAGGATAGGTTACGAGCTCGGGTAGCTAATTTGGAAAAATCCCTGCATCATTATCGTAATCATAACTCTGTAGTTGAGCTAAAAGCCAGTTTAAGCAAAATCGAGGAGTTAAAGGCAATGATAGAGGAGCTGGAAATGTCGCTGCAAAATGCTGAAATACGAATTGAACTTCTTGAAGCAAACAACGAGTATTGGAAAGAACAGCTCCACCATTCTCAGTGTCAGGTTAGAGACCGGGATCATATCATGGGCGAAGCCGTGGCTCAAATTCGAAAAGTCACCGATTATCTGCAAACCGTGGCAGCACAAGCCGATATATTAAGCTTAAAGTTTGAGTTAGTATCGGATCATGGCCGAGACTTAGCTTGGCTTCTTAGAAAAGTTAAGGCTCTAGGGAATAGGGCCAAGTCGTATATGTAATCATCTGCCTCATGTAAATAAGTTCGTTTTTTGGAAAAGTGATCTAATAGAATCGAATCAAGAATTAACGCCTCTTTTTGCATTCATTTCATTCATCTGCATTGCATCGCATTACATGCATTAATTCTCATCGAAAGACCTTGATTAATTAAAATTATGACAGTTAATTTGGAAACCACCAAAAACCAACCAACCAAACACCATTACGATACCCGCACTAAATCCAGAAACATGGATCAAAGGATGAAAAGGTTAGAGTAGCTCTAGAAGGAGACACAGGATCAAATACAGGAGCAGCTGGTCAAGATCCAGCAGGATATGATGGACCGGATGTTGGGATCGCAAAGAAATATGATGGATCAGCTGACGGAGTTATTGGCCAAGGGACTGGAAAAAGGGAAAAGACCTGCGCAGAGCTCTGACACTATGGAGCCACAGCCAAGAGCCAATCACAATCAAGATCCACTTTATCCCTTGGGATTCACTCCACCGCACGTCCACGTAACACAAAGAGGGTACACTCAAGGGGAATCCACTGGCCCAGAGCAGCGACCCATGCTACCTGCCCATCTAGGGCAAGGAATATTTGTGACAAACCCGGAGCCACTTCTGCCAATCCTACAGTTCTAGATTTAGATGATCCAACAGAAATCGCCAGCTTAAAAATGGATGATCACGAGGTTCAAGAGAAGTATAGGAGTTTGGAAGAAAGACTTAAAGCAATAGAAGGCACTGAGGTCTTCTCGGCATTAAGCGTGTCGGGACCATTTTTTTGAAAACAAAATGTCGACTTTGGATTTTTGAAATGTATACAAGAACGGGAGTCGCCACCAATCTTTTTTTGTTAGGGTGTGATTGGTCACCTCAAAAGGGGTTGTTTTTAATAAACCACTTGATTTATCAAAACAACGATTTTGGTCTACGAATATCAGAAAATGGGTTCGGGAGTGATTTACGCACGAGGAAGGATTAGCACCCTCGATACGCCCAAAATTGGTACCTTGTTGGTTAATTAGTGTCTTTAAAGTCGATGATTTGAAAATTTGGATGAATTTAAAATACGATCCTTATTTTCTTTGGAAACATCTGGATGGGTTGAAAAATGAATATCAAAGGCCAGCTCGCCTTAAGGTAAAACGTTCCAATATGTTAAGACATGACATTTCGACCTTTGTGGCTAAACTTGCCTTTTATTTGGAATTCGGGTATTTATTTTGAAAGAATATTCGAATACTTGGGATAAACGAGGGAGGTCGAAACCCAATATGTTAGGGCACAATTTCTAAAATTCCTAAGTACAGAACATTGCCTTGATTTAGAAAGTCTCATCTCGAGATAACAAAATATCACATCCAATGCATTAGGACGCGACATCTCGAATTCTCTCGAATGAGTTTTTTATATTGAAAGAATATATATTTGTTTTGAAAGGGTATTCGGTTATTTAGATTTAAACGAAGAAAATAGCAACCCAATACGTTAGGGCACGATTTCCCGAATATCTAAATACCGAACATCGCCTTTATAAAGAATCATTTTGGTATCGGGCAAAGGAAATTTGATATGAAACACGTGATGAATGATAATAGAAGCATACATAATAGAAAGAAATGTGATAATAAAAGATAATACGGATACGGGTGAGAACATGGTAAGCAGAATAATAGTAGTGTATACGCTTTTTATTTGAACTTATATTTTAAGAAGGACATTTGAGTATTTAGATTTATACGAGAAAACCGAAACCCAATACGTTAGGGCACGGTTTATCGAATTTCTAAATATCGAAATATTGCCTTTATAAAAAGATCAATTTGGCGTAGGGTAAAAGCGTTGCATAATTTGTAATGAAAGTATTAAAATCATGATATTACTAATAATAATAGTAATAATATTAACGAAATAGTAATGAGATGTTAGTAGTATAGTAGGAATAATATGTTAATAATAAACATCATGATAGGTATATGAAAATATGTTAGTAACATAAGATAATATAATGACGGAATAATATTAATAAAATAGTAACATATTGATGGTTAAGATAATATTAAAATAACAATGAATATAGCATGGTAATAACAATAACTACATATAAATAATATTAAAAACAATAAGGATGATATTTTTAATGAGAAGAAAACAGTAATATAATAAGAAAAAAAAATAATATATGTATATAAAAAAATAATAGTTATATAATAACAAGGTAGAAGATAATAATAATAAAAAAGGTAATATAATATTAATTACGATAGAAAATATAATAAGAGTATAAATATAATAATATTAGTTGTAATAAGTAAGAATAATATTAACAATGATAAATGATATAATAGGAATAATAAAAAACATAATATGCACATGAGATAACGTAAAAAGAATAATAAATATATAGGTATACATAATATAATATGCAATACTAAAGTATACATACGTAATATATAAAGATATATGCATGATAGTATTAAAATATAGATATAATAATAAGTATTAGAACTAGTAATAGATAGTTTTAAAAAACAAATATTTCACAAATATATAAACCTATACCAAAAATGGAACATTATAGTATGTAATAATTTTGGATGCTTGCTCATAATATATTTATATATATATATATTAGAAATAATAATAGTATAATATATGAAATATTAAAGAAATATTAAAAGGAAACATAATAATATGTATGTATATAAGCATTAAATGAAAATAATTCTACTATTAACAATAATATTAATATGTTAATAACAATAATAATGATAATATATGGTATGATTAATATTAAAATTAAAAGAAAATAATAAAAAAGGACGAAATCGGATTAAAAATCAAAGTTTCGGGCAGATTTGAAATAAAAAGGACCCATTTGAACACGCGTGAAACAACGAAGGGTCAAAAGGGAAATATTCCCACACTTCTAAAACGCTGCGCATTGCTCGGGACCACGCTAAACTTCGAAACAAATTCGTGGGACAAATTTCAAAAAAACATAAGAACCAGATTGCAAAACATAGAAAAAGCAGAAGGGCCAAATGCGCAATTTGCCCTCCCGCTCAAAAACACGCAGATCCTAGCGGGTATAGGTCGGGTCGATCCGACCCAGGGCAAAATGACGTCGTTTTATGCCCTGGGTCAGGGCACGAAAACGGTGCCGTTTTGATAGGCTATAAAAGCCACATTTTCTTCAAAAAAGTTCATTTCTTCACGGGTGAGAAAAAAAGAGGAGAGAGGGGTGAGGGGGGGTGATTTCTGGTGGGAGGACCGGTCACCGTCCGACCACCGGACACCGTCGGCGCCGCTGCCGCACGGTGGCCGGAAAAGGTAAGAATCTTTATATATTTTTTTTATATTTTAAAAATATATGCGTATATATATATATATATATATATATAAGTAGAGAAATAGGGAGAAAAAGGAAGAAAAATGACAGAAAAACAATTCAAAAATTAGAAACATCACCTTCGGGTTTCCGGTTCTGGTTTCGGTATTTTAGTGATCGATCGAGGGCTATTCTTTTTCTTTGCTATTATTATTCGAATTACTGCTTTAAAATTCTACTGTTTTTATTGATTTGCCAAGAAATCAAATCCTCTACAAATGTGTTTTAGATCGGGTTTTATAGCCCTTTTTTACAAATGGTTTGCCTCATGATGTCTCTGTCCTTTCCTTGCAGGTAATGGGCGGTGCTTGGGCAGTGGATTTGACCCTGGCAGAGGCGGTGGCAGAGGGCAGTGGCAGCAATGCAAGTGGGCAGCAACTTGGATTGGGTTAGGGCTTCATTTAGGTGGGTTAGTGGGTCTGGTTAGTGTAATGGGTAGGTTTAGTAATTGGGTTTGGGTATTAGGTTAGGTATTTTTTGGTATTGGGTGTAAATTGTAAACGGGTTTGGTTTAGGTAATTTGTGACAGCCTTAAAACGACCCTAGTCGGAATGTGGTTTCGGGACCACAAAACCGAGGCATAAAAATAATTTAGTATTCATTTTGATGCCTATAATATGTGTTAATTCATGTGTGACATTTTTGGTGTGTTAATTTAGAGTTATAAATGTGAATTTCACTAAAAAGGACTTAGTAGTGAACTTTGAAAATATGCTAGACAAATGTGTGGTGACTAGTTAATGCATGCATGCAAATTGAGGGAGTTGCATGTCAAATTTACCTTTTTAATGTGAGTGGACGGTAATGATGATTTTGTTTTGGCATTTTGTGCTTTGTATGTTAGTAAATAATGATAATAATAAATTTGTTTATATTAAATAAAATGGTTTCATAAAATGGAAATAATAAAAGTTGATAAAATAATAAAATAAAACATGTTGAGGTGAAAATAACAAGGCCATTCTTTTGTTCTTCATCCTTGGCCGAAACTAGAGAAAGGAGAGGCTAAGGCATTCGGCTACTTAGGTCTTTCAAATTCAAGGTGATTTTTCATGCTTTTCCTATTGATTTTAGTGTAATTAGGAACTATATGCAATTCTTAGTTAAGTCCATGTTGAATTTTTTTTATTTTTGGTCAAGGGATGGTTTTTGGCCATAAGAGTGTGAGAGAGAGATTCATGTTTTCTTTGATGCTTTAGCAAGATCAAGGAATGTGAAGGTTGTTTGAGTTAGATAGATGCTTGTTCATGAATGGGTAGGGCCGGTTTGTATGTCTAGCCTTCCTACTTCTAATTTTTGATTCTTAAAGGACACCTTGGGTCAATGAATTGAAATTTTATTTATTTTATTTTGTGCTTGCCGAATGGAATTGGGGGTTGGAGCATAGTTTGGGTAACTTGTGAAAGAGAAATTTGAATGTAAGCATTAGGAGCATGAGTTTAATTGGTAACTTTGTATAAATTGTCAAAATATGCTTAATATTAGTATAACGTACTTAAATGACAAATTAAGCTTGGAAAGGGTGAAAATGTGAGCTTGGGACTAGGTGTTCGTAGTCGGCCATTAGTTGGAATTTTTGTTAATTTGGGTAATGGAGATTTCTTTTTGATTAATAATGGGTGTATGTGTTATAAATTTAGATGTTGAAGGTTTGATTTAAAATGTTAGGTAACATTCGGCAAAGATATGTTTTTGTGTCAAATTGAATGAGTTGTTGGTTACTTAGCCATGTTAAGACTTTGGTTTGTGATTGAGAATTGGGCATTCGGTTATGTGTTTTAAACTTGCAATTTGTAAATTGGATTATCGAATTAAAGGCCGAATGTGTACAAGGGTTATCTCATGATCATTTAATTAAGTGTGTTAGAAAACTTGATTAAATAATTTTTCAATGAGACATTTGTATATTCGGCTAATAGGTTAAGTTATGAATGGAGAATTATACATGAACTTAGTATGTGTTATTTTGATTGATTTGGATAGTTGGGACTTAACATGAAGCTTAGAGAATGGTAGTTAGACTAATTGATCAATTTGTGCTTGTGGGAGCTTCATGGTTAAGGGAATGACCTATTCGGCCATGTGCATAAATTCTTTGATTAAAATGAATATGAATTATGTATATATATATGTTAAGATCAATGACTTCTCTAAATGATGCCTTGTAATGTTATGTTTTAATTATGTGAATAAGAACTTTAAAGAGTGAATTTTGTATAAATCTGCTTGGTATAGCAGCAGTAACGTGTTTTGGAAAAATCACCATAAATTGTGGGAGTTGAATTAGAGGCTGAATAAATTAATTAAAGCTTAACGAGTCTAGTTTCTTATAAAAGAAACCTTATAAGCAAAGGAATTGCCGATAAAGAGATTTTTAAAGTTGTGTGAGACAGTGTCGGAATGACTCCAAAATCCCCTGTTCTGTATTTAGAAAATCACTATAAATTGTATAAAAATTGTTATAAGATAAAATTTATATGCTTAGACTCCTTAATGAGTATAGTTTTGAATAAAATAGGCTAGGACATATTTTGAATTCTGTACGAGGAGAAATTTGATTCGTAGTAAAGAGTGGTCGGTTTAGTCAAACAGTAAAATAGGGGAAATTTTAAGAAAATTCTGGTATTGATTGGCCAAACCAAAAATTCTGAAAATTTTATGGTTATAAGATATATGAGTCTATTTTCAGAAATAATTAACGGCACTTCATTTGGAGTTTCGTAGCTCCAATTATGAGTAATTTATTGAATGTTGCTCAGGAAGTCAGCTTGTTGCGACTTATGATATGTATGTGATTGGCCGAATGTGTGTGTGCTTGCTATGAGAAGTATATGCATTTCTTATTTGACTATAAGTGAAAATGATCAATTGAGATGATGAATAAGGATTAATAAAAAAATTTAAATATTTTTATTTAGCTCAAGAGCATAGAGGGACAAGTTCGGATAAAGGGAAGGCTAAAGTGGTCGAATAGCTAACTCATAGTTGCTCGGGAAAGTTCAAGGTAAGTTTTGAGTAATTGAATTTGGTACTTAATTTTAAATGCCATGAAATACTTGTATGATAAACGAATGATATCCCATTGTCCTTACCGTAATAAGGTTATTGAGAATGAAACCTATTACATGTTGTTATGTGGCCGAATGGCTATTGGAGAATTAAATAAAGAAAGAGATCGGGGACTTATGTTATGCATGTGTTTGCTTATTGAGCTAAAAGTTTAGTAAATGAAGAATACATGTATTAGATTTGAATGAGGTTTACGACGCAAAGTCATTGAGCATGTTATATGTCTATATGTGAATGAATGGGCTTGAATTACAAATGTGATTTTGCTATGTGAAATATGGTAACATGTGAATATATATATATGCATGAGACTCTATGATGTGAATCCGGGATTAAAACCTGAAGGCTATATGCGGAGACTATGTCCGGGTTAAAACCCGATGGCTATATGCGGAGATCAAATCCGGGTAAAGACCCGACGACTACGTGCGGAGATTATTACCCGGGATTAAAACCCGCTGGCTTTATGAGGAGATTTATCCGAGCTAAAGGTCTTGATGAGAATGCGAGTAAAGTCCCAGATAAAAGACTTCATAGTGACGATTGTTACTAAATACGTTAAATTCGTTAAGTTGAACAGGTATGTACCCTGAGCTTATACTTGGATCGAAATAAATCGTAAGGTTATCATGTGATGTGTATGTGGGTAAGCGAATTGACTATTTATATGATTATTGTGCCATTGGTTAATGTGAAGGGTTACATGAAATTATGTAACATACCTTCGTTATATGTACCCTCTTTCAAGTGAAAGATTTTCTGCTTAATGAGTAATATGAGAATTTGCATTTTTGGCCAAATGGTGATACTTAAAAGGGGATTACAATGAATATACGAGTGTCAAATTTTATAATTTGATTTTTATCTGTGACATTGCTTAAAACTTACTAAGCATATAAATGCTTACTCTGTATATATTGTTCCTCTGTTTTATAGATCTCCTTTTTGAAGCTACGGACTCGGGGATTGAAGCTGTAATCGCCTACACTATCGTCGTTATTTTGGTATATTCGATGGTTATTTTGAGAACAATGGCATGTATAGGCTAATCTCCTTTTGTTAAACCGAATTATATTTGGTGTTGTAATTATCCTAGCCATGCGAAAATGGCTCGCTAAATCTCTAAGTCGAGTATATGTTTTGTTGGAAATTTTATGTGATTTGCTCTTCTGTAACTTCAGATATGAGATCTGGTATCTTCAATCTGCTCTGCTGCAACTTCAGGGAGGCAAAATCTGAATCTTCGATCAACTCCAACCTTTATTCCTTATTGAAAAACAAACATCGAAAATAGCTTGGCCTGCGAACTCTCGCAATATGGGTTAATTTTAGATCATAAATTAAAAGGCTCAACTCACCTCTCGCAATATGAGTTGCTCTTTTCGAAAACAGAAATTAAAAGGCTCAACTCACCTCTTGCAATATGAGTTGATTTTTTTGAAAAACTGAAATTAAAAGGCTCAACTCACCTCTCGCAATATGAGTTAATTTTTGAAAAACATGAATTTAAAAGGCTCAACTCACCTCTCGCAATATGAGTTGATTTTTAGAAAACCGAAATAAAAAAACTAAAATTGAAAATACCTCAGCACGTGATCCGAGGCTTAACTCACCTCTCGCAATATGAGTTGATTTTTGAAGAATAGAAATTGAAAAACAGAAATTGAAGATACCTCAGCGTGTGAACTAAGGCTCATATCGCCTCTCGCAATATGAGTTGATTTTTTGAAAAACAAAAATTAAAAAATAGAAATTGAAAATACCTCAGCACGTGAGCCGAGGCTCAACTCACCTCTCGCAATATGAGTTGATTTTTGAATAACAAAAATTGAAAAATAGAAATTGAAAATACCTCAGCATGTGAGCCGAGGCTCAACTCACCTCTCGCAATATGAGTTGGTCTTTTTGAAAAACAGAAATTGAAAATACCTCAGCATGTGAGCTGAGGCTCAACTCACCTCTCACAATATGAGTTGATTTTTGAAGAATATAAATTGAAAAACAGAAATTGAAGATACCTCAGTGTGTGAACTAAGGCTTAACTCACCTCTCGCAAAATGAGTTGATTTTTTGAAAAACAAAAATTAAAAAACAGAAATTGAAAATACCTCAGCACATGAGCCGAGGCTCAACTCACCTCTCGCAATATGAGTTGATTTTTGAATAACAGAAATTAAAAAATAGAAATTGAAAATACCTCAGCATGTGAGCCGAGGCTCAACTCACCTCTCGCAATATGAGTTGGTCTTTTTGAAAAACAGAAATTAAGAATACCTCAGCATGTGAGCCGAGGCTCAACTCACCTCCCACAATATAAGTTGATTTTTGAAGAACAGAAATTGAAAATACCTCAGCATGTGAGCCGAGGCTCAACTCACCTCTCGTAATATGAGTTGATTTTTTGAAAAACATAAATTGAAAACACCTCAGTGTGTCCTGAGGCTCAACTCACCTCTCGCAATATGAGTTGACTTTGGCAAAAATAAATTGAAAATACCAGAATACCTAAAACGCGTCATCTGGTGAGACTCGGGTGTCTTTTCCTTTGATTCAGCAGTTATCCTCAAAACCTCTTGCTTTAGTGCAGTACCTGTATATGTCATGCATGATGTTATCATGATATGCATATGTTGGTCCTCAATGCCTTTATGCCTACATGATTATGCTTATACGCCCTAGGCATGTTTGTCATATGTTCCTTTTCGTCCCAATTTTGATGATCTGTGTTCATTGTTTTGACTCTTGATTCTCTTCAGATATTGTACCTATCCTCAAGCCATATGAGCAATCAGTGTTTCTCTGATGTCACTCTTTTTCCCCTGGTCGAACTTTTGTCCTTGCTTTAAGGCTCTTGTACTTATCAGTTTTTCATCTAGGTAATGCTTAACATTTCTTTTGTTCAGAGTATGTCATTTCACTGTTTAGTGTTTAAATAAACCATACAATGGGATGCATGAAAATGGTCAGGTAGGTATAAAAGAGAAATTTCACATTTATTTATTTCAAAAGCAACAAACAAAGAAAGTTGACCAAAAACAGTTAAAAGTGTCATAAAGGGAAAAGGGAATTGTATTTAGTGGATACAAATGCTCTAGATATTCAACGCATGAACTCTTCCACGTTTCTTAATCAAGAATCTTTTCGAGCATGGCTTCTTGAGTAGAAGATTTCGAACTTTCAGAAATGCTTCAAATACTGTAGTCTTGCCGTTTGACTTCCTATTCAAATCATCTTGCCCCTTAAGTTCAAATCTGCTTCATTAGGATGCCCTTTCAGGTTTTCATCCTAATCCTTTTTGTTTACCGAGACGCCTTTTTAGGTTTTCATCTTGATCTTTTTTGTTTACCAGGACGCCCTTTCAGGTTTTCATCTTGATCTTTTTTGTTTACCAAGAAGCCCTTTCGGGTTTTCATCTTGATCCTTTTTTGTTTACCAAGACGCCCTTTCGGGTTTTCATCTTGATCTTCATTTTATTTTATTTTATTTTATTTTATTTTATTTTTTTAGGCATAATATTTCTTCACAACATCTGAATTCACTGGATTAGGTAACTCTTTCCCATCCATCTCAGTGAGAATCAAAGCTCCACCCGAGAAAGCCTTCTTTACAACATATGGTCCTTCCCAATTTGGTGCCCATTTTCCTCGGAAGTCTTTCTGTATTGGGAGAATCTTTCCCAGCACAAGTTCTTCTTCACGGAATTCTCTTGGCCGTACTTTCTTGTCATGGGCCGCGATCATTCTCTTTTGGTACATCTGTCCGTGGCAGATTACCTTCAAGTGCTTTTCTTCAATAAGGTTTAGCTGGTCATATCGAGCTCGAACCCATTTTGCTTCCTCTAACTTTGACTCCATTAAGACTCGTAAAGAGGGGATCTCGACTTCGATAGACAGCACGGCCTCCATTCCATAGACCAGAGAGAAAGCAGTTGCTCCTGTAGATGTTCTCACAGATGTGCGGTATGCATACAAAGCAAATGGTAGCTTTTCGTGCCAGTCATTATATGTCTCAATCATTTTACTGATAATCTTCTTGATATTCTTGTTGGCCGCTTCAATAGCTCCGTTCATCTTCGGGCGATAGGGTGAGGAATTATGATGCTTTATTTGAAATTGCTCACATACTTCCTTCATCATCTTATTGTTCAGATTCAAGGCGTTATCTGAAATTATTCTCTCAGGTAAACCATATCGACAAATGATTTCTTTTTTCAAGAACCTGCAAATTGCAGTCTTTGTCACATTGGCAAACGAGGCGGCTTCTATCCATTTGGTGAAGTAGTCTATAACTACAAAAATGAATCGGTGTCCGTTAGAGGCTTTAGGGGAAATCGGCCCTATGACATCCATGCCCCACATAGAAAAAGGCCACGAAGAAGTCATGACATGAAGGGGCGAATGGGCTGCATGAATCTTATCACCGTAAATTTGACATTTGTGGCACTTTCTTGCATAACTGATGCAATCGCTTTCCATCGTCATCCAGTAATAACCGAGTCTCATAATCTTCCTGGCCATAATGAAACCATTGGCATGCGTCCCACAAATTCTTTCATGGACATCTTTAAGTATTTTTCTGGCTTCAATAGTATCCACGCATCTCAGAAGCACTTGATTTTTTCCTCTCTTGTACAGGATGTCCCCATCAAGAACGAACCCCACTGCCATTCTTCTGATTATTCTTTTGTCGTTCTCATTCACTTGTTCGGGATACCTCTAATTCTTGACATATTCTAAGATATCATGGAACCATGGCCGTCCGTCTACCTCTTTCTCAATGCTACAACAATGTGTAGGGGCCTCATATATGCTTATTTTGAGGGGCATTATTTCTGTTTCTCTATTTGCTTTGAACATTGAAGCTAAAGTGGCTAAGGCATCTGCCAATTGGTTTTCTTCTCGTGGAAGGTAATTAAAAGTTACTTCTTTAAATTTTTTGATTAGTTCCGCCATTAGATTGTTGTATTTAACCAATTTCAGATCCTTCACTTCCCAATCTCCACGGATTTGGTAAATCACTAATGCTGAGTCTCTATATACCTCTAAAGTTTTGACGTTTCGTCCAATTGCTGCATGAAGTCCCATGATGCAAGCCTCATATTCCGCTATGTTATTAGTACAGAAGAAGTTCAATCTGGCGGTGAACGGATAATGGCTCCCATCTGGTGATATCAGGATTGCTCCGATCCTATGCCCCAATGCATTCGATGCACCATCAAAGTACATCTTCCATGACTTTGCTTTTGATGACTCACATTCTTCTTTTGTAATGCACATCAAGTATTCATCTGGGAAATCAAATCTCAATAGCTCGTATTCCTCCGTTGTTCGAGCTGCCAAGAAGTCAGCTATGCACTTCCTTTTATCGACTTTTGGCTCATATAGAGAATGTCATATTCTGACAGTAGGATCTACCATCGTGCCATTCTTCTTAAGAGTGCTGGTGATTCCATCATGTACTTTATTGGGTCCAGCTTTGAAATTAGCCATGTCGTATGATACAACATGTATTGTCTGAGTCTCCGAGCTACCCAAACCAAAGCACAACAGTATTTCTCAATTGACGAATACTTTGCCTCATACTCCGTGAACTTTTTGCTGAGGTAGTAAATCGCCTTTTCTCTTTTACCTAACTCATCATGTTGCCCCAGTACGCAACCCATTGATCTTTCGAACACTGTCAGATACAATATCAATGGTTTTCCTGGAGTTGGTGGTACTAACACCGGGGGACTAGATAAATACTGCTTTATCTTGTCAAAAGCCTCTTGGCACTCCTCGTTCCATTCTCTAGGATTGTGTTTTCAAAAGAGTCAAAAAATTGGGTCACACTGGTTGGTAAGCTGAGTAATGAATCGAGCGATGTAGTTCAATCTCTTTAAAAATCCTCTAACTTCTTTTTGTGTGCGCAGAGGCGGTAGTTCCTATATGGTTTTTATCTTATCTGGGTCAACCTCAATACCTTTCTTACTGACAATAAAGCCTAGTAATTTTCTTGAGGTAGCCCCAAACGCACACTTGGCTAGATTAAGTTTCAGTTGGAACTTTCTTAGTCTTTCGAACAATTTTCTGAGGTTCTCAATATGCTCTCTTTCCCCTCGGGATTTAGCGATCATATCATCGATGTAGACTTCTATTTCTTTGTGCATCATGTCATGGAACAACGTCACCATGGCCCTCTGATATGTTGCCCCAGCATTCTTTAATCTAAACGACATCACCTTGTAGCAAAATGTTCCCCACATCGTTATGAAGGTGGTCTTTTCCATATCTTCAGGAGCCATATTGATCTGGTTATATCCTGAGAATCCATCCATAAAGGAAAATAATGAATGCATTGCCGTATTATCCACCAATGTATCTATGTGCGGTAAGGGAAAATTGTCTTTAGGACTTGCCCGATTCAGGTCACGATAATCCACGCACATTCGTACTTTGCCATCTTTCTTTGGTACCGGGACAACGTTAGCCACCCATTCCGGATATTTAGAGGCTCATAAGAAGCCAGCATCAAATTGCTTCTTGGCTTCTTCCTTTATCTTTAACAACATTTCAGGTCTCATTTGTCTTAGTTTTTGTTGAATGAGTTTGCATTCTGGCTTCAATGGGAGTTTATGGACCACTATATCCTCATCCAATCCTGGCATATCCTAATACGACCAAGCGAATACATCTTTATACTCACGAAGTAAAGCAATCAAGTTATGCCTGGTGTCCTCTGAAATGGAGGTCCCAATTTTCACTTCTTGCTTTATTTCTTCAGTTCCCAAGTTTATTGTTTCAACAGATTCTTGATGAGGTAAAATCTGTTTATCCTCTTGTTCCACCAT
Organism: Gossypium stocksii; assembly: GCA_020496765.1. NCBI lineage: Eukaryota > Viridiplantae > Streptophyta > Magnoliopsida > Malvales > Malvaceae > Gossypium > Gossypium stocksii. The sequence goes on along the minus strand of CM035625.1, from coordinate 6,167,141 downwards.
TCTTAGCAAGTCAGGAGACGAGACATAGTCTTCAGCATTTTCCTCGGCTTCGAATTCTCCTAAACAAACAGCTTTCTCAAAATCGATTTCAAGACTCGGAACGGGTTTGTTCATGTCATTGATATCCGAGCACCTGAAAGTTGAATGAAAAAGGAAACTATAGAAGGGCATCCAAGTTTGGAACCGACAAACAAAATGTTATGACATGGCATGAGGCAAATGTAAAGATAGGCTGTGAAATGAGAAAATAATTATGAAGTTAATGCAAAAGATTATGACAAATTGCATCTTCATTGATATTCATTTAAACGATAAAGAGCGAATGAACGCTCTTACAAAAGAAACCCCATTGTATTTAGGGACACAACAGAGGGTTAATATCGAGCATTACTCTGAATAAGATTTATAAACTACAAAGAGGTCCTCGGCAATCTAATTGTTCAACGCGAAACCGAGAGGACAAGGGCGTATCATTGAGACATCTTTGCTCGCATCAGCTTTTTTGTCAACAACATTTATACTGATGTTCTGAAAACCTTTTTCAATCAATAACATCACACTTTGTGCATTATCCTGCCCCGGGTATATCATTCCCACAGACGTAAATGTTCTTGACAAAGGAGGGTAATCGATGGGCTCCCATTCCAGTTCTCTGCCTAAGGTTCTTGCAATCCTTCTTTCTTGATCTTTCTTCCACTGTTTTCTTCTTTGACGTGCGTCTGGTTGGAACCTTAGATCGTATCGAGCTTGGTGAGGTACTGACTTTAAAGCCCTGACTATCCCTTGCTGATATCTCTCCAAGCCTTTTTTCGCTCGGGCTCCCCTTCCCACGGTCAGCTTAATCCCTATCCTGGTATTTCTAGACAGTTTAGGCACGGGAATTCTATTTTCCTCTGCAACAAATATGGCATTGACAAATTTGAGAGATCGAAAGGAATATTCCACTACATCTTTGCTTACTTCAAGGTACGGTACATCAGCAGAAATAGATGCAACAATGTCTTCTTCGCCCTCAACCGTGACCAAACAGCCATCCATGATAAACTTCACCTTTTGGTGGAGAGATGATGGAACTGCTCCGGCAGAATGGATCCAAGGTCTTCCCAAGAGGCAGTTGTATGATGGTGTAATGTTCATGACTTGAAACTCAACGTCATATATGTAAGGGCCCACTTCCAAAGGGATCTCGATTTTTCCCATGACTTCTCATCTTGTCCCATCAAATGCCCTTACCGTGGAATAACAAGGCCTTAGATAGGACAAATCCATTGGAATCCTGGATAGCGTGGCCAAAGACATGACGTTAAGTGCCGACCCATTATCGATGAGCACGTTCAGTATTATGTAACCCTTGCAACGGGTTGTGATATGTAATGCTTTCACGGAACCTCTACCATTGGGTGGTATTTCATCGTCACTAAAAGAAATGAAATTATCAGCGTTCAGATTATTTATCCACCTATTAAGCTTCTCAACGGATATATTATTTGCCACGTAAGCTTGGTTTAGCACCTTCAACAAGGTATTCCGGTGCGGCTCTGAATTCAATAGTAGAGACAATACCGAAATTCGTGCTGGCTGTTTGCTTAATTATTCCACCACATTATACTCACTGTGCTTGATAAACTTTAAGAACTCTGTGCTTCTTCCTCGTCCACAGGCTTTTTAGTTTCTGGTTCAGGCCCAGTTTCATGCTCGGCCTCAGCCTCATGCACTAATGCTTTTCCTTTCTATTTCAGGTCACTATTTTTCTTCGTCGGAACAACCTCTTTAGAGTAACACCTCCTACTGCGGGTGAAATGGCCCACTTCTCCCACACTTTCGGTCGCGGTTCCAGACTTTGCACTTTTAGGTGTGATGATGTTAACACTATATTTCTAAGGTACTGCTCTTTCATCTTTATAAGGAAAAGGCGACAGTACTTCGATTATCACTTTCAGTTTCACCGGCTCTTTCTTCACATCATAATAAATTATCAGCGGTCGGTCAGCACTATACGGGAAACCTGACAATTGATCGTCAGAGGCGCATATCTCTCCTTTATCGGCCTCTGTACCTTTGTTGAAAATTCCAATCTCCTTATTATCCATCATATTTTGTAGCAAACTCCTAAATTCGTCACAGGACTGAATGTCGTGTCCTTCAATAGCATTGAAGTCGCAAAAACTCTGACCTCTTTCTTCAAAAATTTTATCAGGGCGACTGAGCAATCCATTCTCAACCAATACTTTGCAGACTTTCTGCAGAGGTGTCTTTACTTCCGAGACACAGCTTTTGGTTTGCCAATCGTTCTCCTCCGTAACCACACCCACATTCCCTCCACTATGGTTAGGGAATGGGTTCCCGGCCTTATTGCTACCACCATCAAATCGTAGGATGCCCGCATCAATGAGTCCTTGAACCCTCATCTTAAAAGTGAGGCAGTTTTTCGTGGAATGCCCTTGATTCTTAGCATGGTATACGCAACTAGTATTTGGGTCATACCACTTCGGGTACGGAGGCTTCAAGGGTGCCATGTAGTGTGGGGATATCAACTGTTTCTCCAAAAGTTTTGGGTACAGTTCCCCATACGACACAGGGATAGGAGTAAATTGTGGTTTCTCGAGGTTAGGTCTTGTTAGCCTTTGTTCGTTTTGGGGTTGGCCATGGATGGGTGCGGTATTTTATGGAAATGTGGCGATCGGTCTTTGATTACTCGTGGCGTAAACGGGGTAAGATGGGTAAGGAGATGGTGTTTGGTACTAAGGGGTTTGAGGAGGATAATAGACATTTGGAGGTGGATAATTTCAAGGTCGGGGTTGGTTTGGATACGGACTAGGGGCATAACGGTTGCCTTTTCCCACCATATGGGCTTCTGGTTCCTTCTTCTTCATGGGCGCACCCCTTTTGAACTCTCTTGACCCTCCATCCTTCATCTCTTTACGGCATTTTCAATGAGCTCGCCGGATATCATAATGTCCGCAAAATACTTCGTGGCACTTCCCACTAGTTTGTCATAATCGACTAGGGTGACCTGTGCAACCTTCCAGAACAGTTCACAATATTGGGCTCACACGCCTATATGGCTTGCTTGTATGGGCCCACACGCCCGTGTAGCTCACACGACCTAATTGGCCTAGCCAGTGTCACACGCTCGTGTCCATCGCACCCGTGAGGCTCATACAAGGTGTCACTCGTCGACCACACGGTCGTGTATTGCCACACGGCCTCTACATGGGCAGTTCACATGTTTGTGTAGTGTCGACAGTTACATTTTTGGCTTTCACCGAAACGCAATTTCAAAGCATTCGGGGTACACACCTGGTTTCGATTGATGCCTAAACAATCCCTGAGCACTCTAACTCCTATAATCGAACAATTTCAAGTCCAAATTCAGTCTTTTAACCCGAATTTCTAAGAATAGGTAAATCCTAAAAGTTTCCGATAACGTTACCTCTACGAAAATTAATCGACGATTCCTCGTTGTTAACTTGCTATTCGAGATCTTCCAGCCCGTTGACTAGTTCCTAATTATCCAAAGAACTCTCTTAAATCCCAACTAAAAACCTAAACCAAAACATAAAACTCAAAACTTACCGAATACTTGCTATGTGCTATGACGATAACTAACAACAAAAGAAGGCAAAAATTAAAGGTTTGGCATCCAAAAACAAAGGCAAGATACGGTAGCAATGGGTGAAATTCAGCTGGAAAAAAATGGAAAAAAATGATGGAGAGGGGAATTCTGCAGAGAAAATTCGGCAGGGAGATAACAGAACAATTGGGTAACTCCTCATCCCTTGATTCACTCCCACTAAACACTCCACCATCAGAATTCCAGTCCAACAAAGCCACTCACATGTCTTAGCAGCAAAAATAATACCTTAGCAACGACTCAAACACGGGACCTCAAGCATAATCCCTTGCCACTTAACCACCAGACCAGTAGGCCCATTCTGACATTCCTTAACAACCAAATTCTTTTAAGCCTTTAGTCCAATAATCAACCTTCCCAAGCCTCTCCTTGAACTTGGGACCTTCCCCCAACACACCCAAAGCACATAACCATTAATGCAAACAATTATTTATGCCAAAAAAATCACAAAACAATTTCAGAAATTTTCATGCATAACAAATCACGAAAGCCAAAATTTTAGGGCGTTACAGTGTGGGTCACACAAACGTGTAGGCCCACACGGGCAGGCCACATGGGCGTGTGAGCCCATTCTTTTGAAATGAATTGTAAGGTTACACGGGTCGCCCAAGTCGACTGTGACCTATCGTAGGGTCGATAAGCATTACTTAGACCCCTGATTCTGTGATCTGATACTGATGTATGTATTAACATGTATATCTGTTTGACTATATGATCTATTTATTTGCATTATAGCATGCCATATTTGTATGATGCATTGCATTGGGGTGGGATCGATGAAGAAGAAGGAAGTATTCTGAAAGGCTTTTAAAGCTTAATATCTGACAGCTAAGCTACGTATTTTTTATATGTGCCGTATTTCGGTACTATGTGGTTTGTAGGCTAGAAGGGTCAATTTTATCCCCTATTCGGTGTGTTGGGATGGGTGGGTCGATTTTAACCTCACATGGTGTGTTGGGTTGGATGGATTCGGTGTGCAAGGCTAGTGGGTATAATTCTAATATTCTGATTTATTATGCATGCTATACCTGCAATGGGCTAAGGCCCTAAGTATATCTAATTCTGTTTCTGAGTGTGCTAAGGTTCACACTGATTCTGTAAAGGGCTCAAGCCCGAATTATGAATAAATTTATGACTGTATTCTGTTATATGTCTGTATGCATACTGTTTGTAGGGAATTACACACTGAGTTTGCGAAAACTCACCCTTTATTTGTTTAATTTGATCAGGAAACCCCCAGCAGTAGGGTCGGTGTAGCGGAGGATTCGATGGTGACCATGGCCACATACTTTTTGGTTTATGATTTTGATGCTTTTACTATTTTATTCATTATTTTTGGGAATATTTATGTAATTTTTTGGACTTGGACTTTTTGTTTTAATTTGGGAATTTTCAACTCTTATTTATGAATTTATAAACTGCAACACATCAAACTACAGTTTTCCTAAATTGAACTAAGAATTTAAGAATTTTCGTAAATATAAACATTTTCGAAAATTTTATGGTTTCAAAAGCTTCCATGCAAAAGAAATGTTTTAAAGTGGATCAGTTAGTGCAAGTTTTCCCAAACTAAGTAAAAGATAATAACTGGAACGGTTTTAAGGTCATTACATTTTAAAAGAACACTCTCATGTGATGTCGCCAAATTCAGCCATAACGTCTAGGCCGGTTTGGGGTGTTACCCTTGATCACTCTGTGTTCTTTCTTTAACAATAATGAATTTAAAGTCTTTATGTTTTGACTTTGATGTGATCTTGTTATTATTGGAATAAATGATTGTTACAATGCCTCAAAGTTTTTGATATCAAATTTTGTGCCAATCAAGTTAAGTTCAGTAAAAATGTTCAAATGATCTATACCATATTATTTATGTAATATTGGTAAAAAAAATATTTTAAAAATTCCAGAGGATAACTTTTGTACTTTTAGTATTTTTTATGAACTAATTTGAAAATGGGGAAATTTGCCAAATTTTGATTTGATTACAACTATTTTAGGCTTTGTTTGTTTTAACGTAAAAGTTTTTACCAAAAATATTTTCAGTTTTTTTTCATGTTTGTTTCATGTAAAATAGGATGGTCAATGTAAAATTACCATCTTATTACTGTAAAATGTCTTACCAAATTTTTGTCCGTAAGACATTTTCCAAACTGATAAGGCTATGTTCATTGTAACACTCTCATAAAAGCACTAGAATGTTACATCCTTTACAACATTCTTCACTTATCAAATATTTTTTTTAAACTTTCATAACTTTTCAATTTAGTTCCTTTTTGTCATAAAAGTTCAATATTCACTTATTAATCATATTAAATTAATTTTTTTTTCTTGTTACACTTTAATCACATAATTTATGTCAATATTTTGTTTCACATATCAAATTTCTATGTATTTCACTTCTATTATTTTATCCACATATTTTCTCAAGTTTAACAATTTAGTTCTTATCATCATAAAAATTTTCATATTTTTCCACAATTTCACTTTTACAATATTTTATGCATATTTCATCATCTCATAACACATTCATTAAAGTTTTATCACAATTTCCTTACTCACATATTAAATTGTTTCATACTTAAACTTTTGTATATTTTTCAATTTAGTCCCTATTGTATTGTAATTTATTTTTCATCATATAAGCACTTTAATAAAAAGAATTCATTACATATCTTATTTCACATAACAAATTTTCATGCATATCACTTCTCTTGTTTTAATTAAAAATTTCGCAAACTTTACAGTTTAATCCTTAACATCATGAAGAATTATTATTTATTATAATTTCACATTAACATCACTTTTTAATCAATTCACTATTTCATTTAAGTTCTTTATAATAAATCTCAAGTGGAGGTTTGTTTCATTAAAAACAATTTTTATGAAATATGTAATGGACCAAATCTGTCCGGCCCATCAGAATCCAAAACCAAACAAAAAAATAACAAACCAAATTTAAACTAAAATAAAATGTCCATAGTCCATAGCCTAAATTAACCCCAAGCCCAACTAAGCCCAAGTACCTAAACCTAACCCACTTTACTACCCAAATTATAGCACAAAATTAGCCCAAAAAATACAAGTCTGATGGCCCAACTAAAATAGGCTCAAGAGGCCTAAAACTAATTCAAACCTTTTGGCAAAAAACCCTAGTCCTAATCTCCTTCTGCCGCAGCCTCTATCCACTAGCCTTTACCTCCGAACCTCAGGCCACCATCAGTGCGTGAGTCCCGCCTCTATCAATGATGTTCATACCTGCAAAAAAGGTGAATAATCAGTAGCAATCAAAGTCTTGTATTTATTTTTTTGATTTATTTTTGGTTATAAAAACCAAATGTAATTGATGTAAGAAACTTACGAACACGAATACAAAAAAAAGAAAAATAAATAGAAGGTATATATCAAACTATTTTCGTATAGCTAACATACATGTAGAGATATTGTGAAAAAGAAAATAAGCTTGCATTTCCTTACCTTTCTAACAAATAAAAAGAGGAAACCGAAGGGTTTTCTTTCACCTTTCGGGATTTAGGGATTCAGGTTAGGAAAGGAAAAAGGATCGAGATTGCTTTTTTTAAGGTTCTAACCATCGTACACAGTGGTGGACAATAGCGGAGGACGGTGGCCCGATTATCGGAGCTTGGTCGGACCTACGCCAAAGCTTAGAGGGCTAAAGGATTTTTGAAAAGTTTTTGGTTTTTTTAAAGGGATGTTTAAAATATTTTTTTAGCTGTTTTAGTATTTAAAGCCTAACAATACGACGTTGTTTTGGAGGTAGGCCATTGATGCCCAAAACGACGTCGTTTTAAGGTCATAGATCCACGCATTGACTCGACCAGGGGAGGATCCGCGTGTTTTTGTTTTATGGGAAATTTGCCCGTTTGGTCCTCCCTCTTTTGTAGCGCACTTTAATTTAATCTTATTTCATTTTTCTTGTTTTTTTAAATTTTGGCCATAAAATTTTGTTGTTGTTTTGATATGATCCCTGGGGCCATTCAAATGCGGATATTGGAACGGTGCCATTTTGGAGATAGGGTATAATTGCCCAGTTGATCCCTACGATGTGGCGCGCATTTTGATTAGATCCTTTTGCACTTATTTCTTTATTTTTTTACCTTTGATTTATTTTTGTTTTGATTTAGTCCTTGTTTTGTCTAATTTTAACCTTTTTTTTTTATTTTTGTTGTTTATTTTTATGTTTTATATTAAATCATTTTGTTTCATTTATTATTCACATTTGGTTATTTTATTATATATTTTTTTCACTTATTACATACATTATCTTTTTTATATTATTTAGTTTTAACTTCTTTTAATTGTAATTTAAAATTTATTGTGTCTTTTATTTTTTTAATCACTCTATTATTTATCTAAGGTTATTATTTATTTTAAGTATATGTTATTTATTTTTATTCTATCACACATATATATCCATTTTAGTATTTTCCATAATTTGTTTTGTTATTTTTTCTATGTATTTATTATTTGTATATTTTTATATTCGATTTCTTTTATATAAAGTTTTATTTAATTTCTTAGTCTTATTTTTTATATATGTATATTTTTTGAATTGTCATTATTTGCTTTATGTTTTTTTTTTTTATTTGTCCACTTCCTCAAAATTTAGATTTTGTTACCTTTATTATTATTATTATTATTATTATTATTATTATTATTATTTTTCATGTTAGCCTTAGCATTGATATTGTATTATTTGTGCAATTAACTATGTTTTATTATTATCCTATCTTTTGATTACCTATATTAGCTTTAAAATTAGTCCATCATGTAATTTTCGTGAATTGTTCTTTAGTATCTGTGTTTTGTAATTTTTTTAGTGTAATGATTTTATTCACAAATCATCGTTTTAAAAAAATACATTTAACTTAATTGCTATAGTTTGTTCTAAAGTTTTCAAAATAAGGGAATATTCGGTGTCATAGCCCAATTTTGGCCGGGCTTTTAATAGCCCATTTACAACAAAAACCAAGGCCCAAACTGCTAAATCCCAAACAAACCCAATTACAAACCCAAACCTAAGTCATCAACCCAATTAAACCTACCCAAACCCCTCACAACACAAACAAACCCAATACAAAAATTAAACCCCAAATCCAACAAACTCGAATGGCCCACTAAACCTAACCCTAAACCCAAAACTTAAACTAAACCATGACCCAATACAACCTACCCAAGCCCAAAGCCCAAACAGTCAGACTAGGGTTTCAAAAAGGCTGAAACCCTAGTGCCGCAGCCACCAACCCTCTGACACCTACTTGCGCCTGCAACCAGCAACACCACCCCACTGGTCACCTCCATTGCCCATAGCACCTACAAGAAAAGAAGAGAAAAGACAGAAAATAATAAACAAAAAACAATGTAACACGGCTATAAAAGAAAAATCGAAACAGATTGTAAAGGTTGGCAATTTGATAAATAAAAAAGAGCACTCATTTTTAACAGAAGCAAAACAATGATTCTAGCAGTGCCAAAGCAAGAAAATATCACCAAATCATAAAACCAAAATACCGAAAAATCAAAATCTGAAGCCTAAGGTAATTTATTTTTTTAATTTCTTTCTTATTTATGAATCTGTTCTTTCTATATTTATATATGTGTAAAATATAAAGTATAAAAAAAGAAGAAAAATATACCTTTTTTTTTTGAATTTTCGGCCACCGTGGACGGTGGTCGGTGGCGGAGGACCATGGCGGTGCATTGCCAGAGACCTAGCCGAACTGTGGCTAGAAATCGCAGCCCCAGAGAGAAAAGGGGCTTCTCTTTCTTTTTTTGTTTTGAAAATCAGAAAAATGAAATTTTCAGTAAAATTTTTATTTATACAAGAAGGAAACGACGCTGTTTCGATCTTCAGCCCAAAGTGCCAAAAACGACACCGTTTTGCCCTGGATCAGGTAGACCCGACCCTAACCCGCTCAGGATCCGCGTGTTTTTATTTAATGGGCTAATTGCGCCCCAGGCCCTTCCGCTTTTTCGTGGTTTTGCGATTAAAACTTTTCGTATTTCGATTTTGCCCCAAAATTTATCGTGCTTTTCAATTTGGTCCCCCATGCTGCTGCGTGTTTTGGCTGGAGGGGTTTATTGCGCTTTCGGTCCCTCTGCTATTTTTTCACTTACGTTTTGGCCCTTTTCTCTTTATTTGCTTTTAAATTTGCCCAAATATTCTGTTTTATTTCCAATTTAATCCTTTTTTATTATTTTGACACTTCATTAATTAATTTCGCTATTATAACTATTATTTTTATATATCTATTATATTATATTTAGTATTATTTTTAATATTACATCTTTACTACTATATTTACTATTATATTTATTATCTTTAATATATTCACTATTATTATTTACTACTTTATTTTAATATTATTATTGCATCATATTTCCTTTTTGTATTTTATTATTATTATTACTAGTATTATTATTATCATCATTATTAACATATATATATTTTTGTGTACATATTGTAATGTTCTATTATTGTTAAATATATATATTTTTCTTATTATATTATTAGTACATACATTATTTTTCTTTATTATTATATTATTAGTATATTTTAATGTTCTTCATTAATTGTATCATTATTTACATTTTTTATTTATTTATAAATTCTTATTACAATAACCTTATTAGTTCTTTTTATTTTTATTCATATTTTTTAATTAATAAATAAGGCAACGTATCAATTTTAACATTAAGTCGTTGATTTCATCGCTATGTTGGGTGAATATCAGTGGCTCGTGTTAAAAATAAGACGCGCTTCTAAAAAACTGAAAACTTAAAAATTCTCAATTTTCAATCAGATCACGATTAAATATTAAATTGAACTCGTATTTTTGAAAATTAAGGCAATGCGTGTTTAACGAGATACCAATTTTGGGCGTCGCGACGGTGCTAATACCTTCCTCGTGCGTAACCGACTCCCGAACCCTATTTTCCTCTGGAATTTTGATGTAGACCCAAACTTGGCCTTCTTTTCGTTCAAAAATAATTTTTTTTTTGTTTAAAAAAAAAGAGGATTTGTTAGGTGTCTGATCGCACCTAGGAAAAAGGATCGGTGGCGACTCCCTTTTTTTAATAAAATCGAAATTCGATTTTCAAATTTTCAATAAATCGCCTCAATTAGCGCCCAAGCAAATTTTACGTCGCTACAGCTGGCAACTCCACTGGGGACCTTTTTTTTAGAGTCGAGTCTAGAATTAAACGCGTGTTGTCAAAATTTTCGAAATTCCTTGTTCAAATTATTATTTATTCGTGATCCTTAAATTTTGTTTTTTGAAAAGTCATGCATTTGCATCATGTTGTAAATATTTTTCTAACTTGTTTTATCTTTTTCTTTTCAACTCTAAGTTTTTACGGCTTTAGTTTTTTTAGTTTTAAAATAAAAACAAAAAGGTTTGTGAGTTTCTCCCCACACACCGTGCACTTGCATTTTTGCATAACATGAGCTCTCTACCCGGGCTCTGTCCGCTTAAGTGGAAGTAAACGCTATGCCTTCGTGAGTTAACTCGTCCCTCCACACAGGCTAGTGAATACTTTCGGGTTACATATGACTTATTCTTTCGTGAGTTAACTCGTCCTTCCACATAGGCATAAGTAAATGTAATCCCTCGAATTGAACTCGTGAGCCTGTGATGGGCAATGACTGAGACTCCGTACTAATCTTAGTAGACGATAGTACGAACAATTCGAGTACCTGCCTAGAACTGAAACCGCATGTAGTGAACCGTACGAGCCACCTAATTAGAGCCATGCCGAACCTTCGTCCATTTAATAGTCACCAAAATAAGTACATGGGAGAAACATATCTTACCTTTTATTTCTTTTGCACTTTTTATGCCAGGGAATCGGGTTTGTTTAATAAATTGGATCGGGTAGATTATCTGATGAGTATGTGGGGGTCGATTTTTATAAAGCATGATGGGACACAAAAATAAAAAAACAAAAAACAAAAAACAAAAAAAGAGAATAAATAAATAAATAAAAACTTAGGTCAGTTTCACCAAAATGCATGATTGAATAGCTTAATTTGTTAGATTTTCCTTAGTTTTTCTCCGTTCATATTCATTGTGATTACTAGCCAATGTTATTTGTATTCATTTTTATTTTTCATCATGCATCATATCCATCTTGTTAGGAAGGTGTTGATTAGAGATTGGTTGCCAAAAACGGGTTTCTGATGGAGGAGTCAATTACACGAGTAACTGAGAAAAATACCGTGGTTCGAGACTGGTCTTTGAAAACCCAGAAAGCAAAAGGGGACAGTTTAATGAAAGGATGTATCTCCAATCTTCCTGAGCATGTAACTTTAAATGCTCGTCAAAATAACCTTGAAGATTTGACTCAGATCTAAAAATAGTGGAACTCAGACACTAGGGGCATCTTCATTGAAAAGTACGGGGATATAGCTCACTTGATCACCGTCAACGTAGATGAACAGCTGATTCAAGCCATGGTTTGATTTTGGGACCCAGCTTACCAATGTTTCACTTTTAATCAGGAAAATATGACTCCGACCATAGAAGAGTATGCTGTATTGCTTCGCGTTGACAATGTACAATTCAACAAGATATATGTGAAAAAGCCCAAACCAATGACCTTCAAGAAAAAGCTAATGAAGTTGAGGGGAATGACCGATACATGGGCTGAAAAATAGATAAAGAAAAACAACGAAGTTAGTTGTGTTCCATGGTTTTCTCTACGAGATTTAGTTCAAAACCATCCAGATATTGTGGAGAGAGTGGATCTATTTGTTTTGGCCATTTACGGGTTAATTGTCTTCCCAAAGGTTCTTGGGCATATAGAAGTTGCGGTAGTAGATTTCTTCGAAAGGTTGAGGCAAGGAATCAACCCCATCCCATCTATCTTGGCCAAGACCTTTAGATCTCTAAGTTGTTGTAGGAGGAAAGGGGAAGGACGTTTTATTGGATGTGCATACCATTCCACATGTTTTCAAAAACATTCGCCCCATTGGAAGCTTACCTTGGGAAAGATTGGCCAAAGGATGTCACCGAACAGCATTGGGTTTCGATTTTTCAGAACTTCTGCGCTAAGGATATAAATTGGAGAGCACCATGGATCCGTCCTTCGGTTTTGTTATACAAGTGTGGAAGCTAAGATTGGGTACCTTTACTTGGATTATGGGGAGGAGTTGGATATGCTCCGTTAATGGTTCAAAGGCAGTTTGCTTCACAATAGTTCATACCGGCTACCGGGGGATTAGCACAGTCTGAGTTTGCCTTTATAGGTGAGGGTTACATGAAAAAAGTCTGAGATACTGCAAATTCTTGGAAGGAAATTCACCTAATGGAGCTAGCTATTTATGCTGATACTATCACTCAAGATTATGACATATGGAGACAACGACAAGTGAATAGTCAACAAATCTCACCGACGGATTACACATTTTAGAATCCTTTCTCAAAAGAAATACCATCCGAGATGGAAATTGCAAGACATGAATTTAAACGTGAAAAGTCCAAGCTATTAGGGATATTAGTTCTCTTCAAGAGGAAAACTACCAGCTAAAGATCGATGTTCAAATTGAAAAATCCAGAACCATGAAAGCTCAAAAAGAAGTTGAGATCATGAGAAATGACTTAAGGGATCATCATTTGGAAAATAAGAAATTAAGAGGCATTATAAAGAATAGTGGGTTAGGAAAATCATCGGCAGAATGGAAAGAAGAACTAAGTAACATCAAATGTGGGATTGAATTCTGGAAAGGGAAAGCAAAGAAAGAAGAGGAAAAAGCTGCGCATGCTATGATAGAGTTAAGGAAGAAGAATGTTGAATACGAAAATATGTCTGCAGAATTAATGGCTAGTCAGTCTGAACGTCAAGAGCTAAGAAGAAAGATACAAGATTTAGAAAATACGCTGCAAGCTCATCAGCAACAGTTGGATACTCTCCTAAAAGCCCTAGAAGAAAAGAATGGTTAATATGATAGAGACACTCACGCTTGCAAAAGAGCTCTCCAGGAAAAGGACAGGCATCTCAGATGTTTGATCAATGAAATTCGCAAGGTGGCTGTGCAAATTGTGCAATTATCAGATGAATTTGAAACTCTCAGTTGCCAATTCCCTCTGAGCCAAAGATCAAACATGTCGAAATTCCTAGAACGAGTGAAGAAACAAGATGATGTGGCTAGAAAATTTGTGTAACTAGAGATGGCAAAACGTTTTGTAATAGACTCTTTTGATTGATGAAATGCCTAAGTATGGGGCTATCTTAAAACCAACACCAAAATTCTTGCATATTTATTCATGATTAACATTCATTCGTCGTTTATTCATTCATCCATTCATTGCATGTACATATCACCCTAATCATTCACTGAGGCTAAAACCGCATAATCCGCAGTTGCGACACTAGAAGTCTGGAATCACGCTATTCTTATAGAACGCGTCTAAGAGCGAGAACTATGGAGGCTGAATTCAATGAGAGAATTGAAAGGTTGGAAAGGACCCAAAGAGAATTGTAAGAGCAGTTGGCTAAATCACAACGAGAAACAAGAGATCTAATGGTAAGATCTCGAGAGGAATCACTCGAGCAAAGGGATCAAATGGCCAAAATGATGGAAATGATGATAGCTTTGGTTAAAGGAAATGACCCATGCAGAGCCCTGACATCATGGAGCCTCAGTCAAGAGTTAATCATGATCGGGATCCGCTACATCCCCCAGGATTCACTCCACCTCACGCCTATGTAATGCAAAGAGGATATCCTTAAGGGGAACCTGCAGGCTTGGAGCAACGACCTGTACCACCTGCTCATCTAGGGCTAGTATATTCGTATCGAACCCCGGAGCTAATCCTACTAATCCCAATGTTCCAGATTTGGATGATTCGGTAGAAATAGCCAAGTTGAAAATGGATGATCATGATGCCCAGGATAAGCATAGGAGCTTGGAAGAAAGGCTCAAGGTGATAGAAGGTACTGAGGTCTTATCTGCACTAAGTGCCAAAGAGCTCAGTTTGGTGCTCGATCTGGTTCTGCCTCCGAAATTTAAAGTGCCAGATTTTGAAAAATATGATGGAACGAGGTGTCCAAAGGTGCATTTTATCATGTTTTGCTGGAAGATGACTGGTTATATGAATGAGGATAAATTGCTAATACACTATTTCTAAGATAGCCTAGTCAGGTCGGCTCTTCAATGGTATAATCAACTTAGTAGAGAAAGGATTCAGTCATGGAAAGAATTAGCATCAGCATTTTGTGAACAATACAAGCATATATCTAACATCGTGCCTGATCAGCTAACTCTACAGATGATGGAAAAGAAGCTGGCGGAGACTTTTAGGCAATACGCGCAAAGATGGAGGGATATCTCGGCACAAGTAGAACCCCTATTAACTAAAACTGAAATAATAGTCCTCTTCCTCAACACTTTGAAAGCACCATTTTACGATAAATTGGTAGGAAGCGCCACGAAAGACTTCACAGATATTGTAATATCTGGGGAACTTATAGGGAATGCCATCAAGAGTGGGAGGATGAAAGGCCCCGAGAGCTCGAAAAGGGCAGTACCCATAAAGAAAAAAGAGGCAGAAACCCATATGATGGGAATTAAGAGCCACCACACTTCTAATCCTTACCCAACCCAATCACGATCTTGATATCACCCACCTCCAAACTTCTATTTTCCTCCCAAAGCCCTTACTATCAAGCACATCCTTCTTACCCCGTCTACGCCATAGATAACCAAAGACCATTCGCCATGTTCCTACCAAATACCATGCCTACTCAAAACCAACCCAAAAATGAATAAAGACCAGTAAAACCTAATCCTGAAAAACCTTAATTCACCCCTATTCCCGTGTCATAGGAGAATTGTACCCAAAACTGTTGGAAAAACAATTAATATCCCCACATTATATGGCACCCCTAAAGCCTCCATACCCAAAATGGTACGATCCTAATGCTTGTTGCATGTACCACGCTGGAAACTAGGGGCATTCTACAAAAAATTGTCTTGCCTTTAAAAGGAGGATTCAATGTCTTATTGATGCAGGTATTTTACGATTTGATGGTGCTAGCAATATGGCTGGAAATTCGCTCCCTAACCATACTGAAAGGAATGTAAGAGCTGTGACAAAGGAAGATAGATGGCGTGCCAAAAGTTATGTTTCTGAAATAAAGACACCTTTACGAAATGTTTGGGAGGTAATGGTTGAAAAGGGGCCGTTCTGTCATCCCAACAGATTTTTTAAAGAAGGAAATACAAAAAGTCAATGTTTTTGTGATTTCCATGGTATCAAAGGGCATGACATCTAGTCTTGTGAGGGATTCAGAAAATTACTTTAAGACATGATGGACAACAAGGAGGTCGAGATCTTTAACAAAATGGAAGAGGCCAATGAAGGAGAAGTATGCGCTTCTGATAATCAATCATTAGGTTTCCGTTATAGCACTGATTGACCATTGGTGATTTATTACAAGGTAAAAAAGGAACAAGTGAAACCAAAGATGATAATTGAAGTACCATCTCCTTTTCCTTACAAAGACAACAAGGCGATACCATGGAAATATGATGTCAACATTATCATACTCGAAGGTGAAAAATCTAAAGCTACGACTAAAAGTGTTAGTGAAGTAGGACACTTTACCCACAGCGGGAGATGTTATTCTCCTGAGGTGGTTAAACCAATGAAGAAGACTAGTGACTTGAACCAAAAAGGAAAGGCACCGATGCATAAGGCTGAGGTCGAGTTTGAACCTCCATTTGAACAAGAAGTTAAAAGGCCTATGAATGAGGAGGAAGCACATGAATTCTTGAAGTTCATTAAGCACAGTGAATATAACGTCGTAGAATAATTAAATAAACAACCGGCACGAATCTCGGTATTATCCCTACTGTTGAATTTAGAACCACATCGGAATGCTTTGCTGAAAGTGTTAAATCAAGCTTATGTAGCAAGCAACGTATCTTTGAAAAGCTTGATAGGTGGGTGAATAACCCGAATGTGGATAATTTCATCTCTTTTAGTGATGACAAAATATCGCCAAATGGTAGGGGCTCTGTAAAAGCATTGCACATCACAACCAGTTGCAAAGGTTATATAATACCAAATTTACTCATTGACAACGGGTCTGCACTCAATGTCATGCCTTTGGCCACTCTTTCTATGATGCCAATTGATATGTCTTATCTGAGGCCTTGTCACTCTACAATAAGGATTTGATGGGACACCACGAGAGATCATGGGGAAGATCAAAATTCTTTTAGAAATAGGCCCATGTACATATGATATCAAGTTCTAGGTCATGGATATCATGCCTTCATACAATTGCCCTTTAGGAAGGCCTTGGATTCAATCTGCTAAGGCAGTCCTTTCATCTCTCCATCAAAAAGTAAAGTTTATCATGGATAGCTGTTTGATCACTGTCGCAGGTGAGGAAGACATTGTCGCATCTATCTCTGCTGATGTACCATACATCGATGTAAGCAAGGACACAGTAGAAAGTTTCTTCCGTTCCTTCAAATTTATCAATGCTACATTTGTTGCTGAAAGAAATAGGATTCCAACGTCTAAGTTGTCAAGGAATACTAAGATGAGAATTAAGCTAACTGTGGGAAAGGGAGCCCAAGCGAAGAAAGGTTTGGGAAGAGTAAGGGATAGTTAGAGCACTAAAACCAGTACACCACAAGGCTCGATACGGTTTAAGGTTCAAGCCAAATATACAAAAAAGAAGAAAACAGTTGCAGAAAGATCAAGAAAGGAGGATTGCAAGAGCCACAGGTCAGGAATTGGAATGAGAGCCCATAGCGTATCCTCCTTTGTCAAAAACATTACATCTACAGGAATGGTGTACCCAGGGTAAGATAATACACAAAACGCGCTGTTATTAATTGAAAGGGGTCTTCAGAATGTCAGTATAAATGTCATTGACAAAGGAGATGATGCAATTAGAGATGTTTAAATGATACGCCCTTGTCCTCCTAGATTCGTTTTAAACAATTGGATTACTGTGGATCTTATTGTAGTTTCTAAGTCTTCTCCAGAGTAATGCTCAATGTTAACTCTTGTTTTCTTGTGTGTCCCTAAGTAATGGTGGGATTCTTTTGTAAGAGCTTATGTTTGCTCTTTATCATTTAAATGAACATTAATGGAGATGCATTTTGTCATTGTCTTTTCATTCTCATTAACTTCATAATTATTCCCTCTTCTCACAGCCTGTCCCTACATGTATCTCATATCATGCCATAACGTTATGCTTGTTGGTTCCAATACTTTGATGCTCCTCTATAGTTTTCTTTTCCATTCAACTTCCAGGTGCTCAGATATCAACGACATGAGCAAACCCGTTACAAGTCTTGAAATCGATTTCGAGAAAGCTATTTGTTTAGGAGAATTCGAAGCTGAGGAAAATGCTGAAGATTATGTCTCGTCTCCTGACTTACTAAGAATGGTAGAACAAGAAGATAAACAGATTCTACCCTATCAAGAATCTATTGAGATAGTAAACTTGGGAAATGAAGAAAAGAAGCAAGAAGTGAAGATTGGGACCTCCATTTCAGATAACACCAAATGTGATTTGATCGCCTTGCTTCATGAATACACAGATGTGTTTGCATGGTTGTATCAGGACATGCCAGGTTTGAACGAGGATGTAGTGGTCCATAGACTCCCACTGAAACCGGAATGCAAACCTATTCAACAAAAGCTAAGACGAATGAGACCTAAAGTGCTATTAAAGATAAAAGAAGAAGTCAAGAAACAATTTGATGCTGGCTTTCTACAAGTCTCCAAATACCCAAAATGGGTAGCTAACATAGTCCCAGTACCGAAGAAAGATGGCAAGGTATGAATGTGTGTGGATTATCGCGATCTAAATCGCGCAAGTCCCAAAGATAATTTTCCCTTGCCACACATCGATACGTTGGTGGATAACATAGCAAAACATTCATTGTTTTCTTTCATGGATGGATTCTCGGGTTATTATCAAATAAAGATGGCTCCTGAGGATATGGAGAAAACTACCTTCGTAACGATGTGAGGAACATTCTGCTATAAGGTGATGCCGTTCAGATTAAAGGACACTGGGGCAACATATCAGATGGCCATGGTAATGTTGTTCCATGACACGATGCACAAAGAAATAGAAGTTTACGTCGATGATATGATTGCCAAATCCAGGGGGGAAAGGGAGCATGTTAGGAACCTCAGGAAATTGTTCGAAAGACTAAGAAAGTTCCAGTTGAAGCTTAATCCAGCCAAGTGTATGTTTGGGGCTACCTCGGGAAAATTACTAGGTTTCATTGTCAGTGAGAGAGGTATTGAGGTCGATCCAGATAAAATAAAAGCCATACAAGAACTACCACCTCCGCACACGCAAAAAGAAGTTAAAGGATTTTTAGGAAGGTTGAACTACATAGCTCGATTCATTGCTCAACTAACCAACCAGTGTTACCCAATTTTTCAACTCCTTCGAAAACATAATCTGAGAGAATAGAACGAGAAGTGCCAAGTGGCTTTTGACAAGATAAAACAGTATTTGTCTAGTCCCCCGATACTAGTACCGCCAACTCCAGGAAAACTGTTAATATTGTATCTGATTGTGTTCGAAAATTCAATGGGTTGTGTACGGGGGCAACATGATGAGTCGGGGAAAAGAAAAAAGGCGATTTACTACCTCAAAAAAAAGTTCACAGAGTATGAGGTAAAGTATTCGTCAATTGAAAATTTTTGTTGCATTTTGGTTTGGGTTGCTCAAAGGCTCAGGCAATATATGTTGTATCATACGACATGGTTAATTTCAAAACTGGACCCAATAAAGTACATGATGGAATCACTTGCACTCTCAGGAAGAATGGCACGATGGCAGATCCTAATATCGGAGCACGATATCGTCTATGTGAGCAAAAAGTCGATAAAAGGGAGTGCAATAGCTAAATTCTTAGCAACTCGAACAACGGAGGAAAACAAGCCATTGAGATTTGATTTCCCAGATGAAGACTTGATGTGCATTACAGAAAAAGAATGTGAGTCATCAAAAGAGAAGTCATGGAAGATGAGCTTTGATGGTGCATCGAATGCATTGGGGCATGGGATTGGAGCAGTCTTAGTATCGCCAGAAGGAAACCATTATCCGCTCACTGCTAGGCTAAATTTCTTCTATACCAATAACATAGCGGAATGTGAGGCTTGTAGCATGGGACTTCATGCGGCTATTGAATGAAACGTCGAAATCTTAGAGGTGTATGGCGATGCAGCGTCAAATCCGTGGAGATTGGGAAGTGAGAGATTCAAAATTAGTTAAATATAGCGATCTAGTGGCGAAACTGATTAAAGAATTCAAAGAAGTGACGTTTAATTACTTCCCACAAGAAGAAAACCAATTGGCTAATGCCCTGGCCACTTTGGATTCAATGTTCAAAGCGAGCAGAGAAACAGAAATAATTCCTCTCCAAATGAGCATATATGAGGTCCCGGCACATTGTTGTAGCATTGAAAAAAAGACAGATGGACGGCCATGAATCCATGATATCTTAGAATATGTCAAGAATCAAAGGTATCCCGAACAAGCAAATGGGAACGACAAAAGAACAATCAGAAGAATGGAGGCGGGATTTGTTCTTGATGGGGACATCCTGTACAAAAGAGGAAAAGATCAAGTACTTCTAAGATGCGTGGATGCCGTTGAAGCCAAAAAAATACTTGAAGATGTCCATGAAGGAATTTATGGAACGCATGCTAATGGTTTCACTATGGCTAGGCAGATTATGAGACTCGGTTATTACTAGCTGACGACGGAAAGCAACTGCATTAGTTATGCACGAAAGTGCCACAAATGTCAAATCTACGGCGATAAAATTCATGTAGCCCCTTCGCCCCTTCATGTCATGACTTTTTCGTGGCCTTTTTCTATGTGGGGCATGGATGTTATAGGGCCAATTTCCCCAAAAGCTTCTAATGGACACCGGTTCATTTTTATGGTTATAGATTACTTCACGAAATGGATAGAAGCTACTTCATTTGCTAATGTGACGAAGACTGCAGTTTGCAGGTTCTGAAAAAAGGAAATCATATGTCGATATGGTTTGCCTGAGAGAATCATTTCAGACAACGCCTTGAACCTGAACAACAAGATGATGAAGGAAGTGTGTGAGTAATTTCAAATAAAGCATCATAACTCCTCACCCTATCGCCCGAAAATGAACGGAGCTGTAGAAGCGGCCAACAAAATTAAGAGGATTATTGGGAAAATGACCGAGACATATAAAGACTAGCACAAAAAGCTACTATTTGCTTTGTATGCATATCACACATCTGTACGGACATCTATGGGGGCAACTCCTTTCTCTCTGGTCTACGGAATGGAAGCTGTGCTGCCCATCGAAGTTGAGATCCCCTCTCTACGAGTGTTGATGGAGTCAGAGCTAGAGGAATCAGAACGGGTCTAAGCTTGATATGACCAGCTAAATCTTATCGAAGAAAAACGCTTGAAGGCAATCTATCACGGATAGATGTACCAAAAGAGAATGATCACAGCCCATGATAAGAAGGTATGACCAAAAGAATTCCACGAGGGAGAACTTGTACTAAGAAATATTCTCCTAATACAAAAAGACTTTCGAGCAAAATGGGCACCAAATTGGGAAGGACCATACGTCGTGAAGAAGGCCTTCTTAGGTGGAGCTTTGATTCTCATTGAGATGGATAGGAAGTAGTTACCTAATCCAGTGAATTCAGATGCTGAGAAGAAATATTATGCCTAAAAAAAAAGATCAAGATTAAAACTCGAAAAAGGCATCTTGATAAACAAAAAAGGATTAGGATGAAAACTCGAAAGGGCGTCCTAATGAAGCAGACTTGGGTTTAAGGAGTAAGACGATTTGAATAGTGAGTCAAACGGTGAGACCATAGTATTTCAAGCATTTTCAGAAGCTCGAAATCTTCTACGCAAGAAGCCATGCTCGAGAAGATTCTTGATTAAGAACGTGGAAGAGTTCAGGCGTTGAATATCTAGAGCATTTGTAGTTACTGAATACGATTCCTTTTTTCTTTATGACGCTTTTAAGTTCTTGTTCAACTTTCTTTGTTGTTACTTTTGAAATAAATAAATGTGAGGTATCCCTTTTGTACCTACTTAGCCATTTTCATGCATCTCATGTATGGTTTATTTAAATAATAAATAGTGAAATGACATACTCTAAGCTTAAGAAATGTTGAGCATTACCCGTATGATAATTTGATAAGTACAAGAGCCTCAAAGCAAGGACAAAGTTCAACAGAGGGCAAAAGAGTGATATCCGAGAAGCGCAGATTACTCGTAAAGCTTGAGGACAGGTGCAAAGACTGAAAAGAAAGTCAAGAATTGAAACAATGAATGTAGATCATCACAAAAATCGTAACGAAAAGGGATATATAACAAACAAGCTCAAGACGCATAGCATAATCATGTAGGCATAAAGACATTCATGACAAACATATGCATAACATCATGCATGACATATATAGGTACTCCAGTAGAGCAGGAGAACATGATGATAGCCGTACTGAATCAAGGAAAAAGACACCTGAGTTTATCCAGATGATATGTTTTGGTATTTTGATATTTTTTATTTCTGTTTTTCAAAGAAATCAACTCATATTGTGAGAGGTGAGTTGAGCCTCGGGTCACACGCTGAGGTATTTTCAATTTATGTTTTTCAAAGAAATCAACTCATATTGCGAGAGGTGAGTTGAGCCTCGGGTCACACACTAAGGTATTTTCAATTTATGTTTTTCAAAGAAATCAACTCATATTGCGAGAGGTGAGTTGAGCCTCAGGTCACACACTGAGGAATTTTCAATTTTTGCTTTTTCAAAAATTAACTTATAATCTGAAAGATGAGTTGAACTTCAGTTCGCATGCCGAGCTATTTTCAATTTTTGTTTTTTAATAAAGGATAAAGACTGGAGCTAATCGAAGACATAGATTCTGCCTCCCTGAAGTTGCAGTGGAGCTAATCAAAGATATCAGATCTTACCTTTCTGAAATTGTAGAAGAGAAGACCACAAACCTTATCTCACTGAAGTTGTAGAAGAGCGGGTTAAAGTTACAAGTCTTATCTTCCTGAAGTTGCAGTGAAGCAGATCGAAGACAACGAATCTTATATCCCTGAAGATGTGAGTAGATTGAAGCTACGAGTCATATCTCTTTGAAGTTGCGGTGAAGTGGATCGAAGATACAAGATGCGATTGATTGGAAGAGAAGCACCAAAGAAGTCAAGACTTGGCGAGACCGGGCAAAATTGGTCTTCTCTGAAGGTCTTTGCTTTGTTCTTGTTACACAACAACAAGCAAAGAGGGGCAGCTGTCATAGCCCAATTTTGCCCGAGCTTTTTGTAAGAGTATGTCCAAAGATCAATCACGAGATGGTTGTAATAACATACTTGATTTATCATGTTTATTAATATAAGGCTTTGCCATTATTATTTCAGTTCCATTTCTGTGTGCATAAATAAACTGTTTTATAATAATGTCCTAAGAATCATATGATTATTCTTAAAAGATCCTTAGTCAAGTATTATTGTTGGCTAGGACAATAATAATGCATTAAGACTAACATGTAGTTGATTGATGATAAAGAGTTGTCATTGATATGGAGTATTAGAATCAATGCATGAATGTGTGTGTTAGAGAACAACATATTGGACTGACCCGCTATGAGTATTTTTCTTGAATTATTATGTAATTGTCACAATATTACTCATAGTGATTAATATGTATATGATCCTCATACTTGAGATCATCATCATTCCAACATCGTGAGTTGTATATTTTGATATAGTCAAACGAACACCGTAATTGGTTGTTCTATAAAGACTGATGTTGGATATACCACAATCTATGTAGAGGGATATGGTTGATCAATATAGGATAAGTCCCTCCTACATAATAGGAGTAATATCTCAGGCCACTTGATTGAGTGAGACTAGAAATGCACGGCCATGCTCAAATAAGTTGATATGAGATGTCATACTTATTTGTATATCATAGTCTACTCAAGGTATCAAGAAACATGGGATGGACTATGCAAGTGTGACTATTCCATGACTTGTGTCCATTCCAAAGATATAGGACTTAAGGATTAATGCATGAAAGGTTAATCACAAAAGGTTATGTCGAATCATGACTTCTTGTAACTTAGGTAGCAATGATGCATTGCTAGGTGCCACTCATTGTTTGTAACATTAGAATAGTTCTAATATTACTGCTAACGTTACAAGAACCTATAGGGTCACACCCTACGATTGAAATGAACGGAGTAAAACATAGTTGGTATTGTGTCTGGTTGTCACATGAATTAAATTAATTATAGAATTAATTTAATTGGGCAATCAAACTATTGAACATACTATATGTACAAGGATGTTGTACACATAATCAGAACATAATTTTTCTAATATATGAATTTGGTTCATATATATATAAATTTAAATAAATATAGTTTACCGAAATCTTTATTATAATTAACGTAATTATAATTTTTGGTTAAACGTTATTATATTTATTTTAATGATGACTATTATGATTCGGATTATATATGGCAATAAATATTCGTTATAAATATATGCCAATTAATACAGAGTTATATATGGCAAGGGTAAAAACCCTAAAGAGCTAATATATAGGCAATCCCAAAACTACGTTAAAAAGGTCTAGCAGCCGTCAAAACAAAAATTATCTCTGAAAAATAGTTTTCTGGGATATTACTGTTCATTGTCAATTTGGTGGACTACGTAGAGGCCGACAT
Organism: Gossypium stocksii; assembly: GCA_020496765.1. Taxonomy (NCBI): domain Eukaryota; kingdom Viridiplantae; phylum Streptophyta; class Magnoliopsida; order Malvales; family Malvaceae; genus Gossypium; species Gossypium stocksii. Next base: position 6,142,744 of record CM035625.1, on the reverse strand, counting down.
CAGTAAAGGTTGCGGCTTGGTTCGATAGTGCTTCAGGATTCCCGTTGCCTTGGCGTCGCTGTCTACTCAGATTGAAGTTTTGGTAATTTCAAAACCTTTTATCACCCCGATTCGTTCCTTACACATGGATCCATGGTATGGATCGCCGAAAAAATTTTATTATTCTAATTTTCCGCTGTGCCGTGGAGGTACCGGCGTTCTTACACTTTCAACAGCCCATTTACAAAAAAAACCAACGCCCAAACTGCTAAATCCCAAACAGACCCAATTACAAACCCAAACCTAAGTCATCAACCCAACTAAACCTACCCAAACCTCTCACAACCCATACACAAACAAACCCAATACAAAAATTAAGCCCCAAATCCAACAAACCCAAATGGCCCACTAAACCTAACCCTAAACCCAAAACTTAAACTAAACTATGACCCAATACAACCTACCCAAGCCCAAAGCCCAAACAGTCAAACTAGGGTTTCAGAAAGGCTGAAACCCTAGTGCCGCAGCCACCAACCCTTTGACACCCACTTGCGCCTGCAACCAGCAGCACCGCCCCACCGGTCATCTACACCGCCCATAGCACCTGCAAGAAAAGAAGAGAAAAGACAGAAAATAATAAACAGAAAACAATGTAACACGGCTATAAAAGCAAAATCGAATCAGATTGTAAAGGTCAGCAATTTGATAAATAAAAAAGAGCACTCATTTTTAACAGAAGCAAAACAGTGATTCTAACAGTGCCAAAGCAAGAAAATATCACCAAATCATAGAACCAAAATACCGAAAAATTAAAATCTGAAGCCTAAGGTAATTTATTTTTTTTATTTCTTTCTTATTTACGAATCTGTTCTTTCTATATTTTTATATGTGTAAAATATAAAGTATAAAAAAAAGAAGAAAAAATATACCTTTTTTTCAAATTTTTGACCATTGTGTACAGTGGTCGATGGCGGAGGACCACGGCGGCACGTTGCCGGAGACCTGGCTGGATTGTGGCCAAAAATCGCAGCCCCAGAAAGAATAGGGGCTTCTTCCTCTTTTTTTTTTTTTTTTTTTTGTTTTGAAAACCAGAAAAATGAAATTTAAAGAAAAATTTTTTATTTATAGAAGAAGGAAATGACGCTGTTTCAATCTTCAGCCCAAAGTGCCGAAAACGGCACCGTTTTGCCCTGGATCGGGTCGACCTGGCCTTAACCTGCTCAGGATCCACGTGTTTTTATTTATGGGATAATTGTGCCCCAGACCCTTCAGCATTTTCGTGGTTGTGCGATTAAATCTTTTCGTATTTCGATTTTGCCTCAAAATTTATCGTGCTTTTCAATTTGGTCCCCCATGCTGCTGCGCGTTTTTGCTGAAGGGGTTTATTACGCTTTCGGTCCCTCTGCTATTTTTGGGCTTACGTTTCGGCCCTTTTCTCTTTATTTGCTTTTAAATTTGTGAAAATATTTTGTTTTATTTTCAATTTAATCCTTTTTTTATTATTTTGACACTTCATTAATTAATTTCGCTATTATAACTATTGTTTTTATATATCTATTATATTATATTTAGTATTATTTTTAATATTACATCTTTACTACTATATTTACTATTATATTTATTATTTTTAATATATTCACTATTATTATTTACTACTTTATTTTAATATTATTATTGCATCATATTTCCTTTTCGTATTTTATTATTATTACTAGTATTATTATTATCATCATTATTAACATATATATATATATATATATTTTCTTATTATATTATTAATACATTATTTTTATTATTTTCTTTATTGTAAATATTAGTGTTATTTTTATTCCAATATTCTAATATTATATTTTAATGTTCTTCATTAATTGTATCATTATTTGCATTTTTATTTATTTATGAATTCTTATTACAATAACCTTATTAGTTTTTTTTTATTTTTATTCATTTTTTAATTAATAAATAAGGCAACGTATCGATTTTAACCTTAAGTCGTTGATTTTATAGCTATGTTGGGTGAATATCAGTGGCTCGTTTTGAAAATGAGGCGTCCTTCTAAAAAATCGAAAACTTAAAAATTCTCGTTTTTCAATCGGATCACGATTAAATATTAAATTGAACTCGTATTTTTGAAAATTAAGACAACGCCTGTTTAACGAGATACCAATTTTGGGCGTCGCGAGGGTGCTAATACCTTCCTCCTCCGTAACCGACTCCCGAACCCTATTTTCCTCTGGAATTTTGACGTAGACCCAAACTTGGGCCTTCTTTTCATTCAAAAATAAATTTTCTTTAAAAAAAAAAAAGAGGATTTGTTAGGTGTCCGATCGCACCTAGGAAAAAGGATCGGTGGCGACTCTCATTTTTTGAATAAAATTGAAATTTGGTTTTCAAATTTTCAATAAATCGCCTCAATTAGCGCCCAAGCAAATTTTACGTCGCTACATTTGGTATTTGGGAGCTTTGAGAAAATTGTGCTCTAACTTACTGAGTTTCAATTTTTCTCGTCGAATTTAAGTAACTGAGTACCCTTTTGAAATCAAAACATAATAGTTTCTAAAAATAAAGGCAATATTCCGTATTTGGAATTTTGAGAAATTGTGCCCTAACTTCCTGGGTTCCTATTTTTCGTTTGAACCAAATAACCAGAGATCTTTTTTTAAATACATGAGTTTTGAAAATCAAAAGACAAGCTTAGTGTCGAAGGTTTGAAATGTCATATCCTAACTTACTAGGTGTGACATTTTATTCCTTCGAGATAAGAGGGTCTTAGCATCTAATTTGATTTCATCAAATTTTACTTTTAAATAAAAAAGGATTGTATTTTAAAATCTTTTCCAATTTTTGACATTAAGACATTAGTTAATCAATTAGGTACCAATTTTGGGCATTACGAGGGTGCTAATCCTTCCTCGTGTGTGACTGACTCCCGAACCCATTTTCTCGAATTTCGTTGACCAAAATTATTGTTTTTAATAAATCAAAATATTTTATTAAAATGATCAATTTCAAGGTGATCCGATCACACCTAAATAAAAAAGATTGGTGGCGACTCCATTTTCGTTTTTTTAAAAGTCAACCCTATTTTTTTTAAATAAAAATGGTTTCAACAGCTTGGCGACTCCACCGGAGACATTAAGAAAGTCAAGCCGTAAATTGATTATTTTCTGTCTTTTTATCAAAAATTGAAAATTCGGTTTTAATATACGATCCTTTCATTGCATCTCATCCATTTTTTTCATAGTTTTGTTTTATTTTCAAGTTTTTATCCCTGCACATTGCATTGCATGACCGTTTGGTCACACCCGTTTAAGTGGGAGTGAGAAGCTACTTCTTCGTGAGGTTTTCACCTCCGTGCAGGATAATGGATCTCTTTCGAAATACATCCGCACTTATTTCTTCGTGAGATTTTCATCTCCGTGCAGCCATAGGGAAATGTATTCCCCTACGCTGAACTCGGTCCGTATGAGACTATAATGGGTGAGGATCAAAGAATCTATTGGTTCGGGTACCTCAAATTTTGAACTAAACCATATGTAGAAAACCCTAAGGCCTCACCCTAGGTAGAACTATGCCAAACCCTAGCAGTCACCCAGATAGGTGCTTAATTATTTTTTAACTACTTTGAGTTTTATTTTTGGTATATCATACAAACTTGTTGTGTTTTGTTTTAGTTATGATTGCGTGTCATTTCATATTTAAAAGGTGTCGATTCATGTTCGATTACTAAATTTGAAAGCTGGTTATGGAGAGTGGTGGATAATGCGGCTGTCCGTATATGGTCAGAGAAAATGCAATTAGAGAAAGGGGATAGTCTAGCTGAGAGGTACACGTCAGAATTATGGGACTACACTCGCATCAGCATGATGCAAAATAATCTTCAGGAATTAAAAGAGATATGGGACTAGTGGAATGAAGAGACCAAGCAGTTGTTTCACTGTAGCTATGGGGGTTTACCTTACCTACTCGACATCAAGATAGACGAGCATTTATTCCGAGCCCTCGCCCAGTATTGGAACCCCGCATATAGTGGCTTTACCTTTGGGAGGGTCGATTTGGTGCCTATTGTGGAAAAATATACAACCCTACTTCGTTGTCCAAAGATTCAAGTTGACAAAGCCTTTTTGAGAGCCGCTTTTGTCCCAACCTTTTGGAAAAAATTGATGAATATTACAGGGATGAACGAATAGTGGATTGTAGCCAGGATCAAGCAAAAAGGAGAATGTAAGTGCATCCTATGGAAAAATTTGAGGGATTTGATTCTAGCACATACTGATACGAAGAAAGGAGTTAATTTGAAAACTAAGCATCGCTACAGTACTCGTGCTAAGACAAAAGATATAGACTAAAGATTAGAAAGACTCAAACAACTCCAAAGAGAGATGTAAGACCAGCTACAAATGCAAATGCAAAGAGCAACTGGCCAAGATCCAGCAAGACATGAGGGATCAAATGCTAGAATCCCAAATAAATATGATGTCTCAGATGACCCAACTGGGGAGGATAATAAGGACTATCCTCTGGGTTTTACCCTAACACATGCATAGACACAGCTTGATGTGTACCCGCGAAGACCATCTATCACGATTAAGCCTCAACAGGTTCAGGCCGGTGCTTCAATACCAATAAACTTTCAAGTTGGCTAAGGTTCTAACCCAGGGGATAACCCAACTAATCCTGTTATCCCCGATTTGGATGATATAGCAGAAAGGGAAGTGGCAAGAATAGAACTGCCAAAGCAGTTAGAGGACCGATGTAAATGGTTGGAGGAAAAATCAAGGCCATGAAAAATGCTGATAATCATGGTAGAATCGTGTTAAGGATCTGAGTCTAATTTTTCAATTAGTTTAAGAACTTATGAGTCTAATTTGTCAATCATGGTGGAATCGATCCTAAGGATGCTAAGGATGCTGATAATCAAGGCCATGAAAAATTTATTGTTGAATTCATCTCTTGCATAAAGTATTTAACAATTTTGGTTAGTCTAATTTGTCAATTAGTTTAGGAACTTATGAGTCATCATGACTTATTCTTTTTCTCATTTGTTCATTCTATTCTTTTTTAGGAGTCATGTCGTCCTCACTAAGAAAGAAATATGTTGTCCCCGCTTTTAGAAAGTGAAAGGGACCCAGTGGTTCCTCCTCCAGAGACACAATCGAGATTAGACACCCCGTTCTCCAATTTCCGCAAAGTTCCCAAGAGGAACTGTTTCAAATTCTAAGGGTAAGACCACTCAAAGTAGGACGATGCATCGATTGGGCCGCATTAGAACGAGTCCAACTACCAGACGCAGTGCGAGCCTTGTTGACGACGGAACCGTGAGACCAATTTTTCTAGATCGTCGAGCCTACCTATCTCGAGCTCACTATAGAGCTTTGCTCCACATTCCACCTCCAGACTGTCATGGCCCGACATGACAATCCAAGGATAGTGCGATTCCGTCTAGGGGGCATTGTTCAACAGCTTAGTGTACCGGAGTTCGGTACCGCACTAGGTCTATACACCAAGCAATTTTTAGAGGAGGAAGACCTTTCCGAGCTTCATCGCCACATCTACTTCTCTCCATCCAAGTGCTGGCAAGCCTTAGTCCCTGCTCCGGCCACATACGACCCCAGCCGCTCCAAGGCGACAACCCTCGCACCTTTATTGAGATACCTTCACGCATTACTCGCGCATACATTGACAGGCAGGCGCGAGAGCATCGGCGTCATCAACACCCACGATGCCTACTTCTTGTGGAGCATGTCGTATGGGCACGTGCTCGATCTTTTATACTTCATCGCCCATGCCATCTAGCACCAGATGGAGCGACACCGGAGGGGTATAATCTCGATAGGCCTGTACGTGACCTGCCTGGCCCGCTACTTTGGACTCCTCAACACAGAGGCCCAGACATCCTCCTACACTCTCATCGAATAGATGTCTCCATAAGGCATCCAAAGTATGCTTCATATGAGGATGATTCAACACTGACGTGGGATCGATCCTCCTCAGTATCAGCTAGCTCAATCCACCGAGCAGGAGGACCCAGAGGACATTATTGATGATGTCCCACCATCCCACGAGAAGCCACCACCCACCTCCCCACCATCCAATTCATGCGGCAACTTCAGATTTTGTCGCTTCTGAGCAATTCGCACAATTTCAGCAACAATGTTTTCAGTGCCTTGATCGCATTGATGCTACTTTATCTCAGATTTGTCGGTATCTCCATCTCACACTATCGCCCCCACCTCACAAACCATCTGAGGATTAGAATTTCCTAACCTTCTTATCTTCTTTTTTATTTTCTTTCTTGATATCTATTTTCACCTTATTTTTCATTTTATTTTCCTTTTTAGGTTCTTCAGATTTTTCGTTATCTTTATTTCGATCTTTATGTTCTAACAATCTAACTTTTATTGAACATTTTATTTTATGTTTTAATTTTATTTTCAGTTTTATATCGTCTTTTCCTTAAGAACTATACTTTGTTGATCTTAAATCCCTAAAAATTTATAAATACTATCGCAGTTTGAAATGACCTTTACAGCTCAAATCCATCTCTAATGGAAAAATCCTGCCACAACTATCGGTTCCTACATGACCACAACTCTAGCCACCATGACTTCGATCAACATATCCTTATGACACAAAAATGACAAAAATAAGGACTAAAATTGAATCAAAAATAGATTTTTAGGGCAAATTTAAAAAAAATAAAGGGAAAAGGATCAAAATGCAACACGTGCGTAACCTGAAAAGACCGAAATAGTAACTATTCCTTCCCCTCAAAACGCAGCGTAGCATGGAGGACCAAATTGCAAAGCGTGAGGAATTTCTGGGCCAAATTAAAATAAATCAAAACTTGATTGCAAAAGCTTAAAAAGCGGAAGGACCACGCGCACAATTAGCCCTTTTATTGAAAACACGTGGACCCTAGCCTGGAGCGGGTTGGATCAGGTCGGTGAATGGGTAAAGGGACAAAACGACGTCATTTTAGGTGTTAATGGCCAACCTCAAAACGATGTCGTTTTAGGGGGCTATAAAAGGCCAAAAATTTTCCAAAAAATTCATTTCCAACATGAAAAGAGAAAAAAAGAAAAAGGGAAGGGGGTTCTCTCTGGGCATGCGATTTCCGGCCACAAGGCCTGTCACCATCCGATTGCCGAACAGCCGTCGGCCACTACCGGCCACCGTATAGGTAAAAAAATTTTTTTATTTTTTTATTTATTAAAAATGTAAATATATATGTGTTTATACTGAAAAGAGGAGAAAAAAAGAAAAAAACGATTCAAAAATTTAGAAAGATGAGAAATATAAAATCACCTTGGATTCGATTTTGCTTTCGATTATTCTCTCATTTCGATTTGCAATCTCTGTTATTGTGTTTATTTGAATAAATATTTCGTTTGTATTCAAGAATATTGCTTATTGTATTGATAAAATGGTCGAATGTTACAAATGTTTTGTTTGGCTCTTATATAGCCATTTTACAAGTTGCTTGCTTTCTTCCTTTCTATCTTTTCCTGTTTTAATGCTTTCCAGGTGCAAGTTGCTGATGGAGACAGTGGCGGTGGTGTGGCCGCTGGACGTGACCTTGGCAGAGGCAAGTGAGGAGGTTCGACACCGTAAGCTAGGGGCTAGGGTTTTTGTTTTTTCTGTTTTGGGTTTGGTATTGGGCCACCCGGGTTTGGTTTAACTTAGGGATTAGGTTTGGGTTAAAATGGGTTAATTGGGCTAATTGGCATTAGGTTTGCTGTATTGGGTCATGGGTAGTTCAGATTTTGGGTTTGCTATAAATGGGATTGGGTTTAAGGGCCCGAGCAATTTGGGCTTCTACAGCTGCCCCTCTTTGCTCATTGCTGTGCAACGGGAATAGAGCAAAGACTTTCTAGGAAGACCAAATTTGCCTAGTCTTGTTGAGTCTTGACTTGCTTTGGTGCTCTTCTTGTTTAGTTAGTCTCTTTCTAGTCCACCGCATCTTGTAGCTTTGGTTCAATCTGCCGCAACTTCAAAGATATGGCTTGTAGCTTCAATCTACTCGCATCTTCAGGGATATAAGATTCGTTGTCCCCGGTCTGCTTCACTGCAACTTCAGGAAGATAAGATCTACAGCTTCAATCTGCTCTTCTACAACTTCAATGAGATAAGGTTTGTGGTCTTCTCTTCTGTAACTTCAGAAAGGTAAGATTTGCTATCTTCGATCAGCTCCACTGCAACTTTAGGGAGGCAAAATCTAATGTCTCCGATCAGCTCCAATCTTATTCTCAGTGTGTAACCCGAGGCTCAACTCACCTCTCGCAATATGAGTTGATTTTTTAAAACACAGAAATTGAAAATACCTCAGCGTGTGACCTGAGGCTCAACTTACCTTTCGCAATATGAGTTGATTTTCGGATTATATATATTGAAAATACCTCAGCGTGTGAGCAAGGCTCAACCCACCTCTCGCAATATCAGTTGACTTTTGAAAAACAGAAATTGAAAAACAGAATTTGAAAATACCTCGGCATGTGACCCGAAGCTCAACTCACCTCTCGCAATATGAGTTGATTATTGAAACATAAATTGAAAATACCTCAATGTGTGACCCGAGGCTCAACTCACCTCTCGCAATATGAGTTGATTTTTGAAACATAAATTGAAAAATAGAAATTGAAAATACCTCAGCGTGTGACCTGAGGTTCAACTCACCTCTTGCAATATGAGTTGATTTTGATGAAAACATAAATTGAAAAACAAAAATTGAAAATACCCCAGCGTGTGTCCTGAGGCTCAACTCATCTCTCACAATATGAGTTGATTTTCGGAACATATATTGAAAATACCTCAGCGTGTGAGCCAAGGCTCAACCCACCTCTCGCAATATTAGTTGACTTTTGAAAAACAGAAATTAAAAAATAGAAATTGAAAATACCTCAGCGTATCCTGAGGCTCAACTCACCTCTCGCAATATGAGTTGATTTTTTTCAAAAATAGAAATTGAAAATACCTCAGCATGTCTTGAGGCTCAACTCACCTATCGCAATATGAGTTGATTTTTTGAAAAACAGAAATTGAAAAATAGAAATTAAAAAATAGAATTTGAAAATACCTCGGCATGTGGCCCGTGGCCCAACTCACTTCTCGCAATATGAGTTGATTTTTTGAAAAACAGAAATTGAAGATACCTCAGCGTGACTTGAGGCTCAACTCAACTCTCGCAATATGAGTTGATTTTTGAAAAATAGAAATTAAAAATAGAATTTGAAAATACCTAGACGTGTGACCCGACGCTCAACTCACCTCTCGCAATATGAGTTGATTTTTTTGAAAAATAAATTGAAAATACCTCAGCGTGTGACTCGAGGCTCAACACACCTCTCGCAATATGAGTTGATTTTAAAAAAAATAGAAATAAAAAGATTAGAATACCAAAACATGTCATCTAGTGGAACTCAGTTGTCTTTTCCTTGATTCAGTATAGCTATCATCAAAACCTCTTGCTTTGCTAGAGTACTTGTATATGTCATGCATGATGTTATCATGATATGCACATGTTTTCTTAAATGCCTTTATGCCTACATGATTACGCTATGCGTCTTGAGCTTGTTTGTCATATGTTCATTTTCATTACGATTTCTGTGATGATCTGTATTCATTGCTTCGATTCTTGACTTTCTTTTCAGGTTTTGTACCCGTCCTCAAGCTTTACAAGTAATCTGCATTTCTCATATATCACTCTTTTATCCTATGTTGAACTCCGTCCTTGCTTTAAGGCTCTTGTGCTTATCAAATTCTCATTTGGGTAATGCTCAACATTTCTTTTGTTTAGAGTATGTCATTCTACCATTTATTATTTAAATAAACCACACAATGAGATGCATGCAAATGGCCAAATAACTGCAAAAGGGATACCTCACATTTATTTATTTCAAAAGTAACAAACAAAGAAGGTTGGCCAAGAACAATTTTTGATAAACAAAGGGGATTGTATTTAGCAGATACAAATGCTCTAGTTCTTCAACGCATGAACTCTTCCACATTTCTTAATCAAGAATCTTTTCGAGCATGACTTCTTGCGTAGTAGATTTTGGGCTTTTAAAAAATGCTTCAAATATTGTAGTCCTATCGTTTGGCTCACTGTTCAGATCGCCTTACTCCTTAAGCCCAAATCTACATCATTAGGACGCCCTTTTCGGGTTTTCATCCTAATCTTTTTGTTTATCAAGACGCCCTTTTTAGGTTTTCATCTTAATCTCCTCTTTTTTTTCTCTCTTTTTTTTGGGCATAATATTTCTTCACAGCATCTAAGTTCACTGGATTAGGTAACTCTTGCCCATCCATCTCAGTGAGAATCAAAGCTCCACCCGAGAAAGCCTTCTTTACGACGTATGGTCCTTCCCAATTTGGTGCCTATTTTCCTCAAAAGTCTTTTTGTATTGGGAGAATCTTTCTCAGTACAAGTTCTCCCTCGCAGAACTCCCTTGGCCGTACCTTCTTGTTGTAGGCTGTGATCATTCTGTTTTGGTATATTTATCCATGGCAGATTGCCTTCAAGTATTTTTCTTCGTTGAGATTTAGCTGATCATATCGGGCTCGAACCTATTCTGATTCTTCTAGTTCAGACTCCATTAAGACTCGTAGAAAGGGGATCTCAACTTCGATGGGCAGCATTGCTTCCATTCCATAAACCAGAGAGAAAGGAGTTGCTCCTGTGGATGTCCGCACAGATGTGCAATATGCATACAAAGCGAATGGTAGCTTCTCGTGCCAGTCTTTATATGTCTCGGTCATTTTCCCAATAATTCTCTTAATATTTTTTGTTGGCCGCTTCAACAGCTCCGTTCATTTTCAGGCGATAGGGTGAGGAGTTATGATGCTTTATTTGAAATTGCTCACACACATCCTTCATCATCTTGTTGTTTAGATTCAAAGCATTATTTGAAATGATTCTCTTAGGCAAACGATACTGACATATGATTTCCTTTTTTAAGAACCTGCAAACTGCAGTCTTCGTCACATTAGCAAATGAAGCGGTTTCTATCGATTTCGTGAAGTAATCTATCACCAAAAAAATTAATCAGTGTCCATTAGAAGCTTTTGGGGAAATTAGCCCTATAACATCCATGCCCCACATAGAAAAAGGCCACGAAGAAGTCATGACATGAAGGGGCAAAGGGGCTACATGAATTTTATCGCCGTAAATTTGACATTTGTAACACTTTCGTGCATAACTAATACAGTCGCTTTCCATCGTTAGCCAGTAATAACCGAGTCTCATAATCTGCCTAGCCATAGTGAAACCATTAACATGCGTTCCACAAATTCCTTCATGGATATCTTCAAGTATTTTTCTGGATTCAACAGCATCCACTCATTTTAGGAGCACTTGATATTTTCCTCTTTTGTATAGGATGTCCCCATCAAGAACAAATCCCGCCGCCATTCTTCTGATTGTTCTTTTGTCATTCTCATTTGCTTGTTTGGGATACCTTTGATTCTTGACATATTCTAAGATATCATGGAACCAAGGCTGTCCATCTGTCTCTTTTTCAATGCTACAACAATGTGCAGAGACCTCATATATGCTCATTTGGAGAGGCGTTATTTCCGTTTCTCTATTCACTTTGAACATTGAAGCCAAAGTGGCCAGGGCATCATCCAATTGGTTTTCTTCTCATGAGAAGTAATTAAACGTTACTTTTTTGAATTCTTTAATCAGTTCTACCACTAAATCAAGGTATTTAACTATTTTTGAATCTCTCACTTCCCAATCTCTACGGATTTGGTAAATCACCAATGCCGAGTCCCCGTACACCTTTAGAATTTTGATGTTTCGTTCAATAGCTACATGAAGCCCCATGATACAAGCCTCATATTCCGCTATGTTATTGGTACAGAAGAAATTCAGCTTGGTAGTGAGCGGATAATGATTCCCTGCTGGTGATACTAAAACTGCTCCAATCTCATGCCCTAATGCATTTGATGCGCTATCAAAGCTCATCTTCCATGACTTTTCTTTTGATGATTCGCATTCCTTTTCTGTAATGCACATTAAGTCTTCATCTGAGAAATCAAATCTCAATGGCTCATATTCCTCTATTGTTCGAGTTGCTAAGAAGTCGGCTATTACGCTCCCTTTTATTGACTTTTGGCTCACATAGATGATGTCGTACTTCGATAGTAGGATCTGCCATGTGTCATTCTTCCTAAGAGTGCAGGTGATTCCATCATGTACTTTATTGGGTCCAACTTTGAAACTAACCATGTCGTATGATACAACATATATTGCCTGAGCCTCCGAACTACCCAAACCAAAGCACAACAAAATTTTTCAATTGACGAATACTTTGCCTCATACTCTGTGAACTTTTTGCTGAGATAGTAAATCACCTTTTCTCTTTTCCCTGACTCATCATGTTGCCCCAGTACGCAACCCATTAAATTTTTTAACACAGTCAGATACAATATTAGCGGTCTTCCTAGAGTTGGCAGTACTAGCACCGGGGGACTAGACAAATACTGTTTTATCTTGTCAAAAGCCACTTGACATTCCTCGTTCCATTCTCCCGGATTATGTTTTCGAAGGAGTCAAAAAATTGGGTCACACTGGTTGGTTAGTTGAGCAATGAATCGAGCGATGTAGTTCTACCTCCCTAAAAATCCTCAGACTTCTTTTTGCGTGCACGGAGGTGGTAGTTCTTGTATGGCTTTTATCTTATCTGGATCAACTTCAATGCCTCTCTCGCTAACAATAAAGCCTAGTAACTTTCCCGAAGTAGCCCTAAACATACATTTGGCTGGATTAAGCTTCAACTGGAACTTTCTTAGTCTTTCGAACAACTTTCTGAGGTTCCCAACATGCTCTCTTTCCCCCGGGATTTGGCAATCATATCATCAACATAGACTTCTATTTCTTTGTGCATCATGTCATGAAACAACATCACCATGGCCCTCTGATATATTGCCCCAGCGTTCTTCAATCCGAACGGCATCACCTTATAGCAGAAAGTTCCCCACATCGTTACAAATATGGTTTTCTCCATATCCTCAGGAGCCATCTTTATCTGATTATAACCCAAGAATCCATCCATGAAAGAAAACAACAAATGTTTTGCTGTGTTATCCACCAACATATCGATGTGTGGCAAGGGAAAATTATCTTTAGGACTTGCTCGATTCAGATCACGATAATCCATACACATTCGTACCTTGCCATCTTTCTTCAGTACTGGGACTATGTTAGCTACCTATTCTAGGTATTTGAAGACTTGTAGGAAGCTAGCATCGAATTATTTCTTGACTTCTTCTTTTATCTTTAACAGCATTTCAGGTCTCATTCATCTTAGCTTCTGTTGAATAGGTTTGCATTCTGGTTTCATTGGGAGTCTATGGACCACTACATCCTCATCCAAGCTTGGCATGTCCTGATACGACCACGCAAATACATCTTTATACTCATGAAGCAAAGCGATCAAATCATGTTTGGTGTCATCTGAAATGGAGGTACCAATCTTCACTTCTTGCCTCTTTTCTTCATTTCCCAAGTTTACTGTCTCAACAGATTCTTGATGAGGTAGAATCTGTTTATCTTCTTGTTCTACTATTCTTAGTAAGTCAGGAGACGAGACATAGTCTTCAGCATTTTCCTCAACTTCGAATTCTCTTAAACAAATGGCTTTCTCGAAATCGATTTCAAGATTTGTAACGGGCTTGTTCATGTCGTTGATATCTGAGCACCTGAAAGTTGAATGGAAAAGAAAACTATAGAGGAGCATCAAAGTATTGGGACCAACAAGTATAATGTTATGGCATGATATGAGATATATGTAAAGACAGGCCGTGAGAAGAGGGAAAAATTATGAAGTTAATGAAAAGACCATGACAAAATGCATCTCCATTAATGTTCATTTAAATGATAAAGAGCAAACATAAGCTATTACAAAAGAATCCCACTATTACTTAGGGACACACACAAAGAGGAGTTAACATTGAGCATTACTCTAGAGAAGACTTAGAAACTACAAGAAGATCTACAGCAGTCCAATTGTTCAAAACGAATCCAGGAGGACAAGGGCATATCATTGAAACATCTTTAATTGGGCTCGTTCTATAAGAATGGCTTGATTCCAAACTTCTAGTGTCGCAACTACGGATTATACGGTTTTAGCCTCAGTGAATGACTAGGGTCATATGTACATGCAATGGATGGATGAATGAATAAATGACAAATGGATGTTAGTCATGAATAAATATGAAAGAATTTGGTGTTGATTTCGAGATAGCCCCTACTTAGGCATTTCATTTATCAAAAGAGTCTATTACAAACATTTTCCCATATCTGATTTAACAGTTACACAAATTTCCTAGCCACATCGCCTTATTTCTTCACTCGTTCTAGGAACTCCAACATGCTTGAACTTTGGCTCGAAGGGGATGGCATTTTCTCGGTTATTTGTGTAATTGACTCCTCCATCAGAAACTCGTTTTTGGCAACCAATCTCTAATCAACACCTTCCTAATAATATGCCTATGATGCATGATGAAAAAAAAATAAAAATAAACAACCTTGGTTAGTAATCACAATAAATATGAACAAAAAAAACTATGGACAATCTAACAAATTAGGCTACCCGGTCTAATAGACTCGATTCCTTTGCATACAAGCGTAAATGTAAAAGAAATAAAAGGTAAGAGGTGTTTCTCCCGTGAACCTATTTCGGTGACCACTAAACAGACGTGTAACACCCCTAACCCGAGTCCGTCGCTAGATGGGTTATGAGGCGTTACCCAAAAGTTTTAACCTTCATGTATTCACTTACTCACCAATCCAAACTTCTTAATTTAATCCAATAGCATCATTTAATCAATAGCATAACAACGCAACATAATTTATAAAATAAAATGTCTCTTAGAATACACAAATTGATCTTCCATCATATAAATATATCATAAAAACATATATTCGACAAATCAAAATTTACTAAGTCCAAACAGAGGTGTAAATTAATTAAAAAAAATTTCTCACACCAAAATATACTATACATATGGTCATTTTGGATAACTTAACTTAACAATTTATGGCTTCTTACTTATTACCAATAACTTGTCCAATTCATTTATGTATGCAATTTGCGACCTAAGCCGAACCTAAATACCACATATTGTCTACCGACCATTTTAGTAAGCCACATAACTATAATGCTTCTAAATCAAATACATCTCACAACTGACATGAATTTTAACAAGGTCCAATTATACATATACACATCATAAACAATCCTCAAAACAAACATATCCATATTGATTAAAACTCCAAACCAAACTTAACTCAATAATTAAGTCATTTTTGCATGGCTCATTATAATTACAAGACCAGAAAACCAACATAAAACATTCTAGCTTGTACATGCCATAATCTCAAGTTTTAATTTATATGAAATACCAAAAGCGATCAATAGTGTGACAAACTCCTCTGACGGTTCCCGAGCCCGCAATTTGAATTCAAGATCTATAAACAGAATCAAAAGAAAACACACAGAGTAAGCGGACTATGCTTAGTAAGTCTTAATCACATATAATAATTCAACGAAATACTATTTCATTATAATCGCATTGAAAAAGTACCACTCATATTATACTCTATTTTAATGAAGTGGATTTATATTGATTCCCTCGATTAATTATAAATTTTGAATAGTTCTTGCTTATAAGATCAATTGTATAAGGTTTGTTACATTATTCATCATATAGATAAAAGAACATCTATATATATATATATATTCAAAACATCCCATGTTTCGGTTCAAAAGAGCATTTTTCATGATAAAAAATACCCATCCTCTATAATCACTCTTAGGACTGATTATATCATTTCAACACATATGCTCCCTTGTTCGATTATGCCAATTTCACATATGCACGAAATATAACAGAATACAACATTTCCTTATAAGTATATATAACCTTTCTTCAAAAACACACATATAACCGAATATAACATTACCTCAAATATAAATATAACCAAATGTAACCATACTTCCTAGGCATACGTTTTTAGCTTAGTAAATCTTGTGTACATAAACGAATTCAATAAACATTCAAATATAAATATTAGTTGAATTGTACCATTAGAAGCATGCAATATCTTAACCAAGCACGTTTAGTAACATATACAAAATTTTTACATGATTTAACTTATACCTGAACCTACCATTTCAATATGAGCCTGCATTTAATCTGAGACATTTATCAAATATACATATCCATATAACCGCATATATAAGTTTCATATAACTCATATAGTCGAATATATCAATTCCATATGACTTCGTTTATAACTATAAATATTCGTTCCTTATAGTTTGTATATGACCAAATATTTCAAATCCATATAAGCTTACCTTTACTTACCCAAAATGGTCAAATAAAGAAACATTTAAAATATTTTATTTACTTACTCTCCACTTTGATAATAAGGCACATAATTATAACTTAATTTAAATCATCGGTATAAACCTGCTAAACATAAGCCCGAGTCACACATTTATTAAATTCTCAATCAACTATTTGATTCATATAGGCACTAAGCCTTTAAGCTTAAAGCTTGATACTGTTCACCGGCTCAAAGCCTGCTAGGCGTAAAGCTTGTTTTTAACAAGTACACTTGGATAAATCACTTCCAAATCAACTCATATTGGGCACATTCTATCAAAATATCAATTTGTTAAATTTTTCGTCGCATAATTCAATAGGTACTTTCAATAATACCATAATTAACACGTTTTAACTATATAAAAATCACACACGGCATATTCAAATATTGTAGCTAAAACACGGCAGTTAATTTCATTGTATTATACGTTCTTCACATGACAATCATAGCACATTTTTCATTCACATAATAAGTTACTTTCAATCATCTCAATACTCAACAAATAAATCGTTCAGCCACATAATTTACATTCCACAATCCCATATCCATCTCCAATATTTCAATTCAACTAATACCATGAGCCATGGGTGTCACAACTCAAATATTGAATTCTCAAACGGTAACCATGTAAAAACCATAACTGTTATACATTAACACCATCTAATGATTCGGTTCTAACACAAATACACCTCAAACATTTCAATTCAATTCTAATTTTATCTCTACTTAAAAAAAATCAAACTCATTTAGTTACTTAAGAACTTACCTCGGTTGGTAGCGTAACACAAATTTAACTATTCGACAAGCTTCACCTTTTCCCCGGTCCAAAATTGTCCCCTTAAGTTCTTGAGCTTGATTAAAATAAACAATTTGACTTACTTAGTTACTTTACCAGTTCTATTTTCATCCAAGTAACAATAACTTATCAAAACTTATACTTGTGCCGAATTTACTTAATTCACGAAAAGTTTCCTCTATTTCGTCTATTATTCCACTTAACCCCCTCATACTTACGAATTTATTGTTTATTTAAACATACAATAGAAATCATGTAAAAAAAATTCCATTCAAATACCCGTATTTAACTTTTATACATTGTTTCTTAACACTTAACATAAAATTTCATAATTTTCCACAATAGCCGAATACTATTAAAACATCAAAGGCACAATACTAGAATTTACCAAGCTCAAAACTCATTTCCCATAATTTCATTACTATTCGGCCTTTACAAAGAAAACATAGCACAATTTTATTCACATTAAAATTTTAACTCAATTACTTCAATGTTCATTAATCTAAACAATTTCATTTTCATCACATTTATAATCGACAATTTGCTTAAATAAATTTTAGCATCCCACGTTACAACCAATTACTCAAATCATTGAGTAATATCACATTCGGCAAACATATATACCAAAGTTAATATTTTAGCATTCTTTTCTAATATCATATTAGAGCCGAATTTCTCATTAAGCTACTATAAGTCCTTCACTTTGATCAATTCACACATACATAACTCAAATCTTTTATTTATCCCATAATTAAAAAAAATTTAAGGCTAATTTTAACATATAACAACAACAACAAATCCCACTTTTCCCCAAATTACTACTCCATGGCCGAATACATCTAGCTCAAAGAAAAACAACTCAAAATTAACAATTGGGTTAAGAACATAACTTTGTCAACTAACTCAAAAACACCAAATTCCATAAAAACTAAGTTGAAATCTTACCTTAATTTTGCTTGACAAGGGCCGAACTTAGAAGCTTGATCTCTTTCTCTTTTCTTTCCTTACCAATCGGCCATGCAAGAATAAATGAGCACATGGCTTTCTTATTATTATTATTATTATTTTTGTCTTATAATGCTTTTATTATTTAATAATTTTAATTAAAAATAATAATATAAAGCTTATAATTAAGCTCCACTACCGTCCACCATTATTTATTAATGGGTAAATTGCCATTTAAAAGCCCCCACTAACAAAACCATTAGCAATTTAACCCTTTATGCTTTTATCTAACAATTTTCCAACTTACTCAATTAAGCCCTTTTTCTAAATCGAATTTCTAAACGACAAAATTAAGTCACGAAATTTTCATAGATGCAAATTCACATCAATTAAATACATAAAATAATATTAAAACATTTTCCCAACTCGAATTTGTGGTCCTGAAACCACCATTCCGATTAGGGTCTAAAACGGGCTGTCACAAGACGAAGGTTCGGCATGGCTCTAGTTAGGTGGCTTGTACGGTTCACTACATGCAGTTTCGGTTCTAGGTAGGTACTCGAATTGTTCATACTATCATCTACTAAGATTAGTACTGAGCCTCGGTCATTGCCCATCACAGGCTTACGAGTTCAATTCGAGGGATTACATTTACTTATGCTTATGCAGAGGGACAAGTTAACTCACGAAAGCATAAGTCATATGTAACACGAAAGTATTCACTAGCCTGTGCGGAGGGACGAGTTAACTCACGAAGGCATAGCATTTACTTCTAGTTAAATGGACGGAGCCTAGGTAGAAAGCTCATGTCATGCAAAATGCAAGTGCACGGTGTGTGGGGAGAAACTCACAAACCTTTTTGTTTTTATTAAAACTAAAAAACTAAAAATTAAAACCGTAAAAACTTAGAGATGAAAAGTAAAAAGACAAAACAAGTTAGAAAAATATCAACATGATGCAAATGCATGACTTTTTCAAAAACAAAATTTGAGGATAATGATTAAATATTAATTTGAACAAGGAATTTCGAAAATTTTGACAACACGCGCTTAATACCAGACTCGACTCTCAAAAAAAAGTCCCCAGTGGAGTCGCCAGCTGTAGCGACGTAAAATTTGCTTGGTCGCTAATTGAGGCGATTTATTGAAATTTTGAAAACCAAATTTCGATTTTATTTAAAAAATGGAGTCGCCACCGATCTTTTTTCTAGGTGTGATCGGACACCTAATAAATCCTCTTTTCTAAAAGAAAATTTATTTTTGAATAAAAAATGAAGGCCGGTCTACGTAAAATCCAGAGAAAGATAGGGTTCAGGAGTCGGTTACGCGCGAGGAAGGTATTAGCACCCTCGCGACGCCCAAAATTGGTATCTCATTAAACATGCGTTGTCTTGATTTCAAAAAATGAGAGTTCAATTTAATATCTAATCGTGATCCGATTGAAAAACAAAGAATTTTTAAGTTTTCGATTTTTTGAGAAGGACGTTCTGTTTTTAACACGTTCCAATGATATTCACCCAATATAGTGATGAAATCAACGACTTAATGTTTAAAATCGGTATGTTGCCTTATTTATTGAAATTAAAAAATAAATAAAATATTATTGTAATAAGAACTCGTAAATGAACAATGCAAATGATGATACAATTAATGAAAAATATTAAAAATATAATATGGGAATATTAGAATATTAGAATGACAATAACAAGGGTATTTAAAAAAAGAAAAATAAAAACAAATAATGTACTAATAATAAAATGAGAAAAATAATATATTTGGTAATAATAATATAAAATAATAATATGTACATAAAAATATATATATGTATCTAATAAAAGTATGTACTAATAATAATAATAATAATAATGGTAGTAACCCTAATAATAGTAAATATAATAATAATAATAATAATATTAAAAATAAAGTGATAAATAATAATAGTGAAAATAATAAATATAGTCGTAAAAAAATAGGAAAAATATAATATTAAAAATAATACTAAATATAATATAATAATAATGATATAAAATAATAATAATAATAGTAATAATAATACTTAAACTAATAATAAATATAATAGTAGTAAAAATAAATATAATAATAATAATAGTAAGAATAATATAAATGATATGTACATAAAAATAATAATAATAATAATAATAAATAATACTAATATAACAAGGATAATAATATTAATAGCAAAATAATTAATTTAAAAACAAAATGACAAAAATAAGGACTAAAATTGAATCAAAAATAGATTTTTGGGGCAAATTTAAAAAGAAATAAAGGGAAAAGGATCAAAACGCAACACGCGCGTAACCTGGAAGGACCGAAATAGCAATTATTCCTTCCCCTCAAAATGCAGCGCAGCATGGAGGACCAAATTGCAAAGCGCGACGAACTTCGGGGCCAAATTAAAATAAATAAAAACTTGATTGCAAAGCTTAAAAAGCGGAAGGACCACGCGCGCAATTAGCCCTTTTATTGAAAACACGCAGACCCTGGCCTGGAGCGGGTCGGATCGGGTCAGTGAATGGGTAAAGGGACAAAACGACGTCGTTTTGGGTGTTAATGGCCAACCCCAAAACAACGTCGTTTTAGGGAGCTATAAAAGGCCAAAAATTTTCAAAAAAATTCATTTGCAACATGAAAAGAAAAAAAAGAAATGGGGAAGGGGGTTCTCTCTGGGCATGCGATTTTCGGCCACAAGGCCGGTCACCGTCAGGTCGCCGGACCACCGTCGGCCGCCACCGCCGGCCACCGTACACAGTGGCTGAAAAAGGTAAAAATTTTTGTTTTTTTATTTTTTTATTTATTGAAAAATTTAAATATATATGTGTTTATGCTGAAAAGAGGAGAAAAAAAAAGAAAAAAAAGATTCGGAAATTTAGAAATAGGAGAAATATAAAATCACCTTGGATTCAATTTTGCTTTCGATTATTCTCTCCTTTCGATTTGCAATCTCTGTTATTGTGTTTATTTGAATAAAGATTTCGTTTGTATTCAAGAATATTGCTTCTTGTATTGATAAAATGGTCGAATGTTACAAATGCTTTGTTTGGCTCTTATATAGCCATTTTACAAGTTGCTTGCTTTCTTCCTTTCTGTCTTTTCCTGTTTTAATGCTTTGCAGGTGCAAGTTGCTGATGGAGACAGTGGCAGTGGTCATGGCCGATGGACGTGACCTTGGCAGAGGCAAGTGGGGAGGTTCAGCGCCGCAAGCTAGGGGCTAGGGTTTTTGTTTTTTTCTGTTTTGGGTTTGGTATTGAGCCACCCGGGTTTGGTTTAATTTAGGGATTAGGTTTGGATTAAAATGGTTTAATTGGGCTAATTGGTATTGAGTTTGCTGTATTGGGTCATGGGTAGTTAAGATTTTGGGTTTGCTGTAAATGGGACTGGGTTTAAGGGCCCAGGCAATTTGGGCTTCTATACCCAAGTGATTGATTTAGCAGGTGAGAGATTAATTGCAAACATTAAAATATGATTACAAAATATTACTATACGAGGTGCATTGGTAAAATATACGTGACTTTTAAATTGATTCGCATGAAATTCATTTTCTCTTCCTCTATTATAATGTGATTGCTTACTTATAAAAAAATAGGTATAGAGTCCAAACTAATTATATTGGAAACAGTAAGATATTTATTTATATTACACTGAAGGTGCTTATGGGACGAACATTTTTAAAAATAAAAAAATTAAAAATAATGTTATATTAATATTATTTTTTATTATTAAATTTAAATAAAAATATTTTTTATTGCTGTTTAAACAATGTAATGGATCAATTTAACCGAGCTTATGTGGGTTGGGCTCAATTTAGATTTTTTTGTTAAAAGAATTTGAGCCTTGGCGCAGCATGGCTATGAATACATTTATATTACACTATTTACTTATTTTTCTTTTACAAAAAAAAATAATCTTAGGATTGAAAAAAATCATAAATATTAAATTTACTAAACTATTTTAGTTTTAAAATAAATATATAAGGTTATGTCTTATAAGTTTTTAGAATACTTTTCTATAAGTGCTGTGTCGCCTAGTGTTGGAGGGCTTGGTAAGGCAATGAAAAAGGTTCGTTTACATAAGAAAGAGTTGCTAGAAGAAGGGGGGAGGGCAAGAGGATGATTGTATTAGTGAGATGGAGGATAGTTTAGTGGGGATCAAGCATCTTTCAGGGATACATTGTTGGGTGTGTGATGGATTTAGGCGGATGTAACACCCCATACTCAATCTAATTACTAGGTCTGAACTATGAGATGCCACATTTGTTACCGGAGCAACTACGACATCTAGTTGTAAGAGAAAATCTTTGACTGGAAGTAGGAACATCATTAACATTTTTCGGTCAATCACGAGCTAAGAGCCCTAGGGATCTACATCATAGACATGCTCTCGTTTTTCTCCAGTATTCAATTATATGCCTTTTCCCACAATGCTCACAACTTGAGATGCTTACATCTCTCTTCGAATCCTCAACATTGCCAATAGATACTATCGATTTTCTAGTCTAGTCTTTCTTTGATTCGGCATTCGGTGAAATTGATTTCCAAGATCCTCAGGACTCTCTAGCTTGCTTTGGCTTAGGTTGTGAACCAGTAATCCCAACTCTTTTTTCAAATTCTCGAGAACGATCAACTTTCTTATCCAAACCCATGGCTTGTTCAGCCACTTTTGCTCGTTTAGCTAGATCATGGAATATTTTAAGCTTGTATGGAACTAGCTGAACTCAAAGCTCATCTTTCATTTCCCTAAGGAATTGTTTGCTACTTTCTTCTTTGTTAAGCACTAACATGAGGGCATACTGTAACGATCCAAAATTCCCGGGTACCGGAAAAACGAGTCGTAGGGCCTTCGTCTTAGGAAAATAAGTCCGTAAGTATTTATTAAAAATATTTATAAGGTTAGTTATAAGTTGAATTAAATTTTGATGGAAGTGAATTTAGTTTAATTAGAAATAATTAGTAAAAAGGACTAAATTGAATAGAAGGTAAAAGTTTAATTATAGAATATAAAATTGTTAAGGGATTGAATTAGTAATTAAATTAAAGAATTGACATGTGTGAATGATGGATAAATACATGTGTATTAATTTTATTGGTACAATTGTGTGTTATGTGTATTTACTTAATTATTAAGTAAATATTATTAATTATTTATTTGTTATACTTATTATTAAATTGTGTAAATGATTTTTATTAAATTTTTGTGATAAATACAAGTGTATGGCAAGGATTTGTGCATGTGTCATAATATATATGTATACAAATGTAATTTATATATTAGTTATTATATTAGATATTTATAATAATTAATTAAAGAAAACAAATAAAAGAAATAAAGAATAAAACAAAAGAAAAAGAACATAGAAAAGTTACAGAGAAGAAACGTGAAAGGGAAAGAAAGAAAGAAAGAAAGAAGAAAAAAGGGAAATTGAAGGATAAAAGCTTGGGAATTAATTTGGTAAGTCAATTAAGTCCATTTCTTTGTAATTTTGATGTTTTTGAAGCTCTAGAGAAAGATTCTCTTGAATTTATGTGAAAATATTAGAAAATAATGGAAGTTTAATTTGGGTTTATGTTAAGGAAATGGTGGAATTAGGGATTAATTTGATAGAATTGTGAATTTGAATTGAATTAGGGACTTAAATGTAAACTAGGCTATAAGTTTTGAGTTTTAGGGACTAATTTGAAAGAAATTTGAAATTATGGAAAAAATGATGAGAATTTGATAGTTATATGAAAGTTTTAATGGAAATTGAATAAGAAAATGAGATAAATTGCTAAAGAAGAGAAGATAACAAAGTTTAGGACATAAGTGGGAATATGATAAAAGTTATATGGAAAATTTGGAAATTGTATAAATTATGTATATTATTAATTAATTGTGAATTTGCTAATTTTCGTAGCAAACAAGAAAACCGAGCCATCGAATACGAAAGGAAAGGAAAAAGTGGTCGAGGAGTAGCTCGGGAAAATATCGGTTTGTATTATCATAATTTGAATTATTTCTTATTATGTGTTTAATTTATTTGATATATGTGCATGGGAATGGAATTGAATTTAGTAGTGCTAAATAAATTGAATGTGATTGGATATGGTTGATGAATACATAAGTGTATGTGAGATTGAATTATATGATTGTATTGAATTTGAATGATTTTGATTTATTGGGAATGGAAATGAAATGAAAATATGTGAAAATGTGAAATTGAAGCAAGTTATGCTTGAATTGCAAAATATGCGAGAAAATGTGGCCAAAGAGCAAATGATGTGAACTTGATTGAAATTACGAGAAAGTAATTGAAATTGATATGTGTTTCCGAGACCCTATTAACTAGTCGGGCTTAGTGGATATAGTTGGCATGCCATAGGATTGGAAGTGTTCAGGGTTACTTCGACCTCGAGTCGATGAGACACTTGGAGTGTCATATTGCTTCGGATAGATTCGATGAGGTACTGGGTACCACTTTACTTCGGCTAGGCCGATGAGACACTGGGTGTCAACTTTGCTTCGAACTATCCGATGAGGCACTGGGTGCCAATATGGTGTGTTTGGTTGGATCCATGTATCCGCCAAAGTCCGAGTCATGTTAATAGGGGAAATTAAATGAAATGAGAAAATCGATTGAAATTGTGTATTTGAATCTTTGAATGAAGAGTGAAAATGTTAATGTGATATGAAATATGAAATGAAATTGTGTTATGGGATTGAATACATGAAACAAAGTTCTTGAATGACCATTATTGAATATGTATATGTGTGATTGGGAAGTGGATTAAAGGTTCATGAATTGTGCAATTTGAAATGTGAGTTGAATATTTGTATGTGATTGAAGGAATGGTGAACCAAATATGGAAATATGGTAGTTTGCTATATAACTATGTGTATGATTTGTATATAACATTGTATATTGTTGTTGTTGTTATAATTTGAATTATGATAATACCACTGAGTATTTCAATACTCAGCGTACGGTTGTTTTCCGTGCGCAGGGTTAGGTAAAAGTTGAGATTTCGTCAAGCATCCAAGTCAATCCCGATCTCAGCTCAAATTTGTGGTGATGTACTTATCTTTTGGTAATGTGGCATGTATTAGGTTTAGTATTTGTTACTTGTAAATGTTAAATATTTTAAATGTAAATATGGTTTGTAAACCTTAAGAAGTTTTATGAATGAATGAATGAGTTTTTACTAAGTTTGAAATTGATTTGAATGATTTTTGATGGTCATTTATAAGTCAATTAATTGGGTATGTATTTGGTATGTTTCATGGGTAAAAATAGCTTTAAATTAG
Source organism: Gossypium stocksii (assembly GCA_020496765.1). NCBI lineage: Eukaryota > Viridiplantae > Streptophyta > Magnoliopsida > Malvales > Malvaceae > Gossypium > Gossypium stocksii. The sequence continues at coordinate 6,117,324 of CM035625.1, read as the reverse complement.
TGAAACATGCAGTTTTCACACGGCCAAAACACATGGGCGTGTGCCTTGGCCGTGTGGGGGAAGTCAGTAGCTTCCACGGGCAAGTCACACGGCCGTGTGTGGCAAGTTGTCTGCCCACGGCCTGGCCCCACGGCCATGTGATTCCACACGGGCTGTCCACACGGGCATGTCCCAATCCACACGGGCATGTGCCCCTGTTTTCTATGAAAAATGTTTAAAGTTTCCGGTTTGATCCCGAATCAATTTCTAAACTTATTTTGGCCCCCGTAGGCCTATATTAAGGTCTAATTGATGGAAATTAGAGGGTTTTTAATTGAAACTCAAATTTATACCTCGTTTTATTTCGTAAGTTAGTGTATGGTTCCGGTAATACCTCGTGACCCTGTTCCGGCGACAGTGTGGGGTTAGGGGGTGTTAGAATTTGTTGGTATCAGAGCTATAGGTTTAGCCGATTCTCAGACTAAAACGAGTTTGTAAGTGAGTCTAGAAGTACATGCCACATTCAAGTAAAAGTTGAGTCGGGATTTTTGGATGCTGACCTATTTAATTGTTTTTGTTTTATAGATTAAAGATGTCGTATGATCAATCAATCGATTTGAATGAAAGTGTATCAGCTACACCTAGTGTGAACCCGTTTATAGATCAACCTCCCAATGTAGAAAGAGAAGACATTAGGGAGAGAGATGAAAAAGGTAGAAATGATTCTGACTTATTAAGAGTTTTAGTTGATGCTCTTCAGCGAGTAGCGGGAACTGTACCTGCTACCACATCTGTACCTATTCCTAGACGGGCCCCTATTAGAGAATTAAGAAAGTACGGTGCCACGAAATTTTCGGGTCTGAAAGGCGTTGATCCGTCTTTAGCTGAAAACTGGATTGAAGCAACAAAAAGAATTTTACAACAATTAGAGTGTACTCCACATGAAAGCTTGTTGTGTACTGTATCTTTATTACAGGGTGAAGCATACTTATGGTGGGAATTTGTGATTCGACACTTGCCTACTGATCAAGTAACATGGGATTTGTTTCAGAGAGAATTCCAAAAGAAGTACATTGGGGAAATATACATTGAAGATAAGAAGCAAGAGTTCTTGACGTTGGAACAAGGCAATATGTCGGTAATAGACTATGAGAGGGAGTTTTCAAGACTTAGCCGATATGCTTCAGAGTATATTCCGACTGAAAATGATAGTTGTAAAAGATTTTTACGGGGATTAAGAGATGAAATAAAGGTGCTATTGGTAACTCAGCGAATTACCGAATTTGTTGACTTAATTGAGCGGGCCAAAATGGTAGAACAAGTCTTGGGGCTCGATAAAAAGTCTGAACCTTCTAAGCCAGTTGGGAAACGTGTGGGAACTACAAGTTCAAACCCTTCATCAAAACGATTCAGAGATTCTCGAAGCGGATGGAAATCTAGTTTCAGATCGGATAGAGGAGGAAAGAGCCAAGGAAAGCAAACCACAGTGTCCACCGGTAGTGTAAGAGGTCCATCCCGAGATGTGGTCATTCCAGATTGTGAACATTGCGGAAAGAAACACAGGGGTGAATGCTGGAAATTAGTTGGGGGCTGTTTCCGATGTGGATCTAAAGACCATTTTATCAGAGATTGTCCTAAAGCCGATAGTACCACACCCGTTACATCACAGAGATCAGGCTCTACTATGAGAGGTAGAGGATCGGGTAGAGGTAGTTTCGTATCTCGAGGAAGTGGTGTTAGGAGAAATAGTGACATTGTTACTCAACAATCTGAAGCTCGAGTACCAGCTAGAGCACATGTGGTCCGAACCCGAGAAGAGAGAGATACGCATGATGTTGTAACAGGTATATTTTTATTACATTCTGAGCCCGTTTATGCTTTAATTGATCCTGGATCTTCGCATTCATATGTTAGCTCGAAACTAGTTGAATTAGGAAAATTGAAACATGAAACGTCTAGAATGTCAATAGAGGTGTCAAGTCCGTTAGGACAAGCGGTGTTAGTGAATCAAATATGTCTGAGATGCCCATTAGAAATTCAGGATAGAACTTTTCCCGTTAATTTATTGATTATGCCATTTGGAGACTTTGATGTAATATTGGGTATGGATTGGTTATCCGAACATGGTGTGATTTTGGACTGTTATAAAAAGAAGTTCAGTATTCAGACTAGTAGCGGAGACAGTATTGAGGTGAAAGGTATTCGAAATAGTGGGCCAACACGTGTTATTTCAGCAATAAAGGCTAACAAGTTGTTACAGCAGGGTTGTACAGCGTATTTGGCCTATGTTATTAATTCAGATTCAGTTGGAAGTCAATGTAGTAAAATTCGAATAGTTTGCGAGTTTTCTGATGTATTTCCTGAAGAATTACCGGGTTTGCCACCAGACAGAGAAGTTGAGTTTGCTATAGAGGTTTATCCGGGTACTGCTCCAATTTCTATTTCTCCGTACCGTATGTCGCCTACAGAATTGAAGGAGTTAAAGGTACAGTTACAAGATTTGTTAGATCGTGGTTTTATTCGGCCGAGTATTTCACCGTGAGGAGCTCCAGTATTATTTGTTAAGAAGAAAGATGGTTCGATGCGACTTTGTATTGACTATAGACAGTTGAATAAGGTGACAATCAAGAATAAATATCCCCTTCCTCGCATTGATGATTTATTTGATCAACTAAAAGGAGCTTCGGTGTTTTCAAAGATTGATTTAAGATCCGGCTACTATCAGTTGAAAATAAAAGAATGTGATGTGCTGAAGACAGCTTTTCGTACAAGGTATGGCCATTATGAATTTTTAGTAATGCCATTCGGATTGACTAATGCCCCAGCTGCTTTCATAGATCTGATGAACCGCATATTTCAGCCATATCTAGATCAATTTGTTGTGGTTTTCATTGATGACATATTGGTTTATTCTAAGTCAGAAACAGAGCATGATCATCATCTCAGAATAGTGCTACAGATTTTGCGAGAAAATCGATTGTATGGGAATTTGAGTAAATGTGAATTCTGGTTATCGGAAGTTGTATTTTTGGGACATGTGGTATCGGCAGATGGAATTAGAGTTGATCCGAAAAAGATAGAGGCCATAATTCAGTGGAAAGCTCCGAAGAATGTATCTGAGGTACGTAGTTTCCTTGGTTTGGCTGGGTATTATAGAAGATTTGTGAATGGGTTTTCAAAAATAGCCTTGCCTATGACTAAATTGCTACAAAAGAATGTTTCTTTTATTTGGGATGATCAATGTCAGAAAAGTTTTGAAATGTTGAAGCAGATGCTAACAGAGGCACCGGTTTTGACTTTACCAGAATCTGGAAAAGATTTTACTGTATACAGTGATGCTTCTCTAAGTGGTTTAGGTTGTGTACTTATGCAAGATGGAAAGGTTATTGCCTATGCTTCTCGACAGTTGAAGCCACATGAGCGTAACTATCCGACTCACGATTTGGAGCTTGCGGCTGTGATTTTCGTATTGAAGATTTGGAGGCACTATCTTTATGGTGAGAAATGCTACATTTACACAGACCATAAAAGTTTAAAATACCTCCTCTCCCAAAAAGAATTGAATTTGAGACAGAGATGGTGGATCGAGCTACTGAAAGACTATGATTGTGTTATAGACTACCACCCGGGAAAAGCTAATGTAGTAGCTGATGCATTGAGTAGAAAAGCTGCAATTGAGTTGAGAGCAATGTTTGCACGGCTCAGTATTAGTGATGATGGGAGTTTGTTAGCCGAGTTGAGAGTAAAGCCAGTGATGTTTGATCAGATTAGAACAGCTCAGTTAGAAGATGAAAAGTTGATGAAGAAAAGAGAGATGATACAAAGTGGAACAGTAGAAAATTTCAGCATTGATACTCATAGATGTTTGAGGTACCGAGATCGAGTATGTGTTCCAGCTAAATCTGAATTGAAAGCGTTAATACTCCGAGAGGCACATGATGGTTCATTTGCTTTACACCCAGGAAGTACAAAAATGTATCGTAATTTACGCGATCCCGGAATGAAAAGAGACATAGTTGAATATATGGGTAAATGTCTTGTATGTCAGCGAGTAAAGGCAGAACATCAGGTACCGACAGGTTTACTTCAGCCTATCAGTATTCCTGAATGGAAATGGGATCGCATCACGATGGATTTTGTTACGGGATTACCGTTGTCACCGAGTAAAAAGAATGCTATTTGGGTGATAGTAGATAGACTTACCAAGTCAGCTCATTTTATAGCAGTCAAAACAGATTGGTCGCTCCAAAAACTTGCTGAGGTATACATTCGGGAAATTGTTAGATTGCATGGTATTCCGTCATCGATAATTTCAGATCGAGATCCTCAGTTTACATCAAGATTTTGGAGACAGTTACATGAGTCGTTGGGTACACGACTTAATTTCAGTACAGCATTTCATCCACAAACTGACGGACAATCTGAACGGGTAATTCAGATTTTAGAAGATATGCTTCGGGCTTGTATAATTGAATTTCAATCAGGTTGGGAACGTTATTTGCCTTTAGCTGAATTTGTGTATAATAATAGTTTCCAATCAAGTATTCAGATGGCTCCGTATGAAGCATTGTATGGTCGACGATGTAGATCACCTGTGTGTTGGACAGAACTGAATGAAAGAAAAGTGATTGGGCCGGAATTGATTCAAGAAACTGAGGAAACAGTCAAGAAGATTCAAGGAAGATTGAAAGCGGCTTTCGATAGACAAAAATCATATGCTGACTTGAAACGACGAGATATTGAGTATTCGGTTGGAGATAAGGTATTTCTTAAAGTTTCTCCTTGGAAGAAAGTATTGAGATTTGGCCGGAAAGGTAAATTAAGTCCTCGATATATTGGGCCATATGAAATAGTGGAGAGAATTGGACCAGTAGCTTATCGGTTGGCTTTACCTCCGGAATTGCAAAAGATACACGACGTTTTTCATGTTTCGATGCTTCGAAGGTATAGATCGGATCCTTCTCATGTTATTCCTGTTGAAGATATTGAAATTCGATCTGATTTGACTTATGAAGAAGAGCCAGTTATGATATTAGCACGGGAAGTGAAAGAATTGAGAAATAAACGAGTTCCTCTAGTGAAAGTGCTATGGAGAAGTCATAAAGTGGAAGAAGCAACTTGGGAACCGGAAGAAACTATGAAAACTCAGTACCCCCATCTATTCTTAGGTAAATTTCGAGGACGAAATTTTTTTTAGGGGGGAGAAATGTAACGACCCAAAATTCCCGGGTACCGGAAAAACGAGTCGTAGGGCCTTCGTCTTAGGAAAATAAGTCCGTAAGTATTTATTAAAAATATTTATAAGGTTAGTTATAAGTTGAATTAAATTTTGATGGAAGTGAATTTAGTTTAATTAGAAATAATTAGTAAAAAGGACTAAATTGAATAGAAGGTAAAAGTTTAATTATAGAATATAAAATTGTTAAGGGATTGAATTAGTAATTAAATTAAAGAATTGACATGTGTGAATGATGGATAAATAAATGTGTATTAATTTTATTGGTACAATTGTGTGTTATGTGTATTTACTTAATTATTAAGTAAATATTATTAATTATTTATTTGTTATACTTATTATTAAATTGTGTAAATGATTTTTATTAAATTGTTGTGATAAATACAAGTGTATGGCAAGTATTTGTGCATGTGTCATAATATATATGTATACAAATGTAATTTATATATTAGTTATTATATTAGATATTTATAATAATTAATTAAAGAAAACAAATAAAAGAAATAAAGAATAAAACAAAAGAAAAAGAACATAGAAAAGTTACAGAGAAGAAACGTGAAAGGGAAAGAAAGAAAGAAAGAAAGAAGAAAAAAGGGAAATTGAAGGATTAAAGCTTGGGAATTAATTTGGTAAGTCAATTAAGTCCATTTCTTTGTAATTTTGATGTTTTTGAAGCTCTAGAGAAAGATTCTCTTGAATTTATGTGAAAATATTAGAAAATAATGGAAGTTTAATTTGGGTTTATGTTAAGGAAATGGTGGAATTAGGGATTAATTTGATAGAATTGTGAATTTGAATTGAATTAGGGACTTAAATGTAAACTAGGCTATAAGTTTTGAGTTTTAGGGACTAATTTGAAAGAAATTCGAAATTATGGAAAAAATGATGAGAATTTGATAGTTATATGAAAGTTTTAATGGAAATTGAATAAGAAAATGAGATAAATTGCTAAAGAAGAGAAGATAACAAAGTTTAAGACATAAGTGGGAATATGATAAAAGTTATATGGAAAATTTGGAAATTGTATAAATTATGTATATTATTAATTAATTGTGAATTTGCTAATTTTCGTAGCAAACAAGGAAACCGAGCCATCGAATACGAAAGGAAAGGAAAAAGTGGTCGAGGAGTAGCTCGGGAAAATATCGGTTTGTATTATCATAATTTGAATTATTTCTTATTATGTGTTTAATTTATTTGATATATGTGCATGGGAATGGAATTGAATTTAGTAATGCTAAATAAATTGAATGTGATTGGATATGGTTGATGAATACATAAGTGTATGTGAGATTGAATTATATGATTGTATTGAATTTGAATGATTTTGATTTATTGGGAATGGAAATGAAATGAAAATATGTGAAAATGTGAAATTGAAGCAAGTTATGCTTGAATTGCAAAATATGCGAGAAAATGTGGCCAAAGAGCAAATGATGTGAACTTGATTGAAATTACGAGAAAGTAATTAAAATTGATATGTGTTTCCGAGACCCTATTAACTAGTCGGGCTTAGTGGATATAGTTGGCATGCTATAGGATTGGAAGTGTTCAGGGTTACTTCGACCTCGAGTCGATGAGACACTTGGAGTGTCATATTGCTTCGGATAGATTCGATGAGGTACTGGGTACCACTTTACTTCGGCTAGGCCGATGAGACACTGGGTGTCAACTTTGCTTCGAACTATCCGATGAGGCACTGGGTGCCAATATGGTGTGTTTGGTTGGATCCATGTATCCGCCAAAGTCCGAGTCATGTTAATAGGGGAAATTAAATGAAATGAGAAAATCGATTGAAATTGTGTATTTGAATCTTTGAATGAAGAGTGAAAATGTTAATGTGATATGAAATATGAAATGAAATTGTGTTATGGGATTGAATACATGAAACAAAGTTCTTGAATGACCATTATTGAATATGTATATGTGTGATTGGGAAGTGGATTAAAGGTTCATGAATTGTGCAATTTGAAATGTGAGTTGAATATTTGTATGTGATTGAAGGAATGGTGAACCAAATATGGAAATATGGTAGTTTGCTATATAACTATGTGTATGATTTGTATATAACATTGTATATTGTTGTTGTTGTTATAATTTGAATTATGATAATACCACTGAGTATTTCAATACTCAGCGTACGGTTGTTTTCCGTGCGCAGGGTTAGGTAAAAGTTGAGATTTCGTCAAGCATCCAAGTCAATCCCGATCTCAGCTCAAATTTGTGGTGATGTACTTATCTTTTGGTAATGTGGCATGTATTAGGTTTAGTATTTGTTACTTGTAAATGTTAAATATTTTGAATGTAAATATGGTTTGTAAACCTTAAGAAGTTTTATGAATGAATGAATGAGTTTTTACTAAGTTTGAAATTGATTTGAATAATTTTTGATGGTCATTAATAAGTCAATTAATTGGGTATGTATTTGGTATGTTTCATGGGTAAAAATAGCTTTAAATTAGTGAAACATGCAGTTTTCACACGGCCAAAACACATGGGCGTGTGCCTTGGCCGTGTGGGGGAAGTCAGTAGCTTCCACGGGCAAGTCACACGGCCATGTGTGGCAAGTTAGTCTGCCCACGGCCTGGCCACACGGCCATGTGATTCCACACGGGCTGTCCACACGGGCATGTCCCAATCCACACGGGCATGTGCCCCTGTTTTCTATGAAAAATGTTTAAAGTTTCCGGCTTGATCCCGAATCAATTTCTAAACTTATTTTGGCCCCCGTAGGCCTATATTAAGGTCTAATTGATGGAAATTAGAGGGTTTTTAATTGAAACTCAAATTTATACCTCGTTTTATTTCGTAAGTTAGTGTATGGTTCCGGTAATACCTCGTGACCCTGTTCCGGCGACGGTGTGGGGTTAGGGGGTGTTAGACATACTTGCTGAGTCATAAGAACTCTCGTTCGTAGTCGACTACTAGCATATCCCTTTGCTTCAACATCATAAATACTTGCTTTCAATCTTTCAGAAACAATGCACCAACATATTTCTTTTGAAACTCGGGCTAGAAGAACATCCAAGTAACTTGGCCAGTTGGTACATGACGGGTGACAGTCAGCCACCATTGATAAGCTTCGTCTTTTAGAAGAGATATCGCAAATGTAACACACTTGAGCTTTGAGCATTCCAACTGCTGTAGAACTCACTCGGTTGACTTTTACCATAACTCACTCCATACTATTGGGGTTCGTCGAGCTGCAACTGCTGGTACTGTAACACCCCTAAACCCGAGCTAGACATTATGGTCGAATCTGGCGATGTCACATGATAGGGTGTTTGAAAACTATGTGATTACAATAAAACCTTTCCATTTAACTATTTTTCTTTATCTCTTATTAATTCCGAATTCGTTTTCTCATTTAGTCAAATGTATCAAAATTTTGTTTCAATTGTTTCAAAATTAAGTAAACCAAGAGTTTAAAGAAATCTTTTACTTTTTGGAAACCGAGTTTTCCTACGACTAGTACTTATAAATCCGTAAGTAAGTAAAAAAAAACAAAACCAAAATCAAATAAAAGTCTGTAAGTCCAACCTACATCCAAAAATTTAACAAATAAAAATAAAACCCTAAACCATAAATAATAGTTTAAAATAAACCATCGTCATCGTCGAGTCCTCTGCCGCACCAATCTATCTAGGTTTGAGGATTACTTGCGCATATTAAATAGAAGGGGTGAGTTTATGTAAACTCAATGTGTAATCCCAACAAAAAGCATACAAGTAGTAAATAGTCATACACAGTCTAGGCTTAAGCCCCTTTCAGTAACAGTGGCAGTTTGGGCCTTAGCCCATCTCAGTAACAGTACCAGGTACACAATATATAGTAATTAGAGTCCTACCCAACCAGCCTCTACACACCATCTTTGTCTTAAACACCCACCCATCCCTACACTCCATGTGGGTTTAAAACACCCACCCATCCCTACACTCCAAGTAGTACTGAATGCGGCACATAATTAGTAAATTGCAGCTGAGCTGCCAGATAATAGGCTTAAAAGCTTTTCAGTACACTTCCTCTGAATATCAATATCCCAACCCAATGCAATGCAAACATTTAATAAAGACATGCTTTTGTTCAACTATCAGTAAACAAATACGTATATATATCAGTAAATAGACATGCATTTATAATGCCCAGTACAACCATCACTTCTACAATTCACATAATTAAGGGTCTAAGCAGTGCTTACTGACCCTACAGTATGTGACTTGCCAGCACGGGCCCACAAGCTCGTATGGCCCACACGATCCAAATTGGCCTTGGTCGTATGGATCACACGGCCTGTCCCAAAATTCCACACACCCATGTTGACTATTTGTGTGGGCCCACACGCTTCTGTGGCCCACACAGCCCAAATCAGTCTAGCCCATGTGTCGCACATGGCCAACCTGGCCATCACACGGTCGTGTCTTGTGCGCATGGCTTGGCCTCGTCAATCACACATCCGTCTCAAGGCACACGGCCTACCACATGGGCAAACACATGCTTGTGTGGTGTTAATAGTGGGGTTTTCGGCTTTCGCCAAAACCCTATTTTTTATGTTTTTGAGTACACACCTAGTTTCGATTAAAGCTAAGATAAACCTCGAGCCTTCTAGAACCTATATTCGACCAAAATACTACTCATTTAATCACTTAATCGATGAATTAAAACCAACCCAAATAGATTACTCAACTATGGAATGATTGAAACTTACCCCCAACACTTCAAAATCGGTTCGCTTACAAAGTAATATGAGAATGGTCTCGATCCTAGTGATATGATGCTGACAAAACATCAGAATAACCCTAATCAAAACTTAACATTCACAACTACAAACCACATAAATTCACTTATCGAAGTTGTCCATGAAATGCCCAAAATAAGGAACAAAAGTGCAATTGTAGTCATGAAGGGAGCAAAATTGAAAGAAAAAAAGGAAGGGAAAGATAGTTTTCGGAAAAAGGGAGAAGACAAAACGTCAAAAAGACGAGTTATTTGTTTTGAAAAATTAACAAAAATAAAACTCTTCCAGATTTTCCCAACTCCCTCACTACTACTCAATCTCAACTGCTTCGGTATTTTAATACCTCTCAAACACCTACACGACATTAGTAGCAAAAAAGAAAAATTCCTTCCCCTATGTAAGGATTCGAACACAAGACCTCCATCACCCCAACACTCAACCTAACTACCTGACCAACAGACCCATTTTGTTATAATTTACCAACAATTAAACTTAAACCCTTTAAGTAAGGTTAAGGCTTTATTCAGAAAAGTTCTAAAATTTAACCTAAGTAAGACTTGAACTTGGGACCTCCCACACACACCCAGAACACATAACCACTGAAGTAGATAAAGATCTGTGTCACATATACACAAAAACAAAAATAGAAACTGTAACGCCCTAAATTTCAAGTGTTTCAGTTTGTGTGCATGAAATTATTTTTACATGATTGGCTGTGCTGAGTTAATGCTTTAGGTGTGTATAGTGGGCCTTTAGAAGGTTTGGGTTTAAGCCTAAACCCTAACAAAATTTTAAATTTTGCTTTATGTGAACTTGGACATTAGTAGTGAGGGCTTTTGAATAAATGTTGGGGTTTTATGACATAAAAAGCCTTGTGTTGGAGTGGCATGAGGCGCTACATGTGGGGCATGGTGTCGTGTGACTTAGCTTGTGGGAGAGCTAAGGTTCAAATTCCCTAGATAGCAAGGTACTTTAATTTTGCTACATGAACAAGGTAAGAGGTGGACTTGAGGTGGAACTCTGAGGGAAAGAGTTTGAGTTACTCATGGGATTTGATTGAGAAGTGATAATGGGAGATTATCAAGGAGGAAAATTAGGGATTGGGGTGTGAAGGAAGAGTTGGCAAAATTTAGGGAACCTTGGAGTGCAAATTCGGCTAGTGTAGTTAGGGGTAGTGCCTTTCGGAAAATAGGGAAGGTGTCGATACTTCTTTTGGGGTTTTCAGGATTTCATGTTTTGGCACATTTCGACATTTGGTTAGGTATGCACTGATTCCCACTCTAGGCTTTTCGGGTTTTTCTTGGTGGTACTTTGGTGGTTGCTTTTGTGCCGATTACTTAGAAAGTTTCTTTTCTTCTCTTCTTTTCTTCTTATTAGCAGAAACCTACTGTAACACCCCCTAACCCCACACCGTCGCCAGAACAGGGTCACGAGGTATTACCGGAATCATTCACTAACTTACGAAATAAAAACGAGGCATAAATTTGGGTTTCAATCAAAATCCTCTAATATTCATCAGCTAGACCTTAATATAGGCCTACGGGGCCCAAAACAAGTTTAGAAATTGATTTGGGATCAAACCGGAAATTTTAAAAATTTTCTTGAAAAAAAACAGGGCACATGGCCGTGTGGCTTGGGACACGCCCATGTGGACTATTAGCACGGCCGTGTTGCCAAGCCGTGTGGCTTTCACACACCCATGCCAGGTAGCCGTGGAACATTCTGACTTACCTAACACGGCCACCAACTATTTCACACACCCGTGGGAACAGGCCGTGTACTTCCACACGGTTTATCGCTAAGAGACACACGGCCGTGTCTCTTACCCGTGTGATTCATAAAATTTAAATTCAAGGTGCAGGGCACGCACGGTCTAAACACACGCCCATGGGGTTGGCCCGTGGCTCGCCCACGGCCTAGGCACGCCCGTGCCTCTACCCCGTGGTTGAATCTGTTAAAAGTTAAATTGGGCACGGCCAGGCCACACGCCCGTGTATCCTGCCGGCCAGGCCGTGTGAGGAAGTCTACCAAGCCTTGGCCTCCCTGCACTCAAATACACAAATATACCACCTAAATTATTTGTATAAAACACTTAATCAAATGCCATTCATTACAATTGCAATTTCAAATTAACATACATATAAGACACCCTAGGTACATGCCACTATTAACAATTAACACACTTTACCTTATTGAATTTGGGACCGGCCTAGGATGCTGATTTAACGTTCTACCTTTAATTAACCTGCGCACGGAAACAAACCGTACGCTGAGTATGGGTATACTCAGTGGTATTTCTATAATCCGAACATTTAAAAATATAACAATACTCAAGATCATAATAACAATTGCAATTATTTACTTATTCATTTCATAGACAAATTTCAACTACTTACCATATAAATTCTGTACAAATTATTTAATAAACATAACAACTTAATTGTTCAATTCTTTAATGAATCATTATTATTTATTCTTTTCTTTCACTTGCTAATCGGTATAGCTTTCCTTAATTTTATTCACAATTCACCATTCAAAAATCAATAATCTATATTTAACTATGTACTTATCAATCATATTCCATTCTAGTCCATTTTAATAACAGTCAATTTCATTTATATCATATCAATTTACTATCCCTGATAACTTTCACTATATACATATATACGATTCATACCAAGCCAACATAATTCAAATAATTGATTCAATGAATTTTCACTAAGATTTCAGACAATATAAGAACCTTGGACTCAATTCTCATCCATATATAATTATTCAATTTACTTTTCAAATATGAACAATTTCATGAACCTTAGGTTCATGCCTTCAATCTCATTGCACAAATTTTTATTTCACATTTCATATCACATATTTACCCCTATTAACTTGACTCGGACCCAGGTGGATAGACGGATCCAACCAAACACACCAGATTGGCACCCAGTGCCTCATCGGATAGTTCGAAGCAAAGTTTGACACCCAGTGTCTCATCGGCCTAGCCGAAGTAAAGTGGTACCCAGTACCTCATCGAATCTATCCGAAGCAATATGACACTCCAAGTGTCTCATCGACTCGAGGTCGAAGTAACCCTGAACACTTCCAATCCTATGGCATGCCAACTATATCCACTAAGCCCGACTAGTTAATAGGGTATCGGAATTATACCATTATCGGTCACTTTTTAGATTTTTAGTCGAACTTTCATATCATTGGCCTTTAGGCCACATGTCTCACTTATTTATCAATTCAAGCACATTTTTGTGCAAATCACATTCTCGTATAATTTCTCTTCTCTTTCCATTTTCCAATTGATCAAAGTCATTCAAAATCGATTCAATCATTTAATAGTTCAATTCAATCATATAGTTCAATCTCTCATATATATATATAAATATAATCATCAACATATCCAATCACTTTCAAATCAAATAACACAACTAATTTCAATTTCATTTTCATGCCAAAACCAACTATTTCAATTGTAACATCATACTTCTAACACTAACAATTGATATATGTATATAAATATAACAAATAATGACTAAGATCGGATTATAGAAATACAAACCGTATTTTCTCGAGCTAACTCCTGTTGTCTTTGCCATTTTTCCTTGCTTAGCCAAGATTCCCGAGACCACAATAACTACGGAAATTAAAACAATTCATATTCTTTAATTCTATTCAAACTTTGTCCAAACTCATTTTTCATAAACGAAGACCCGAAAATAAACTTTTCTGATAACCGAAAAATTCAGGTCGTTACACCTACACCCTCTCCTCCTCTTTTTCTTTTGACTCTATTATTTCGAATTGATACCCTTAAAACCCTCCATGGCCTATTTCTTTAAAGTTGAAACTTACATCTTTCTCTCCTCTTTCATTCTCCATACTTCACTTAAGTCGAACCTAATCACTCCCTATTCACTCCTATCATAGCTGAATACCACTCTACTTTGTTAATGAACCCTTAAACCGATTACCCCATCTTCAATCAACTATTTTGTTTCTTTTTCTTTTCTTATTGTGCCTTCATAGCTGAATAAATGGATCTTTTCTCTTCATTTGTATTTTGATTAGATCTATAATAGATCTAGGCTTTGGCTAGTGACCGGCGATTCTTTCTTCTATCAAGTCAACCAAGTGAACTCTTGGGTAAGTATTCTATTCCTTCTTTCCCTTCTTTAAAGCAGTTGATGGAAAAGCCGAAACCCTTATGTTCTTTGGTACTAATCGGCTTGGATCCCTTACTTGAAAGCCAACTTAAACTTTCTCTTATGACTGCTTGTGTTTCGTGGCTTTTCGTGAAGGTGTATTTTGTGAAGAGTGGTTAGTAGATAAAGGTTAGCGAAGCGATTTAGATCTATTGGTTGGATTTTGGCAAAGGTAAGTGAATGATAGGTTTTTGATAGTGTTGGCCGCATAAGTAAAGCTAGGAAGATGATTGGTTATCAATTGGATTATCATTTAACGTGGTGGATAAACTGTTGTAGGATAATCGTTCACAAGATCGATTGACCCTAATCGTAAACAGGTGTGTAACTACACCATTTGTAGTGTAGATCGGCAAAAGTTGAAAAGCTAAAATGCCTACATTTCGAGGCTCGATTGGCGTACGAACGCTTGTGGGCCGATCTGAGCCCACACTACAATAAAATTGATTTTTAGCGGCGTTTTTAGTGGTGTTTGGCCAAAAAACGCCTCAAATATCATACATTAGCGGTGTTTTTCTTAAAACGCCGCTAAAAACCTTTGAAATAGCGGCGTTTTCTATAAAAGCGCAGCAAAAAAATGTAATAGAGGTGTTTTTACAAAAACGCCGCAAAAAACCTGAGCAATAGTAGTGTTTCTGGACAAACGCCGCTAAAAACCTGAGCAATAGCTGCGTTTTTACTTGCCGCTAATGATATAGGCTTATTGCACGAAACCAATAAGTTTTTATCTAAGCATTTTGAGATGAAAGATCTTGGGGACGCCTCTTTTGTTTTAGGAATCTAGATACATCGAGATCGATCTCGAGGTATTCTTGCATTATCACAAAAGAGCTATGTCGATAAAGTACTCAAAAGGTTTGGCATGCAGAATTGTAGACCAAACGCTGCTAAAAACCTGAGCAATAGTGGCGTTTTTCGAAAAACGCAGCTAAAAACCTGAGCAATAAAAATGCCGCTAAAAACCTGAGCAATAGCGGCGTTTTTGAAAAAACACCGCTATAAACCTCAGCAGCCATTTTTTTGTAGGGACTCATTTTGATTTGATCCGATTTAATTTTCATATTTTTATTTATTCTTGTTTTGAATTATATTTTATTTTCATACATTCACTTATAAGTAATGAAAAATTTTCATTTTAGTTAGTTAATTATGAAAAGTTACAAATTGCTAACTAAACTAATTAGAAGTTTTCATTTAAGTTACAAAGCTGTTAAAATTGATTTAGGATTTAATGTTTAGTGTGTTAATTTTATGGTTTAGGGTTTGTTATTCTGGGTTATAGGTTTAGTGTTTTAAAGTTTGTTATTTGGGGTTTATTTTTTAGGGTTTAAGATCTCAATGTTTAACGGTATTAAGGTTTAAGTGTTAGTGGTAAGGTGTTTAGGGGTTAAGGGTTAAAGGTTAAGGTTTTATGGTTTACATTTTTTGGCTTAAGGTTTAGGGGATAAGGGTTAGGGTTTAGGGGTTTATATACTTAGGGTTTAGGGTTTTAAGGGTTGTGAATTTTAAATTATGGTTCAGGTTTTATTGTTTTATAATTTGTGATTTAGAAATTGCATGCATACACAAAACAATGCCGTTTTCTGTGCTGCTAAAAAATTAATTTCAGTATCCCGTAACCCCTATTATTTTCTCCCCAAACCCTAAATTTCCTAAGTCCC
This sequence comes from Gossypium stocksii, assembly GCA_020496765.1. Classification (NCBI taxonomy): domain Eukaryota; kingdom Viridiplantae; phylum Streptophyta; class Magnoliopsida; order Malvales; family Malvaceae; genus Gossypium; species Gossypium stocksii. Next base: position 6,101,502 of record CM035625.1, on the reverse strand, counting down.
AAAAAAATTCCCCAATTAAAAATTTCCCAAAATCCCGAAACGAATATCCCTCAAATTGGTTTCCCCTAATTCAAATCCCCAACATCCCTAAAATCCCATAATCCAGAAGCTGTTGGATGTTGGATCCAACCATTGTTCACCGATTGTTCCTTTTATTGTGAAATTGTCTTCCCATAACCCCGAATGGTATGTATCCATTACCCCAATGTTTATATCTTTAAAATAGGTTCAAAATTTTATCCTTAATTTTTATATTAAATAATTTATTATACAATTGTAAAATAGATAACATGAATTTTAATATTAAAATTACGATTATATAGTTTGGGGTTTGGAGTTCGGGGTTATGTGTTAGAGTTTAGGGTTTGGAGCTTGGATTTAGGGTTGTATATTGAGGTTTGGGGTTAAGTTTTTTAATTTATATATTAAATAATTTATTATATAATAGTAAAAGAGATATTATGAAATTTAATATATAAAAATTATCATCATAGTTTTTTAAACCTTTTTTATTTCACATTTTGAAATTTAACAGTTTAAGATATATAAAATAAAAATAAAAAATGATTAAAAAATAATATTATTTTGAAATTTAATAGTAGCGGCGTTTTACTAAAAAAATGCCATAATAGAGTAAGATTTAGTGGCGTTTTTACTTAAAAACGCCGCAATAGGGGTTTGATTTGTGAAAAAACATTGCCATTTTCTCCTGGGTCTTAGTGGTGTTTTGGTTTATAAACGCCGCAAATATGGTACGATGGCGTTTTTACCTTTGATTTTAGTGGCATTTTTTTATTAAAAACGCCGCAAAATATTTCAGACTGTCTGTAAACGACACCGTTTTTAACTTTAGCCACAAATTGCCTTCACTTAACTTTTCCATTCAGATTTGCCCGATAATTTTCCCCCAATTTCCAACCTTTTTTCCCCCAATTTCCCCAAGTTGTTGTTATGCAATTTTTTCCCCTAATTTCCCACCTTCTGAAATCAACTTCGACTCTTCTCTCTGCCATTGCAAGAGGAAATTGTTCGCCTCTTCACTCAGCGTCCTCATCTTCTCCCCACCGCCACCGCCATTGCAAAAGAAGCTTGTGGGTTTGGTGCCCTAACTGTGTTGAACAGTTGGTGGATTTGGCAAATATTTGTGGGTTTGTTGCAGGTTTGGAACATTTGTAGGTAATTTTCGTTTTCGTTTTCGTTTTCGTTTTAAATTCCCAACCTTTATGTTATCGTTTTTGTTTTCAGTTTTTAGGCAAATTTCGTTTTTGTTTTCATTTTTGTTTTCGTTTTCAGCTTTTATGTTTGAGTTGCATACCATTTTTCATTTTCCAATCAACTGCTTTCCTCGACAACCTGCAGCCTCAAAGAAAGGGGTTGTACTGCTTTGAACTCCAAATTAGTTAGATATCACCTCTGAAATTAAGAGTAATTCCCTGAATCAATTGTGGTAAAACCGGAACTTTAGCCTTCCATGTAAATGAGTGCTTCAAGTCTCAGTTATCTGCCATTTTAACTTTGGAACTTATAATGAACAAATGACAAAGCACATGATGATTTAGGCTTACATTGTTTCTATTTTATATCTCTTGCCAGTTTGAAGACCAAAACACCAACCTGGAACTTCAAGATTTACTGCAACTAAAATAGCTGAAGCTAAATTGGTTCACTGCAGTTTGTGTAAGTCCTGCGCCTTGAAGATTTACTAGAAGTATGTCTAATAAAAACCCTTGAATGCATGCACGGATGTATGTATGATGTATATGATTTTTGAAGTAAACAAAAATAAATGATGCTGGCGTCGAGGGAAGAGGGTTTGGTCATCATATTGATATTTGTGGGCTTAGCTTAGTTTAGTTAGTCAACAATGCAAGGATACAAAGGGCATGCATTTGGCATCTTGCTGCTACTTTCCCATTATTTATTATATACTTAACTTCACGAATAAAATTAGTTGAATAGTTTTAAAATAAATTATATCATTATCAATTTCCATTTTTAAAATAAAACTTTATTTAGTTTTTATATATATTTTTTACATTCTACCATAATCTAGTTTTATTTATATTAATGTAAAATTAAATTGATTTCAAACGTTTGAAGTGTTTTTTTTATATTTCAAAACTGTAAAATATTTAAATAATAATGATGTTTTGTTGTTGATCCGAATATAATTTTTTTGATTAATTTTCATAAATAAATAATGAAAAATTATTTTCCATGAAAAGCAATAGTGAATTTTGTAATTCATGAATAATTAAAATAAATTGGAAAAGAACTCCAACATTTGACTTATTGGTTTACTATATTCTTAAGATTGTAGGATTGATCCATAAGTAGTACTTCTGTACATGTGTAGATATGTGAGTTTATAAAAATAATGCTATTGGAAGAAAATATACCATTAGATATTACTTTGATTAATGAAACATGTCCATCTTGACATTGCCAAACTTGAAAGCAGTTAATTGTGTTTTTTTTTAAAAAAACATTACTGAATTAATGTTGTTTGATATTATATTTATTTTCTATTTTTATTTATAAAGTAACCAAGTAACCATTCGCTTTAAATTGCTTAACAGATACAAACTTTTCTGACTCCAGCTTCTGTTTGATGTTGATAGTGAAAGAGACCGGGTTGTTGAAAATATTAAAGTACGTTTTAGTTAAAAATACAGAACAAAAGATACAAAACAAAAAATGTTAACCGAATAATTTAACATGAGAAGTAAACTATATGAAAATTTGCAATATTTTAAAGTGTGGTATGTGATGACAAGTTTTTGGTTTGTGATGAAAATTTGCAATGTTTTAAATTGTGATTGTGGTATGTGATGACAAGTTTTTGGTTTGTGATGAAAATTTGCAATTTTTTAAAGTGTGGTATGTGATGACAAGTTTTGGTTTGGAACTGAATTTTTTGATTGCTTCATAACTGATTCAAGCAATTGGAATGCCTCTTTTACTTTCGTATTTTGACTAATACTCTCCTTCATCATCTCTTGCAACCTTTTCAATCCAAATTGCGGGTCTTTGAGTTGCTCAATCGCCTCTACTACTTTCATTACTTTTAACGCCCATGAGGTCTAAATAATAAATTTAAGAAAGATATGTACTAAGAATTTGCGTAAAACAACATGTAGTCTGCCTAATAAATTTAAATATATTAACAATTAAAAAACTTATAGAATAGAGAGGAAAACATTACCGTAGTTGAAACACTTTCACCCAATATAATACGTATAACAACTTCACCACTTCAGTCCAGCAACTCTGCATATAGAGTTGAAAAAACACTTATTAATAATGTATGCGTAAGGTATATTTGAAATTATGGGTACATTTCATATCTGTTTAATGAATGAAAAGTTGAATTGGTATATGATATAAGGTAGTTGATGTTTGATCTATCATGCTTTTCTGGTTTACCAAATTTAGTGCATGCAAAATGAGTTAGTGACATATTTATAATGCCATGAAATGTTTTATGTATGATATTTTGCTTAGTATATGGATTTGGTTATATATGAGGTTACATGCGTGAAGTATTAATAAGTATGAATAAGTTAATATATTTGGTTCAACTTAATTATTATTTGATTCTACTATTATAATCTTACATATGTTGTAGGTACTAACGACCAGCCGAATTAATATTTGGTGCAAATAAATACACCAGCTTGTTGAAATTATTAAGGTACGTTTTAGTTCATAATTCTGATGAATAATAGTTTTATCATGATGATTTTCAGAAAATTAATCTTTTAGGGCTTCGATTTTGTATAGATTTAATTGATGATTTTCCTTTAAATTTGCCATGTTTGCCAGTTTGCCATGTTCTTTTTCAATTAAATTTTATTACCATGTAGCTTGCTTGTCCATTAAAATTACAACAATAGCAGACCTTCTCTCCAACCAACCTTATTTTAAATATTTTAAAGATTCAAAGTATATAGGCTGGAAACCTGACGGGTTGCCTTATATCTCACTGCAAGATATAATGGATCCTCCCTAGGTGTAACAACGCCACGTAGATGAATCTTAAAAAATTCAAAAAGATTTCAAAAAAGTTCTATCGAGGTTATAAATAATTCTATCGAGCTTAAAAAAGATTTAAAATTTTCAACGACTGAAGGGCCATTTATAAATAATTTTATCAATATGATAATATTGATCAGTGTTTAAATATATTCTAATATAAAAATTAAACTACAATTCTTTTTTGATATTATTATATTCAAATTACATTTTTTTTATATTATTAATGTTTGATTTTAATATTTAAAATTTTTAAAGGTTTTTGTATAAAAAAAAAAGATTCAAAGTATATAGGTGGAAACCTAAAGGGTTGTCTTATATCTCACTGTAAGATATAATGGATCTTCCTTAAGTGTAACAAAGCCACGTATGATGAATCTTAAAAAATTCAAAAAGATTTCAAAAAATTTCTATCGAGGTTATAAATATATATCATATCTAAACTTACATAATAAACAACTTACCCGTGTAATTTATTGTCAACTTGAGACTTCAAGAACTAGGAAATGGATAGGACTTGGATGAACTTGTCAAGGGTAAGTGATGCGCATCGTAATGGAGTACAAACTTTTCTAAATTTTGCATTTCAAAATGCAAGCTAAGAGAATATGATTCTTTGCCCTTGTAAGAAGTGTGGCCACATCAATTGGCATTATCGTGAAGTTGTCTACGAACATCTAATTATTGATGGCTTTATTAAGGGCTATAAAAAATGGATTTTCCATGAAGAGTGTACATCTAGTAGAAACTCTGCAACAATTAATCTGCTTTATCCACATAGTGCTTACCATCAGTCTGTTAGAGAAGATGACATGGAAGGTATGTTGCGGGATGCATTTAATATGCGTAGTGATGGTTTGCAATCATTTCCACCAAATTATGTTGCATCCGATGATTATAATATCGGTGGAAATACTTTCATGAAAACGGGAAGAAGTGTACCAGATGAACAGCCAAATGAAGAAGCAGCGAAGTTCTACATGTTACTTGATGAAATGAATGAAGAACTTTATGAAAGATCAAAATTTTCAAAAATGTCATTCTGTATTCGCTTTTTTCACTTAAAATGTTTGGGAGGGTGGATCAGAAACTCTTTGACAATGCTGTTAGAGTTTTTGAGAGAAATGTTTCCGTTTGCAAAAATCCCTCAATCATGCAAAGACATAAAGAAAGTGATAAAAGATTTAGGCTTTGGGTATAACAAAATTCATAGTTGCCCCAGTGACTGCATGTTGTATTGGGGTGATCGGAGAAATCAACAATCTTGTTATGTCTGCAGTAAATCTCGTTGGATGAATAGAGATGCAGAAGATGTTAATGAGGATGAATATGAACCACAGGCAAGAAGGAAGCCGAACAAGATTTTTCGATATTTCCCACTAATCCCAAGGCTTCAAAAGTTATTCATGTCGTCAAAAACAGCCGAGTTTATGACGTGGCATCATGATCAACGAACGGATGATGGATTATTAAGGCATCCTGCAGATGGAAATCATTTGACAATAAATTTCTAAGCTTTGTAAGTGATCTTCGGAGTGTGAGGCTCAGGTTAGCATCTGATATATTTAATCCTTTTAAAATCATGAGCACCTCGTACAGTACTTGGCCTGTGGTCCTTGTTCCTTATAATTTGCCTCCATGGCTCTGAATGAAACAATCTTCTTTGATCTTATCTATGATTATCCCTAGAGAGAAAGGTCTTAGAAATGATATCGATATTTATATGCAACCACTTATTGATGAGTTAAAACAATTATGGGCGGGTGTTGAGACGTATGATGTATTCAGAAAGGAGAACTTTTACCTACGTGCTGCTTTGTTGTGGACAATTAATGATTTCCGGGCATATGCGAATTTATCTGGTTGGAGTACCAGAGGACGTTATGCTTGTCCTTGTTGTGCTGCGTAAACGTGTTTACAGTGGTTATATAATAGGAAGAAGTTATGTTATATGGGGCATCGTTGGTGGTTAGATGGAAATCATAGATATAGATTTCAGAAGGCTTTATTTGATGGTACTGAAGATTTCAGAGAAGCTCATGAGCAGACTATTGGATCTGAAATCTTATTCATGTTAAAAGATATGGATTTCAGTTATGGGAAGCTGAATCAACCATGCAACAGGCAAACAAATAGACGATTGAGGGATGAATCTGATGATGAATTTGATTTGGAGGATGACCCTAATGAGGCGGACTTGTGTAAGAAAAGAAGTATTTTTTTAGTTGCCTTATTGAGAGCATCACATATTACGCCACAATCTTGATGTGATGCATATTGAGAAGAATGTCTGCAAGAACATCATTAGGACAATTTTGAACGTCGATGGCAAATCGAAAGATAATCTTCAGAGTCGACTTGATTTAGTTGACATGGGAATTCGACGTGACCTTCATCCACAAGTACTTTTGAATGGAAAATATCGGCTGCCGCCTCTAATTTTTGCAATGTCGAAGGAAGAGAAAGAAATGTTCTGCACGGTGTTAAAGGATATGAAGGTCCCAGGTGCTTATGTATCAAATATATCTCAATGTGTAAGTCTTAAAGATCAAAGACTATATTCATTAAAATCACATGACTATCACATCTTGATACAAGATCTACTTCCAATTGCTTTACGGTGCTGTATGTCAAAGAAGGTAACGTCCTGTATAATTGAACTGTCCAATATAATGAAAGCAATTTGTGGCAAAGTTCTAAATGTTGACGAACTTGAAAAAGTACAAGATCGAGCCGCTTTGACATTATGCAATTTGGAGAAGATCTTTCCACCTTCATTCTTCACTATTATGGTACACCTGGTAATTCATCTCCCTCGTGAAGCAATAATTGGTGGACCGGTTTTTTATCGTTGGATGTATCTTATAGAAAGGTGCTAATTTATTTTAAAAGTATTCATTCATTCACCTCTATACCTGTAGTTACAACTTTTGATAATATTGTATACCGTGTTTAGGTTCCTAAGTAAATTGAAGTCTTATTGTCGTAATAAGCGTTATCCGAAAGGATTAATTGCTGAAGGCTACTTGGCATAGGAATATGATAAACGATAAATTATACATATTTTTACATCATATTTAGCATATATTTTGGATGGATTATTATCAATTTTGTGAGAATTAGTGCTCTTAATCTTTGTTTTTCATATCTTATACTCAGGAGAGCATAGGGAAGAGAAAAGAACGGAAAACGGGACAAAAACGATGAAAAATGGACCAAAGTGTGCAAACGACACGGCCCAAGAGGTGCCACACGGCCGTGCCACATGAAGATCACACAGTCCAACCCCCGACAAGCACGGCTAGGCTACATGGCCGTACCTCCACCGATAGATTCACACGGCCTCTTGTCGAAGTCACACGGACGTGTTCTAGTCGTGAGGAAGAGGAATTTCACTCGAATTGGGATGCTTAGAGGCTAAGAAAGACCCCCTCAAAGCTCTATACAAAGACCCCATGAGGCAATATGCAAGGGGAGTCAATACTTAGATTTCTTATCATCTTTCTGCCAATACAGAGAGTAGAAGCAAGGGAATTACTCCAATGGAGAGCCGATTGATTCATCCCAGAAGCCGAAATTTTGCAGCAATATAGAGGATCTCCCTAAATTCCTTCAGGGGTTTTCGGGTTCTTTTATGTTTTGTTATTTTATATCTTCTGAAATGTTTTCTTTCTTTATTATGAACTAATCCCCTCAAATACTTGAGGAGGATGAAACCTAAGACAGATCTTGTTATTTATTCTTGATTTATAAGACTTGAATTGTTCTTAATTATGTGTTCTTCATTCTTGATTTAATAATCCTAGGTATTACTTCAAGAAATTGATGTGCTTAAGTAGAGGAGGAAAAGTCCCTATTTTAAGAGTAGATCTACCATAATTAAGCGGAGTTGCATGCAACCTTAGACATAGGGCGATATAAATTTGCCAGATTAGGGTCAAACCTAATATGGGGATCCATAGAGCGGAACCTAATGTGTTAATTAATAAAGGAACTTTAATTAACAGCTTAGGCCTAGTTGTTCTTAGCCTCGACGGAGGGATTAACATAAATTAGGGATCTCTACGGATCAAGTCAAGTAATTAAATCATATAGTTTAAGAAAACAATAACAAGTGAAGTCTAGGTGGATTCTCCCTTGAGTATTGTCCATATCAATCAGCTTTTCCCTAAAAGTTTTCCTAATTTACTCTTTATGCTTTCTTAGTTTAGTTTTAGAATTAGTTTAAACAACCCTCTCTTATTTTTAGGCTAGATAATAGAAAAGAAGTAAGTACTAGTACTTTTGGTTCCCTTGGGTACGATAACTCGGTCTTGCCACTAAGCTATACTACTGTTCGATAGGTGCGCTTACCTTAACGTCGTGATATTAGTTAGTTTTGGTGTGATCAAGTTCTTTATAAATTTTATTATTTAGTATCGTGAACACAATATCAGAATGTATGACATTTTGTTCTATATATTTAGAAGATGTTGAAACAAGATTGAATAGACCAAGTAGAAATGCTGGGCTGAATGATCCTAACTTGGCCGAAACTTATTTATTTCAAAGTTATGGAGAACCAATCGGCAAAGTTGAAATTGCAAAATTAGATGACCGATCTTGGATACAAGCACATAGATATGTTCTTTTCCACCACGATGCAATTGAACCGTTACGCAAGTAAGTTCTAGAATATGATAAATATTAATATTTTTGATCTGTTTATTTTCTAACGAATTAAACCTGTTTTTAACATAGTGAGTACAAACAAACCTTAAGATCTCGTTCACGCTCACGAAGATTACAACATCAAGAGATTAATAGGTTATTCACAGAATCTTTTCATGAATGGTTAAGCCAAACGGTATGCAACTCAACCTTTTATTGACAAATAATAATGTTTTCTCATAACCTTTAGAATGACTCAATTTACTTTCGATTCAATAGGTTTGGAGTGGGAACGACGTTAATGACGAAGTGAAATGGCTTTCCCAAGGTCCAAATCGAGTAGTAAAAAGATATAGTGGCTTCATCATGTATGTATTCAGATTTCATACCAAATATCGCGAGAGATTGACGAGAACTCAAAATTGTGGACTAGTTGTCAATTCTTTAATTACAAGTTATGCTAGTGCTAGGGACAATAATCCTGTCGAGGGAAATGTGGAGTATTACAGACTTCTGACTGACATTATTGAGTTGGATTACCATGGAAAATGGAAAGTTATCTTATTTCGATGTGATTGGGCTGATGTTAATACTGCTCGAGGAATTAAAAATGATCAGTTTGGTTTTACAATGGTGAATTTCTCGCGTTTGATTCATACTGGAGAACAATTGATAGACGAGCCGTATGTATTTTCTTCTCAAGTTAAACAAGTTTTTTACTCGAAAGATCCAATTGATGAGGGTTGGTACGTTGTACCCGAAACACCCCTAGAGACTTGTTTGACATGGGGAATGGAAGTAGAGATGACATCGTTGAAAGATCAGAAACTTTGCCTTTTCCAGAACAAAACTTAAATGAAAATATCCCTAGTACTAGTACACAATTTCAATGGGTTCATCAGGATGTGGATGAAGATATTTATGAATTATGATGTAGTAAGATTTTACGATTTTTTTATTTATATGTAATGTTATAGTTTTACGAATTATTTACGAATTATTTTTTACGAATTATTTTTTTGTTATTTGTTACTAAAATTTCAACTATTTTATGTGAATTGCAGGAAAAATGCCTAAAAGAAGATTAAGAGATTTTAGTATTGTACAGAATACTAGTAATTTGGAGGAATTAAATAGTGAACAGCAGACAATTATTGGATCTTTGAGTGTGCCGGAGACACTTGACGAGTCTGCTTAATATCAAAGTAATGTTAAGTTTATTTTATAAATTGTATTAAATTTTATTACTGATTTATTTTTCAATTTCAATATAGTAATAATATATTATTTTTCAGTTGAAACTGGTGGGACGCGTAGAGATCGAGGACGTACGCTCCTAAAACATTTATATGACTTAGCTCCCACCGAGCGTGTCAAAGTAACTAGAAACTGCCATGGTCAGCCTGTTGGCACTGAAGCTCGACTTTTTGTAGGCTATTTGGGCATTATAGCACGAAATGCCAATATGTTGCCCATCAACTACGAATCATGGCATAACATGCCTGATAGCAATAAAAATCAAGCTATCGATAATATTAAGGTAACAAAATGTGAATGTAATTTATAATACTTTGGTTAAGTTTCATTTATATTTATTTTCTAAACTTGTGTTTTTTAGGAGAGATTGCTTTGGAGGTCTCCGACGCCTATATCAAGAAGGCATTGGGTAAAAAATGGAGAGACCATAAAAGCATTTTGAAAAAAGAATATTTTAAAAAACCCTTAACCCTTGAAGAAAAATTGCAAAATGTCCCACCGGGTATGCTGAGGTACCAATGGAAAGATGCGGTTTGATTTTGGAATTCAAAGGAGAAGTATTATGTACTTGCAAATTATTATAAATTTTTCGCTTTATAGTATTTACTATATACGTAATAATAATTTCATTATGTAGGACCATGAGCGAGTTGGAATAAGCAGCAGGCAAAAACAAAAATTCACGCACACGGTAGGATCGAGAAGTTTTGCTTGTGTAGCTGAGGCCGAGGTATTATGAATTTATTATTTTTGTCAAATATTAATGACTTTCTACCATTAAATAATATTTTTTAATACTATTTTGTAGGAAGCCTCGTTTGGTTAAAAAGTTGAACGCCTTCAGCTTTTTGATATTAAGCATTGAAGGAAAGATGGATCTCTGATGACGTCCGAAGTTGGAGAACTTATAGTATATTTACTTAATAAAATTTGATTCATTATAAATATTTATAATGTCTAATTATAGTGGTTTAATTCATCGTTTTTATTAGTTTTAAATAATGTTATGTTACATTCCTTTTTATTATATATTTCGTTTCTAACTTTTTGATTGATATAATAGGAGAAATTGAAAGAGAAGAAGGCGGAGTATGAAGCATCGACTGATAGTTCTGCTAATTTTGTGGACATTGATGACAGAATTATTAATGAAGTCGTGGGTCCTGAAAGGTATGGTCGGGTTCGTTCAAGGATCTAGTGTTAACCCAACCCAATATTTTGGATCCAGCTCGCGGGAATACATGCCTTTCGGGAGTCAATCTCAAGGTGAAGTTCAGAGGTTGAGAGACTAGATAGCTCAGATGCAAGCTACTTAAAGCGTAGGCAGAAGCGAGGGAGGCTCAGATGCAAGCTAGCACAGTTGAGCAAATTTCTCGACTTAAAGCGGGGGCAGAAGCGAGCGAGGCAGAGCAGAACAGAAAGTACAATGAACTCCAGCTACAGCTTCAGACTATGATGACAATGTTCCAACAGTCGCAAAAGCAGCCATCTTAGACATTTGTTTTCTTGTAACTTATTACATTATTTGTAAGAATATTTTGAATTATATTTCATTTATAATTTATATCATATATTTTTCGTATAATTTTGTATCATTTTGAATTTTTAGTTTTTGTTTGGATTTTATGTTATATTTGCTGCTTTTGGTTGGTTTTTATGCAGGAAGGGTAGGATATTGCAGCAAAATCATATACTGCAATCTGTCTAAATTAGCGCGTTTGTATAAAAAATGCCACTAAAGACCAAGACATTTAGCGGCATAATAGAAAAAAGTGCCGCTAAAGACCAGGACTTTTAACAGCGTTTTCAAAAAAGCGCTGCTAAAGACTAGGACTTTTAGCGGCATTTTCAAAAAAGCGCTGCTAAAGATCAGGACTTTTAGAGGCTAATGTTCATGACTTTTAGCTGTGCTTTTTAAAAAACACTGCTAAAGATCGTGACCTTTAGAGGCGTTTTTTTCAGATAAACGCCGCTAATTTTAGCAGCGTAACATTTAGCGGCACTTGTAAAAGCGCGACTAAAGGTTAAAAAAGGCCGTTAAAAGTCTGTTTTCCTGTAGTGCACAACGATGGGTTTTAGACTAAGGAGACTAATTTGCGCATATTCGCGCACATGAACCATTTTGGGCCTCGATAGGCCAAAATGGGCCCAATAGGCCTACGGGCCAATGTAAGACCTGCTAGAAAGTCGTAATTGTAGCAAGACATTAAAATCTAGTAAGAAGACTACTATACCCCTAGATGGTAGATTGTTGATTATGCATGATTATTTCTGTATCTATTAATCTGTAAGCAAGTATAATTTATTCTGTGAGTTTGCATAGGGTTGGGATATTCAGAGGAGAAAGTTCTGTAATAGTAGCTTTGCCATAAAATTCTGAAAAGTGGCTTCACCACATAATCTGTTTCTGGTGGCACTGCCACAAACTCTAATATTAGCAGCTTGGTTGCATATTGTTGTGTGGGCTGGGTGGGTTGAGTTATTCCCTACAGTTGTGATGGGCTGGTACGGGGGTGTACGGGTTGGATTGGGGTGGGTTCTGCATGCTTTCTGTTCTGTATCTGTTATGGGCTTAGGCCTGATCTGTTTCTATTTTGGGCTTTGGCCCATTCTGTTCTGATGGGGAGTTGCACACTGAGTTTTCACAAACTCACCCTTTTAATTTATAAAATGAGTAGGTAACCCCCAAACTTAGTTGATTTGGAGCCGTAAGGGACTCAAAGTGGCCACATGTTTTTTTGCTTGGTTTCTACATCAGCTGACTTTTCTTATTTTATTATTTATTTTGGGTTTATGTTTTGTAATAAGGCCATTACGGATTTTTGATTTTCTTTTGGGGTACTTGATTGCTTTAGGACTAATATGATATAAATCAGTTAATTAATCAAATCAGACTTCTAAAACTGACAACAAATGTGTTCAAGAAAAACCACGCACATAATTTTTCAAATAATTTTATCGACTTTAAGATCTAAACCTAAACCATTTTGGTAATTTGTTATCTTTCAACACGATTTCAAAATTGTAGCAATGGTTTCAATCTAAACCTGAACATGGATTCCAAAACCAAATAGAATCGTTTTAGACAGAAACCAATTTTTCTTAAAATCAGAGTGGACGGTTTTCAAAGTCAATCGCCATGTGACCCACCAGATTCGACCATAATGTATAGGCTGGGTTTGGGGTGTTACAAAAACTTTGGGGCGTTACATGGTATAGCTCCGACAACTCCCTAAAGTACTTTCGCTTTATACTGCGGAGTAGATTCTCATCACTTTGACCATCCCGACAAGGTCTATCAAGTCTATTTTGTTGAGCTTTGGCCTGATCAACGTTGAGTGCCTCGATCTCAACTCGATTCTCACCCTCAACGGAGTGATCATTGCTATTAATTTCATCTTCAACAACATTTCTTGAATCCTTAAGACATTTCACCTATAAAATAAAAGAACTCATAATCAATGTTCAAATTTGGACTCGGACTCAACTTGATCTTGGCATGTACCTCTAAACTCAATTTATGAGCTCGATTTAGTCCGAGAATTAACCAAAAGTATCTCTGATACCACTAAATATAACACCTTATACCTAATCTAGTTGTTAGGTCTAAGCTATGAGATGCCACATTCGTTGCCGGAGCAACTACGACCTTAATTGCAATTTAATTAAACAATTTATACATAGTATCAAGTTGATTACATCATTAACACATGATATATAATAAATTTCAGGGTTAAATGAGCTTACGAAAGCGATTTTGATAAATCAAGGTCGAATTAGGGTTAAAATGTAAATTTTCAAAACTATCGGGTTGGCGTCGCGACCTGAAACCCCCTAAGCTTGGCCCGCCCCGAATATATATGTTAAATAATAATTATATATTTATATTAAAAAACTAACCTAATAACAATTAAACCCATTACCCAAAACCCAAAAAAAAAAACTTACCAAACTAAATAATCCAACCCAAAATATAAGATTTTAAAAATTATATTTAATAAACTAAAATATTTATTATATTTATTTGAGGGTTTTTGATATAATAAAACATTTATTATATTTATGGTAGTATTTTTTAATATAAATACTTTTTAATTTGTTAGAAAACTTTTATTTTAGTACTTTTTAATTCATTTAGTCTATGATATATATATTTTTTAAATTACTTTTGAATAAAAACTAATCTAAAAAATCAAATATAGGAGGGCGAGTTGGGCCCGAATTTATCTTTCTTAAATTGGGTTAGGTTTGGCCAAAAAAGTAAGTCCATCTTAAACCAGACCCGACTCTTAAACCGGACCCGACTCATGAGCATCTTTACTCTCCATCATTTAGATGTCATATATCAAGACTAATAAAAATTTAAAAATTTACTTATATTAATTTTTAAAATATTTAAATAATTATTAAAATTTAAAATTGTATAAATAATTCTATATTATTTAAAAAATATCTATACAATTTTAAAATTTTTATAATGTACAATATAAATATTTTTTATAGTATTAAAATATAGTATATAAATAGTTTAGAATATCCAATATTTCGAATGCATTATTTCATATTATTTGTGAAATTGTACAAAATTTTAAACAAATTTCACAAACAAATTCAATATTTTGTAATTATTACATATAAGATAAAACTAGTCTATTTTTCTATAATAGAAATATGCAAAATAAAATAAAATAAAATAAAATAAAATTTAGATTTATATGGATTCAAATGGATATTAGGTTTAATATTTAAAAAATTTTGAAAAAAAGAATATTTTTGCATTTGTATGGGTTTAAAATAGGGTCAGTTCATTTAAAGGTGAAAACTTTAATTTTTAAGATAAACTATATTATTAGCCATTCAACTATTAGTGAGTTTTTGTTGTGGTTGTTGAACTACAACAAATTCCTATTTTATCACCAACGTTTTCAATTAATTTTTTGTTTTGGTAACCCTTCTTTAAATTATTAGCAAAAATGATGATATAACCTTTTTCCGTTTATGAACTTAAATTTTTCCTACTTGAAATAATTAAAAATTATAGAACACTCTACCTACGACACCACTAAACTAATATTTAATTACACCTCCTAATACTCCAAAATAAGAAATTAAAAGAGGAATTAAAAGAAATGAGTTGATTTGGTGCAAATAATACTTGCAACATAGGTCATTATATTGAGTCAAGGTCCCACTACCCTTGTTTTTTCTAAGCAATAAGGAATATGAGTTTTATATAGACTTATAATCCTTTGCCTTTTGTTTCTAGGCAATATAAGATTCATTCCTTACTAAGAAAACACTTTAAACTTAATTCCTACAAGTTAAACCTTATACAACATAAACCATTAAAAAATATATTTTCTATTATACTAAATGGTGATTATAAGTTGGTGTTGCAATTTAACAAAAAATTGTATACAAATAATAGAATTTGAAGCCTTACCTGTCATCTAATAATTTCAATTGATGCTATTGAGGCCTTAGCTTAGCTTCTTGAATACCTAGGTTTGAGACTTACTATGGGTAATTATATATTTAAGCCTATGAATTCTATCATGTGTAAGTATTGAGGATTACATATGTTATTATATTACTTAAAAAAGGCATTGTCGTCATTTGTTAATGATTTAAGGGATAAATCTCAAAATTATACATGAACTTTGATTTAATGTGTATTTTGATACATGAACTTTGATTTGGTTCAATTATAGACATGAAACTTTGATGGTGGTTCAAATGTATATATGAAACTTTAAATTTAACTTTGATTCGACCATACATATTTAAAGAAATAAATACATCAATTTATCTTTATATTAGATAAATATAATTCTTTATGTATGCAATATATAAACATAAATTAAATAAAAAATAGTGACAAAATTGAAAATTTTTGTAGTTTGGTGATAAAAACAGAAACATGACTTAAGTGATTAATACTATAATTTACCTTGTTTTTATTATTTTTAGTTTTATAAAACATTTTGAATAGAAAATAATTAAAACAACTTTTTATTGCTTCTAATTTTCACATATGTTTATTTTCATTTTACAAAAACTAATTTTAAAGTTTTCACCATATCAGATCTGTTGAAACCATTTTTTTTTGAAAAAGAGTCGACTAGGATTTTGAAAATGAAAATTAAGACAGGGAGTCCCCACCGATCTTTTTGATAAGGTGTGATCGGGTCACCTCGAAAAGTGGTTGTTTTTAATAAATAATTTAATTTATCAAAACAACAATTTTGGTCCACGAAAACCAGAAAGACGGGTTCGAGAGTCTGTTACGCACGAGGAAGGATTAGCACCCTCGATATGCCCAAAATTGGTACCTAGTTGATTATTTGATGTCCTAACATCGAACGTTCGAAAAGATTTTAAAATGCGATCCTTTGGTCTGAAAGAGCATTTGGATATATCAAAGTGAAAATCGAGGCTTGCTCATCTCAAAGAAATGAGGACGCCGTACCCAGTAAGTTAGGATGCAACATCTCAATTTTTCGAAATTAAGCTTGCCCTTTTTGCTAAAAAAAAGCCATGTATTTAAATCAAAAGGGATATTAAATCATTTTGGGTTAAATGAAAAACCGGAACCCAGTAAGTTAGGGCTCGATCTTTCAAAGTCCCAAAGCATAAACTATTGCCTTGATTTTGTAATTCTTATCTCGGGACAATGAATAGCACATCCAGTAAGTTAGGACGTAACACTTCAAGTTTTCGAGAATAAATTTTATTTGAAAATCCACGTGTTTTTTATTTTGAAAGCGATACTCAACGACTCGGGTTTAATGAGAGAGACCGGAACCTAGTGAGTTAAGGCTCGATTTTCTCGAAATTCCCAAACACGAGTTATGTTTCTGAAAACCTTTGAATGAAAGTTTTTTACTAAAATGATATTAAATACGATTTTTTTTTATGATATACAAGCATGGAATAATAACATACAAAGCAAAGAAATAATTCATAAACAATATATTACATCAATGAATCATAATACAAAATGATGCACATAATAACAACAATTATATAACATGTCATCATATGCAAATAATAATATTAATATTCGAAGACTAAAAACAAATTTAAAAGAAGTATAAAACAAATTGAAATAAGTGAAATTTAACAAGCTTTTTACAAATAAGAATGAATAATTATGAAAGAAAGTTCAGAATTATAAGAATTCAAATAAAAGTTTTAAACAAGTAATATAAAAAAAATATAATGAAATAAGGTCTTTATAGGAAATAAACTTTACACATAAGTAAATTTAAAATAAAAAGCACATATATTCATAAATAAATTTGAAAGAGAAAATATATATATACATAAAGTAATATAGAATCAATAATATATACATAGATTATAAATAATTTTAATGTATATTATATACGTATGTATAAAACAACAACATATAAGGGTATTTAAAATTAAATATCATATAAATCTCTAACACATTGAAATAAATAAAAGAGAATTTGAAAACAAACTATAAAATAAAAAATAATAATAATAATAGGAACACTAATATAGGTTAATAATAATAACAGAAACATAATAATAATAATAATAATAATAATAATAATAATAATAATAATAATATGTTAATAATAATATTAATAAAGGATAATAATGATGAAAATAATAATTCTTAAATAGTAAATAATAACTATACTTTAATAAGACCAATAATAATAATATAATAAGGAAAAATATAATAAAATAATATGTAATAATGGTAGCCACGATAATAAAAATAATACTACTGATAATAACAAATATAATAGTAGTAATAATAATAATAATAATATAAATAGATAAAAAAAGGCTAAAAGGATTGAAATGGATTAAATAAAGGACGAAATCGAAATTTACAAAAGTTGAAAGGATAGACTATAAATAAATAAAAGGAATGGGGCAAAACAGAGGGCTGAATTGTAATATGCATGAAACTGCGAGGACTGGTTAAGAAATTACTCCCAAGCCCTATGCGTTGCATTTAGGATCAGTTTCCACAAATGGTCGGAGGACCAAAATGGAACAGAGGCAAAATCCTCTGGCCCAAAATCAAAAATGAAAAAAAGGACTCTATCGAGATGTGCTGCAAAAGAGGGGGGCTTAACGCGTAAATATCCCTTTAAAGGGAAAATGCCCAGGCACCCTTGAGCAGAACGACGCCGTTTGCTTGTGTTTAAAGGCCATTTTGTTTCTTTTTTTTTTATTTGATTTTCCAAAAAGAAAAAAAAGAGAAAGCCCCCCACTTCCGTTCGTCTGCTGCTGCTGTCTTAGGGTTTGTAACCCTCCATGTCTGCCGCCATCACAAAGCCACCATAGGTGGTGGTTGTGGTCACATGAAAAGGGTAGTTTTTAACCCCGCCCAGAATCGTGTACAAGGATCTGACTCCTACGACCACGAAGAATCAAAGGAGAGCCTCACACCTTCGTCGGGCTTGGTTTCAACAGAGAAGGAACTCCGATAAGCACTGACATTTCAAGGTTCAGGTGAGTCTTTCCTCTCCCTCTTTCTGTTGTGGTTTTCGTGTATAGAAAATGAATGAAAACGAAAAATAAAATGGAACAAAAAAAACTTGAAAATGAAATCGAAAGTGAAAACCTTTTAGAGTTCGAACCCTCCTTTTTCTATTCAATATCCGCAAGAAGAAGAAACATTAACAGGTAAAATTTTGTGTTTTTTTTTTGATTAATCTGCTTTCTTTTTAATAATCCCCCTCCTCCTGTTACATTATTTGATTTCATCTTTATAGCCAAAAATTTTTTACACTGTTTACTGCTATTCTTTTGCCTTGTCTCTGCTTGTCTTTTCGCTGCTGTTTGTGTCCTCTATTTGCAAGTGAATAACGGTGGCACAGTGGCAGTAGTGGGATGGTGTTGAGTGGCGGCAGCAGTGTCTGAAAGCAAATTAAGGGCCGAAGGTCAAAGGCTGAAGGACCCTAGGTGCGGCGCACCTAGGGTTTGCTGTTTCCTGTTTCTACCGATAGTGTGGGCTAGGGTAGGCTAGTGGGTTTATTTGTTTTGGGTCAAGTTTAGATTGGGTTAGGCTGATTTGGGTACTGGTTAGTTATTTGTGTTTGGGCCTGGGCCGGGCAAAATTCAGTGTGTACAGCTGCCCCTCTTTGCTCGTTGTTGTGTAACAAGAACAGAGCAATGACTTTTAAGAACGACCAATTTTGCTCGGCCTAGCTGGGTCTAGACCTCTTTGGTGTTCCTCTTCTTCAGGTAACCTTGTTCCAATCCACCGCATCTTGTTGCTTTGATCCACTCCACCGCGACTTCAGAGAGATATGACTTGTAGCTTCAATCTACTCTAATGTTACTTCAGGGATGGATACTTGTAATTTTAGTCTGCTCCACTATAACTTCAGGGAGATAAGACTTGCTATGAAAGATTCAATCCGACCTACTGCAACTTTAGAAGTATAGGATTCATTGTTTTAATCCGCTCCACTACAACTTCAAGGAGATAGGATGGGAGATAGTATTAATAGCCTCAATCTGCTTCACTGCAACTTCAGGAAGATAAGATTTGATATCTTCAGTCTGCTCAGCTACAACTTCAGGGAGATAAGACTTGTAATTTCATCCTACTCCACTGTAACTTCAGAGAGATAAGGTTTGATGCGATCTACTCTTCATAACTTCAGAGAGATATGATCTGCTATCTTCAGTCTGCTCCGCTACAACTTCAGGGAGATAAGACTTGTAACTTCAACCTGCTCCACTGGAACTTCAGAGAGATAAGGTTTGATGCGATCTGCTCTTCTGCAACTTCAGAGAGATAAGATCTAGTATCTTCAGCCTGCTCCGCTACAACTTCAGGGAGATAAGACTTGTAACTTCAACCTGCTCTACTGCAACTTCAGAGAGATAAGGTTTGATACGATCTACTCTTCTGCAACTTCAGAGAGATAAGATCTGGTATCTTCAGTCTGCTCCGCTACAACTTCAGGGAGATAAGACTTGTAACTTCAACCTGCTCCACTGCAACTTCAGAGAGATAAGGTTTGTCGTGATCTGCTCTTCTGCAACTTCAGAGAGATAAGATCTAGTATCTTCAGTCTGCTTCGCTACAACTTCAGGGAGATAAGACTTGCCATTTTCAATCTTGCTTCTTATTGCTTAGGAAGATAAGATCTATCATCTTTGATCATGTTTCCTGCAAACTCAAGGACGCCATGCTGATATCTTTGATCTGCCCCACCATTATCTTGAGGGGACACATATGTGAATTCACTAATATTGCTACACCGTTCTCTGGGGAACCTGTCCTGTAGACTCAGTTTTATGTGCTTATGCTTATGCAAATGATTAGGATGATATGATCGAAGTGAATCAGATGTTCCTAACTAAATACATTACGAATGACACTTGTATGAATGTGAAATGTCATGAGAATGATCATTTTCAATGTTTAGGGCGTCTTCACTCGTTGCCCCTTAGGGCTCTATCATTGACGTAGTATGCTGCCCTCTTTCTCGGCTGGTATTTTTGCTAGAAAACTTAATGAAACAATCGTATTCTGCCCAAATAATTTGCCCCACTGTACCTCTGGGACATAAGGTTTATACCCTCTTCAATCCCTCTCACTGCGACTCAGGGGTATAGAATCTTCAATCTATCCCACTATGACTCAGGGGTATAGATTTTGTAACTTATCCAATCAATTTGGTTCACTACACCTTCATTCTCTGGGTGTCATGACTAGATGTATATGAATGTCGAATTTCTTCGAGAATAATCCCATTTTAATGCTTGGGTTACTCATTATTCATCGAGGTTGTATCACCGACGCAATCTTGCCTTTTTATTCAACCGATACTTTCGATAAAGAATTTAATAGGTAGTCTCAAATTAGACTCCTTTCCAACCCTTAAGTTTGGTGAGTTCTAAACAATAGTCCTGTTTCAGTTTCTTGTATTATTTAGAAGCTTCCAGAGTAATACGCGAAACTCATTTTATGAAAGTGTTATTAGTCCACTAATCATTATTTCAATACAAAATGCTTGAAAAGTATCATAACAATGGACAAGAATGAACATAGCTTGAAACAAATAAGTTAATCAAGGATAGCACATGCAATTTAGAAGGAAATTTATTGGGAGCATAGCTCGACACGAATAAATTAATTAATAAGAAGGAAATTGATCGGGAGCGTAGCCCGACGCGAATCGAAGATGGCAAATGCAATAAGAAGAAAGATGAAACTAGGTGCCCCAGATATCGCAACCTAAGCTTCTTTGTTCAAACTTCATAGTGACCATTTTGAGCTCAATATGTGTCTAGGGGATCTAGAGTACTTTGTCGATGCCCCAAGACGTAGCATACTTCTTCATTGTTAATTCAAGCATAGCAAGACTACTGTATGCCCTACCTTTGATCAAAATTTTGAGCCGCCCTTTTCGGGTTTTCAACTCAAATCCCCTTTGGACTCAAAGCGCCCTTTGTGGGTTTTTGCCTTGTCTTCTCCTTTTTCATTCTTCCTTTTGATTGATTTTTATTTTTTTCTTCTTTTTCTTCTTCTCTTTTGATCGACTTTTTAGAAGGTCTCAAGGCGCCCTTTGCGGGTTTTCACCTTGGTCTCTCCTTTAAGGTGAAATAACTCTTGACTGAATTCACCAAATTGGGCATGTAGGTGAAATACCTCTTGACTGAATTCACCGGATTAGACATGTCATTGTCGTTTATCCTGATTAGTGCTTCTAAAACAAGCCTTCTTTCATTGTGCAAGATCTCTCTCAATTTGGCATTTTCCTTCGAAGTCCTTTCGTACATGAAGGATCTTTTTCAATATGAAGTCACCCTTTTGAAATTCTCTAAGATAAACCTCTTTGTCATCAACCCACATCATCAGACTATGACGGATTAACTTCGATTGACTATGCTGGGATTAGATCCATCATGTCCCATCTAGCTTCAGCTTTGGTAAAACTCAGAAGAAAGAATCTCAACTTCGATACGCAAGACCAATATGTTGCCCTGGCTCTGGTAAAACTCGGAAGAAAGAATCTCGATTTCCATAGGCAAGACCAATATGTTGCCCTGGCTCTGGTAAAACTCAGAAGAGAGAATCTCAACTTCAATGGGCAAAACCAATGAGAAATGTGCTTCCCCGGCGAAGGTTCTGGCCAATATTTTACGAGTATAGAGGGTACATGGTAGCTTCTTCATGCCAACCCTTACAAGTCTCAGTCATCTTTCAAAATCTTTTTGAATGGTTTTTTGGTTGTCTTTGCTGCATTAATATGGTGTCTGATCTTTGAACAGACTGTAAACTTTGACATTTATGCAGTTGTATTCTTTATTGCCACTTTTTGAACTCAAATTTGAATCTGAATTTGAATTTGAATATGGCTTTGAATTTGAATTTGGACTTGGATTTGTATTTGGATTTAGATTTGGATTTTGAATTTGAATTTTGATCTGGATTTGAATTTGGCTTTGGATTTGGATTTGATGACTGTTTACTTGGTAACTTTGGTATATGAAGTGTCTTTACCCTCTTGGTGAAGCAATTGACCACCATGAAGAATCGCAATTGACTAGAAGCTCTCAAAAAGTTTAGCATCATAACATCCATGCCCCACCTATAAAAAATTTGTGGAGAAATAGAGGAGGCATATGATTCTTGTCTCTCTAAATTCGGCATGACTGATACAATCCCCTTCCAAGGTGGACCAACAGTACCCAAACCTCATGATTAGCCTGACTGACACCACTAGCATGTGTCCTTCGGATATCCTTGTGGATCTCTTTTAAGATTTTAGCATGCCCACGTCTCAGTAGCCTAAGCATGTCTTGATACGATTGTACGAAGACATATTTGAATTTTTGAAATAACTTAATGATGTCTTGCCTTTCTTGGT
This sequence comes from Gossypium stocksii, assembly GCA_020496765.1. Lineage (NCBI taxonomy): Eukaryota > Viridiplantae > Streptophyta > Magnoliopsida > Malvales > Malvaceae > Gossypium > Gossypium stocksii. The sequence continues at coordinate 6,078,682 of CM035625.1, read as the reverse complement.
AGTGAGCTAGGCTTCGATCTTTGTCTGCTCGCGATATCCACTAACCTTTTATAATATGGGATCCATTTTCATCTTGTTCTACCATCCTTGACAAATCAGAAGATAGGTCATAATCTCTGTCGTCTTCAAAGTCCTAAGATCCCTCTAAGCACATATTTCGCTCAAAAGGAGATTCTAGTTTAGTAGCAGTGTCGCTCATGTTATTGATTTCTGAGGACCTGTTGTAGACACGAAGGTAGACTTCGAAGAATAAATTATTTTAAGTATGAGTACTTATGTGGTATGATCATGAATGAAGAATAAAAGAATATTTGAAAAAGAGTCTCATGAACAAAAGAATCTAAGAACAATTGTACGGCAAGATTACGAATGAATAATAAAAGAATAAAAGAACCTATGGAAAATGAACATTTGCTCATAAAGATGCATTCTTGTTGAAATAAAGATTTTGGACACGAGCCTATTTTCACAAAAGGATTCTTATTACCTCTAGGCTTAAAGCAACAAGCATGTTCTGAATATTACTCTAAATTAGCTCTAGAAATATAGGGATTTCTTCCACAGTCCCATTGTTCAAAACATTTCCAGTTCATGAGGGTTTGGAAACCTTTAAGTCCTCGGTTTCATTTTTAGATGCATCGTTAATGTTCAAATTCCCAGTATTACGTCTTGCTCTAGGGCCCTGAGCTTGATGTACTCTTGGATCTTATGCCCCTCCTCCGTCACGGAACTCCTAATATTTACCCCATCATCCGAATGGTTTGGTAACGAAATTTCTGCACCAAAGGGATCAGCAAATCTGACAATACCAATTTTGATGAATCTTTCGATCATCTTTTTTAAAGCGATGCAGTTCTCGATCGAATGCCCTATGATTCCCATATGGTATTCACATTGAGCATTTGAGTTGTACCATTTTGGGTATGGGGGTTGTAGTGGTTTCAGGTAAAAAGAGGACACAACATGTGCGTCAAACAAAATTCGGTACAACTCCCTATACGTGATTGGGATGGGCACGAATTGGGGTCCTTCGAAGTTCAGTCTTTGACTGGGTTCTTTCCTTGGGGAGACCTGATGGCTAATAGTTGCCATCCTTGGCTGATTTACTGTGATCGGCTTCGAATGCCCCTTGTTATTCTTACTATTTGCTTCTTTTTCCTTCTTCTTTGGGGCTATTAAAGTCTGCTCTCCCCTTTTCTTTGCTTCTTCTAGGCCAAGAGCAATAGGATTGACTCGGTCATCACTCGAGTTAAAATCTGAGCCCATCGGGAAGTTCAACAGTGTCGAGGTATCAGTCTGATATTGGGGTCCGATAATGTCGGGTACCCCTTGTGGGTGCACATTTGGTTGAGTCTGAATGCTTATTGGAGTGTGATTTGGGGGATAAATGAAGCCTTCCTTATCATCCTCACTGTTGATTACTGGGCCTTTCCTCTCTTCAAGCCCTCCGGCTAACAATTGGGTTAACTGGCCCATCACATTCTTTTAGAATTCCAACATTTGATTCTGCATTTCTTGTTGAATCCTGGTCAATTGTTCTTGCATCTATACTTGCCTTTGTTCTATTCTCTCTAACCTTTGTTCCATGGCTTTTGTTTTTCCTCGCAAGTATCGTAACAAGACCTCTACCGAATTTCAGGTTAACTGAAATAATTTTACTTAATTAGAATCCTTTTATGGAAGTCTAATGCACAAGACGCAATGTAAATGATGTAATGTGAATGATGCAATACAAATGGATGAAATGAATGCAAGAAAGAGAGGCGTCGACCTTTTATTCAATTTCATTAGAAGAACTTTTCTAGAAAACAAATATCTTTACATAAAACGGATTTCACATGCGGTATTGCCCTTAGAATCCAAGTGAAGACACCACCCCTTTCTTCATATCTGGATGTTATGGTCGAATCCTGCGAGCTTTCAATAGATGCCTCCACCAACTCCCTTTTGCTTGATCGCGACCCATGGTTCTCTTATCCTCATGATGATCCTTAGCTCTTTTGACGTAATGGCTCTCGAATACTCCTTGTTGGCTTGAATTCTCGGGCAAAGCTTTGTATTCCTCCGCGAACTATCAACCTTTTTGGTTGTGCTTACTTGGAACATATCTGGACGACCGTATTATAACCCACTTTATCAATAAGTTTGTTTCCTATGTCAAACTCCTCTATTTAGCAATCGAATATTAATCAACACCTGCTTTCTATGGCGATGCAATGCAAATGCATGAAATGCAGATACATGAAATGAATGCAAGAAAGAGGTGTCGACCTTGAATTCAATTCCATTAGAAGAATTTTTCTAGAAAACAAATTTCTTTACATAAAATAGATTACATATGCAATCCTGCCCTCATAGTCTGAGCAAAGACATCAATCTTTTTCTTCATACTCGGATGTTAAGGTCGACTCTTGTAAACTCTTAAAGATGTCTTTTATCAGCTCCTTTTGCTTGACTCAGGCGGCGACTCATTGCTCACTTCCTCGCGATAGGCCGTGACTCATTGCTCACTTCCTCGCGATACTCGTTGGCTTCTTTAAGAAAATTTAGACATAGTGGCTCTTGAATAAGTCCTTGTCCACTTAAATCCTCTAGCGACGAAGCAAAATTGTATATTCTTCCATGAGCTATTAGCCTTTTCGCGTTGTGTTCACTCGGACCGTATTCAGATGACCGCATCATAATCTATTTTATCAAGAAAATCATCCCCTTATGACAAACTCTCCTATTTAGCAATCAAATATGAATCAACACCTCTTTTCTATGATGATGCAATATAATGCAATCAAAACAAAAGAAAACACGTTAGCACATGAGAAATAAATGACAAAATAAAGCACCTAATTGGGTGACCACTAGGGTTCAGCGTGGTTCTACCTAGGGTAGGCTCTTAAGGTTTGCTACATGAGGTTTGGTTTTAGAGTTGGGGTACCTGAACCAGTAGATTCCTTAGTCCTCACCCACTATAGGCTCATATGGATCGAGTTCAGTTCAGGGGAACACATTTCCCTATGACTGCACGGAGATGAAAATCTCACGAAGCACATAGGTACAGATGTATTCTGGAAGCGGTTCACTATCCTGCACGGAGGTGAAAACCTCACGAAGGAGTAGCTTCTCGCTCCCACTTAAAAGGTGTAACCCGGCAGTCATGCAATATGATGCGAATATATACAAAAATATTAAAGTAAGGAAATACGAATAAAAATAATGAAGACTGCAATGCAAAACAGATAAAATGCAATGAAAGGATCGTATATTAAAACCAAATTTTAAATTTTCGACAAAAGGACAAAAATTAATCAACTCGTGGCTTGACTCTCTTTTTAAGTCCCCAGTGGAGTCGCCAAACTGTCAAAACCATTTTTTTTGAAAAAGAGTCGACTAGGGTTTTGAAAATGAAAATTAAGACAGGGAGTCGCCACCGATCTTTTTGATAAGGTGTGATCGGGTCACCTCGAAAAGTGGTTGTTTTTAATAAATAATTTAATTTATCAAAACAACGATTTTGGTCCACGAAAATCAGAAAGACAGGTTCGGGAGTCGGTTACGCACGAGGAAGGATTAGCACCCTCGATACGCCCAAAATTGGTACCTAGTTGATTATTTGATGTCCTAACATCGAACGTTCGAAAAGATTTTAAAATGCGATCCTTTGGTCTAAAAGAGCATTTGGATATATCAAAGTGAAAATCGAGGCTTGCTCATCTCAAAGAAATGTGGACGCCGTACCCAGTAAGTTAGGATGCAACATCTCAATTTTTCGAAATTAAGCTTGCCCTTTTTGCTAAAAAAAGCCATGTATTTAAATCAAAAGGGATATTAAATCATTTTGGGTTAAATGAAAAATCGGAACCCAGTAAGTTAGGGCTCGATTTTTCAAAGTCCCAAAACATAAAATATTGCCTTGATTTTGAAATTCTTATCTCGGGACAATGAATACCACATCCAGTAAGTTAGGACGTAATACTTCAAGTTCTCGAGAATAAATTTTATTTGAAAATCCACGTGTTTTTTTATTTTGAAAGCGATACTCGATGACTCGGGTTTAATGAGAGAGACCGGAACCTTGTGAGTTAAGGCTCGATTTTCTCGAAATTCCCAAACACGAGTTATGTTTCTGAAAACCTTTGAATGGAAGTTTTTTACTAAAATGATATTAAATACGATTTTTTTTATGATATACAAGCATGGAATAATAACATACAAAGCAAAGAAATAATTCATAAACAATATATTACATCAATGAATCATAATACAAAATGATGCACATAATAACAACAATTATATAACATGTCATCATATGCAAATAATAATATTAATATTCGAAGACTAAAAACAAATTTAAAAGAAGTATAAAACAAATTGAAATAAGTGAAATTTAACAAGCTTTTTACAAATAAGAATGAATAATTATGAAAGAAAGTTCAGAATTATAAGAATTCAAATAAAAGTTTTAAACAAGTAATATAAAAAAAATATAATGAAATAAGGTCTTTATAGGAAATAAACTTTACACATAAGTAAATTTAAAATAAAAAGCACATATATTCATAAATAAATTTGAAAGAGAAAATATATATATACATAAAGTAATATAGAATCAATAATATATACATAGATTATAAATAATTTTAATGTATATTATATACGTATGTATAAAACAACAACATATAAGGGTATTTAAAATTAAATATCATATAAATCTCTAACACATTGAAATAAATAAAAGAGAATTTGAAAACAAACTATCAAAAAAATAATAATAATAATAATAGGAACACTAATATAGGTTAATAATAATAACAGAAACATAATAATAATAATAATAATAATAATAATAATAATAATAATAATAATAATAATATGTTAATAATAATATTAATAAAGGATAATAATGATGAAAATAATAATTCTTAAATAGTAAATAATAACTATACTTTAATAAGACCAATAATAATAATATAATAAGGAAAAATATAATAAAATAATATGTAATAATGGTAGCCACGATAATAAAAATAATACTACTGATAATAACAAATATAATAGTAGTAATAATAATAATAATAATATAAATAGATAAAAAAAGGCTAAAAGGATTGAAATGGATTAAATAAAGGACGAAATCGAAATTTACAAAAGTTGAAAGGATAGACTATAAATAAATAAAAGGAATGGGGCAAAACAGAGGGCTGAATTGTAATATGCATGAAACTGCGAGGACTGGTTAAGAAATTACTCCCAAGCCCTATGCGTTGCATTTAGGATCAGTTTCCACAAATGGTCGGAGGACCAAAATGGAACAGAGGCAAAATCCTCTGGCCCAAAATCAAAAATGAAAAAAAAAGACTCTATCGAGATGAGCTGCAAAGGAGGGGGCTTAACGCGTAAATATCCCTTTAAAGGGAAAATGCCCAGGCCACCCTTGAGCAGAACGACGTCGTTTGCTTGTGTTTAAAGGCCATTTTGTTTCTTTTTTTTATTTGATTTTAACAAAAAGAAAAAAAAAAGAGAAAGCCCCCCACTTCCGTTCGTCTTCTGCTACTGTCTTAGGGTTCGTAACCCTCCATGTCTGCCGCCATCACAAAGCCACCATAGGTGGTGGTTGCGGTCACATGAAAATGGTAGTTTTTAACCCTGCCCAGAATTGTGTTCAAGGATCTGACTCCTACAACCATGAAGAATCAAAGGAGAGCCTCACACCTTCGTCGGGATTGGTTTCAACGGAGAAGGAACTCCGATAGGCACCGACGTTTCAAGGTTCAGGTGAGTCTTTCCTCTCCCTCTTTCTATTGTGGTTTTTGTGTATAGAAAACGAATGAAAACGAAAAATAAAATGGAACAAAAAGAACTTGAAAATGAAATCGAAAGTGAAAACCTTTTAGAGTTTGAATCCCCCCTTTTTTATTCAATATCCGAAAGAAGAAGAAACATTAATAGGTAAAATTTTGTGTTTTTTTTTGGATTAATTTGCTTTCTTTTTAATAATCCCCCTCCTCCTGTTACATTATTTGATTTCGGTTTTATAGCCAAAAAATTTTTACACTGTTTACTGCTATTCTTTTGCCTTGTCTCTGCTTGTCTTTTCGCTGCTGTTTCTGTCCTCTATTTGCAGGTGAATGACGGTGGCACAGTGGCGGTGGTGGGATGGTGTTGAGTGGCGGCGGCAGAGTCAAAAAGCAAGTTAGGGGCCGAAGGTCAAAGGCTAAAGGACCCTAGGCGCTGTGCACCTAGGGTTTGCTGTTTCCTGTTTCTGCCGATAGTGTGGGCTAGGGTAGGCTAGTGGGTTGATTTCTTTTGGGTCAAGTTTAGATTGGGTTAAGGTGATTTGGGTACTGGTTAGTTATTTGTGTTTGGGCCTGGGCCGGGCAAAATTCAGTGTGTACAAGATCTATGCATGGAATACCAATTTTCTTTTCCAATAATTTTATATGTATCGGCAGGGGCGAAATGGGGTCGTAATGGGGGAGGCTGGCAGGGCCCCCATTGAAAATTTTTTCATTTAGAACTTTTAAAAATTTAAATTTATAAAGGTAAAGTTGTACTCTAGCCTCTCTAAAAATATAATAATTTAATTTAATTTTTTAAAAATTATAGAAATATAAACTATTAAAATAGTGAAATTATCATTTTACTATCATAAAAATTACAATATAATTTCAAACCCCTAAAAAAGTTTTTGGTTTCTCCCCTGTGTATCAAACAATAACTTTCTATTCAAACACAAGTTTATAAGCAAGGTCTTCAATGTCAAGATAGTCACCATGTCTAAGCAAAGGGAGTCTCTAAAAAGAAGACCTAGAAATCATCCTACTTTGACTTGTTCTATCTCCACCCACTACTTTAACCTTATTCCTAAGTTTTTGATTTATCAAAATCTTCCATTAGATTCAAGTTTGTTTCTCTTGGCACCAAACATTTTACTACTTTTAAGTTAACATTGTAGCTTTCCTTTAATGCTAATCTCCTCAATAATATTTTGAAGCTTTATTAATAAATATCTTTCAACTATACCTTAACTTTTAGATTAATCTTTAAAGTCTTTTTTTTATTAGAAATGACAGGGAAACTATAAATTTTATCCTAGTTTATTAAAAAACAATGTAATATAATAAAAACATGTCACATGACACAGTTTTATTGGATGTTGTATACTTTTAGTAAATTATCTTGGTCACCCAACTTTTAGGTCGCTTTCATTTTTGTCACCTAAGCATTAAACCTCTAGCAGTAGTTAACTCTGTATGCCATATCATGTTTAAAATTTTAAATTTTAATGCTTGGCTGATTAAAATGCAAGCGCCCTAAAAATTAGGTAACCAATTAGGTAATTTACTCTACTTTTTAAGTAAAATGAGAAAATTATAATTTATGTACCACTTTTGAAAAAAAAATAAAGGAACCTTTAAAAATCAATATAGAAATTGGAGTATAATTCAAAGGTCAATTATCAATACTATTTATTGTGTTGGATCATAATATAACACCCCAAAAAATTTCTTGGCTTTAATTTGTGTATGTCTAATAATTGAATTTGGTCTTGTGGATAGGTATTGATGTGTGTGCGTAGGGTTCTGGGTTTAAGCCCTTTTTTCTTTGAATTTTGTAAATTTTGACTAAATCCCTATATTTGATCTTTCGATTTAAATCTTATTTTCATGCAAGTTTTGATAGGATGAGCTTGTTGATTTGGTGGTAAGACAATTTGTTAGTTTACCTTGGGGTCCTTATGTTTGCAAAGTGGGAATTCTTTTTGTTTCCTTGCTATTGGTTGGTAGTTGAGTTGCATTAGAATTCCTAAAAAAAAAAAGTTGATGGGTTAGGATTTGTTTGAATTATCATTATTTTTATTTAATTTTTATTAGAATTATCAAATCCCTAAGTTTTCTCACCAAATAACCATCCATATCTCCATTTGTTTTTCCTTCACTTTTATTTTTCTTTTCTTTTTCCTCTTATACTCCTTTGTTATTTTTCTTTCTTCTTTCTTTTAGTTTCCCTTCATTGTTGGTTAATTCTTGATTTATGTTAACATATTTTTCTCTGTGTTCGTGTCTGGTTTCATTCTTCAATCATACTTCAAGCGTAGAGTAAGTTTCGTTAAAGTATTCTTTTTCTGTTATTTAAGCTTTGGTTTGTTCTTAAGCAAGATTTAGGTTATTGGTGTGACTTTTTGTTTGAATGTGTTAAATGATTCTTAATGATTGTTGTTAGGTGAAGTCTTCAAAAATCAAGTTCCTTTAGCAGAGTAAGCTTCATTTCAGATGATGTTCTTTAGGAGGTAAGAGTTCAGCTTTGGTTTTTGGGATTGATTTTATAAGAGAAAAGAATGTGTTTTTGGTGGTTTATTGTATTAAGTTGAGGTTGTAATCGAGGTGTTGTGATATTGTTTGTAGGGTTCATGAGTTTCCGATAGTGTGGGTGATCAATTTCGGTATCAGGTATGTGATCTAATAAAAAAACTCATCGAAAATTTAGAAGAAATGACAAAACATGGCTATTCCTCGAAACTGCCCAGCGCCACACGACCATATGTCAGGCCGTGTGCACCACACGGGTAGTCGTGTGAAATTTTGCACCCCATGTGGCTTAACTATCTGGGGCACACGGCTGTGTGTGTTTTTGTTAGATTGTGTGGAACACACGGGCTAACTTTTTGGGCCGTATGGGCCCTTTTGGCCAATTTTTAGGCTCGATTAGGGGCCATTTGAGGGACTCAAAATTTGGGTCTGTAGGCATCGTATGAGATTGAAAAAGCGTAAGTTTTAGCATGTAACATTATATGGATAAGCTTAGGAGGTACGTTAAGTAAGATACCTTACAATTAAATCATATACTATGTTATGATCTATACGAAAACATTTGTGCATGGCATATTATATGTGATATAAATATGTACGATATATGATTATGATATTCATGTGTTTTGGGGGATGAGTTATGATATGATGGAGGAAGTGTTATATGATAGTTTATACTACAATTATGGCATCTAGACCTCAAATTTTAGTATGACAGCTCAGATATATGAGTGGCACACCGCGACATATTGGTGTGGTTGGTTGGATGGACTCCTCTAGCCCTATATAGCGTGATTGGCTGGTTGGAGATGGTGTGTAGCGGATGAGGGTCGGATTAGGGGTGAGCATTCGATCGAATCGAATAAAAAATTTTTGAGTTAGTCGAGTTTTCGAATATTATTTTATCATTCAAACTTTATTTGAAATTTTCTCGAATTGAGTCGAGTAAGATAGAATTCAAATCGGATCGAATCGAATATATTTATTCGAGTTAAATTTTAAAAATAATTTTGGGTTCTTGTAACCACTATCACCCATCGTAATAAAATTTTTCCACTATAATCAAATTTTTTATTAACTTTCATAACCTCATAATTTATTTACTAATCTTTTATGTACGGGTTAGCTTTTTTATTTGCTTAGTTGTTTCAATTATCTTCATATTCTTGTCACTATGTATTTTGGAATTAAAAAATATATTAAATGTAACAATGTGACTTTTTAATAAAAGTTATTTTAAAGATAAAATGTGAAATTAATACCAATATAAAATTTTAACACGAATAATTTATGGCATCATTAATAATTCAATTTTAATATAAATATTTAATATGAATAAACAATTCAATAATATAAATAATATAAAATATGAAATTTAATTTAATAATACAAATAGCATATATAAATAAAATTATTATTTATGTTTATGGGGTTTATTTTGGATAATTTTAATTTTTTATTTGGGAGTAAACAGTGAGAAGTAAAAGTTTAGAGGGAAAATAAAAAGTTCTGGGAATAAAAGTTTGAGGGAAAGTAAATAGGGAGAGTAAAATTTTAGAGGAAAAATATTAAAAAAATTGGGGAGATGAGTTCGGGGTAGATGGGGGGTGGGATGAAAAGGGAGTAAAAATTTTAAGGGGAAAGTGAGAGGGAGTAAAAATTTTGGGGGAAAATAAAAAGTTTTAAGGGGTTTTGAGAGTAAAATTTTGAGGAAAAGTAAATAGGAGAGTAAAATTTTGGTGGGAAATGGATTTTAGGTAGATGGGGGGTTGGAATGGGAGGGGAGTAAAAGTTTTGGGGAGAAAGTGGGAAGGAGTAAAAGTTTTGAGGAAAAAGTAAAAATGTTTGGAAGTTTGGGGTAAAAATGTAAAATATTATAGTTTGATATTCGAATTATTCGAGTTATTCGAATTTAAAAACTCAACTCGATTCAAACTCGAAATTCAAAAAAAATTCGAGTTGACTCGAATAACTCAAATAATTCGAATAACTCGATTCATTTAACTCGAAATTCAAATTTCTTTCATTTTTTCGAGTCGAATTGAGTTTTGCTCACCCCTAGGTAGGATATGATTTGATATGATATGCTATGCTATGTTATAATATGTTACAGTATGTTATGATATGATAAGATATACTATGATTTGAATTCTGACATTCTATGAGACGATATGATATTTATATTTACTTGTATTGAAATTATGGGCCAAATCACACACTGGGCTTAAAGCTCACTTCTTTTTTTGCTTCATTTCAGGTGATCCTCCGACTTAGGATTGGATAGCGACTCTAGAGCTTGGATTTCATATTTTATGTTTAAGTACTATGGACCTTCTTTTTCGTTTAATATGGAAATTTTTGGACTTTTCTTTTATGGTTTTATAGACATTTTAAGTTTTGTTTAGATCGTTAGGATTACTTTGATTTACATCGCAAATGTTTCCAATTTTTAAATGACACTTAACGTAAGATAATTAAAATGAACCATGACTTTGGAACCGATATGCTATAAGGTTTTTCGCTATAAGATTGATGGCTTCTCTAAAGTGTGTTATCTTGCAAACACTTAAGTAAATTGGATTTGATGTTAGTAAAACTATTTAAACTAGGGTTCTAGAAATTGCTACAATTTTCAAAGAGCTATTCAAATTGACATTTCTTTTTGTGGAAAATTGGTTTTCTTCAAAAATAAACATTTGTTCCCTTTACAAGTGCGATGTAACCTCTATGATTCGACCGTAGCGTCTAGGCCGGGTAGAGGGTGTTACACGTAATAACATTGCTTCTGAGGTCACAAAACAATTACAATCACAATTTCTTTTCTGGGTCAAATATCCTAGTTCAAATTTGCAAAAAATCATATCAAATATCCTTCTTCTCGAGAATTTATTTTTATTGCTACTTTTATTTTATATATATTATCTTTTATGTTGTTTGAAAGAAGGAGAAACTTGATGATGTATGAAAACTATTTGCAAAATCATATATAACACAAGAGCTAGTTTAGAAACAAATCATGACAGCACGATAAATAGTATCTAACAAGCGCATGGACTCTAAACATCACAATTTTTAGTTTTACCTCCAATATGGATTTCAAGGTTCACAAGTTGTAATAAAGAGATCATTCGAAGAGGAATTCCCAAGGATTTTTGGTCACAAAGAAACTCTGCACACACTTCTTTCATTGTTGGTGAGACTTCAGTTGCGGATTTAAGCAAGCGAGTGCTATTGTAGCAACGTGAATGATAAACGATAAATTATACATATTTTTACCTCATGTTTAGCCTATATTCTGGATGAATTATTATTAATTTTGTGAGAATTGGTGCTCTTAATCTTTCTTTTTCATATGTTATACCCAGGAGAGCATAAGGAAGAGAAAAGAACAGAAAACGAGCCAAAAACAAAGAAAATAGGCCAAAATGAGAAAACAACACGGCCCAAGAAGTCACCACACTGCCGTGGCACAAGACCGTGCCACATAAGGTCCACCACAGCCCAGCCCCGACAAGCACGGCCAGGCCACACGGCCGTGCCTCTATCAACAGTCTCACACACGGCCTCTTGTAGATCCAAACGGCCGTGGTACACGGGCGTGTCCCTTTCGTGAGGAAGTGCACTTTCACTCGGATTTGGATACTTAGAGGCTAAGAAAGGCCTCCCAAAGCTCTATATAAAGACCTTAAGAGGCAACTCTTAGGGTGTACTCTTTTCTCCCAAAAGGAGAGCCTTCTTTCTGCCAACACAGAGAGTGGAAGCAAAGATTACTCCCACGAAAGTCGATTGATTCATCCCAGAAGCCGGAGCTCTACATCAAGACAGAGAATTTCCCTTCAATCCTTCAGGGATCTTTTAGGTTCTTTTATGTTTTGTTATCTTAATACTTCTGCAATGTTTTCTTTCTTTATTATGAATTAAACCTCTCAAATACTTGAGGGGGATGAAACCTAAGACGAATCTTGTTATTATTTATTCTTGAGTTATATGATAAATACTTAAGTTATTCTTAATTATGTGTGCTTAATTTTTGTTTTAATAGTCCTAGGTATTAATTCAAGAAACTGATGTGCTAGGCAGAGGAGCAAAAGTCCCTGTTTTAAGAGTAGATCTACCATAATTAAGCGGAGTTACATGCAACCCTAGACATAGGGCGACATAAATCTGCCAGATTAGGGTCAAACCTAAGAGGGGGATCCATAGATCGAATTAATACAAGTCTAGGGATATTAACTAATAAAGAAACTTTAGTTAAACAACCTAGTCTTTGTTGTTCTTAGCCTTGACGGAGGGATTAACATAAGTTAGGGATCTCTACGGATCAAGTCAAGTGAATAAATCGTCTAGCTCAAGAACTAATAACAAGTGAAGTCTAGGTGGATTCTCCCTTGAGTATTGCCCATACCAACCAGCTTTTCCCAAGAGTTTTTCCCCAATTTAATTTTTGTGCACTCTTAGTTTAGTTTTAGAGTTAGCTTCACACAAACCCCTCTTATTATTAGGTTAGATAATAGAAAGGAAGTAAGTACTAGTACTTTTGGTTCCCTTGGGTACGAAACTCAGTCTTGCCACTAAGCTATACTACTGTTCGATAGGTGCGCTTGCCTTAAAATCATGATATTAGTTAGTTTTGTGTGATCAGTTCTTTATAAATTTTATTACTTTATATCACGAGAGTATCATAGCCTAAAAATTATATAGCCCAAAATGGCCCAAATCATAAAACATTTTCAACTACATGGAACAGATGATCGAAAAATTCTTACTTAAATATTTTCCTCCCGCTAAAACAGCTAAATTACGAAACGATATTTCTTCTTTTGTGCAGATGGATTTAGAAACACTCTACGATGCCTGGGAGAGATACAAGGATCTTTTAAGAAGATGCCCTCATCATGGACTACCTTTATGGCTACAAGTTCAAACCTTTCACAACGGTTTGAATCCATCCACAAGACAAATGATTGATGTAGCCGCAGGAGGAACAATTAATAATAAAACATCAGAAGCAGCTTATGAATTTATTGAAGAGATGTCATTGCATAACTATCAGTGGCAAGTCAAGAGGACAAAGCCGACAAAAGCTGCAAGAGTTTATAATATTGATGATGCCACCATGCTTACTAACCAAGTAGAACTTCTAAATAAAAATTTTGATAATTTTGTTGGTTCCACACAAGCACAACAAGTGATGTAGTGTGACGCGACGTAAGGGAACATGTTCAATCCAGACTATTCATCCTACGGCCATAGCACAGAAACCGAGTAAGCCAATTATTTGGGTAACAATTTTAGATCTCAAAATAATCCTTATAGTAACACATATAATGCAGGTTGGCGAAATCACCCCAATTTTTCTTGGGGAGGACAAGGGAATCAAAGACAGCAACCCCCTCAAGGTTTCCAGCAGCCACCGCCGCAACAAGAGAAAAAGCCCCATCTTGAAGAAATGTTTACCAAATTCATGGCCATGTCAGAAACTCGTTTTCAGAACACTGAGACGACACTAAAGAACCAGCAAGCATCAATTAAAGGGCTGGAGAATCAAATTGGTCAATTAGCCAAGTTGATATCAGAAAGGCCACAAGGTGGACTTCCAAGTAACACTGAGACCAACCCTAAAGAGCAACTTCATGCCGTGAGTAGAACAGATGAGGAGGCATTAACCAAAGACAACCCAAAGTCATGCGAGGAACCGGAGGTGAGTAAAGGTAAGGTAGGGGTAAGCAATAACAAGCCAGACATCAAAGAACACAAGCCTTACATCCTATACCCAAATACACTAAAGAAAGACCGTACAGACGAGCAATTCGGTAAGTTTCTCAAACTCTTAAAGAAATTACACATTAACTTACCATTTGTTGAAGCAATCTTGCAGATGCCAAACGTTGTTGAATTCTTAAAAGAGCTCGTAACAAATAAGTGGAAGCTAGACGAAAAACCTCATGTAGAACTAAATGCAGTTTGCTCAGCTATTCTACAAAATAAACTGCCAACCAAACTAAAAGATCCTGGGAGTTTCACTATCCCTTGTCTTCTTGGTAGCTTAGATGAAAAAAATGAGTTAGCTGATTTAGGGGCAAGCATAAATGTCATGCCTTATAAACTGTTTAAACAACTAGGGCTTGGAAACCCTAAGAAAACTAAAATGAACATTCAACTAGCTGACAAAACTATTAGGGCACCTAAGGGAATAATTGAAGATGTATTTGTCAAAATTGATAAATTTATATTCCCAATTGACTTTGTTGTTTTAGACATTGATGAGGATAGAAATGTACCCTTAATTCTGAGTGTAATCATAAACCAACTAAAAATTTGACTAAGACAAATTCATCTATCAATTAATAGTATAGCTATGGTGAGCAAAGATATCGTTCCCACAAAGACTACAAATACTAGTAACTACCGTCTTTCTATTATTTAACTGATAAATTCAAGTGATTGATTAAAAACTAAAACTAACTAATTAAATTAACTAAAGAACACAACAAAGAACAAATCAGGAAAATAATCGAGTAAACAACCAATAAGTGAAACAATACCCAGGAAAAAAATTCACCTAGATTCAGCTGTCATTATCAATCTAAATTACACAATTTTTTCACTTAGTATCTTGATCTGTAGAAATCCCTAAATTATATTAATATCTCTCTTCAAGAATAAGAGCAACTGACTCTAGGTTGATTAAATCAAATTTATTTCTAATTAGAACCCCTATTATTGCATTAACTTGTTTTATGGATTCCCCTATTAAATTTGACTCTAATCTGATAGATTTATGTTATCCTATTTCTAGGATTGCATGCAACTCCACTAAATTACGCTAGATCTACTCTTAAACAGGGTCTATTCCTCTTCTATTTAAGCACATCAAACATGGATTAATAGCCTAGAAATATTTAACCAAAAATTAAGCATATGTAATTGAGAACAAGATCTAAGTATTTATTACATAAAATAAAAATCAAAAGATAGAATCCATCATAGGGTTCATCTCCCTAGGTATTTAGAAAATTAGTTCATGATTGCAAATAAAAACATCCAAAACACAGTATAATCGAAAGGAACAAAGAAACTCATGATAATCTCTTGAGAAATCAACTGGGATGGAAATCTACTTCATAATCAGTTTCAATGGTGTTTTTCGAGTTGTTTTCTTGAATATTTTATGACGGCTTACTCTTATCTTTATATTTTTTACATATATATGTCTTAGAATGCCTAAAACACCTAAAACTCATGTTTTTTCGCTGTTCGGAATGCTAATTTGCGAAATCAACACGGCCTGCCACGTGGTCGTGCGACAGGCCCTGTAGCTCGCACGGTCGTGTGGAAGTGGTCAACCTGTGTGGTCCCTGTACCTTGCTCCGATTTTTTTTGTTTTCGTTTATTTTTCACTTGCTTTTGGCTCCTTTTGTTCTCAAATGCTCTCATAAGTATAGAAACATGAATTTAAATGATTTAGGGCAGAAAATTCACAATTTAAATTGAATAATCACCCAAAAATACATTAAGAATGATGTTAAAATATATCACTTTTAGCACTTATCAGATAATATGCTCACTGCATCAAATGGAAATAGCATAACTTAACTTAATGATTTTAATCGTTATAATTTGGAGAGAATTGAATTTTAAAATTTAAAAAGTATAGGGACTAAAATGACCAAATTATATAGGATTAAATCCGTAACTTTTTTAAAATACAAGAATTAATAGCAAATTTTAATTTAATCTAAAACGCGTGCTACATAAATTTAACTAAGTTATATTACTTCGTTGTTACAATTATATGGTCAAAATTATAAAATTATCTTATCATTCATATTAATAATTTAAAATTTTAGAATTTGTTACTGTTGATACAGTGCTACCTTAAGTTGCTTGTTTAGTTAAAATGGCAAATGCGACAAAAATGCTAGACTGCGTGCTAAATGTCAAAATTAACATGTTTTAGCCTAATTTTTAATGCGTTTTTAGATGATTATTCGATTTAAAATGGTATTTTATTGTACTAATCCTTTAAATTCATTTTTTTATATTTAGGAGAGCATTTGGGAGTAAAACGAGTGAAAAACAAGTGACAATCGGAGCAAGTTTCAGGAGCCACAAATGCACTCACACGGGCTGCCACACGGTCATGTGCCAGACCATGTGGAAATCGCGAATCGCACTCCAAACTTGCGGGAAAACGCGTTTTTAGATTTTTCGATCAATTTAAAACCTATATATGACAAAGATAAGAAGAGGTGAGTGAGCTGTCATAGAATACTCAAGCAAACAACTTGAAAAACACCATTGAAGCCAATTCTAAAGCAAATTTCCATCAAGATTGAAGATCTCTTTTTGTTTTTATTTTATTTTATTATGGGTTTCTTTATTTCTTGTGGTTATACTGTCCTTGGGATGTTTTTATTTGTGATCATGAACTAATTTTCTAAATACCTAGGGGAGATGAATCCTGTTAATTGATTTCTATTTTTTGCAATAAAGACTTAAATCTTATTCTCAGTTATGTGTGCTTGATTATTGGTTTAATATTTCTAAACTATTATCCATGTTTGATGTGCATAAATTAGAGGAGGAATAGACCCTGTTTAAGAGTTGATCCAGCGTAATTGAGGAGAGTTGCATGCAATCCTAAAAATTGGACGACATAAATCTACTAGATTAGAGTCAAATCTAATAGGGGGATCCATTAATTGAGTTAATGCGACAATAGGGGTTTTAATTAGAAAGAAATTTCAATTAATGAACCTAGAGTTAGTTGCTCTTTGTCTTGAAGAGAGATATTAGCGTAATTTAGCATAATAGTGCTCTTTGTCTTTAGTTAATTAATTTAGTTAATTTTAGTTTTAATCAATCACTCCAATTTTCGGTTAAATAATAGAAAGATGGCAATTACTAGTAATTTTAATCCTCATGGGAACGATATCTTTACTCACCTAGCTATACTATTAATTGATAGGTGCACTTGTCTGAGTCAAAATTTTAGTTGGTTTATGACTGCAATCATTGCAGTGGCCACTACAGCTTGGTACTACAAAAACACTGCCAACAAAAATTGAAACAATACTAAGGTTTGTTTACTCAGTTCGATTTCCCTTCGTTTGTAGGGCATGGCTCAATGGGTAATTCCACTCTCTTTCTTCACAAATACAAGTGATTCACACTTTATGACTCTCCAAGTATAGAGACCTCACATTTGTACCTAGAGACTAGAATACTCACCTACAAATCGTCCTCTAACAGTTTGCACTCCATCACAAATATAGTTCCTCAATGAACAGATTAGAATACACTCAATAATGTTTCATACAAAACCTAAACAAGTCTTAAGCTGTATTAATCTCCGCTTGCTAATATAGGCTCTAACTGAATACAAAATAACTCATTGGAAATAGCTAATACAATCACAATAGTCAAAGTACAATTAATCGAAAATATGCTCTCCAAAGTTAGAAAAACTATCTTTATCAAATCTCCATATTTCAAGAACTTAATTTATTCACACGAATCCAATCCAATTTTCAAATACTAAGAATTGGTTTCCATAAATGGATCATAATATCTTCAATAAAAAACACATTAATTTTAAAAATTTTCTTCATTAATTTATCAAACAAAATAAAATAGTTAGTTAACCACCTCAATTTCAATCTACAATTAACATAATAGTGTGCCACTCAGTATTCATCTTGTCTCAACAAATTTCATAACCAACGTGGGTGTCCGCAACATGTATCTAAAATTTAAAGTTGATTTGAGTATGATTTTTATTTACTTCATATGCTGCCATTTAAATTTGACTTGTGGACGATTGCTGTCATTTTTTATTTGCTGTAGGGTATTAATGACCTAGAAAATTCCCAAGTTGAAACGGTAAATATTTCGGTAATTTACAAATCTATTTTTTTTTAATATTAAGTAAATATAATCTTATCTAACAATATTTCTATTTGTTTTTGCTTATCGGAGAGGAAGAATCAACCAAAAAAAGTTAGTTCAGCTTCCACAACTAAGCATTCTACATGTATGAAAACTCAAAGGTGATCGTTCACTAGGTTAGGCCTCTACACAAATATGAAAACTGGAGAGCAGACATTCTATGTAAGTTTTAGTTTAGCAATATTTCAAATTTTGCTAATTTATAACAAGTTATCTCGCTATAATTTTACAATTTTCAGTTTAGATTGAGATCAAATACAACACAATTAGGTCGGAGATCAACTGCAAGCTCTTCAGTGAAGTTTAAATCACCAAATAGGTTAAATCACCAAATAGGAAATGCCAAACTGGTGGAGATCCTACAAGCACACAAGAATCAGTTGCAGAGAAGCAAGCAAAGAGCTTTGGTATTTTGTTAGTTTGATATTGGTTATTGGATTTGGTTGGTATTAGTACAGAGTTTGTGCTAGTATAACCACTATTTTGTTTTTGGTAAAGGCAATATTTTGGCGTTGGTTGATATTGCTATAGGCACTTTTTATTGTTGGGTTTTTTTTTTGCATAATTGCAAAAAAAAACCTCAACGTTTGGGGGCTTTTGGTTTTGTGCCCTTGAACTTTTTATTTTTTGATTGACACCCTCAACATTACGATTTATTTAAAAATCAACCCAGTTTTAACGGTCAATGTGAGTTGACTGTTAATCAAATTTTAGGTCAACATAACAGCCCATGTGGCATGCCACATAAGCGCATGATGTCATAAATGACGTCATCTAGTTAACAAAATTTTCTCTCATTTTCTCTCTTGTCAAACACCACTTTTTTTCCTTCAAACCACATGGTTGCTGCCATTTTTTTCTCTCATTTTCTCTATTACCAAACACTATTTTTCTTCTTCAAAACATATGGTTGACTCATTTCATCTACAAGAATCTTCATTACCATACTTCATATCCAAGATGGAACTGATCTGGACATTCCTGCAAAAAAAAAATCAAATTTATTTCAAGAAATTAACATAAAGATAACAAAAATCAGATGTTAAAAAAATTATCATCTCCTCAAAAGGAAGCTTTAAGTTTTTCAACAGCAAATTTCCCTAGCATCAGCAGATTAATAAGTACTATTAAACAAAACAACAGATCCAAAATAAAGTGAGAAATATTGTTGATTTTCTTGTACATATATACCTACAATAATGGATAACAATAAATCCCCATCACAAGGAATCTTGAGAAAAATAGTTGGAGTAGGGAAACGACTACCCCTCGATATAGGATGCTGTTCTTTCCTCGATGATTGCCATTTTATTTCTTCTTTAATTCCTTGCCTTAACATCCAGTGCGAAACAGTTTCTATACCAAGTTCAACAAAAAATTTCCCTCAAAATTATTAAAATTCGATCAAATTCAAAACACTATGTGTATATATATATATATATATAACAAAAACAAAAACAAGTCGAAAACTGAAATGAGAAGAGAAACTTCGAGGAACTAAAGATCTTTATCATCGTCTTCGTTGAATTGGGGATCGAAGATACCACTACGGATCAAGTGGCAAGAAACCGGCCGGAGTTTCGCCGCAAAATGTAGACGGATTGAAGAAGAACGAATTGACGGGAAAGAAAATGCAGGGATGGTGGGATAAGTAGCAAAATTTGATTTATGGGAGAAAACCCAGAAAGTGGATAATGTACGGTAGCAAAGTTGAGCTCCGAGCATTGTATATGAGAGATAAAAGGGAAAGGAACTGTTTTGGGATTGGATTTGGAGTTTAATTTGAAGAACAAGTTAACCAATGAAAATTAAAAAAATGGTAATGGAGATTCTTGTAGATGAAATGAACCACCCATATGTTTTGAAAAAGAAAAATGGTGTTTGGCAAGAGAAAAAAATGGCAGCAACTATGTGTTTTGAAGAAAAAAAAATGGTGTTTGGCAAGAGAGAAAATAAGAGAAAAAATTTTGTTAACTAGATGACATCATCTATGGCATCATGCACTTATGTGGCACGCCACATGGGCTGTTATGTTGACTTACAATTTGATTAACGGTCAACTCACGTTGACCGTTAAAATTGGGCTAATTTCTTAAAAAATCGTAATGTTGAGGGTGTCAACAGAAAATAAAAAGATCAAGGGCACAAAACCAAAAACTCCCAAACGTTGAGGGATTTTTTTTTTTTTTGCAATTATGCCTTTTTTTTCTTTTTGTTTGCTTGTACAAATGCTGGATAGGTTGACAAAGGCCTGCAATATTTCCACTCAATAAAGGACATACAAGAATTAGTACTGCTGATCATTGTACTTGTATAATTGATTTATTAGCTTGATGTGGAAATATATGAATTAACCCATACTACTGATCATTACTATTTTCTAATTGAAATATTAGCTCGGTTTTATTGCTTTGAAGATGAAAATTGTTCTTGTAGAGATTATTAGTGATTTTTGACAAAATTTCCTTAGATTTTTTTACCAAGTTAAAAATGTTGTTGCACTTGAATGCAATTATTGACAGATGATATTAGGCTCGACCTTGGGGGTCGTCTGGAGGTGTGGCCTCCCAAGGCCTAAGGTTAAAAGAAGTCTCAAATATTGTTTTCTAGTTTTTAAGGAGGCCCCAAAATTTTTTTTTTTAACTTTTAAAGGTAAAACAAAATTACCAATGTTTAAGGGCCCAAAATTTTTTTAGCGGTCTAAAATTTTTTTATCAACTTTTAAGAAACCTAAACCCGTATTTTATTATTTTGCTTAAGACCCTAAAAATATAAGAGCCAATTTGTTCAAAGATGCAGACGTTGAGGCCCCTTTTTTATTTTCTTTTTCCAATCTACATTATAGAATTAAATAACTTCAAACAATTATAAAATAAAAATATTTCATTTCTTTTTTTCTTTTTTTTTTCCTTTCTCTTCATCTCTTCCCCTATCCACCAGACAATTCATGTAAACTCAAAAACCATACACAGCTAAGACTCAGGCCATTGTTCGCCGCCGTGAGCAACCGCAACAGTCTCCTTTTGATGCCATATTTCACCCACATATAGTTCATGACCCCTTAAACCTGATTTAGACCTTGGTTTCACCAAAAACACTTTCCAAACTCCACAAACCTATACTAAAAAATTCAAACTTTCAACCTACGATCTCGTTTTTTAGCAGTGAATCGAGCCGCGTTTTCAGTCGTCCTTCCTCTCCTCCTAAGCCTTCCCTTCATCGTACTGATTGTTGAGAAACATCCTAAGCCCTCAAAACCTCTGAAGCATGGACACGGACATGCAATACAAATACAATAATTTTTAAAAAATGAAAACATAGAAATGACAATAAAAAAAGATTTTAAATATTTTTATATATTTTTTATGTTAAAAATACTCAATGTAAATGAAAATATTAATATTTTTCATTAATATATAATCAATTCTTTTTCATTAAACTCTTTTATTATTACAAAAAATATGACAAAACATAGTATACATTTTTCAAGTTCATTACACAAAACATGATATATCAACTAAATTTGGGTCACACATATATTTATTAATTTATAATTAAAATTATTTTTTAAAAAAATATTTTTAATCTAATAAATACATTAACTAGAGAAATATTATATATATTCTTATTATAATGGCTCTCACGTATTTTTATTATACTTTATTTTCACTATTTTTATACTATAAAATTTTTGAACTTTCTTGCTCCATTATAATTAGATAAATACATTAATTTTTTTTGTTCGCTTCTTACTCCATATGTCAAAACTATTTTTATGTTTTTTTAAAAACGGGGAATTGACTTTGGATTTTGAAATTAAAAATAAACGGAAGTCGCCACCAATCTTTTTTACTGAGGTGTGATCGGGTCACCTCGAAAAAGTGGTTGTTTTTAAGAAACAATTCAATTTATCAAAACAACGATTTTGGTCTACGAAAATCAAGAAAACGGGTTCGGGAGTTGATTATGCACGAGGAAGGATTAGCACCCTCGATATGCCCAAAATTGGTACCTAGTTGATTATTTAGTGTCTCAATGTCGAAAACTAAAAACTTGAAAGAATTTAAAATACTACCCTTCTTTGTATCGATGTTTAATTTACTGAAAAGACAAATCGTTTGGATAAGTTAAAACGTATGGCAAAGACTGTCTTATCCCAAGGTAAAATGTCACATCCAATACGTTAGGACATAACACTTCAGCCCCTAAGGCTAGACTTGACATTTTATTCAAAATCCATGTATTTAATTTTAAAAGGATATTCGGATACTTAGAGCGGACGAGAAAAAAAATCAAAACCCAATACGTTAGGGCACGATCTCTCGAATTTCTAAGTACAGAACATTGCCTTAATTTAGAAAGTCTTATTTCGAGATAACAAAACGTCACATCCAACACGTTAGGACACGACATTTCGAATTCTTGAGGATAAGCTTTAAAATTTATGTATTTGTTTCAAAAAGGATATTCGATTATTTAGGTTTAACGAGAAAAATCGAAACCCAATACGTTAAGGCACAATTTCTTGAATTTCTAAATACCGAATATTGCCTTTGCAAAAGAATCATTTTTGTGCAGAATAAAGGTTAATACAACATGAATTTGTAATAAAATGCAAAAATAATTTATGACAATAATATGTGCAAATAAAATAAATGCATTAATAGAAAATAATATAAAAGACAAAATAAAGGATTTAGCAAGCACACGAACTAATTACCGATCAAAGATAACAACAAATAAAATATAGAAATAAATAAATAAATGACATATAAAAAAATAATGAAAATAATGATAGAAATAATGAAAAATACCAAAATATAATAAGATAATATTAAAATAATAATAATGGTGATAAAAAAAATAACGCAAATGATGTACTAGTAATATAATAAGAAAAATATATTAATAGCAATAATAGAAAATAATAATATGTACATAAAGAATATGTATATATATATTAATAATGGTGAAAAGAAAATAACAATGATATACTAATATCAAAGTACTAAAATGGTAATAATAGGATATAACAATTAATATAATATTAAAATAATTCTAAATATAATATGATAATAATAATATATATATAAATATATATGAAATAATAGTAAAAACGTGATATTTTAAAAAAATAAAACTAAATATAATATAATAATATATATAAAAATAATAGTAATAATAATAAAAAAAGAAAATAATAAAAAAATAATGTACCAATAATATAATATTAATAATAATAGTATAACAAAATATAATAATTAATGTAATATTAAAGCAATACTAAATATAATATAATAATTATTATTATAATAAAGTACAAAAACTAAATAGAATATACTAATAATATTAAATATAAAATAGCTAATAATAAATATAATAATAATATTAAAAAATAACAATACATACCGTAGTAAATATAATAATGGTAAAAATAATATTAAATATGATATAATAATTATATTAATATTAAAAATAATTAATTTAAAACAAAGGAATGAAATAAACAAAAAAAAGGACTAAAATCGAATTAAAAACATAGTGCTAGGGCCAAATCAAAAATAAAAGTAAGAGAAGGAACCCATTTGCATGCGCGAACACAATGGAGGGACCAAAATTGAAATATTCTCTCCCATCCGAAACGCAACACTTGGTACGGGACTAAAATGAAAACGGAATAAAATCCAAGGGGCAGATTTAAAGAACACAATAACCTTAATTACAAAATCATAAAAATCGGAAGGACTAATCGCGAATTAGCTCTTCTGCTAAAAAACGCGCGGATCCTGGCTCTGGGTCGAGTCGGATCGGGTTGATCCAGGGCAAAACGACGTCGTTTTATGCCCTGGGTCCTTTAAGCAAAATGGCGTCGTTTCTGTATGGGTATTTAAACCAAACTTTTGCCCAAAAATTTCATTTTTACACTTTTCAAAAAAAAAAATCTTTCCTTCTCTCTTTTTCTCTGAAAATGGCTTGGGTAATTTCCAACCCCGGTCTCCGACCACCGTCAACCATTGTCGCCGGCCACAGCACATGGTGGCCGAAAATCCGAAAGGTCAGATTTTTCTCCCTTTTTTATTTTATTTTTTTATACTATATATTGATATGTATATAATCATAAAAAGATTTGAAAAATAAAAGGAAAAAGATTTGAAAAATAAAAGAAAAAATAAAAATGAAATCAGCTCTAAACCGAGATCTATTTTCCGTTGATGTTGATTCTCTGCTATATTTTTTTGAAAATATCTATTGTTTATTTGATCGATTCCTTCCGTCCAAAAAAAACCTCATCACAATAGATCTAGAAGGCTTTATATAGCCGAAAAAGATTGCATTTTTTGATTTATTTTCTTTCTATTTTCCATTATTTTTGGTTGCTGTCTTTTCTTTTTTTTGATCCTTGCAGGTGCAGCAGTCAACGATGGTGGTGGCAAGTGGAGCAAGTGGCTCAGCGGCGGCGGCGGTGGCAGAAGGTTAAGTGCGGCGCCGAACATAAGGTAGATCTAGGGTTCCTAAGGTTTGTCTTTTCTGTTTAATGTAGGTTTGGACTAGGCTTGTTTGGGCTTAGGTTTTAATTTTGGTTTGGGTTTTGTTTTGTATGGATTGTAACTTGGGTTTGGTAATGGTTTGAAACGGGCGTCGGGAAAAATTTGGTTTGTACACCATACACTCATTTACCCTTTATTTTCTTCCTCATTTACCACTTTTTTTTCTTTCTCATTTACTGCTTTTATCTTTGTCTCTGCCTTTCTTCTCTACAAAACCTTCATCTATGAAGTCTCAATCGTCATCATTATCTTCATATAAGCGAATACATGAAGGTCTAGAAAACTGTACCACGACTCTAAAGAAGAGATGTTAAAAGTCCCATAAATTATCACAATTAAATGCTAAAGTTTTTATTTTTAACGGTTTACTAAAGTTCTCCTTGTATATGGTTTTTTTTTTTTCTGTTTCTGATTCAGGTTAAAAGAAAGTTCAGCAGTATCTTTTTTTTTGACACGCATCGAGGTGTATATGGTAAGTATCTGGCCATATCAGCAGTGTGTTTATGTTAGATACTAGTAGGATACTCGTACGAGGGGATTTTCCCGTCTCTGTCCGTCATAGCTCAGAACTCAAGCAATCTGATCGATTAGCTCATAATTGCGATTTTTGAGGAAGCTTCTGAATTAACTAAGATTGGATACAAGTTTAGGAGAAAGAGAAGAACAAATTTGTGCCATTTCTAGGTTGGGGCTGGTGCCAGATGGCAGTGGTAAGCGGGATGGTGACGAAGAAAAGAGATAGGGAAGAAGCATTTTAGAGTTTTGAAGGAAAAATAAATAAATAAAATCTTGAGTAAAAAGAAAAAAGAACAAAAATATAGAAGATTTGCTATAATTGTTGTATAACTAATTATAAAGGAATAAAAAATCCTAAGTAAAAAGAAAAATAATTAAAAAGATTTTCAAATAGATCTATTATAATTTTTAATAAAAAATTATATTTTTTTATAGTTTTAAATAATTTTTTTATTTTTTAAATATATTAAAATTTATTTAAATTTTAAAGTGATAAACATGACAAATCTTAAAATGTATGTCAACATAATTTAACATTGATACTAAAAATGAGTAAAATATTACTTAAAATATAAGTTTGTACCAACTTAAATCGAAAAGCGTTAGATAAACTTAAGAAAAAAAACTAAATTTAAAAATTGATTTATACTTTTACTTTATATTAACTAACTTAATTTTTATGATATAAAAAGTAATATTTTTTAAAATAATGTAAATAACTTTAAAATTATATATATTTTAAAAAAGTTATTGAATATTTTTATTTTAAAAATATTTATAAAAAATAATTTAAAATTTTGTCAAATAATATTTAAAATTCATAAAATTAAAATAAGTGCCAAACTTAACCTTAATATAAAAATAATAAACCAAAACGAATGAAATTATTAAAGACAATTTAAGAGTTTTAAACACCCAGAATAAAACTCAGGCCATGAGCATCAGTCCCTCCTTTCTAAATGGTTTGGCTTAGTGTTTTCTTTATGCAAATTGATGAATGAGACATTGTTTTTATATGAGACATTGTTTTTATATTTGATAAGTTTACGTTACACATAAATATTGAATGTATCAAGCATAAATTTCATATATTAAGCTTTGACGAATTCAAAATTACGCACTTTTAAAATATCTTCCTTTTTCTTTGGACCAAATTGGAAATATATTAATGCAAATGTGGAGCACCTTGTAAGCAAAGATTGTATGCGATGATTATTCAAATGTCAATTTTTCCACGAAAGATTCTTAATTGGAAAACTTTGGCTTAATTTCGATGAAATTGTCCGTAACTTTTTTTTCATCTTTCCTCGAAATTTCTAAGCATATAGTGGATTTGAAGAGATATAATGAGAGTCAATGAACTCAATTTAAGTAAATGGAGATATAAATTTACTAATGTTAACGATTTAAATTAAAATTTTAGAATAGCTTAATAATTATTTTATAAGTTTTTTTGAAGCTGCGTAACTAAAATATAAATTCATTAATAATTTAATCACGTCAAATTACACATCCTCTCACCTTAGTAAATTATGGTTTTTCGTCCCAACCTAGTGTCCGCATATTGCAACAAAATTACATCAAGAAAGGGAAAGGAGGACCAACACCATGGCTGACTGAATCATTCACGTTGCAGAAGGACCTAATGTTTGCTAGACCAAAGGAATTTGAAAAGCAGATTTTTTTCTAAAATTTCCCCTTAATTTTATGGTTCTGGTTCATATATGATTATTCTTACATTTCTGATGCAATATGGAAAACAAAATGGAGTTCAAAATTGTAGCTCATTCAACAATATTGGGCGCAACTTCAATGTTGTTTTGTTGTTTTGGTTTGCTGGTTCTGGTTCCCAAATCTATATGCAACCTCAATGTTGGGCGCATCAGATAAGTTACTTTTGGTAATGCTTTCAGCAGTGTTGCAGGTTATAGCAGGACACTGGCAACGTTGTGAAGTATTGCTGCTATGGTTACTCCACCACTCGCTTTCTAGCAGCGATATGGCTTTGGACTCCAATGGCGATGGATCTGCTATTGACATATTTGTATCAAAGGAAATTAAAAGGATGGTAGCCTGCAGTATCCCTAGAATAAGGGAAATGGTTAGGGATGAGGCCATAGTTTCAGGACTAACGGATTTATACAAGTTGATTGTAGGACTAAAGTTGATGTTTTTCTTTCTTTCCTGTTCTTATTTTTAAAGAAGCAGAAAATTCATGGAAGTAACCGGGGCACATTGATTAATGTTCTTCCCATAGAAAGAAAACGCAATACTGGATCAAATTGGAGAATTCCTGTGTTATTTTCTCTTGCTAAAGATATATAACTTGAGCACCTGCCTTTCTAATTTCTTGCTTGTTTCTTTTCATACATAGAAAATCTCAGGCAACCATCTCACTGTTCAATGTTGCAACAGATGGGGGATTTTTTTTTATATTATTTTATTGCGAAATTGCAATTTATCGTTAAATCAAAACTTTCATTCAAAAATCATTGGAAAATCATAAGTCGTAGAAACGGAACACCCGAACATGGTGTTGGGGTACTAAGTGCTAATTTAAAAATAATTAGCAAAATTATCGATAATTAAAGTAGTAATTAATTGACAAAATTTGCTTTAGAGTATAAAGTAATAAGATGTTGATGTCATGACATTGACGATTCCATCTTTAATTTGGTATAACAATTTAAAGATGTTGATTTAATTGTGGCCCAAAGCCTTTTCTATCAACGTGGATATACTTTTCCATTGAGAATCCTGTAGAAAGAGTTGTAGGCTGTTGAAACAGTTAAGAATAAATAGTTTTTCTGTTATGAATTAGTTGGGTCTGAGTTGTATAAATATTTTAATAATTGTAATTTTATGAATGAGGAATATACAGATGCATTTTTAACACGGTATCATATGAGCCATTTTTTTAGCTCTGGGCTGTTTGGGCCACGTTTTTTTCTCTCTTCTTAGGCTAGTACCCTTTTTTTGTTTGTTTGCGCTTCGTCTAGGGTGCAAATTCTAATTTTTTCCCCAAATTTTTTCCAATTATCGTGATTATTTGCTGTCATCTTTATGGAAGATATTGATTTTCACCATCATTTGTTCCTTCATCCTTCAGATACACCTGGAATGATCCTTGTTTCTCATTGTTTGACTGGTGCTGAAAACTATACCGCCTGGAGTCATTCACTTTGAATTGCTTTGCTCGCAAAGAACAAGCTAGGCTTCGTCAATGGTGTTTGCCTCTGTTTGGCTTATCTTGAATCTCTTCGTGCTCAATGGGATCAGTGTAATGCTTTCATGCTTTCCTTGATTCTCAACATCGTAAGTCCGGATTTGTCTGCGGGGCTTGTCTTTGCTTCTAATTCTGTTGCGATTTGGAAGGATCTCAAGGATCGATTTAGCAAGGTGAATGGTTCCCGTATTTTCTTTCTCCACCAATCCATTGCTCATCTTACTCAAGGTGATGCTACTATTTCTTCTTATTTCACGCAATTAAAGTTGCTTTGGGATGAATACACTACTCTTGTCTCTTTTTCCGATGTGAATGTGAGGTCGCCCAACAAAATTCGAGTCACATTCATCAACAACGGTTATTCCAATTTTTGATGGGTTTCAATGAGACCTATGTTGTAGTTCGAAGCCAGATTCTCTTGATGCAGCCTTTACCCTCCATAAATCGGGCATACTCTATGATTGTCCAAGAAGAAGCTTATAGGAGTTTTTCCTCTGTTCTATCTCATGCTCTAGATCCTGTGGCTTTGTCTTCTACAGCACCTGGAAACCGTAAGAAGTTAACTAATACCTGTGATTTTTGGAAGTTGAAAGGGCATAAGAAGGAACCCTATTACCGTTTGATGTATTCCCACCTGATTTTAAGTTCAATCGTAAGAAGGCTCCTTAGGCTGCTCTTCCTGTTTCCTCTGAAGATTCTTCATTTAGTCCTTAAAATGCCCCTGTCTTCACTCCTCAACAATATTCCCAAATCCTGGAGTTGCTAAATAAGAATCAAGCTACTATTGCACCTACTATGAATTGTGCAGGTATACCTTCTATACCTTTTTCAGTTCAAAGCAATTCTTCCTGGATTTTGGACACTGGTGCAACTAATCATATATGTTTTGATTCTAAGAGCTTGAATTTGCCTATTGCTTACCCTCTTAACTCTCTTTTTTTCAGCTTCCTAATGGTAAACACTCTCCTATCACTCATTCTGGTTCTTTTCCTTTATCTCCTACTATTACCCTTACAGATGTTCTTTCTGTACCCACCTTTCACTATAATCTTATTTCGGTTTCCAAATTGGCTTAAGATTTGAATTGTGCAGTCACCTTTTACCCTGATTTCTGCCTCCTACAGGATCTCTCTAATGGCAGGATGAAGGGGATTGGTAGACACTTGAATGGACTTTACCTGTTTGAACCGTCTTCTGTCCTAGTTAAGTCACCTGGTTCTCTTCTGTCTTTGTCCAATTTAGGTTTTTTACTTGCTTCTGTTTCTTGTATGGCCTCTACTTCAACTAAGGCTCCATTATGGCATGGTAGATTGGAGCATGTGCCTATGCACAAGTTACATCATTTGTCTTTCTTTGATAATTTGGTACTTAATAAAGACTTCTGATTTACTTTAACATGTTTTTTTTAATAGAAATGAGAAGGCATAAAACTGCCTTAAACTAATTTATTCTTACATGAGGATTACCTAATTTATCATCTAAAAGTAGTCTCATAACACGGGGTGTAGAAGCATCAATATAAACTAAATTAACATCATTAGACAAACATGATTTACTTAACCAATCAGCAACCATATTATTTTCCCTATTCACAAATTGATACTTGACTGTAGAAATCTATTATGAAATCATATATAATTATTCTATTATATATATATATATATATATATATATATTCTTTTATCTGTTATGAAATAATGGAAGGAAAGAACAAAGCGAAAAGAAAATATCAATACAAAAATATCAACACAAAGAGGTAATACAATAAAAAGATAAACAAGAGAACTTTTTATTTCATTCCTTGTGTATATCTACAAGCCTTGTACATAATACAATCCCTTAAGTTACAAAGAATAAATAGAGGTTTTAAATAGAGGTTTAATTAAAATAAAACCCTCATGATTTCATCGGGGTTGCCACAATGGAGGTTACAACTTTGAGAGTAATGGACATCCATACTAAAATAATATTTATAACATTATCATAATTTTTAATAAATTATTACTATTTTAAATAATCTCATTATATGTTTTAATTATATCTACTATTTTTGACACAATACCTAGAACTATCATCGGCCCTCTCAACTCATAAATAGGAGGATAAAACGCTTCAACGCACTCAAACCCATGTCCCCCTACATTGGTAACAATACCATACCAATTGAATTAAAAATTAATCGACAATTTTTAATAAATTATTAGATGTTGAAATTTTTGTTGTTATAAATTTTATCCTAAAAATCAATTTAAAAATTAGTATTTAATCTAACTTTTTTTAATTCTGAATCCATATCTCTCCTTCACGATAAAACACTCCAATTTCCGACCAACCATTTTATCGAAGTCATTATAATAAGTCCAGCCATGGTTTAAACTCAGCCAGTTTCAATATCTTGTTGCACATACTTATTTTTGTTTAGATTAATCCTGAATCATTTCTAGAACTTTGCTATACCAATTTTCTAGACATTTTATTTTTGGCGCTTTGGTATCTGAATTTTTTCAATATTTCATAAGAATGGAGTATTTTTTGTAATCAGTATTTACTTCTTCGAAAAGCAATTACGGCAAAGAAATTAATTACTATTATTGATGGTGAATAATCTAATTTCAATAAAAAATTATTATTAAAAAAAACAAATGACGACAGCCATGACTAGCAAGCATTATTATACTGAAAGAAGAAAATTTGAGAAATTAAAAACGTATTTGAACTATGATGTTTGGATGATTTTTGAAATGTAAGTTAAAATATCACAATTATTTGAATAATTTGAATTTTATTTCTTATTTAATTTATAATTAATTTGTTTATTACATATAAATAAATGTTTTGTAAAGTAGTGAAAATGAGTTAAAAATTTTAAATAAAGTTTTATTTTAAAAAATATTTGTCGAAACCATTTTTTTTATTTTGAAAAAACGTGGATCGACTTTAAAATGAAATATGGAGTCGCCATCAATACTTTTTGTTTAGGTTTGATCGGATTACCCTATAAAACATTTTGTTTTATTAAAATATTGACTTTAGCCTACGAGATTCAAGAAAATGGGTTCGGTAGTCAGTTACGTACGAGGAAGGATTAGTACTCTCGCAATGCCAAAATTGGTACCTAATTGATTAATAAATGTTCTAATGTCAAAAATTTGAAAAGATTTTAAAATACAATTCCTCTTTAGAAAAGTTTAAATAACTCGATTTGGATATTAAGATTCTCTTGTTCTGAAGGAATAAAATATCACATCTAGTACGTTAGGATACAACATTTTAAACCCTCCAAGATCACCTCTTGATTTCTGAAACTCATGCATTGAAATTTTAAAAGGATATTTAGTTATTTGGTCAAACGAGAAAACCGAAACCCAGCACGTTAGGGCACAATTTATAGAATTTCCAAACACGAAATATTGCCTTATTTTTTTATTTTTAAAAAACATGGATTTTGAAATATGAAGGGAGATTTAGGCTATTTGGGTTTGAAGAGAAATTCGAGACCCCATAAGTTAGGATACGATTCCTCGTATTTTCAAAGCGCGAAATATAACCTTATTTTAAAAAAAGAAAAAAAATTCAAATACGAGCAATTATAAAACCGACTCAAAATATGTTTATTTGATTTGTTTGGGAAAAAATGAAACGACTAATATTGGCCCAAATACGTTGGAATTTGAATCACGATGCGATAATAAAAAAATAAAAGCATAGTGTCGAGCATGAAATAATAATACATGGCAATAATACTGCACGAATGAACAAAAATAATATGAAAATACAAAGGAACAAATCAGAGTACATACAATGGCAACACATCATACACTATACAAATACTAACATTAATATTCGAAGGCTAATGGATTAAAAGTCAATTTTAAAAGAAATACCAAGCAAATTAACTCAAACAAAATGTAACAAGTTTTAGAATAAATAAAAAAATGAGTAATATGAAAGAAAGGAATTTTGAAATCATCAATATACAAACAATATATCATACGTATAAAAGTTTTAAAATAAGTAATATTTAATATAAATATCATATAAATCTTTAAAGCATAGAAATATATAAAAGAGAATTTTAAAATAAATAAATCATATAATAAGCAATTTAAAAATATATATATGTACAAGTGATAGTATAAAAATAACAACTAGAACAATGTAAAATCAGTAAAATAATTCAAAATAACATGTTAAAAAAATTTCTATAAAAATGAATAATAAATAAATTACAAAGAATAAAAAATGTAAATTGAAATAAAAAATACTCAATTGAAATAAAAATAAAATCAAAAGGACAATTTATAAACCAATAAAATTAATAAAACAGAGTCAAAGACAAGAATAAAATGCGCATAAATGAACAGGGTTTCAAAAAGCAAATGTCCCAAATCCTTAAACGCGGCGTTTCGATGCGGACTAGATTGAAAAAACACACAATTCTAGGGAAAAAATTAAAAAAAAACCAAAATATGGCATAATTAAATAGCGGCGCAAAGAGGGAGGACCAACCGCGCAAATTACCTATTTAAGGTAAAAATGCTCGGATCTGCCCATGGATCGGGTCATTGCATTCCAGATCTCTTAAGCTCACATTTCACTTTTTAAAACATTATAGGCCATTATTATTTCAAAAAAAAAAAAAAACAAACCCTAAATCTCCTTTTTTGTTAGGGTTTCGGCCTCAATTTTGGGGTATAACCGCCGTCACACCACCATCAAATTTGGTGGCCGACAACGCGTAAAAAGGGACGGTTCCCGCGATGAAAGGACCTCCGGAGGTAAGTATTATCCTCTATTTATTTTCCACATGCGAAAGAAAAGAAAGAAAGTCTAAAAAGCAATCGGAATAGAAATGAAATCTGAAACATAAAGGAAGAAATTAAAATATGAGATCACCTTGAATTTTGTATTCGAAGGTATGCATATTGTATTTTTTCTCTCCAAAAACCCCTAGTACATTATTTACAATTGGCTTTATATAGCCGAAATAAAAAATAAAATTTACAAATTTCTAATTTTTTACTCTATTTGTTACTGTTATTTTTTTCCTATTTGTTATCATCACTGTATTTGCTGTCAATCTATGTTACCGTTATTCTATTTCAAAAATGTGAGTCAACTAGAGGGAAAGCTGTGCACGCATGGAAGCTACGGTGGTCGAAGCTTCTAGTGCCTAGGATTGTTCTTCGAATGCTTCAATTGTTGGGCCATGTGGGCCTTGTAAGTTTGGGTCTTAGGGTTTGGGCCTGCTTTATAATTGTTAGGCCATATTTTGTTATTGGATCACATGTAAATGGACTTTGGGCTAGTTAATATTTGGACATTGTATTTCTGTTCATTTTTGGTTTTGGGCTCTGGCTAAATTAGCCCATTGCAGCTACCTCTTTTTGCTCATTGTCATGTAACGAGGATGGAGCAAAGACCTTAAAAAGGCCAATTTTGCCCGTTCTTGCCAAATCTTGACTTCTTGGCACTTCTTTTCTTCGAGTAGCCTCATTTCTTCCCACTGCGTCTTCAAGGGTACAGGAATTTGTGCTTTAATAAAATTTCAGGGAGAAGAGATTTGTAGTTTCGATCCACTCCGCTGAAACTTCAAACAAATTAGAATCAATCTTTAGCCTGCTCACTGCTACTTCAGGGAGATAAGACTGGTGGCTTCAATCTGCTCCAATGTAATTTCAAGGAGAAGAGATTTGTAGCTTCAATCAACCCCGCTGGAATTTTAAGGAGATAAGAATTATGCCTCCAATATAGTTTCAAAGAGAAGAGACTTGTAGCTTCGATTTACTTTGCTGAAACTTCAAGGAGATAAGAATTGTAGCTCCTATGTAATTTCAGGGAGAAGAGATTTGTAGCTTCGATCTACTCCACTGGAATTTCAAGGAGTTAAGAATTGTGGCTTCAAACTGCTCTACTTGTAGTTTCAAGGAGAAGAGATTTTTAGATTCGATCTACTCCAAAGGAACTTCAAGGAGATAAGAATCGTGGCTCTAATATAGTTTCAAGGAGAAGATATTTGTAGCTTCGATCTACTCGACTGGAATTTCAAGGAGATAAAAAACTGGTGATTTCAACCTGTTGATAAAAAACTGGTGATTTCAACCTGCTCCACTGCAACTTTAGGGAGATAAGAGGAGATAAGAATTGTAGCTCCTATGTAATTTCAGTGAGAAGAGATTTGTAGCTTCGATCTACTCCACTAGAATTTCAAGGAGTTAAGAATTGTGGCTTCAAACTGCTCCAATTGTAGTTTCAAGGAGAAGAGATTTTTAGTTTCAATCTACTCCAAAGGAACTTCAAGGAGATAAGAATCGTGGCTCTAATGTAGTTTTAGGAAGAAGAGATTTGTAGCTTCGATCTACTCCACTAGAATTTCAAGGAGATAAAAACTAGTGATTTCAACCTGCTCCACTGCAACTTTAGGGAGATAAGGCTGGTGGCTTTAATCTGCTCCCCTATTACCTTAGGAAGATAAGATTCGCTGTCTCCAATCTGCTCCACTACTGCTCAGGGAGATAGGATCTACAATCTCTAACCTGCTCTATTTTTTCTCAGAGAGATAAGGCTAGTGGCTTAAATCTGCTTCCCTACTACCTCAGGAAGATAAGATTCGTTGTCTCCGATCTGCTCCACTGTTGTTCAGGGAGATAAGATCTACAATCTTCAACCTACTCCAGTGCTGCTCAAGGAGATAAGGCTAGTAACTTAAATTTGCTTCCCTACTACCTCGGGAAATAAAATTCGCCATCTTCGATCTGCTCCACTGCTGCTCAGGGAGATAGGATCTATAATCTTCAGCCTGCTCCACTGCTGCTCAGGGAGATAAGGCTAGTGGATTAAATTTGCTTCCCTACTACCTCAGGAAGATAAGATTCGCCATCTTCGATCTGCTTTACTACTACTCAGGGAAATAAGGCTAGTGGCTTGAATCTGCTTCCTTACTACCTCAAGAAGTTAAGATTTGCTGTCTTCGATCTACTCCACTTTTACTTAAAGAAATAAGATCTGTGAATTTTCAGCCTACTCTACTGCTGCTCAGGGAGATAATGCTAATGGCTTAAATCTACTTCCCTACTACCTCGAGAAATAAGATTCGCCATCTTCGATCTGCTCCACTACTACTCAAGGAGATAAGATTTGTAAATTCACCGATGTTGTTACACCATCCTCTAGGGACATGATCTACAAAATTGGTTTCATGTACCTATGCTTATGCCAAATGATTAGGATGCTATGATTGTAATGAATCAAATGCTCCTCACTAGATGTGTTATGAATGATATATGAATGCAGAAATGAGAATGATCCCTTTTTAATGCTTAGGGTGTCATCACTCATTGTTCATCAGGGGCTTTATCACTGACGCATTACACTACCATCTTGTTCAACTGGTATTTTCAGACAAAAAACCCAAAGAAACAATTACATTTGCTCAACTAGTTTATCCCACTGTAACTTCAGGGTCCATTCCGCTGTACCTCTGAGACCTAAGGTTTGTATCATCTTCAAACCCTCCCACTGCAACTTAAGGGTATAGGATCTGAATCTTTTTCAATCCATTCCCACTGCGATTCAAGGGTATAGGATCTGAATCTTCCTCCATCAATTTGGTCTGTTACACCATTCCCCAAGTGTCATGACCAGATGTGTTACACCATTCCCCAGGTGTCATGACCAGATGTGTATGCCTGATATTTGTATGAGTGCAGAATATCATTTTCATTTCTCGAGAATGATCCCCTTTTACGCTTGGGTTGACATTACTCGTTTTTGTCAAAATTTTATCACTGATGCAATATCTTATCTTTTTGTTCAATCAATATTTTTGATAGAAAATCCGAAGAGATAGTCTCAATTTAGACTCTTCCTTCTTAAATATTTCCACCCCTATGTTTGGTGAGTTCTAAGCAATGGTCATGTTTCAGGTTTTTGTGTTATTTAGAAGCTTCCAAAGTAATACGCGAAACCCCTTTTATGAAAGTATTATTAGTCCACTAATCATTGTTTCAATGCAAAATGCTTGAAACAGATCATAACAATAGACAAGAAGGAAATTAATTAGGAGCATAGTTCGCAACACATAAGTTAATCAAAGATAGCAAATGCAATCAAGAAAGAAATTTATTAGGAGTGTATTTTGAAACAAATAAAGTAATAAAAATAGCAAATTCAAAAATGGGTAAAATGAAAACTAGGTGCCCCAGATATTGCAGCCTGAGCTTCTCTGTACACACTTCTTGAGGACCATTTTGAGCGCGATATGTGTTTAGAGATCCGGAGTACTTTGTCAATACCCTAAGACGTAGCATACTTCCTCATTGTTAATTCAAGAATAGCAAGACTACTGTATGCCCTACTTTCAATCAAAATTTGAGCCGTCCTTTTCAGGTTTTCAACTCAAATCCCCTTTAGTCTCAAGGCGCCCTTTGTGGGTTTTCGCCTTGGCCTCTTCTTTTTCTTTCTTATTTTTTATTAATTTTTGATTGATTTTATTATTTTATTATTTTATTATTTTTGATTTTTTTTAGTCTCAAGGTGCCCTTTGTGGGTTTTCACCTTGACCTCTCCCCTTTTGATTGAATCTGAATTCACCGAATTAGGCATGTCCTTGCCATCCATCTCAGTCAATACCAATGCTCCTCCAGAGCAGGCCTTCTTTACTACATAAAGTCCTTCCCAGTTTGGTATCCACTTTTCTCTGAAGTCCTTTTGTATAGGAAGAGTCTTCTTCAATATCAGGTCTCTCTCGTGGAATTCTCTAGGATTAACCCCTCATCATAAGCCCGCATCATCTGACCGTGACAAATAGCTTTTAACCTTTTTCTTTAAATTCAACTGATAATATCAGGATTGGATCCATTCTACCTCATCCAACTTTAGTTCTGACAAGATTTAAAGAAAAGGAATCTCGACTTCAATGGGCGAAACTGCTTCCTTTCCATAAACCAATGAGAACTGTTGTTGCCTTGGTAAAGGTTCTGGCCGACGTTCTATAAGCATAGAGGGTAAATGATAACTTCTTTATACCAATCTTTACAAGTCTTGGTCACCTTCTATGATCATTTTTTGTTTTTCTTTTTTTCTTTTTTCTTTGTACTTTTTCTTTTACTTTTTAGTTGCCTTTGTTGTACTGTGATATGGCGTTTGATCTTTGAACAGGCTACAAACTTTTAACATTGTGCGGTTATGCATTGTTTAGACATGATCCTTTCTAGCATTTTTTGTTGGCACCTTTTTTTTTTTGTGGAAATTTGATGACTTTCAACCTTGTAACATTGGCATATGAAGCTACTTTCACCCTCTTAATGAAGTAATCGACAACCACTAAGATGAATCGCTAGAAGCTTTTGACGAGATTGGCCCTATAACATCCATGCCCCACATCTAGAAAATCTATAAAGAAAATGGAGGAGGCACATAATTCTTGTCTTCCTTAATTTGGTATTTATGATATAACTGATGCAATCCACTTCCATGGTGGACTAGTAGTATCTGAAACTCATGATTAGACTGGTTATCATAATACCATTAGCATGTGTTCTTCTGGCATCCTTATGGACCTCTTTTAGCCTTAACAACATCCACAGGTCTTAGCCTAGGCATATCTTGATATGATTGTGCAAAGGCATCTTTGAATTCTTGGAATAACTCAATGACGTCTCACTTTGTCTTTATGGTGATGTAGGCTTCGATCATTGCCTTTTTCTCTTCTCCTAGGCTCACTGTCTACTGACTTTTTGTGAGGTAGGATCTGTTTTTCATCTTGTTCTACCATCCTTAACAAATGAGGAGATAGGTTACAATTTTTGTCATCTTCAAAGTTCTGAAATCCCTCAAAACACATATCTCGCTCAAAAGGATATTCTGAGTCATAGCAGCATCACTCGTGTCTTTGATATCTGGGAACCTATTGTAGGTACAAAGGCAGATTTCAAAGAATAAATTATTATAAGGATGATTAGTTATTTGGTATGATCATGAATAAAGAATAAAAGAATATTTGAAAGAGAGTTTAAAGAACAAAAGAATCTATAAATAGAAAGAATAAAAGAATATTTGCTCAAAAGATGCATTTTTTTGAAATAAAGATTTTGGACACAAGCCTATTTCACAAAACGATTCTTATTGCCTCTAGGCTTAAAGCAACAAAAGTGTCCTGAATATTACTCTAAATTGCTCTAAGAAATATAGGGAACTCTTCCACAATCCCATTGTTCAAAACACTCTCAAGTTTGTAAGGGTAGATGCTTGGAAAATTGTATTCCCTGGTTCCCTCTTTGGTTACGTCATTAATGTTCAGATTCCCCGATATTCCCTCTGGGCTTCTGACTTCTTGAAAAAATCTCAACTCTCTTGCCCTTCTTTCAATTATCACATTTACTGCTTCGTCAGAGTGATTAGGTTCTGATGAATCATCAAACTTTACGATTTCCATTTTAATAACCTTTTGACTAACTTTTTGTACATAGTGCAGTTTTTGGTTGAATGTCCTGTTATTACCGCGTGGTACTCACATTGGGCATTTGCATCATACCATTTAGGAAATGAGGGTTGTATCGGTTCTATGTAAAAAGGAGATACCATGTGTGTATCAAACAGACTCTGATATAGCTCCCTATACATCATTGGTATGGGTGTGAACTGTAGTCTTTTCATATTTGTCCTTATATTGGATTCTCGTCTCGGGGGACCTTGATGACTAGCGATCACTGCTCTTGGCTAGCTTATTGTAATTGGTTTTAAGTAGCCCTTGTTGTATGTGTTTGCGTTATTCACCTCATTCTCTCTTTTCCTCGAGGTTGACCTTTTGATGATTTCCTCTGCCTCTATTTTACCGCTCCTTATGGCGTGTTCAATCATTTTGCCAGTCATCACTATGTCTGAAAAACTTATGGTAGTGCTTCCCAACATATGGTTAATGAATGGGGCTTTCAGAGTATTGATGAAAAGCATCGTCGTTTCTTTTTCCATATGAGGTGGCTGAACCTGCATTGCTACCTCTCTCCATCTTTGAGCATATTGCCTGAAGCTTTCACCTTACTTCTTTTTCATATTCTGTAGGGTAATTCTGCCGGGTGCCATATCTGTTACATGGTTATATTGCCTCATAAAAGCTTTTGCTAAGTCTTTCCATGAATTAATTTTAGCACGGCTCAACTGGTTATACCATTTTGCTGCTAACCCGATCAGATTATCTTGGAAGCAATAGATTAATAGCTAGTCATTATTAACATATCCTGCCATCCTTCGATAGAACATCGTAATATGAGCTTTAGGACAACTAGTCCCATTGTACTTTTCAAACTCTAGAGTCTTGAATTTTGGCGAGAGTACTAGATTGGGGACCAACTCAGATCCTTGACGTCAATCCCATAATGGTAATCAGCATTATCCATTGCTCTAAGTTTTTCCTCCAACCACCTGTACCAATCTTCGAGTTGTTTTGGCATTTCCACCAATTGCTTTTTCTATCTTTGCCATTTCGTAAAGATCAAGAACTACATAAGTGGTTGGATTGCCCCCCAGATTGGAGCCTAAGCCTATCTGGTAGTCCATAGGTGCCGAGGTACTGGCCTGATATTGTTGGGGTTTGATAGCAACGGGTGCCTCTTACGGATGCGTCTGAGCGTTTTTCGGGGTCACACCCGGAGGGTAGAGAGGATCCTTTTTGTCATCTCTAGCATTGGCCATGGGGTTTTTTCCTTTTTTCAATCCCAGTCAGTAGTTGGGTCAACTAATTCATCATATTCCTTTGGGACTCTAGCATTTGGTCTCTCATGTCTTGCTGGATCTTGGCCAGTTGCTCTTGCATTTGTATTTGTAGCTGGTCTTGCATCCCTCTTTGAAGTTTCTCTAGTCTTTCCAATCTCTAATCCATCACTTTAGTTTTAGCTCAAGTACTGTAACAATGTTCGGTTGGTTGGTTTTGTTGGTTTCCAGATTAACTAAAATAATTTTACTTAATTAAGGTCCTTTTGTGAAAATCTAATGCATATGATGTCATGTAATGCGAATGCATGGGATGAATGCAAAAACAGAGAAATACGTTGACTCTGAATTCAATTCTATTAGAACAACTTTTCTAGAAAACAAATTTCTTTACATAAAACAAATATTTACACGGCATTGCCCTCATATTCCAAGCGAAGACATCGATCCTTTTCTTCGTATCCGGATGTTAAGGTCAAATC
The DNA here is from genome assembly GCA_020496765.1 of Gossypium stocksii. NCBI lineage: Eukaryota > Viridiplantae > Streptophyta > Magnoliopsida > Malvales > Malvaceae > Gossypium > Gossypium stocksii. Next base: position 6,037,947 of record CM035625.1, on the reverse strand, counting down.
TTGTGAACTTTCTAATAGATTCTTTACTAGCTCATTTTTACTTGATCTGGGCTGCGACTCACTACTCACTTATCCAAGGGATACTCCTTAGCTTCTTTAAGAAAGTCCATACGTGACAGCCTCCGAATAATCTTTGTTAGCTTGAATCTTGGGGCAACGAAGTAAAGTCATATATTCCTCCATGGGCTATCAACCTTTCGCGTTGTGTTTACTCAGACCATATTTGGACGGTCACATTATATTCACTTTAACCAGAAACCCATTTTCCATGACAAGCTCTTCTATTTAGCAATCGAATTTGAATCAACACCTCCTTTCTATGATGAGAATGCAATGCAATCAAAATAAAAGAAAACACATTAGCACAGGAGAAATAAATAACAAAATAGAACACCTATCCGGGTGACCACTAGGGTTTGGCGTGACTCTACCTAGGGTAGGCTCTTAGCGTTCTCTATATGCGGTTCGGCTCTAAGGCAAGGGTACCTGAACCTATAGATTCCTCGATCCTCACCTATTATAGGCTCATATGGACCGAGTTTAGTTTAGGGGAATGCATTTCCCTATGGCCATGCAGAGATGAAATCTCACGAAGACATAGGTACGGATGTATCTTGGAAGCAGTCCACTAGCCCATGCGGAGGTGAAAACCTCATGAATGCATAGTTTCTCACTTCCACTTAAGAGGGGTAAAATTGACCGATCATGCGATGCAATGTGAAGAAAGATGCCAACACTCAAACCAACACAACAAATATAAACCACAATGATGAAGTTCCAGACAAAGACGGGTGAAATGCAATGAAAGGGCCTCTATGATGAAAATGCAATGTGATCGAAACAAAAGAAAATGCGTCAGCATAGAAGAAACAAAATAGAGTACCTATCCGGGTGACCACTAGGGTTTGGCGTGACTCTACCTAGGGTAGGCTCTTAGAGCTCTCTATATGCGGTTCGGCTCTAAGGCAAGGGTACCTGAACCTGTAGATTCATCGATCCTCACCCATTAAATGCTCATACGAACCAATTTCAGTTCAGGGGAATACATTTCCCTATGGCTGCACGGAGATGAAAATCTCACGAAGACATAGGTAGGGATGTATCCCTAAAGCAATCCACTATCTTACACGGAGGTGAAAACCTCACGAAGGAATAGCTTTTCACTCCCACTTAAAAAGGGTAAGACCAAGCGGTCTTTATGCAACATGATGCAAGTGTAATCTAAGAGACTCGAATCACAACAATCATATGAAATGACACAAACAAATGCAGTAAAAGGATCGTAATTTTTCAAATCAGATTTTCAATTTTTGACAAAAGGAAAAAAAAATTAACCAATTTGTGGCTCTACTCTCTAGTGTCCCCAATGGAGTCACCAAGCTGTCGAAACTATTTTTTATTTTGAAAAAACGAAGATCGATTTTAAAATGAAATATGGATTCGCCACCAATCCCTTTTGTTTACGTGTAATCGGATCACCTTATAAAATATTTTGATTTATTAAAATATTGACTTTGGCCTACAAGATTCAAGAAAACGGGTTCGGGAGTCGGTTACGTATGAGGAAGGATTAGCACACTTGCAACACCCAAAATTGGTACCTAATTGATTAATAAATGTCCTAATGCCAAAAATTTGAAAAGATTTTAAAATACAATTCCTCTTTAAAAAATTTTAAATAACTCGATTTGGATATTAAGATTCTCTTGTTCCGAAGGAACAAAATATCACATCCAGTACATTAGGACACGGCATTTTAAACCCTCGAAACCAAGATCACCTCTTGATTTCAGAAACTCATGCATTGAAACTTTAAAAGGATATTTAGTTATTTGGTCAAACGAGAAAACTGAAACCCAGCACGTTAGGGCACGATTTATCAAATTTCCAAACAAGAAATATTGCCTTGTTTTTAATTTTTAAAAAACATGGATTTTGAAATATGAAGGGATAAAATGAAACAATTATAAAAACATGTTAGGAATTTTGAAATATGAAGAGCAATTATAAAACCGACTCAAAATGTGTTTATTTGGTTTGTTTGGGATAAAATGAAATGACTAATTTTGGCCCAAATATGTTGAATTTGAATCACAATGCGATAATAAAAAATAAAAGCATAGTGTCGAGCATGAAATAATAATACATGGCAATAATACTACACGAATGAACAAAAATAATATGACAATACAAAGGAACAAATAAGAGTGCATACAATGGCAACACATCATACACTATACAAATACTAACATTAGTATTCGAAGGCTAATGGATTAGAAGTCAATTTTAAAAGAAATACCAAGCAAATTAACACAAATAAAATGTAACAAGTTTTAGAATAAATAAAAAAAATGAGTAATATGAAAGAAAGGAATTTTGAAATCATCAATATACAAACAATAAATCATATGTATAAAAGTTTTAAAATAAGTAATATTTAAAATAAATATCATATAAATTTTTAAAGCATAGAAATATATAAAAGAGAATTTTAAAATTAATAAATCATATAATAAGCAATTTAAAAAATATATATGTACAAGTGATAGTATAAAAATAACAACGAGAACAATGCAAAATCAATAAAATATTTCAAAATAACATGTTAAAAAAAATTCTAAAAAAATGAATAATAAATAAATTACAAAGAATAAAAAACGTAAACTGAAATAAAAAAAATACTTAATTGAAATAAAAATAAAATCGAAAGGACATTTTATAAACCAATAAAATTAATAAAATAGAGTCAAAGACCAAAATAAAATGTGCATAAATGAATGTGGTTTAAAAAAGCAAATGTCCCAAATCCTGAAACGCAGCGTTTTGATGTGGACTAGATTGAAAAAGCGCACAATTCTAGGGAAAAAATTTAAAAAAGAAGAAGCAAAATAGGGCATAATTAAATGGCAGCGCAAAGAGGGAGGACTAACCGCATAAATTACCCATTTAAGGTAAAAATGAGTGGATTTGTCCACGGATCAGGTCATCGCGCGGATCTCCCCTATATCAAACGGCGTCGTTTCAAATCTCTCACTTAAGCCCACATTTCATTTTTTTAAACATTATAGGCCATTATTATTTCAAAAAAACACAAACCCCAAATCCCTTTTTTTGTTAGGGTTTCAGCCTCAATTTTGGGGTATAACCGCCGCCGCACCCCCATCAAATTTGGTGGCCGACAACGCACAAAAAGGGACGATTCCCACGATGAAAGGACCGCCGGAGGTAAGTATTATCATCTCTTTATTTTCTACATGCGAAAGAAAAGAAAGAAAGTCTAAAAAGCAATCAGAATAGAAATGAAATCCGAAACCTAAAGGAAGAAATTGAAATCTAAGATCACCTTGAATTTTACATTTGAATGTATGCCTATTGTATTTTTTTCTCTCCAAAAACCCCCAGTACACTGTTTACAATTGGCTTTATATAGCCGAAATAAAAAATAAAATTTACAAATTTTTAATTTTCTGCTCTATTTGTTATTGTTATTTTTTACTGTTTGTTATCCTCATTGTATTTGTTGTCAATTTGTGTTGCCGTTATTCTGTTTCGCAGATGTGAGTCCAATTGGAGGGAAAGCTATGCACACATGGAAGCTACGATGGCTAAAGCTTCTAGTGCCTAGGATTGTTCTCTGAATACTTCAATTTTAGGGCCATTTGGGCCTTGTAAGTTTGGGTCTTAGGGTTTGGGCCTGCTTTATAATTGTTAGGCCATATTTTGTTATTGGATCACATGTAAATGGACTTTGGGCTAGTTAAAATTTGGACATTGTATTTCTGTTTATTTTTGGTTTTGGGCCCAGGTTAAATTGGCCCATTAAAAAATTTATAGAGAAAAGTTTGGAAGTCTACTGATCCCATACTCCTCCCCATAAACTAAAAATCCATAAACCCAATTGTTATAGGAATACCGTTTAGTTAACCTATGCATGTTTGAATAGCTTCAGTTAATCCTGTCTTTCTTTGATAAAAATCAATACATCTTCAGACTAAAATTCAATGGGATCGAGGGAGATCATGTCTTCATCCATAGGACCCCAAGTGCCTAGATCAATCGAAAGTTCGATTCTATCTAAACTACTCATTTTCAAATGATATCCACATTGTTTACAAATATTCATTTTTTACTTAAGCAATTTCTTATAATTTAATCCATAACAATTTTCCATTGAACCCATAAATGCTTGTACAGATTGAGATCATTAGAACTTTCTTTTAGAGTTAAATCATTATCATTTTCATGAGTTAATATATCAAAATTCTTACCTTCACTACTATTTCCACCTTCGCCGCAAATGTAATTATAAATATAATTATCATTGGAATTGTCACTACCACATAAAATGAAAATGAGTATGAAACCTTAAAAAACCACTAAACTGAGTCAAATCATTGTAAATAATTAAACTGAGTGTAAGTAACCCCTAAACATGGTTTCCTCTTTCTTAAATGGTTTGGCCATTTTTGGCATTTATTTTTAGAAACTTTTCTTTTCTACCCATTTCATCTTTATGAGAATTGATGAAAGAAACATTGTATTTATCGAACTTAATTAATTCATTTAAATTTGATCCTCTATTAGTCTTTGGTATAATATGTTTCATCAAGTCCATTACATTTAATATTTGGTAGAGCAGAAGACTTTAGAGAGTAGATATTTCCAAACTGTTTATCTAGTAGTAGCATATACGTTATAGTTTCCAAACTGATGGATTTGTATAGCAGTCAAGGTGTTGTTGCAATTGTTGTCATATGAAAATTTCTATGTTGTTAGTATCAATAGTAATAAAAGGAGAATCTTCTTATGGTCCATATTTCTTGAAATGATACCTCCTTGGTTTTAATTTTCAACAAAACAAATTCATGTTGGCTGCTATTTTTCTGAGCAATTAAATTGGATTAAGTTTTGGTGTTCTCAATTGTTTAGAAAGGAATGTATCGGACAATCAAAGAAAGAAGCCAGCTTAAAAGCACCCTGGTCGAAGCGAAGCGCATGCGATGAGGGAAGAGAGAGACCACCAATGCAAGTGGATCGACTTAAGCATCGATTTCGAAGGCGACAACATGAAGCATGAAAATAGAGCCAGCCACTTTTCTCGTTAATAATGTTACAAGCAACAACGAGAAAATACGCTCTTGGATGCATGCATGCCCCTATCCCCCAATTTGAATCCGAAATTGCAATTTCTCCTTTAAATCAAAACTTTCATTGGAAAATCATTAGTCGTAGAAATGGAACATGGTGCAGGGGTACTAAGTGCTAATTTAAAATTAATTAGCAAAATTTTCGATAATTAAAGTAGTGATTAATTAAAAAAATTTCCTTTAAGAGTATAAAGTAAGATGCTGATGTCGTGACATTGACGATTCCATCCTTAATTTGGTATAACAATTTAAAGATTTTGATTTAATTGTGGCCGAAAGCCTCTTCTATCATTTTGTGGATATACTTTTCCATTGAGAATTTTCCACAAAAGAATATGACTTGGAAATTTTTTGTTCAGTTGTGATGGAATTCATTTTCCAAGGAGTTGGTAGCATAAAAAATAAAATATTATTGATTATTGATGGCTACGTGATAAAGAGTTAGTTATGATATAGTTAGTCAGCTAGAGAGTTGTTAACTCTAAAGCAATTAGCAAAAGTCTCCTAGTAATCTTCTATAAATAGCAGACTAAATTGTATAGAAATTTCAAGCTATCAAATATACAAAGTCAGTTTCATATTAATTACTTCCTATTACTTACCCACACTTCTAAGATGGTATCAGTCGCTGCGTTCTGATCCTGGTGAGCCATAAGCTTTACTTGTGTGTGCCTGCTCATCTCGTGCCTTCTTCTCACTGTTTGTGTCTCCGAGTTGGTCATGGATCCATCTCTTGAATCTCCGATTGGTGAATCGTCTAACTTTGTGTTTACTAATTTGAATGTAATTCATAGTTTTTCTCATCATGATACAGTAAAACTGGATGCAAAGAGTTTTGTTCAATGGCAGTACCAGATTCAACTTATTACTGAAGGTTATAGTCTGTACGGGTTCTTGGATGGTACGTGTGCTGCTCCTCCGCGATTTGTAACGTCATCTGACGGTGAGCTTCGATCGAATCCGGCGGTGAACATGTTTGTTCAACAAGATAAACTACTCGCTTCATGGTTGATCTCTACGGTAGATTCTTCCTTCCTCTCTTCATTTATACCTGCTAAAATTCTTGTGAGATCTGGAATACAGCGAATCAATTATTTGTTGCGTCGTCTAGCACGAAGGTCTCTCGCCTTCGATACGATCTTTATTTGATGAAGAAGGTGACTCGAGGGTTCACGAATATGTGACATCGATTCAGAACCTGTGTGCGTTGCTTGCGGCGTCAGGTTTAGTGGTTTCTGATGCTGAGAGAATAGAAGTTCTACTTAATGGATTACCTGGAGATTTTGATCCGATCTTTATGCTGGTTTCGGCTTCTCCGGAGAAATTTTCATTTCAGAAAATTGTGGATCTGTTATTGGAATTCGAACAGCGCTGAATGCGAGGGTGCGAGAGGTTCCTGTGGTTGTGTGTAATGTCAAAGCCTCTCAGGCTGAGTTCTCTGATTCGCGTCAGGGTCGTGGTGGCCGATCAGTGATGTGTGGTGGTCGTAGCTTCTGGCCTCGGTTGCAGTGCCAAATATGTTATTGATTTGGTCACTTAGCACAAAGGTGCTACTATAGATTTGATAGGGATTATGGTGATGATTCTGGCTTTGATGATTCGGCGGTGCAGAGGTATCATGGTGCATGGGGCCGATGGTCTCAAGCTAAGGAATCTGATGTTGACTTTTCAAAGCCTAATTGGAATAGGCAAAATTATGATTATGGTGATAGGGGTTTTGGACGTGGTGCAGGCCGATAATTTGATGGGCCATTTGTGAACGATGCAGGTCGTAGTGGTGGACCATATGGTTGCTTAGCTAATATACGACCTAATCATGGTAATTTTGGGCCGTATGATGGGTATGGTAATTTTGGGCCACGTAATGCTGGTCAACACTCTGGATTTGAAGGTTCCTGTGGTCAACCTAGTGGGCCAGCTAATGCTCCTGTGTATGTGTCTCAGGATTCTCCTGGGTCTCCAGTTGCTAATTATGTGGGTGTTACCGAGCCTCTTTCTACGACTTCTTGGCGTATTAAACCCCGTGCTCGGGTGTTTGCGGTTGAATCATCTCCGTACGATTCATCTCAGTTTGTTGGGATACCCCCAGGATTCTTGAGTTGCATGCATCTGACTATTCTGATGCTACGGCATATGACTTGAATTTTAATGCTACTAATTCATATATTCCGTTGCCTCGTCATACAGTTGGGAACTCTTCATGGTACCCAGATTCTAGGGCATCGAACCATGTGTGTCAGAGTGTTGCTAATCTGAATGTTGTCACTCCATACTCAGGTATGTCTGATCTTTTAATGGGTAATGGGGCACCTACTAAAATAACGTCTGTTGGGGACACGGTTATTCCTACCAATTCAAAATTGCTGCATTTGACTAATGTGCTATGTGTTCCTAGTATTCGCAAGAATCTTATATCTGTATCACAGTTTGCTCGTGATAATGATGTTTTCTTTGAGTTTCACCCATCCTTCTGTGTTGTTAAGGACATCAAGACGCGGGAACTCTTGCTGCAGGGCCGAGTTCATGATGGCCTCTACTATTTTTCACCATTGACATCTGTGTTGTCTTCTACTGTTAATAATGTTCAATTTAGTTTGCCTATGTCTGATAAGTTTACATTGTGGCACTATAGACTTGGTCATCCTTCGTCCAAAATAGTCAATGTTGTGCTAAATAATTGTGGTATTGATGCTAATAAGAAGTCTCTTGATCATGTTTGTGTGGCTTGTCAGAAAGGGAAGTTTCACAAATTGCCCTTTTCTTCATCTAATACAGAATATGTGAATTCCTTTGAATTGGTCGTTTCTGATTTAAGGGGGCCAGCCTCAGTTTCCTGTGAGAATAATATGTACTATATTTCATTTGTGGACATACGTAGTCGGTTTACATGGGTTTATTTGATTAAGAATAAGTCTCAAGCTGTTCAGTGTTTTATTTAGTTTTAGAAAATGGTTACTAATTTGTTCCGGAAACGTATTAAGCAATTCCAAAGTGATTGGGGTGGTGAGTTTCGTACGTTTGCACCGGTATTAGCTGATTTGGGAATAATTCATCGGTTATCCTGTCCTCATACGTCTGAACAGAATAGGGTTGCTGAGCGAAAACATCGACAAATAGTGGAAACTGGGCTTACACTTTTAGCTCAGGCTAATCTTCCTATGGAATATTGGGGATATGCGTTCTTCACGGCAGTTCATCTTATCAACAGACTCCCTACTCCGGTGCTTAAAGGTCAGTCCCCATATCAAGTACTTTATGGTGTTTCACCTTCATATGATCATTTAAGAGTGTTTGGTTGCTGCTGTTTTCCTTATTTACGGTTGTTCGGGTAGTGGAAATTAGATTTCTGTTCTCAACCCTGTACATTCTTAGGGTACAGTTCTCAGCACAAGGGGTATTACTGTCTTATTCCAGATAAGAAGGTTATAGTTTCTCGTCATATAGTGTTTGATGAAACTCGGTTTCTATTTTCTGGATCACTCACAGAGAACAGTAGGTCTGATAATCGAAGTGTCACTTATGTACCTATTATATCATTACCACCTACTCTGTCTCCGCGGGATTCATCCCCCTTGTTGTCACCTGCTCTGTCTCAGAGGGATTCATCCCCCTTGTTGTCACCTATTCCGTCTCAGCGGGATTCATCCCCTTTGTTGTCACCTGCTCTGTTTCAGCCAATTCATCCTCTTCTTTATCTGCATCGACACCTGGTGCTGGTTCTACTGATCTGGCTGCCGTATCGACAACCTCATCTTCCGCTAATTGGTCTTCATAAGTGATTTCCTAGAGTTTTCCACCAGTGCCTAGTAATACTCATTCTATGGTTACTCAGTCCAAGGCTGGGATTTTTAAGCCAAAGATTTTATCTGTAGAGACTAGTGAGGTTGAGCCATGTTCTGTTATGGAGGCCTTTGAGCGACCAGAATGGAAGGCTGCTGTTCAAGCAGAATATGATGCGTTGATGTCTAATTCTACTTGGAACTAGTGTCTTTACCTCCTAGCAGGTCAACTGTTGGGTGCAAATGGTTGTTTAAAATCAAGAAAAATCCTGATGGTTCTATTAATCGATGAAAGGCTCGGTTGGTTGCTAAAGGTTGCTCTCAGGTACCAAAGTGCGATTTTAAATAAACGTTTAGCCCCGTGGTCAAGCTGGCGACTATTCAGGTAATTTTGTCCATTGCTGTGTCACGAGGGTGACAGCTTCGATAGGTAGATGTGAATAATGCGTTTTAAATGGGCATCTTGACACTGAAGTGTTTATGCAGCAACCCCTTAGTTTTACTCAGTATGATTCTTTGGGAAAACCTTTGGTCTGTCGCTTGAAGAAAGCTTTATATGGACTTCGACAAGCTCCGCGGGCTTGGTTCACTAAACTAAAGCAGTTCTTTCTATCTACTGGGTTTGTTTTGTCTAAATCTGATGCTTCCTTGTTTATTCGTATTACGTCTGCTTCTATTGTATATGTGCTTGTTTATGTTGATGATATTATCATTAATGGTAATGATTCTGGTGTTATCAATAGCCTTATTCAACAGTTGAATGCTGAGTTTTTGCTCAAAGATACGAGTGATATTCATTATTTTCTTGGCATTGAGGTTGTACGTTCATCATCTGGATGTCTTCATCTTTGTCAAGCTAAGCATGTTCGAGATATCCTTGCTTGTGTGTCTATGACCAATGTAAAGAGTGTTCACACCCCGATGATTAGCTCGTCCTCTCTTTCCAAAATGGATGGTGATCCTTGGCAGATCCTACAGAGTACAGGAGTCTTGCTGGTGCACTTCAGTATGTTGTTATTACTCGGCCTAATATTACCTATTCTGTTAACAGATTATGTCAGTTTATGCATATCCTACAACAGTTCACATGACTACCTTAAAACGTGTCTTGCGATACTTATGTGGAACAGTTTCGTTTGGTGTTGTTATTCGGCCGTCTATTTGACTCTCATTAGTTGCATATGCTGATGCTAACTAGGGGTTGGACCTTGATGATCGTCGCTCAACTTTAGGGGATTATGTTTTTTTTGGTCTTACGCTTGTGTCTTGGTGTTCAAGAAGCACAAGTAGTGTCTCGTTCTACGGCAGAAGCTGAATACAGGAGTTTTGCAGCTGCAACTAGTGAGGTTACTTGGTTGCTTTCTTTACTTCAGGAGTTACAGGTTAAGTCTGATGATACTCCAAATATTTGGTGTGATAGTTCTAATGTAGTTGCAGTTGCAGCAAATCCAGTGATGCATTCTAAGTTCAAACATGTGGAGCTTGATCTGTTTTTTGTTCGCAAACGTGTTGCAGATGGGTCTATTTTAGTTGGTGAAGTACTTGCCTGTGACCAAGTGGCAGATGTTCTTACCAAGCCACTCTCCGTAGCTAGTTTTACTAGGTCTCGACAATTTCTTCGGGTCTTGTCAGTGGCAGAGATGGATGCATGATAGAGAGTTAGTTATGATATAGTTAGTCAGCTAGAGAGTTGTTAAGTCTAAAGCAGTTAGCAAAAGTCTCCTAGTAATCTTTTATAAATAGCAGACTAAATTGTACAGAAATTTCAAGCTATCAAATATACAAAGTCAGTTTCATATTAATTACTTCCTATTACTTACCCAAACTTCTAAGAAAGTCGGTTGCAACTTCTGACTCTGCTCACTGCTATGCTATTACTGCTCCTGTGTCTTTGAGTTTGTGGCATCATAGGTTAGGCCACCCTTGTGTTGCTACTCTTACTAAAGCACTGCGACATTGTAATAAACAATTTCATTCCAATAAAGAAGTTGTTGGTTGTGTGGCTTGTACCCTAAGAAAAGCACGTAAATTGCCTTTTACAAATTCTTTGTCTGAGTATTCAAAACCTCTTAAGCTAGTTGTTGCAGATGTTTGGGGTCCTACCCAGTGTCCTCTAATGGGTTTCGATATTACTTTGCGTTTACTAATACCTGTTCTCGATACACGTGGCTCTATTTTTTACGTGTAAAATCAGAGGTGCTCAATGTTTTTCCCATATTTCATAAGTAGGCTGAATGGTCACTTGGTTGTCAGCTTCTTGCTTTACAAACTGATGGAGGTGGTGAATTTCAGGCACTCAGAAGTTACTTGGCTCACCATGGTATTCGACAACGGGTTACTTGTCCATATAGCTCTGAGCAGAATGGCTTAGTTGAGCGAAAACACAGGCAGATCATTGAAAAAGGTCTTACCATGCTCGCACAAGCGTCAATGCCATTGTCTAATTGGAATGATGCTTTCAGCTTTGCAGTATACTTGATAAACGGATTACCTTCTTCACCTCTCGGTAGTTTAACCCCGTATAAAAAATTGTTTCATGTCAAACCAGATTATTCGTTCCTTTTTTTTTGGCTGTTTATGTTTTCCCAATCTAAGGTCTTTCAATACTCATAAACTACAGTTTCACTCAGCTCCATGCATATTTTTAGGCTACTCTCCTTTACATCATGGTTATAAGTGTCAAGATAAAAATGGCAGAACTTATGTCTCTCGACATGTCATTTTTCATGAGTCAGTTTTCCCTTTTAAAGATTTTCATTCATCAACTAAGACTTCTCTGCCCACACCACGTTCAAGTGGTAAACTTCTTGTTCTCCACCCCACTCCCTCGACTACACTTGTCTCTCTACCATCTAACGTGTCCAACCCACTTGTTAATTCTTTACCTGTCACATCACTGTCCACCTCACCTACTGTTAGTCAGTCATTGTGTCCATCCACCTCACCTATTCTTTCCAACAATAACTCGTCCAGTTCAGTCTCTAGTGTACCTGCTCATTGTCTGTCTCATCCGTCCCATCATGTCCCAGCTCCTCTCAACTCTCATGCTATGGTTACCCGTAGTAAAGTAGGAATTTTCAGACCTAAGGTATTTCTCACCAACGTGTCTAGTTTATCAAGTGATACTCCCGCTGATGTTCATGAAGCCATGCAGAATACATGTTGGGCAGTGGCTGTACATGATGAGCTACAAGCATTACTTATAAATAACACTTGGACGCTTTGCCCTCTTCCAGCTAATCGTCGAACAGTTGGCTATAAATGGCTGTTCAAAGTTAAGAGGAAGGCGGATGGGTCCGTCGACAAGTATAAAGCTTGACTGGTTGCAAAACGATTCTCTCAGAATGCAGGTTTTGATTTTCGGGATACTTTCAGCCCAGTGGTTCGTGCGGCTACCATTCGAGTCGTTCTTGCTTCTGCTTTTATGAGAGGCTGGTCTTTGAGGCAAGTGGATGTTAACAATGCCTTCTTGAATGGCACTCTGACAGAGGAAATTTACATGGATCAACCGCCTGGTTTTCAAGTGTGTGGCACAGATGGTTCCAAGTTGGTATGTAAGCTAAATAAGGCACTATATGGCCTACGTCAAGCTCCCCGAGCTTGGTTTCACACGCTCAAGCAGTTTCTTGTAACTCGGCTTGGTTTTCAGGTGTCGAAGGCTGATACCTCTTTGTTCATTCAAAATTCATCTGACAATATCTTGCTCCTTATGGCTTATGTTGATGATATTATTATAACCGTAACTCCAATGATGCTATTGAACATGTGGTTGGTGAGCTTCATGGTAAATTTACGCTAAAGGACATGGGTGCGTTAAGTTTTTTTCTAGGAATAGAGGTTCAGCAGATGGAAAAAGGAATGTTCCTTAGTCAAAAGAAATATGTTTATGAGATACTCAAAAAGACAGAAATGACGGGTGCAGCAGCTACACCGACTCCTATGGTGACTACACCCAAGTTGACTACGCCAGATGATAGTCCTCTGCTCACTGATGCTCATTTGTATCGAAGCACAGTAAGTATGCTTCAGTATCTCTGCATAACACGTCCAGATTTGTCGTTTAGTGTCAACAAGCTAAGCCGGTATATGAATTGTCCAAGTGAACATCATTGGAAAGCTGTAAAACGGGTGTTGAGGTATTTGTGTGGAACTGCTGATCATGGTCTCTACTTCTCGAAAGGACAGGATGAATTAGTTTGTTACTCTGATGCTGATTGGGCATCGTCTGTGGAAGATCGAGGTTCTACAACGGGTTATGTGGTGTATTTGGGACCCAACCTTATTGCGTGGTGCTCCAAGAAGCAGTCGGTTGTGTCTAGATCATCCTCTGAAGCGGAATATCGTAGCCTTGCCAACTGTGTTTCCGAGCTATGCTGGATCAAACAGTTGATAGAAGAAATTAGTTTGTCACTGTGCCAGACACCGGTGATGTAACATCCCAAAATAGGGCCTAATCGGAATAGTGGTTTCGTAACCAGAAATCCAAGATAGAAATAATTATTTTATAATTATTTTGAGGTCTATATTATGATTGCATGATGGTGTGAAAATTTCGTGAAGAAATTCTATGCGTAAAGTGCTTAATTTAAAATTAGGGATTAAATCGAATAAGTTGCAAAACTTGCATTCTAGAAGTTTCTAGTATGAAAATGCTTTGAAATATTAATTAGGAGGTCTTAAATAGTAATTTGGCCAATTTTAAGTTCATGGACAAAATTTGGACATGGATGGAATTTTTGAAAGTTTAGTAAGGAGGGGCATTTTGGTCATTTGGATATTAACATGAAATAAAAAGGGAAAAATAACACAAAATTGATCATCTTCTTCATTACCACGAAATTTCAAGGGTTCTCCATAGCTAGGGTTTGTTTCAAGCTTCCAAGCTCCATAGTAAGTGATTCCAAGCCCCGTTTTTAATATTCTTTACGTTTTCGTAGTCCCGGTAGCTCGATAAAGCTTATGTTAGTAATATTTTAAGTTAGGGTTCATATTTGGAAAAATACCCATAGGTGAGATTTGTGTACTTTGATGTTTTATGATGGAATATGAGGTTTTAAATTATGCTAGACAACTTGAGCTACTCGGTTTTAGGTAAAAACGAGTAAAAGGGCTGAATTGGTAAAAATACCTATTGTACATAAGTGTATGTTATAATAGGAATTTTAAGATGATGTTGGTAAATAAATGATCAGCATGTCTTAAAATACAAGAATTTGTGATAAGTTTTGATTTCCGAGTCTTGGGGCAAAAGTGTAAATATGCAAAAGTTTAGGGGCAAAAATGTAATTTTGCCAAAGTTTGAGTAAAGGGCTGTTTTGATAAATGCTAGTATTAAATAATTTAAATTTGCTATTATAGATCAAGAAGAACGAAATTCGGGAGTAGATCGGGGAAAAGACAAAGTAAAGGACTAAATTGTAAAGTTTAGTCACATTTGGTATCGAGGTAAGTTTACGGTAAATAAATGCAATATTCCTTTATTTTACATTAATATTGTCAATTTCCAGCATTTATATATTTATTTTATGAAAATAATCAAGTTGAATATAATGTGATATGACAGAGAAAAGCAGTAGAAAGTCCCGATTGAACCTTAGGAATGTTAGGATACGAAATGTCATGACATTAGGGGTCGACAAGACAGGACAGGACAGAAATGAGCCATGTAAGTCCGTACTAGATATACGGCTTTGGAGACAGGATTGAGCCATGTAAGTCCATATTAGATATATGGCATTGGAGACAGGAATAATTCATGTAAGTCCATGTCAAAGACATGGCATTGGCAGGATATTGTTAGACAGGAACGACCCTAGTATCCTTAGTATTCCGAGTGGTTCAACGGGCCATTATTCAAGTAAATGTACAGTGAATTATCAGCAAAGGAAAGGTAGATTGTAATCATGAATAATGAAAGGTCAGGTAAGAAAGAAGGTAAGTGAAGAAGAAGAAGGCAGAGAATGAGATGTAAAGAAAGCTTATAATGCTAATTGATAGTTTGCATACTTATCCCATATGATGAATGTTGTAATTTATTTGCTTGTAAACTTACTAAGCCTAGTGCTTACCCTCTTTATTTCTTTCTTCTTATAGTTCTTGCCAAGCCACTCGGGGATCAAAGGAAACGTCGGAGATCCGATCACACTATCGAGGAATCCTATCGGTATAGTTAGACGTTTCTTTTCGTGTATGGCATGTATAGGGACTTGGCTTCTTTTGATATGGATGTCTTATGACATGTTCAATGAATGAGATGTAAATACTTGATAGTGAATAGCTAATGAAATGGCTAATGATATACAAGTATGATAGTATGTATGCTTGAGTGATAACTATCCCATGGAAATTAAGGAAAAATGTGAAAGTAGCTTAAAAATAGAACATTGTAACAGCAGTGACGTGAGTTTGAAAAATCACTAAAAATAATAGAAACATGGTTTGATGGTGAATAATATATAAAATTAAAGCTTATTATGTCTATTTTCATATGGAATAAACAAAACAGGTAAAGGTATTGTATTTTATGAGATATCTGAGTTTTAGTAAAACAGGGCCAGAGCGATTTCTGGAACCCCTGTTTCAACTTTGGAAATTCACCATAAATTGTAAAAAAATAATTAGGAGGATTACTTTATATTTTAAGAATCCTTATTGAGTCTATTTTTAATAGAAACAAACGAAATAGTCATATGAATTTTGTACAGGGAGAAAAGTGGTTCGAAATAAGTAGAGGTCAGTGCAGTTGAGGTCTGAAACAGGGGCAAATTTAACTAATAAACTGTACTAATCGGCCCAGCCAAAAATTCTAGAAAAAAATTAGCAGATAGATACATGAGTGTAGATTCAGGGAAAATTTACGGATCTTGATTTCGAGTTTCATAACTTGAGATATGATTTTTCAAGCGACCATGATGCAGATAAACTGCTTATTCCAAAAATCAAAATAGATAATGTAAAGTTGTTTAAAATGGTAAATTATGTGTAGTAACACTTCAAGCTCGACTCCGGCGACGGTCTTGGGCGTGGGGGCGTTACAGGTGATATGGTGTGATAACACCTCTGCTGTCTCCATAGCTGCAAACCCCACTCATCATGACCGAGTGAAACATGTCAAGATTGATCATCATTTTGTGAGAGAAAAGGTGGTTACTGGCATGCTACAGGTTAACTATGTTCCCTCTCCGAAGCAAGTTGCAGATGTGCTTACCAAACCAGTTTCACCTAAGTATTTTGTTCAGTTTCGAAAAGCTCTTAAGGTTTTTTCAAAAAATGAAGAAAACTAGGGAAATGTTAGAGTAACAGTTTAAGTCTGTTATACTGTTATACAGTCGTTAGAATTGTTAGCTGATAGTTAGTCAGTTAGATAGCAGTTATTACTTTTCACTACGAAACCACAATTTATCAGCTAAATAATAAGAAAAAGGTAATTACTAGTACTTTTAATTCTCGTGAATACGATATTCCCTACTCACTATAGTTATACTATTATTCAATAAGTACACTTACTTTTATCATAGTTATAATTAATTTAGTGATTATCAATTATTATTATTTTTTAAAAATTACTCAATTGAAAGAAGGTTTCTGAGTTGTTTCCCATCAAAAAACCCCACACGTGAAGTTAGTCATTTACACAACTCTTAATTATTACTTTAAGCAAGAGATATTGAACATTTAAAATGAAATTACAGCAGCAGGTCCACAAATATCGTGGGAACAAATTTGATTATTGTTTATTGTTCTTGCTGGTTTTCAAAATATATCGAATATATTCAACATAAATCAAATATATTATATTGAAAAAAAAAGAATTGCATATAATAAAGATTGTATGTGATGAGGAGTGTTAATTTTTCCATAAAAGATTCTGAATTGGAAAACTTTAGTTCGATTGTGAGGAAATTGTCAATAAAGTTCAGATTTGATTTTATCCTTTCTTTGTAAATCTTTCTTGGAAACTTCTACTGTATATTGAATTAGAAAAGATGTCATGAGAGCAAACGAGGTGCATTGCACATTTTATGGGTAGCTACTTGCTACACTGATTAGCTTGAGGTGTAATCGAGCCGAACTTGAATATTATTAAGCTCGACTTAAAATTGAGAACTCGATATTTGCTACACTTGAATATTATTAAGCTTGAATATTTTTAAGTTCAAGTTCATTTGAGATATAATCGAATTATTTGAACTTTAGCTCGATTAAGTTTGCTAACTAATTTTTTTACTTGATCTCGGCTCGATAATTAAGGGCAATAACTTAATTTAAATAATATAAAAATATGAAAAAGCTTGTTATGACTTGCGAGCTGTTCAAGGCAAGTATTACTAAACTCGAATTTAGTTTGACCGATAGCTCGAGATCAACTCAATAATTATTGAATCAGATTCAATATTTTTTAGTCAAACTCAAGTAATCTTGCAAGCAACAGTGTATCTTTTATACCCCTAATAGAGGGGACTAAGAAGGACAAAAAAAATGACTTTTAGCAAATAAGATTCTTTTACATGTGAAATATAATATAATATATGGGTAAAGTAGATTAGTTGTTACCCATTTATGGAATTTTTTTTACTCACCCAACTCGAAAAGTTACAAAATGGCCACTCAATTATTTAATTTTGTATTTGTTTGGTCGCTATACTATTTTAAATTTTTTGGTATTTCTATTTTTATGTTAACCAGTTGATGATAAAAAAAATAAAATTGAATAGTTAGATAACTATTTTATAACATTTTATAGTTAAGTGATTGAGAAAAAAATTTACTAACAGCTTGTTTGGTTGGCTGTAATGGAATAGGGCTGTAATTGAATAGAGCTGTAATGGAATAGAACTGTAATAAGTAATTCAGCTGTTTGGTTGAATGGAATGGAATAGAACTGTAATAGCATTCTTGTGTTTGGTTGAATGGAATGATGTTGTAAAAGCATAAGGAAAAAAGCTAAAATGACCAGAATACCCTTAGCATAATTTTTTTAAGGTAGATGATTATTGTTATTGTTATTAAATTTTAATAAGATTATTCTTGCAAATAATTTAATAAAAATAATAAATAGTTTAACCATATTTTAACATAATTATTATTAAATATAATTTAATAAAAAAATATAATTTAATAACATTTTATTCTTAAATAATTATTATTATATGAATTAAAAAATCAAAATATATAATACTATAAAAAAATATATATTCTACTTTATTATTTTTAAACTGCATTACATATTTAATTTCCGCTTTAGTCCTTTTAGTTTTTCTTTAATCTATAATTAAACTTTTGCCTCTATTGCTATTTAGTCCTTTTTCATAATTACTTCTAATTAAGTCAAATTCACCTAGCCAATATCTAATTAAACATACAACTAATTTCGTAAATATTTATTAAAAATATTTATGAGTCCGATTTATCGGAATGGAGTCCCGAGAATGCATTTTTTTTCCAATTTGGTACTTTTAATTAATTAACCATCGAAACATTAAAATTTTTTAATGAAACGTTAATACCACTCTAATTACACTCCACAAATATTTATAAAAATATTTACGGCTCAGTTTATAACATCAAGGTCTCAATACCTAGTTTTCAACCCAATTTACCTAATAATTTCTTTTATTCACAAAATTTAATAATTCAAAAATATTTCTAAAATCACACAAATATTGTCTAATTTTATCAAATATATTCTTAATTGATAAGAAAAATATATATATTTCATTTATTAAATCTTAATTCGATCGACATTATTGTTAAGAGGATCCTCCAATTTTAAGGTTTGAATTAAAAAAATTCTTGTTGAATTACAAAAACAATTAAGATTTTTATATAATTATAAATATTTAGGGAAAATGCATTTTTTCTTTTGTAAAGAATATGTTTTATTTAAGTTTCATATTCCGTTACTTATGAGATAATACGAGGAAAAAATCTAGATTTCAAAATAATGAATAGTTAGTACAACTTTAAACTTGAAAATAAAGAAAATTTTTTTTGTATAAATAATATCTCTTTAAAATAAGAAAAAGAATGTATTATCTTTTTTTTTTAAATAAATTATATAAATAATAAAATTATTAATTAAATTAATTTATTGTTAACTCGTAAACTAAAATACGGGAAATGAAAGCCCAAATTTTGTGCTAAGTCCATCTCACCCAACTAAAAGGAACAACACTATGACCACTAAAAAAAAGCACTAGTTAAATAGCATACAAACAGTGTCTGCAAATTACATAAAAACATTTCATTAATTAAATTAATTTATTAGTATTAAGTGTTGCTGAAGCATACAAACATTTCATATTCCACTGTTGGATACAAACTTTTGAATCATTTTCAACCACAAATTGTGGAACTCAACAAGATTTGAGCTTCCATCAATTGGAACTACATCAACAAGAAGTGTTCATCACTTCTCTAACTTGATCAAAAACCACAAATATTATAGAAGTTTATTCAGTCGAACAAAAAGGGGAGTGGTTGCAGTTCAGCAGGACCAAAATTTTGTTATTTTCGGTATATAATAGATCGTCTATAATTGAGTTCAAAAGAGTTGGTTTGGGGGGGTTTTGTCATGAGGGTTGTAGCTTTTAGTTGATGATTTGGTCGAAGTTTAGTGGAAAATGCTATCGATACAGACAGTTTATTTGCTTCCCGCAGGCATTCCCGTTGAAAGCAGAGGAAGGATAAGTCATAAAATGGCGTAAGATCACTCTCTTTAATGCTGTCCCTGCATCTCGGCTTTAGGGTGAACAGAGGCGATCAACTAGACATATGAATCTCGTAAGTTATTTGGATTCGGTTTTACAAGAATTGAATTGGCTGCGTTCATTTTTCTTTTTTGAAAGGATAAGGTGTCGAAACCATTTTTTTGAAAGAAAACGGATGTCGACTTAAAAAATGGAAATGGGGAGTCGCCACCAACCCTTTTTTAGGTGTGATTGGGTCACCTTATAAAACGCTTTGGTCCACGAAGAATTAGAGAATGGGTTCGGGAGTCGGTTACGCGCGGGGAAGGATTAGCACCCCCACGACGCCCAAAATTGGTACCAAATTGAGCAATTTTCTGTCTTAAGTCGAAATTTGGAAAGATTTGGAAATAGGATTCTTTTTTGAAACAGGGATAATTTGAGTAGAAAATTGAGATTCCTTTGCCTCGAAAGAATTCGAACGTCACATCCAGCACGATTGGACACGAGGTTCTTTTAAATCCTTCGAAACTAAAGTCGTCTCGTGAGTTACAAAATGTTGCTTAAGAGGGTGTTTTAGGTATTTAGATGAGCGAGAAATCGCAACCCAGCACGTTAGGGCACTATTTCCCGTATCTCTAAACACAAAAAATATTCCCTCGTTTTTGGAACATTTTAAATAAGATTAGGATGATTTGGGTTGAAAAATCGAGATTCCTTTGCTTCAGAAGAATACGAACATCACATCCAGCACGATTGGACACGAAGTTCTTAAATTCCTCGAAACTAAAGTTATCTCGCGAGTTGCAAGATTTAGGAGGGTATTTTAGGTATTTAGACGAACGAGAAACTGCAACCTAGCACGTTAGGGCACTATTTCCCGTATCTCTAAACACTAAAACATTGCCTCGTATTTTTTAAAACCTTTTGATTGTATGAGATTTATATTTTAAAATGATACAAGATGTTGGAGCATAAATATTGGAATTTTATGATTATGAAACATAATCTTTGAAATAATAGCGCAATTAAACTTGAGATGTGATATTTAAAAAGGATAACAGCAGCAATGTTTACAGTAAAAGACAAATAAAAAAATGTGTTTAAAGAGTATATGCATGGTATTCGAAAATATATATATTGTAGTATTAAGTATATATGTGAAATGTGGTTATAATAAAACATGAGATAATAAAAACATACAAATTATATACGATCTAAAAATACACATATATATATATATATATATATATATCGAGTATGGTGTTTGAAAATGTAAATATAGTATTGTGGTATCTATATAATATAATAATATATATAAAAAAAAATATGTATAATATACATAATGTGCATGACATAAAATGTCGTTTTGAAGAAATATATAACAACTATATATAGTATCAAGAGTAATATATAATCAATAATATTAATATACGTGTGATAATATATAAATACAAAATATATGTATATCTAAAATACACAAGTACAAATAATAATGGTAAAAGAAATTAACGATAGTAAAATACAATAAGAAAATAAGTAGTAAACAATAAATGAAAATATTAATCATAATAATAACATGTATAAAACACTAAGCATGATATAATAATGTGAAGTAATGGTAATAAATAATAGATGGAATAATAAACATGATAATGTATGAAAATGATACTATGTATAGAAAAAAAAAAAAATATATATATATATATATATATATATAAGTATGCGTACATATTAGGATTAATATTCATACTATTAGTAATAATATAGATAATAGTAAACATAATGAAATGACACAATAAATATACATAATAATATAAGAGAATGATAATGCAATTAATATAAGTACAGTATAGTAATATTATAAAAAAATAATACTAATACTAATAATAATAATAGTAATAATAATATACATAATAGTAAAAATAAAAGTAAATAATAACATGCATACAATAATAATAAAGATGATAATATGCCATAGTAAAAAAATAATAACACTAAAAATAATAATAATAATATAATATAATGACGATAATGATAATAAAAGGTAGTAATGATAGTGATAATACTAATAAAAGATAATAATAATGTAATATAATAATAATAATAAATTAATATTAACAATAATAATATAATATCAATATAAGAGTTTTAAAATTAAATAACGAAACAGAAATAAAAAGGGACGAAATTGAAGTAAAAAAAAAATTTTTTGGGGCAAATTCGGGATAAAAACAAAGGAGTAGGGCCTTTTTGCACACGGGTTAAAATAGAAGGGACCAAAATAGTAATTTACCCGGGCCCTTAAAATGCTACCGTTGCAGGGTGGACCACATTACAACACGCGATAAATACCTGGGCCAATTTAAATTAAACTAAAACTTAATCGCAAATCACCTGAAAAGCGGAGGGGCTAAGTGCGCAAATAGCCCCTCCGGTTAAAAAACACGCGGACCTTGACCGGTTTGGGTCGGGTCAACCCGACCCGGGCCACCTAGTATAAAAGTTAATTTTTTTGAAAAAAGGCCATTTGCAAGGGGAGAAAGAAAAAAAAGGGGGGAGAGAAGGAGAGAAAAAAGGGGGGAGAGAAGGAGAGAAGGGTGACCGGGGCGATTCCCGGTGGTCGGTCCGACCACCGTCCGGTCACCGGTCGGTCACCGGAGTTGGCTCCGGCCACCGTACACGGTGGCCGAAAAAGGTAAGATTTTTAGTTTTTTTTTTTTACTTTTTATTTTTTATTTATTTTTAAAAAAAATAAATATGCATTTAGGTATATATATACGAAAAAAATAAAAGAAAACAGAATCATAAAATGATTTTTTTTTACCTTCGATATTTTAGGGTTTTTGGTTCTGAAATTTAGTGATTCGGGGGTATCCCTTCGTTGCAATGATACTTAAGTTGCTGTTGGCTGTTTGGGATTTGTATTTTTTGGATCCTGAGAGTGAAGTTCTAGTATATTGCTTATGCTCTTTTGAAAAAATAAAACCGACCCCTTACATTTGTATCAATCGGCCCTTTTTATAGCCTTTACAGACTGTTCCTTTTTATTATTATACATTTTCTGTCCATTCGTCTTGAATGCTTGCAGGTGCCACTTGTGGGCGGTGGGATGTGACCATGGCGGTGGAGCAGCTGCTGAGTCAGAAGGTTAGTTGAACGGCAGAGGCGGCAGCAGAGCAAGTGAGGGGTTAGGGGGCTAGGGTTAGTGCTAGTTGGGCTGGGTTAGTTGGGATTTGGGTAAACGGGTTTGGGGTTAATTTTGGTTTGTAATTTAGGTAAATGGTAAACGGGTTAGGGGGTCATTATTGGGCCCCGAGTTTGGATGTAAACTGGCCTGGGTACTGAGTGTAAGTTGTAAAAATGGGTCTTAAAGTTTTGGGTCTTGTACGGGTTTCAATTTAGGGGTTAATTTTGTAAATGGTTTGGGGTTGGTTTAATGCCCCGGGTAAATTTGGGTGTGTACAGCTGCCCCTCTTTGCTCGTTGTTGTGCAACAAGAACAAAGCAAAGACTTTCAAAAAAGCCCAAATTTGCCCGGTCTGGCTGTGTTTTGATTCTGTTTTGTGCTCTTCTTATCCAAGTAGTCTCTCTCCATCCCACCGCCTCTTGTAGCTTTGGTTCAATCCACTGCGACTTCAAAGGTATGTCTCGTAGCTTCAATCTGCCTGTATCCTACTGCTTAGGGAATTAAGGCGAGTGGCCAAAATTTGCCCTATTGCTGACGTATGGAGATAAGATCTGCCAAACTTCGATCTGTTACCCTACTGCTTAGGGGGTTAAGATCTATGGGAATATGATCTGCTCTGCTCTTGCTCCGCGAAGATAAGATATGCTTTGTTTTGCCTGTTACCCTACTACTTAGGGGGTTAAGGCGAGTGGCTGAAATCTGCTCCAATACTGCTGTATGGAGATAAGATTTGCCGAAATTCGATCTGCTACCCTACTGCTTAGGGAGTTAAGATCTGATAGAATGCGATCTGCTCCGCTCTTGATCAATGAAGATAAGATCTGTTGTGCTCTGCCTATTACCCTACTGCTTAGGGGGTTAAGGCGAGTGGCTGAAATCTGCTCCAATACTACTATATGGAGATGAGATTTGTCGAAATTCGATCTGTTACCCTACTGCTTAGGGAGTTAAGAACTGATAGAATGCGATCTGCTCCGCTCCTGCTCAGCGAAGATAAGATCTAATGTTTTGCCTGTTACCCTACTGCTTAGGGAGTTAAGGCGAGTGGCTGAAATCTGCCCCAACACTGCTGTATGGAGATGAGATCTGCCAAAATTCGATCTGTTACCCTACTGCTTAGGATCTGATAGAATGCGATCTGCTCCGCTCCTGATCAACGAAGATAAGATCTGTTGTGCTCTGCCTATTACCCTACTGCTTAGGGGGTTAAGGCGAGTGGCTGAAATCTGCTCCAATACTGCTGTATGGAGATGAGATTTGCCGAAATTTGATCTGTTACCCTACTGCTTAGGGAGTTAAGAACTGATAGAATGCGATCTGCTCCGCTCCTACTCAGCGAAGATAAGATCTGATGTTTTGCCTGTTACCCTACTGCTTAGGGAGTTAAGGCGAGTGGCTGAAATCTGCCCCAACACTGCTGTATGGAGATGAGATCTGCCAAAATTCGATCTGTTACCCTACTGCTTAGGGAGTTAAGATCTGTTGGAATGTGATCTGCTCCACTCCTGCTCAGCGAAGATAAGATCTGATGTTTTGCCTGTTACCCTACTGCTTAGGGAGTTAAGGCGAGCTACTGAAATCTACCCCAACACTGCTGTATGGAGATGAGATCCGCCAAAATTCGATCTGTTACCCTACTGCTTAGGGAGTTAAGATCTGTTGGAATGTGATCTACTCCGCTCCTGCTCAGCAAAGATAAGATCTGATGTTTTGCCTGTTACCCTACTGCTTAGGGAGTTAAGGCGAGTGGCTGAAATCTGCTCCAATACTGCTGTATGGAGATGAGATCCGCCAAAATTCGATCTGTTACCCTACTGCTTAGGGAGTTAAGACCTGTTGGAATTTGTTGTTTCTGTCAATCTTGCTACATTGTCCACTGGGGGAATCTATCTGTAGAATTGATTTCCTGAGGTTTATGCTTATGCAAATGATTAGGATGCCATGATCGAAATGAGTCAAATGCTTCCTAATTGCGCACATTATAATGTAAAAATGTTATGAGAATGGTCCCTACTTCGGCTATCATTACTCATTTATCCAAGCTTTACTCGAGGTGTCATTCACAATCTGCTCGTATGCCCCAGATCAAGTTGGTTCTATTATGACCTACTGAAAATGGTCCTTTCCTAGGATTGGATTGTTTGAATTTTCTAATCATCACTTGAACTGAAAAGAGGGTTTTCTTTGAGTATTCCCAACCTTTACACACGGGGGTTCTTTAACAATCGTTCTGTTTTAGTTTCTTGCATTATCAGGAGATTTTTACAGAGTAACATGCAGAACTTCGTTTGTAAAGATATTTTAGTTCATCAATCGTTATTTCAGTGTAACACATTTTGCAAATAGTGGAAGGAAAAACTTTGAAGACAGTCAAATTCGAACAAGGTCATCAAAGATACTCAGGAAATTAATCTGACAACATATCTTTTAAGAAGATCAAAAGATAGTGAACGGGACAAATAGTCAAACGCCCTAGATATCGCAGCTTGAGCTTCTGTATACAGATTCCATGAAGACTGCTTTGGGTTCGACCTGTGTTCAGAAGATCCAAAATACTTTGCTGATGCCCCGGTATGTAATGTACTCCACTTCTCGTCAGGTCAAGTACAGTGCGATGTGTGTTGTTCAAAATTTGAGCCGCCATTTCGGGTTTTCGACTCAAAACCCCTTTAGTCTCAAGGTGCCCTTTGCGGGTTTTCACCTTGGCTTCTCCATTTTCTTCTTCTTTTTTTCTTTCTTTTTTTTTGATTTAGAAGTCTCAAAGCGCCCTTTGCGGGTTTTCACCTTGGCTTCCCTTCTTTTAGACAAAGTACCTCTTGACTGAGTCTGAATTCACGGGATTAGGTAAACTTTTTCCGTCCATTTCTGTCAAAATCAGTGCGCCACCAGAGAAAGCCTTCTTCACGACATACGGCCCTTCCCAATTTGGCATCCATTTTCCTCTGAAGTCCTTCTGTATGGGCAGGATCTTCTTCAGTACAAGGTCTCCATCGTAAAATTCCCTTGGACGAACTTTCTTATCGTAAGCTCGCATCATTCGCTTCTGATACATCTGACCATGACGAATTGCCTTTAGCCTTTTCTCTTCAATCAAGTTCAGTTGATTGTATCGCGATTGAATCCACTCGGCTTCATCCAACTTTATTTCTGACAAAATTTGAAGTGAAGGTATTTCCACTTCAATGGGTAACACTGCCTCCATCCCGTAAACCAGCGAGAATGGAGTTGCCCCAGTAGAGGTTCTAACAGAAGTTCGATAGGCAAAGAGCGCAAACGGTAGTTTCTCATGCCAATCTCTGTAGGTCTCGGTCATTTTCCCAACTATCTTCTTAATGTTTTTGTTGGCCGCTTCTACTGCCCCATTCATTTTTGGGCGGTACGGAGATGAATTGTGATGCTTGATCTTGAACTGGCTGCAAACTTCTGATATCATGCTGTTGTTCAAGTTCAGGGCATTGTCCGATATGATTCTCTCGGGCATTTCGTATCGACAGATGATTTCTTTCTTCAAGAATCGACTCACTGCTGACTTGGTAACATTGGCATAAGAGGCAGCCTCCACCCATTTCGTGAAATAATCAATGACCACGAAGATGAAGCGATGCCCGTTCGAAGCTTTCGGCGAAATTGGGCCAATCACGTCCATGCCCCACATGGAAAAGGGCCATGGGGAAGTCATAACATGTAGAGGTGAATGCGGTACATGGATCTTGTCACCATAAATCTGGCATTTATGACACTTTTTGGCGTAGCTGATACAATCTGCTTCCATAGTAGACCAATAGTATCCAAACCTCATGATCTGTCTGGCCATCGTGAAGCCATTAGCGTGTGTCCTACAAACACCTTCATGCACTTCTTCTAAGATTTTTCTGGCTTCCACAGCATCAACGCATCTCAAAAGCACCTGATCTTTCCCTCTTTTATAAAGGATATCCCCATCCAATACATAGTCACAAGCTAACCTTCTCAAGGTTCTTTTTTCATTCTCCGTGGCTTGTTTAGGGTATTCACGATTCTTCACATATCGTAATATATCCCGATACCAAGGGTGGTCATCCATTTCTTCTCCTTCGATGTTACAACAATGGGCCGGAGCTTCAAAAATGCTCATTTGGATAGGCTTCATATCCTCTTCTCTTTTCACTCTAATCATGGATGCTAGGGTTGCCAAAGCGTCCGCCATTTGGTTTTCATCCCGTGGGAGATAGTTGAAAGTGATGTCGTCAAACTCCTCAAGAAGTCCCAAAACTACTCTTCGATAGTTAATCAATTTGGGATCCCTTGTCTCCCATTCCCCTTTTAGCTGGTAAATCACCAACGCAGAGTCTCCGTACACTTCTAATGTTCTAACCTTTCGCTCTATGGCCGCTCGAATCCCTATGATGCAGGCCTCATATTCTGCCATATTGTTTGTACAGTCGAAATCTAATTTGCATGTGAACGGATAATGGTCTCCTTCTGGGGATATTAAGACTGCCCCAATCCCATTTCCTACTGCATTGGATGCCCCATCAAAGTTCAGCTTCCATGGATATTGTTCAGCCGTTGCCACATACATCAATTCTTCATTTGGGAAATCAAAGCTCAATGGTTTATATTCTTCGAGAGCCCTGCTAGCCAGAAATTCTGCTATTGCACTTCCTTTTATGGCCTTTTGACTCACATATACTATATCAAACTCAGAAAGCAGTATCTGCCATCTTGCCATTCTTCCATTTAGGGCTGCTGATTCCATCATGTACTTTAATGGATCCATTTTCGAAATTAGCCATGTTGTATGATACAACATATATTGCCTCAACCTTCGGGTCGTCCAAATCAATGCACAACATAACTTCTCAATCGGTGGATACCTCATTTCACAATCAATAAATTTCTTACTGAGGTAATATATCGCCTTCTCTTTTCTTCCTGACTCATCGTGTTGGCCTAGCACACATCCCATAGAGTTGCTGAACACAGACAAGTATAATATCAGCGGTCTATCTGGACTAGGCGGAGACAGTACTGGAGCGTTTGACAAATATTGCTTAACCTTATCAAAGGCATTCTGACACTCTTCATCCCAGGTACCCTGGTTGTGTTTCCTCAAAAGGTGAAATATGGGATCGCATTTCTCCGTCAATTGTGAAATGAACCGAGCAATGTAATTCAACCTCCCAAGAAAACCTCGAACTTCTTTCTGAGTATGTGGTGGCGGTAGCTCCTGTATGGCTCTGACTTTGTCTGAGTCAACTTCTATTCCTTTTTCACTGACTACAAAGCCCAATAGTTTCCCCGACCTGACTCCAAAGGTACACTTCGCCGGATTGAGTTTCAACTGAAACTTCCTCAATCTCAAGAATAATTTCCTCAAGGCTTCGATGTGTTCCTTTTCGGTTCGAGATTTGGCGATCATATCGTCCACATATACCTCAATTTCTTTGTGCATCATATCGTGGAATAAAGTCACCATGGCCCTTTGGTATGTTGCACCTGCGTTCTTTAGGCCGAATGGCATTACCTTGTAGCAAAAGGTGCCCCATAATGTTATGAAAGTGGTCTTATCCATGTCTTCAGGATGCATCTTTATTTGATTGTACCCCGAGAAACCATCCATAAAGGAAAACAATGAATAGCCCGCTGTATTATCTACGAGGGTGTCAATGTGTGGTAAAGGAAAGTTGTCTTTCGGGCTAGCTTTGTTCAAATCTCTATAATCGACGCACATCCGTACTTTCCCATCCTTCTTAGGGACAGGCACAATGTTAGCTACCCATTCTGAGTACTTGACCTCTTGCAGGAATCTAGCATCAAACTACTTTTTGACTTCTTCTTTGATCTTCAGCACGACGTCAGGCCTCATTCTTCGTAATTTTTGCTGGACCGGTTTGCAATCTTGTTTTATAGGAAGACGATGCACCACGATATTTGTATTCAGCCCCGGCATGTCCTGATACGACCATGCAAATACATCTTTAAATTCTCTCAGTAGCTCGACAAGATCTTGCCTTGTTTCCTTGGCAATGTGCGTCCCTATTTTCACCTCCTTCCCTTCTTCCAACGTTATGTTCTCTATTGCCTCTTTCTCGTGGGGCAGAATTTGCTTTTCTTCTTGCTTCACCATTCTCAATAGATCTGGAGATACATCACAATCCCTATCATCTTCAAAATCCTGAGGTTCCTCTGAACACAAGTCTTGCTCAAAGGAGAATTCAGGGTCTGCAGTATCATTGCTCAAATCATTGATATCTAAGGACCTGCAGAGTATGAAAGAATGTGCAAAGAATGAATGAATTTAATAATGATTGTTTTCATGTTATGAGTGAATTGAAAAATTGGAATGAGATTAGAAGGTCCAAAGAATATTTATCGATAGAGGGGGCGTTTGCTTGATTTGACAAAAGTGTTCTTTATTGAAACAAAAT
Source organism: Gossypium stocksii (assembly GCA_020496765.1). Taxonomy (NCBI): domain Eukaryota; kingdom Viridiplantae; phylum Streptophyta; class Magnoliopsida; order Malvales; family Malvaceae; genus Gossypium; species Gossypium stocksii. Next base: position 6,008,734 of record CM035625.1, on the reverse strand, counting down.
ATCCGAACATAAGCCTATTTCACAAACGAAATCTCATTACTCCTAGGCTTTAGAGCAACAAGAGTGTTCTGGAAAATTACTCTGTAAAATTCCTAAAAGTTACAGGAAGTTCTTCAGCAGTCCAATTGTCTAAAGAGCTTCCCGGCTCGTAAGGACAGATGCCCTCCAAAGCCCTCTGTTCAGTTTCTCCATCATGTATGGCGTTGTTGTGATAGCTTCCTTCCTCGAGCGACCCCACCTCGGGGTAAATTATCCCTCCCGACACAAAAGTATGGGATATGTGAGGGAATGTCATCGGTTCCCACTCAAATTCTCTTCCGTTCAGACGCGCTTTCCTTCTTTCTTGACGCTTTTCTATCTCCTTCTTTCTCTGTCTGTGGTCTGGCCTAAAACCTAGGCCAAAACGGTCTCTTTTCTCACTTAATTTAGGGACTCGAATCCCACCTTGGAGGTATTGGCCTAACCTTTTTCCGGGCAAAGCTCCTTTTCCCACTGTCATCCGCAAGCCCATTCTGGTAGTTTTGGATATCTTGGGTAATGGCACCTTATTTCCTTCCAAAATAAAGGTTGCATTGACAAATTCTAAGGAGCGGAAAGAACACTCAATAGACTCTTCATCTGCCTCCACATAAGGTGCGTTACTGGTGACTGTTGCTATGATGTCTTCTTCCGCGTTTACGGTCACCAGTCATCCGTCAGTCACTAATTTCAATTTCTGATGTAAAGAGGAAGGTACCGCTCCTGCCGAATGTATCCAGGGCCTCCCCAACAAGCAATTATAAGAAGGCTTGATGTCCATAACTAGAAAATCCACTTCATATGTGTTCGGCCCGATCATTAAAGGGATATCAATCCTTCCCATAACCTTTCTCTCCGTGCCATCAAATGCTCTCACTATATTGTGGCATGCTTTCATGTGAGAACTGTCTATTGGCAGTCTATTTAACGTGGATAATGGTAAGACATTCAGGGCTGACCCATTGTCGATAAGCACACTTGGCAACGTATACCCTTTGCAGCGAGTGGTGATGTGTAGGGCTTTGGTTGATCCCATGCCCCCTGGTGGGATTTCATCGTCATTGAAGTAGATGAAATTGTTAGCACTTATGTTACTAACAAGACGATCCAACTTATTGACGGATATGTCTTTAGTAACATAAGTCTCATTAAGCACTTTCATCAATGCCTCACGATGCACTTCTGAACTTAAGAGCAATGCTAACACCGATATGCGGGTTGGTTGCTTACGTAACTGTTCAACCACGCTATACTCACTGTGTTTTAAGAATTTCAGAAACTTTTTAGCCTCCTCCTCCTTCACTGATTCATTAATGAGTGTTTCAGCATCCTGCTCTTTCTCCGGGTCTATGGCTTTTGCTTTCATGGGTGCAATCCTGATGCCTCCCGCGTCATAACGCTTTCCATTGCGTGTGTAAGAACCTTCCGCTTGGGTCTCCTTGGAAGCGTTAGCTATTTCTCCTTCTTTTGGCATCGTTATGTTGCAGCCATAATTCCAGGGTACCCTTTTACTGTCCGTATATGGAAAAGAAACAGGTTTGCGGATAATGACCTTTGGTGTTATTGATGTCTCAACCTCATTATTTTTCGGTAGAGAGATGATGATTCTCGGCCGGTTGGTCCCTTGACTTGTCGAAGTTCCTTCTAATACGTATACGTGCCCCTCATTCAAGCTACCTTCGTAAAATTCTAGCTCCTTGTTATCTATGAGGCTTTGTACCAGAGCCTTAAACTCGCCACATTCCTGAATCTCGTGGCCTTCTTCTTGGTGGAACTCACAATAGTCTCTCGCTTTTTCGTCTTTTTCTTTGGAGATCAACATTCCTCTTTTTATCATTTCTCTCCAAATGACCCTCAACGGTGTCCTTACTTCAGCAATGTCCTTTTTTACCCTTCTTGCATCGATTTCCCCGATCGCGTTCACCCCTTGATTGCCGTGGTTTGGCAGCGGGTTTTCCGTACTGGGGGCATCGTCAAATTTCACGACCCCCATTTTAATAAGCATTTCCACGGCCTTTTTGAAACTAACGCAATTTTCGATCGAATGTCCCTGTACTCTAGCATGGTAATCACACTTGGCATTAGCATCATACCACTTGGGATATGGGGGCTGCAAAGGTTTCAAGTGATAGGGCGCTATTGCGTGGGCATTATATAAGCTCTGATAAAGCTCCCCATACGTCACTGGGATGGGTGTGAACTGGATCTTTTCAGTATTCTGTCTTGAACTAGATTCCTGCTTTTGGGACCCCTGTTGCCCACCTGTAGCCACTCTCGGCTGGCTAACCGTAATTGCCTTCGAGTTGTAACTACTCGCGTTGTTTACTTCGTTGTCCTTCCTTCTTGGGGCTGGCCTTTTAGCGGTTTCTCCTTCTATCTTGCCACCCCTTATGGCGTTTTCAATCATTTCCCCCACCATAACTATGTCGGCAAAGCTCTTGGTGGTGCTTCCGATCATGTGAGTAAGGAATGGGGCCTTCAGGGTATTTATGAATAGCATAGTAGTTTCCTTCTCTAATAGTGGTGGTTGAACTTGCATGCGACCTCTCTCCACCTCTGTGCGTATTGTCGAAAGCTTTCATTATGCTTCTTTTCCATTTTCTGTAGAGTGATTCGATCGGGCGTCAAATCGGCCACATGGCTATACTGTTGCATGAAGGCATGTGCTAAGTCCCTCCAGGAGCCAATCTTATCGCGGCTTAGTTGATTGTACCATTTAGCTGCGGCTCCAACTAAACTATCTTGGAAACAATGAATCAGAAGTTGATCATTGTTTACGTACCCTGTCATTCGCCTACAGAACATAGTGAGGTGGGCTTCAGGACAGCTAGTTCCATTGTATTTTTCAAATTCTGGCATTTTAAATTTATGGGGGAGGACCAAGTTTGGGACCAAGCTAAATTCTTTGGCGTCTATCCCTTGTCGACCATCAGCACCCTCTAAAGCTCTAAACTTTTCCTCCAGCCACCGGCAGCGCTCTTCTAATCGTCTTGAGGATTCGGTCCTTTCCCTCTCCTTTTCAACCAAATCCAGATCAGGAGTGAGCAAATTGATAGGATTATCTAACGGGTTAGACCCCGAACCATCTTGTAAGTTCACTGGCATTCCAATATCAATTTGCCCTTGTCGAGGCCTAATGGTAACAGACGGCCTTCGCAGGGGAGCCTCCGTCTGTGTTTGAGTACGGGGTGGGGTGAAGCCTGGAGGATAATCATTATTATCTTCCGCGATGGCTGCCATAGGGGCCTTCCCTTTATCCATTGCCCCTTTTAGCAGCTGGGCCATTTCAGCCACCATGCTTCTCTGAGCTTCCATCATTTGGTCACGCATATCCTGTTGCATCTTTACCAGTTGTTCTTGCAATTGCTCCTGCATTTCCTTTTGGAGCTGTTCGAATCTCTGATCCATATTCTTGGTTTTAGCACGCGTACCGTAGGGATGTGGAGTTTCCAGATTCTTTTCTTCTCTGTAATAGCTTCCACTAATCAGGGTCTTTTCGGTTTAAATGCATGGGATGTGATGCAATGCGAATGCATGAATGCAAAAGATATCGATCCCGATTCAGTTTCAATTTAGAAAACGTTGTTTAAGGAACAAAAATCCTTACACAAAACGGATTACAGATACTTTCATCGTTAGGTCCAGAATTTCAACCCTTTTAAATAACAAAAGTTTTTACAACAAGCTGATTACAGATATGCCTTTGCCTTTAGGCCTAGAGTCTTAATTATCCTAAGCAACGCGGATAACTCTCGACCTCGGTCTGATTCTAGCTCATATTTGATACTTAACACGTCGGCTTGTACTGCTAAGTCCTGCAGATGATCGGCGACTTGTCGAATCTGGACGATGGCCTCCCCCATGAGGTAATCCCTATCTCTGACTTGATTTTGGAAATGGTGAAGCTCTCTCTTCCAGTGTTCTTCTCGCGCCTCAAGCTGCTCAACCCGGAGTCCGCAGTCCTGTAATGTTACTTCTAGTCCCTTGATCTGATGTTTCATTTCCTCAATTTTGTCTTGACTTGCCTTCAACTCGGCTGCGGAGTTACGACTTCGGTGAAGATGAAGGGCCCGTCCGAGTTCAGTTACCTTAGCTTTTAGTGCTTGGTTCTCTTTCTGATTTTCTACTAAGTTCTTTTCCAGAGCTTGGTTCTGTGTTCGCATTTCTTGGAACTTCTTCTCCCAACGGTCAGCTTTGGCTTTTTCTTCTCGGACCTCTAGTTGCCACTGTTCGGAAGTCTTTCCCAACCCAGCTCTTTTCCTTGACAATTGCATTCTCTTATATCGTTCTTTCAAGTCGTCACGGTCTTTCTCTATTTTCCTCTTTTCTTTCTTCACCTTTTCGACCTCAGTTTTCTGTACATCAACGTCTAGACTCAGGTACATCTTCTCTTCTTCTAACTTCTCTATCCTCTTAGCAAGCTCCAGACTCTTCCTCTCAAATTCTAACTTTACGAGTTCTAATTCTGAAGGAACCACCCGTAAGCTTTCCTCTATTGATCGAGCAGTCTCCCAACTTGGCCTTGGAATGTTGTCATTGGTCCTCTTGCTAAACCAGTCCTTGTACTCAGGGGTCGTCGTCGGGCCATCGGTCAAAGCCTTCATGGAGTAACTCTTTTTCCAGGCGTCGAAAATCTCTCGTATCTTCTTTTTATAATGATCGCCTTTGTATGAGAAATCACTTTGGGCCAAGCCACGTGTTGCCGGTATAAACTGTTCCGCTTTGTATTGCCTCAAAACGAGTAATGGCGCATAACCGACCACTCCCCAAATTCCAGGAAGAGGTACCCAATCAAAAGTCCCGCAACGATAAAGGATTTCTTTAGGGGCCATCCAAGGAGCTTTCCATACAACATCTTCTTCTCGGAGATTCCGAAGTATCTCTATCCATCTTTCTTCCGTGATGTCATCCCTTCTTGTTGTAGTTGCTGCTTCTTTTAAGGGAGAATAGTCCCGTAAGAACACTCGGCAAGGACTCCTATCGACCCTCCAGAAGTGACTGTGAAACCAAACCAACAGCAACTGTGCGCAACCGATGAATCTACCTTCGCCAGCTCTCTGACACGCACTCAAAGATCGAAAAGTTTCTGCTAGAATTGCAGGCACTGGTGTGACTTGTTTGCCGAGTCGATCAAATAAATCCGTGACCGCCTCGTCTATGTACCCCATAGCCTTCGGGAAGATCACCAACCCATTAATACTTAAGGCCAAGAGATCCACCTTTCTCTTCGTGTCTGGGTGCGCCAATATCAAATCTCTTAGACTTGCCCACGGAATACATTTGCCATCACCTTTTTGTTGGATTCGAGCTGCGGCCCACTGCTCACTCATCCCCGTGATAGTCATCAATTTTTTCACGAAAGTTGGGAGATTTACAGCCCTAACATAAGCTTTGTTTTCCTGAATTCTTGGACAGCGAAGCAGCGTGGTATATTCTTCCAAAGTGGGTACTAAGTCTACCTCACCGAATGTAAAACAGCTATAAGCGGGATTCCAAAACTGTACCATGGCCCGAAACAGATGCTTATCCACTTTAATGTCTAGCAGATAGGGGAGATCTCCGTAATTCTGATAGAACCACTGCTTAGCTTCGTCATCCCATTGGGCCCAAATGTCCCTCAATTCATGAAGCTCGTTCTGCGCCGAACTGATACGAGTAAAGTCCCACAGCTCTGACGTATACCCCTCGGCGACACTATCTCCTTTTTCTAACTGGGCTTTCTCTGACCATGTCCGTATGTTAGCGTTGTCTTCCACTTTATCAAGATATTCATTCCCCATTACAAAACTTTCTAACTTAGAAATAGAACCGTGAATCGATACCTTTAAATGCTGGATGACATGCAATGATGACAAAACAGAAAGGGTCAGTATCACATATAACAGATATAATTCAAAGAAAATAAACAAGCACCTACATGGGTAGTCACTAAAGGTCATCTCCGTACTACCTAGGGCAGGCACCTAAGGCGCACTATATGCGTTTCGGTTCTAGAGAGAAGGGTACCTGAACCAGCGGATTCCTCGATCCTCACCCATTATAGGCTCATATGGACCAAGTTCAGTTCAGGGGGACACATTTCCCTATGGCCATGCGGAGATGAAAATCTCACGAAAACATAGGTACGGATGTATCCCGGAAGCGATTCACTAGCCCATGCGGAGGTGAAAACCTCACGAAAGCATAGCTCCTCACTCCCACTTAAAGGTGTGACCACAACGGTCATGCAAACGCAATGTGTGCGAAGAAAGATAACAAACATATACAACAAATGCATGTAAAAGATCGTATTTAAAAAATTCAAAATTTCTAACATTAAGACAGAAAATGTTCAATTTTCAGCTTGACTCACTTAACGTCCCCAGTGGAGTCGCCAAGCTGTCGAAACCATTTTTTTGAAAGAAAACGGATGTCGACTTAAAAAATGGAAATGGGGAGTCGCCACCAACCCTTTTTTAGGTGTGATTGGGTCACCTTATAAAACGCTTTGGTCCACGAAGAATTAGAGAATGGGTTCGGGAGTCGGTTACGCGCGGGGAAGGATTAGCACCCCCACGACGCCCAAAATTGGTACCAAATTGAGCAATTTTCTGTCTTAAGTCAAAATTTGGAAAGATTTGGAAATAGGATTCTTTTTTGAAACAGGGATAATTTGAATAGAAAATTGAGATTCCTTTGCCTCGAAAGAATTCGAACGTTACATCCAGCACGATTGGACACGAGGTTCTTTTAAATCCTTCGAAACTAAAGTTGTCTCGTGAGTTACAAAATGTTGCTTAAGAGGGTGTTTTAGGTATTTAGATGAGCGAGAAATCGCAACCCAGCACGTTAGGGCACTATTTCCCGTATCTCTAAACACAAAAAATATTCCCTCGTTTTTGGAACATTTTAAATAAGATTAGGATGATTTGGGTTGAAAAATCGAGATTCATTTGCTTCGGAAGAATACGAACATCACATCCAGCACGATTGGACACGAAGTTCTTAAATTCCTCGAAACTAAAGTTATCTCGCGAGTTGCAAGATTTAGGAGGGTATTTTAGGTATTTAGACGAACGAGAAACCGCAACCCAGCACGTTAGGGCACTATTTCCCGTATCTCTAAACACTAAAACATTGCCTCGTATTTTTTAAAACCTTTTGATTGTATGAGATTTATATTTTAAAATGATACAAGATGTTGGAGCATAAATATTGGAATTTTATAATTATGAAACATAATCTTTGAAATAATAGCGCAATTAAACTTGAGATGTGATATTTAAAAAGGATAACAGCAGCAATGTTTACAGTAAAAGACAAATAAAAAAATGTGTTTAAAGAGTATATGCATGGTATTCGAAAATATATATATTGTAGTATTAAGTATATATGTGAAATTTGGTTATAACAAAACATGAGATAATAAAAACATACAAATTATATACGATCTAAAAATACACATATATATATATATATATATATATAGAGAGAGAGAGAGAGAGAGAATGGTGTTTGAAAATGTAAATATAGTATTGTGGCATCTATATAATATAATAATATATATAAAAAAAATATGTATAATATACATAATGTGCATGACATAAAATGTCGTTTTGAAGAAATATATAACAACTATATATAGTATCAAGAGTAATATATAATCAATAATATTAATATACGTGTGATAATATATAAATACAAAATATATGTATATCTAAAATACACAAGTACAAATAATAATGGTAAAAGAAATTAACGATAGTAAAATACAATAAGAAAATAAATAGTAAACAATAAATGAAAATATTAATCATAATAATAACATGTATAAAACACTAAGCATGATATAATAATGTGAAGTAATGGTAATAAATAATAGATGGAATAATAAACATGATAATGTATGAAAATGATACTATGTATAGAAAAAAAATATATATATATATATATAAGTATGCGTACATATTAGGATTAATATTCATACTATTAGTAATAATATAGATAATAGTAAACATAATGAAATGACACAATAAATATACATAATAATATAAGAGAATGACAATGCAATTAATATAAGTACAGTATAGTAATATTATAAAAAAATAATACTAATACTAATAATAATAATAGTAATAATGATATACATAATAGTAAAAATAAAAGTAAATAATAACATGCATACAATAATAATAAAGATGATAATATGCCATAGTAAAAAAATAATAACACTAAAAATAATAATAATAATATAATATAATGACGATAATGATAATAAAAGGTAGTAATGATAGTGATAATACTAATAAAAGATAATAATAATGTAATATAATAATAATAATAATAAATTAATATTAACAATAATAATATAATATCAATATAAGAGTTTTAAAATTAAATAACGAAACAGAAATAAAAAGGGACGAAATTGAAGTAAAAAAATTTTTTTGGGGAAAATTCGGGATAAAAACAAAGGAGTAGGGCCTTTTTGCACACGGGTTAAAATAGAAGGGACCAAAATAGTAATTTACCCGGGCCCTTAAAACGCTACCGTTGCAGGGTGGACCACATTACAACACGCGATAAATACCGGGGCCAATTTAAATTAAACTAAAACTTAATCGCAAATCACCTGAAAAGCGGAGGGGCTAAGTGCACAAATAGCCCCTCCGGTTAAAAAACACGCGGACCTTGACCGGTTTGGGTCGGGTCGACCCGACCCGGGCCACCTAGTATAAAAGTTAATTTTTTTGAAAAAAGGCCATTTGCAACGGGAGAAAGAAAAAAAAGGGGGGAGAGAAGGAGAGAAGGGTGACCGGGGCGATTCCCGGTGGTCGGTCCGACCACCGTCCGGTCACCGGTCGGTCACCGGAGTTGGCTCCGGCCACCGTACACGGTGGCCGGAAAAGGTAAGATTTTTAGTTTTTTTTTTACTTTTTATTTTTTATTTATTTTTTAAAAAAATAAATATGCATTTAGGTATATATATATGAAAAAAATAAAAGAAAACAGAATCGTAAAATGATTTTTTTTTACCTTCGATATTTTAGGGTTTTTGGTTCTGAAATTTAGTGATTCGGGGGTATCCCTTCGTTGCAATGATACTTAAGTTGCTGTTGGCTGTTTGGGATTTGTATTTTTTGGATCCTGAGAGTGAAGTTCTAGTATATTGCTTATGCTCTTTTGAAAAAATAAAACCGACCCCTTACATTTGTATCAATTGGCCCTTTTTATAGCCTTTACACACTGTTCCTTTTTATTATTATACATTTTCTGTCCATTCGTCTTGAATGCTTGCAAGTGCCACTTGTGGGCGGTGGGATGTGACCATGGCGGTGGAGCAGCTGCTGAGTCAGAAGGTTAGTTGAACGGCAGAGGCGGCAGCAGAGCAAGTGAGGGGTTAGGGGGCTAGGGTTAGTGCTAGTTGGGCTGGGTTAGTTGGGATTTGGGTAAACGGGTTTGGGGTTAATTTTGGTTTGTAATTTGGGTAAATGGTAAACGGGTTAGGGGGTCATTATTGGGCCCCGGGTTTGGATGTAAACGGGTCTGGGTACTGAGTGTAAGTTGTAAAAATGGGTCTTAAAGTTTTGGGTCTTGTACGGGTTTCAATTTAGGGGTTAATTTTGTAAATGGTTTGGGGTTGGTTTAATGCCCCGGGTAAATTTGGGTATGTACATAAGGATAAACGTTTATTAATGAATAAAAGCCCCAAGGTTAGTCCGATATTAAATTATTGTATCACTAAAGCGACTAACCACATAGACATTGCAATACTGACCAAACTAAGCGGCCGCTTTGCTAGCAGGTTTGCATCTGTATTATTGATTTAGCATTTTTATCTTGATTTTGATAATTATCAATTTAATAATAAAATATTCATAACATTATTCTTTAGATGTCCATTGCGAAATGAAATTTCTAATGAAGGAAGAAGAGTACATATATCTATAACATGTATAACATATTGTCTCATTAAAAATTATATTAGGAAACCTCGATTAATTATACATAAATTGAAATCAATTCATATAAATATTTATATAACTATAATGAAGGAAGAAGAGTACATATATCTATAACATGTATAACATATTGTCTCATTAAAAATTATATTAGGAAACCTCGATTAATTATACATAAATTCAAATCAATTCATATAAATATTTATATAACTATATTGAATAATTTGTCAAGAATTTCTGTGTGCTTCCAACGTTGTAAATCTTTCAAAGTTTTTTAATATAAACTTCTACAAAGTGATTCATATAGAAGTTTATAATAAAAGTTATTAGATGCATATCAAATCTTTCATAGGGTGCCAAACTAATAAGATATTAAGTTTATAATTTTGAAAAAAATATATTTTTTCTCTTCTATTTTTTATTATTATTTAAAATTTTCCACTTTACCAAACAATGAATCCGAAAGCAAATTTGATGTACCAAAAGTAAACATATATGAAATAGAGCATACTACAATAAGTAACATGTCAAGTACTGGATTTGGAAAGCTTCAATAGAAAAGGAAGCATTTTTCTTTTACAGAGTACCTTGAAGCAGGAGGTAGAAGAAACAGAATTACATGAAAAACAGATTGATTAGATCCGGGAAGGGATCATAGGGATGTTGGTCTGCAGGTACGCGCAGGCGGCAGCAACTCCACTGGCCAGCTTAACCGGATATCCGACGTCTTTGAGTATCATCTCCACACCAGCTAGACAACCCAACAATTGCAACTGAAATAGATCAAAGCAAAAAAATACGGAACATTTGCTTTAGTAATTGCTTCTAACAAGTTGCTATTTAATTTTATCAAGTGAAAATATATGGTAATCAAGAGATTAAAAGGAAAGGAGCACTACTTGATTCAGGAATTACCTCATTTAGGTTTCCAAGATGTCCAATTCTGAATACCTTTCCGGCCACTTTGTTGAGGCCCAGACCTAAGCTCATATTGTATCTCTTCCATGCCCTTTTTACTATTTCTGCACTATCAATGTAAGGGGGAACAAGGACAGCAGTCACAGTGTCACTGTACCATTCCTCCCTTTGTGTGCAGTTCTTCAAGCCCCATGCCTCCACAGCAAGCCTGTTTTTTATAATATGCACCCAACAAAAATCAATGTCGGTTATGGCTTTGACCTCGTGAACTTGAGACATAGAGGAAAGAAAAGAATGGCTCACCTTGTTGCTTTGCCCATACGGGAATAAACATCCACTGCTTACCAAGTAATTTTCTCACAGTAGCCAAGTTGTTGGTGACTCCGGTTGCAGTCTCGTTGTGAACAATGCAAATGGCCTTGATTGAGTGGGAGTGATTAGCTGCAAGTTTTTCTGCCAGAATGTCGAGGTTAGCACCTTGACCCCACTCACTTTCAATAACGTCGACGTTGAAGTTGAGGCGTTGTTGTTGATCAATCCACAGCAGACTGAATTGTCCAATTAGAAAAGATACAGTCCGATCTCCAGGGGACAGGGTATTAGTGAGTGCACTCTCCCATGCACCAGTTCCTGACTTCAAACAGCAACATTATATTCATAAACCAATACCAAACAAGATACTACTTGTGATTAATGATATGATTCAAAAAGGACATCATTGACAAACAACACTTTTCATATGTTTTAGTTTTCAAGTTGGCTAATCTTAACCTGAGATGGATAAATGAAAACTTGTTAAAACAAGGATTACCTGTAGTTGGAATCAAAAAGGGAGTTCCAGTAGTAGTCTTGAAAATTTTCTTAACATCTTCAAGAAGAGTTTTTGTCATGGCAGGAATGGCGGGGGAACGGTAATCCTCGTTGTTCCTGTTCATGGCTCGAAGAACTGGTTCCGGGATGTTAACCGGCCCTAGAACAAAGAGATGGCTCTTTCCTGGTCCGTACACATAGTCCATCTTTTCTGCCTCCAACAAATATCACTGATCACTCTAAGCTTGCAACATTAAAAACAAAATCACAAATAATAAATTACTCTGCAATCCCATACTCTCTAAGCTTCAAATCCTATAAATACATTAGACTGTAATGTACATTTATGGAGTGATTGGTTACTAACAGCACTCTACCACTCTCGATTTCATTACTTTGGCTATTAAGGAAATACGTGGGGAAGGAAAACCAAATAACCAAACATCTATTAGGATACCAAAAGATGGACCTCTTATTATATATTTTACCAGTATTTTAAATTTTAAGGCTTGCAGGGACTTAAATTGCATTGTAGATATGTTCTTAGCTTAGTACGATTTACAAGTTATAATAGAATCAAAATTTCTATACACTTATTCCTTCGAGAATTGATTAAAGGAAACGACTTCCTTCGAGAACTGATTATTTCTGTTTCGATCAAATAGATAATATAAAAAAGCAAAGTTGAGTAATTGATTGGTAAACAAACGGTGAGAATATTTTCCATAACTTTCTCGATTTCTAAGTATAGAAACACCAACCCTTTTATGAAGATATCTTCGCTCATAAATTTATTGCTTCCAAAACTTAACTGAAATGTAATCGTCATGGTAGGTGAGCAAAAAAGAGAACTGAAACTAATAATAAAAACCATAGCCATACCTTTGAAGAGAAGCTTCCAATGAAAAAGGATGAAGAGAAGAGTTGCAGGCTGCTGATTGCCTTTGAAAATATATTTAAATCTTTAAGAACAGAAGCGAAATCCAAGGCCCAAAAATCAGAAACAAAAAAGATAGAAAACGAAGAGGAAAAAACCCAGTAAATCAAGAAAGAAACTTACCAAACAAAAGGCAATTGAAAGGAGAATCCATATGATCAAACTTTTGAAAGGAACAAGATTAAAAAGCAGAAAGCCAAAGGAAATCTTTGGGTCATGACTTAGGAGGTACTAACAATTTGAAACCAAAGCTTGTGCCCAGTTTATCACTCGATTTACCCTCAACATTTTCGGTTTTCGATTTAGATTTCAATTCCCCCTCTAAGAACCCTCTTGCTCTTTCCAACAATTGATGGAATATTATAGATCAAGATAAAGAAACGGAAGAGAGGAAAAGAAAAAATTTAATGAGAGAAAGAAAAAGAAAGCAGAAAAAAGAGGGCAGAAAAATTGGAAGAGAGGAAGATGGAAGGAACAGAGGGAGAAAATGATTTACCTGACGCTGCGATGAAGGATTGTGAAGAGGGCAAAATAGGAGCGTGAAGATTTCCTTAAACACCGAATGAGTATTTGGTGGTGAAGACACAGAATAGAAATCATGCATTTTTATTGTATACGCCCGTAATGGAATAAGCCCGTAATAGGGCATTCCATTGAACCAAACATGTGTTTAGTGTGGGCCCACGGAATAGGACTGTAATGGCTATGCCATTACATTGAACCAAACAAGCTGTAATAATTGGAGAACTATTTTATAAAGTGATTAAAAAATTATAGTAGTTTAATCACATCTACAGTACTTTATACATAATATATTCACATGTTGCAGACCAAATGGTGCTCGCCAACTACAGTCCATAAAAACGGCTCAAACTATTTTATAAAGTGATTAAAAAATTATAGTAGTTTAATCATATCTAGAGTACTTTATCATAATATATTCACATGTCGCAGACCAAATGGTGTTCGCCAACTACAGTCCATAAGAACGGCTCAAACATTAGAATATAAAGTATGGATAGCTTTGTTTGTACTATCGGATTAATATTTAATGGTCACATTTAAATGCATCGTAACAAGTGCAGTATATTATTAAATATTTAATATTCTTTTATCTTGTGCATTTAAATGCTATTATCTGTGCAGGATATTATTACTGACTCTGCTTTTGCTAGTGATGCTACTTGACTCTGCATTTGTTTCTTTAAAATCTACTACCGACTTCTTGAGTAATCCAATTTAAATCTTCGTGGCCATAACATCAGGATATGAAAGAAAGGATCGGTGTCTTCGCTTGGAACATAATCATATTTTGTTTTAAAGTCGATCCCCATTTTTTAAAATAGAAAATGGTTTCAACATGTTTCTTTAAAAATTATTACCAACTTCTTCAGTAACCCAATCTAAATCTTCATTCATTTCTCTCGAACAAAATAACAATGCAAACGGGCTTTCACTTAGCGCTTTACTTCATCCTCTTACCGTTCCTGTTATGCCCAATATTACAAGCAGTAGAGTTTCACGAAGCTACTTGTAGAGAAGAATCATGTGGAACTATTACAATTTTACCCCCTTTTGGAATCCAAGGAAATTGCTATACTCATTCTTGGATTAGAGTTACTTGCAATTTCACTCATAATGGGGAAAAATTATTATCAATCTAAACTATGCAATTTCTTCACTCAGTTAGAGGAAAAGAGGAGAAGGTATATAGGCTTAAAAAGGCTTTATATGGACTGAAACAGGCTCCATGAGCTTGGAATTCGAGGATAGATGAGCACTTCATGAGCTTGGGATTTGAAAAGAGCTCTAGTAAGCGTACCCTGTATGTGAAGTAGATTGGTGAAGTCACTTCGATAATTGGTTCATTATATGACCTGCTTATGATTGAGAGCAATGAAGCTTTAGTAAAGGAGTTTAAACAGAAAATGAAGAACATGTTTGAAATGTCAGACCTCGGAGAAATGAAATGCTTTCTTGGGATGGATAATACAACAAGAACAGAAAGAAATTTTCAAAAGTCAATAGAGCTTTGCACTGAAGATTTTAAAGCAATTCTGCATGGAGAAATGTAAACCAATCAGCACGCCGATTGCACTTGGAGAAAAACTTCGCAACTGTGAAGATTTTTAAAAGGTTGATTAGAAGAGATATTGCAGCATAGTAGGGTGTTTCTTGTAGTTAACAACGACATGACCTAATATTATGTTCACGTTGACTTATTGTCAATATTTATGCATTGCTACGATACCTCTCATTTCAAAGCTGCAAAGAGTGTAACACCCCTTACCTGAGTCTGACGTCGGGACGAGGTACGAGGTGTTATCGTGCTTTAACATGATTGAATCCACCAAAAAACGAGCCTTACTTTTAACTCTAATTTAAAAATTTTTGCAATGAACTCTTAATAACTTTATTACGAGCTTACGAGGCCCAAAACATACACCAGAAGTGGTTTGGAACTAATTCAGGAACTTTAGAACTCTTTGAAAATTTTTACTTGAAACAGGGCCACATGCCCGTGTGAGGTGGGACACGTCCATGTCCCTAGCCAGTGCTGAATTTATTTATTATTTCCAACCTACAGGTTTGCACATGGTTTGGGAAAACGCCCATGTCTATGGCCCGTGTCCCTCACATGGCCTAGACACGCCTGTGTCTATATCCGGTGAGCACTCTGACTTAAACACTATAAATAATAGGGGTTCACACGGCCAAGGCACACGCTCGTGTGCTCAGCCCCTGTGCAATTCTAACTTAACTACTAGAGATGCGGAGACACATGATCTACAAGCATACCCATGGGGGCCGTCGTGTGTCACACACGGCCTAAGCACACGCCTGTGTGCCCATTCGTGTGGACAATTATAGGCCATTTTCCAAGCCTTTCTGCCACCCTAAAATACATACCAGCTTCAAACTCATAAACAAGGTATAACATACATTAAAAACATTCATCATTGAGGCACTCACATGCCACCATGCATATCATGAATTTCATCCTCATTGCATAAAATATAACTTAGACAATATTAGCCAATTTCAAAGGCCATTACAACTTGACCCAAGTAATAACAATAGCCAACACATTTGGCTACTCAAAATAACACATATCAAAGTAACTAAGCTTCTTATACATGCTATACATCAAAATAACTAACTATACTATACCAAAATGAATTCTTTGATACTATGACTTCGAACTCCGACTTCGATTGATCCCCGAGCTAGTTCGGTAAATCTACATGGAAAGGAAAAATAAAGGAGTAAGCATAAAATGCTTAGTAAGTTGCATGAAATAAGATAGCGATAGATGTCACAAAAAAATCATTCAAGTAGGGTATCATGAAATTTATATAACTTCTTACTCTTTCTCATATCTTCATTCTTATATAATATAATCATTCTCATGACATATTTACTCTCGTGACTTACTCTTTCCCATGACTTACTTATTCGCATGTTTTATTTATTCTCTTGCTTAAATTTTCATATTTTTCTCATGACTTACTCAACTGTACCTGTAACACTCATCATGAAACTTTAGTCTCTCTTATTAGCTAAACAACTTGGATACATTCTCTATTAACATACTTAAAACATCGAAGGATACCCATAAATTCATTCTCATGGTAGGGTGCCAAAGCCATATCCCAAATATGGTCTCACATGGGACCTCAAACTGATGCCGAAGCCATATCCCACATATGGTCTTACACGGGCTCTTGTATCAATGTCGATGCCATGTCCCAGACATGGTTTTATACGAGATTGTAAAACGATGCCGACGCCATGTCCTAGACAAGGCCTTATACGGGATCTCTCTCTTAGATGCCCAAGCCATATACCAGATATGGTCTTATAGGGGATCTATGTCTTGTCTTGGTGCCGATGCCATGTTTCGGACATAATCTTATATAGGACCTCTTATAGATGCCAATGCCATGTCCTAGACATGGTTTTACATGGGTTCCCTGTTCGGTGCCGATGCCATGTCCTGGACATGGTCTTACACGGAACCTACAATGCTTATGACATGATTGCGGTATCCTTCGTATCTCTGATACTTATATGTAACTTTTCTTTCATGTTTCTATCAATTTTTGATAAAAATACATATCAATTGTTTTCATGATAATTTACATCTCATACAATGACTTAACAAAAAGTCTTATGAAATTTCATGGATTCATAGAAAATCATTACATTAAAACTTTTCATAAAATATAAGGCTAGATTATTACATACAACTTACCTCGAGTCCAAGACGAGGGTACATGTTCGATTCAATCCACTACCTTGCTTTTTCCTCGGTTTCGGTCTGGGCTTCGTATTTTTGATCTAAAATGACAAATCAAACTCATTTAATGAACACATTGGCCAAATAGCCCATAATTTACACTTTGGCAAAATTTATGATTTCCCCTAAACTTTTACATATTTACGAAATGGTCCCTAGGCTCGTAAAATGAAATGTACTCAATTTCTTGACTACCAAAGCCTAGCCAAACCTTTTATGTTCTCATGTCAGCCCCTATTTTTCATCAATTCACACTTTTACCACACAATTTATCATCTTTGTAATTTAGTCCCTATTAGGGTTTTTCATGAACATCACTTAGAGAAAAATGTTTATTACACATTTAACTTTCATTTTCTACCACTAGGCATCAATTTACTTGCATGTCATGCATGGGTAAAATTTTAAATGTGAACCCTAGCTCAAATTAGTGGTAGAAATAGCTTGCTCATGTTGCAAGGTTTCCAAAAATACGAAGAAAATTAAAAACGAGACTAAATTGCACTTACTTGAAGCTGAAAAGTTGAAATAAAACCCTAGTTATGGAGGTTCAAATTTTGGCACCCTTTGGAGAAGATGGACAAGATTTTTTTCTTCTTTTCCCTTTTTATTACTTAATTTTACCAAATGACCAAAATGCCCTTATGGCCTTTCTTTGATATTTTTCCTTTCCATGGGCATTTTTGTCCATAGTGCCAAAAATTGGTCTAATTGCCAAATAAAGACTAATAATTTTTCTAATGTTATTTCATACTTAAACCTTCTAGAAACTCAATTTTGCAACTTTTACAATTTAGTTTTAAAGTACAAATTAATCACTATTTCATGAAAATTCCTTCATGAAATTTTCTCACTATCATGAAAACATGCCATAATCTTGATAATGATCATGAAATATACTTTTCTACTTCAAATTTGTGGTCTCAAAATCACTATTCTGACTAGGCCCTAACTCGGGCTGTTATAAAGCGGGTGCTACAATATGTCAAAGGAACAACCGATTTTAGTGTATGGTTCGTAAAGGCAAACCCCTCGAAGCTTGTTGGTTACACTGATAGTGACTGGTTTGGATTGATGGACTTGGGTTCTCTTTTGGAGTTTGAAGAAGCAATCGATAATTGCTCAATCAATAGTTGAAGTAGAGTATGTAGTTGTAGCAGTAACAGCCAACCAAGCAATTTGGTTGAGAAAACTATTATTTGACTGGAATCTTGTGCAGGTTGAAGCAACCCAACTTTTATGCGATAACAAATTCACCATAGCAATTGCAAAAAACCCGATCTTCCATGGAAAGACAAATCATTTCAAGATCAAGCACTATTTTTTTAGAGAACTTGAACAGAGCAAGAAGTAACTATGGTTTACTACAGTACTGAGAATCAACTTACATATATTCTGACCAAACCACTTGGAAAGTCAAAGCTTGAGAAGCTGAGAAAGGAAATTGGTGTTCGCAGCATGAAGACCAATGAGGAGTGTTACGAGATGACCATTCATACAACGTGCACACTTGGTGAACTCTCCAAGAATGAAAAACTCTTCGAGAAGGGAGAACTCACGCATTTGGAAGACTAAACTTGGCGAGCCCTTCATGATTGGCGAACACTTAGAAACCATCAATCCCGCCAAGATTGGCGAATCTGCCAAGATTGGTGAGCTACCTCAAATGAGTAGTAAGTGGATAGCTCATTACTTTGGTGAAGAAGAATGCTAACTTGGGTCGTAGAAATTATGCGAGCTGTCTGAAGCTAAACCATGAAGCTACGAACCAACAAGATTTAAAGAACTTGCGTGCAAATTATGTTTTCTAGATTTTTAGAAGATTTAATATTTATTAGCACAGTATATTAGATATTTATTAGTATAAAATATTTTTTTTCCATATTTAGAAGATTTTCTTGTTTTAAATTCCCTTGTTACATTGTTCAAATATAAGGTGAAAATATATAAAATTTTAATAGATAATTTTATTGCTAAATTTCTTGTTTCTTCTTTTCTATTATTTCTTCCTTAGTGTCGAAATTTAACAAATTCAATACTAAATACTCTATACCAATTAATCAATTTGGAGACTTTGTACCTTAATTATAACCAACTTCAAGGTTCAATCCCTCAAGATTTTGAAAATTTGAATAACATCGACATTTTATCCCTCACTAATAATAGTTTTACTGGTCATATTCCTCTAGCTTTGTGTCATTTGATGAAACTTGAGTACATTTTACTCCCCTAAAACAAATTAAGTGGATCAATCCCTTCTTGTATTAGTTATTTATCGAAGTGTTGTACATAAGCCTTGGCTTAAATATATTAAAAGATCCTATTCCTGAAGAAATTTGTGATTTAGCAAATTTAACTTCATTGGACCACTCTTAAAAAAAATATTTTTCTTAAAAATTGATTCAAAACTTTACTACTCATCAAGTATAGACTCAACGGTATGCAAAAGCTAAAATCTGGAATTTAATGTTTTAATAGCTATAAACATTATAGCAACCATGATGCTTCTTGGGTAAATACCAAATTTTCAAGTACTTAATCCAAAGAAAAGAAATAACTATCTCCATGTATCAAGAGTAGAACCCTTAATATCTCACTTGTTTAGGTGATCAATCCATGGTAGATGAAACAACTTTTTTGGCTATTATGGAGAGTATTTCCTTTGCAATTTAGTCCAAAAATCTCAATTAACTCAATTTCTCCTCTCTTTCAACTTAAATCCAAGCTCATTCAAAAACCATTAACTACCAAAGACCAAAAATGATCTTTCAAACTATATTTAAGGAGCAAAAAGTTCATGCAAGCAAACAGGGTTTATTGACTATTTTTTTCACATACAAAAAAAAATAGATCAAGTTCAAGAATTTCTTTGTAATCATATATGATATATAGTGTAAACTATGTTTAATTAGACGAGTCTATGAAACAATTAATTTTGTTTGTCTCCAAAAGATAAAAAAGTAAGTTTACCATGGACTAGGTTTTTCTTTGCTTTGCTTGGATGTTTTCCAGGTAATTCTAAAGTGCATTATTGATAAGTCATAAAAGAAACATATTTTAATTCTACTCTTAATGCGTTTTGGGATGTTTAATTATGTAAATTAGTGAATTTGATGCTCATAATCCTTTAAATTCATGTCTCTATACTTAGGAGAGCATTTGGGAGCAAAAGGAGTGAAAAATGAGTAAAAATCGGACAAATAGAGTTGTTTTTAGGATCCACACGGGCTAGCCACATGCCTGTGTGAGTGATACAGGCCGGCTACATGCCCATGTGCCAGCCCATGTCGATTCGCACCTTACTTTCCAAATATGCGGGAAAACCCAATTTTTAGGCTTTCTGAGCATTCTAAAGTCTATAAATATCAATTAAAAGAATATCTAAGGGGGCACTTATAGAAGATCGAAGAAAAGACTCGAAGAATGCCATGGGAATCAATCGGAGTCATCAGTACCACTGATGCATATTTTTATGGAGCATGGCCACAAGACATATTTTCAATTTGGCCTACTTTATCGCCCTAGCCTTCCGCCATCAGACAGATTGCCACAGAAAGGGTCCTATCTGTTTAGGTCCTTATGTGACTCGACTCGCTCGAAACTTCAGTCTCTTCTACATATCGGAGCAGTCCTCTACCCTTGCACTCGTCAGCCAAATGTCTCCATAGGGAATCTCGAGCATGATACATATGAGGATGATCGAGCGGCTTCGTGGAGTAGATCCTCCTCAGTACTGATTATTTCATGCTAACTCTCAAAATGAACTGAGGACTTCACTGATGATGTTCCTTTGCATCATGAGGACCCACATCATCCTCCGCCTTCGAGTCACTGTCTTGTTTCTTCTGCTCCTACTTTAGCTGACCTCTCCGAGCGGTTCACTTGCTTCGAGCAACATTGTTTTTAGAGGTTCAACAGTATTGATGCGATATTGCAGCAGATCTGTCAGCATCTCCATATCTCCTCTTTAGCACCGACTACTCACGACACTGACACTTCTGATGATGAGGACCATTGAGTCTTTTTGTTTTATTTTTTTATTTTATTTTTATGTTTATTTTTATTTTCTAGACTTGTTTCATTTATATCTTTTGAACTATATTTTTATTTTTATGGTTGTTTCTAATCGAGTTATACTCCCTTAATCTTCTTAACTATTTGTGTTTATTTTCTTATTAGTTTGCTCAGAATCATGCATTACATCTAGATTTGTCTACAATTATGCTTTTCACTATTCTGGGGATCTCATCCAATATTCAGGGCAGTTTTAGTTTTCTCCCTCTCTTATGATTTTTGTTTATACTGTGATTATCTATATTTGTACATTGAGGACAATGTACATCTTAAGTGTGGGGAGGTTAATTATATAATTATTAGAAAATTCCTAAATTATATCTAGTGTTTAAGTACTTTTCTCATACTTCTATTATAATAAATTTTTATCGATTTGTGATTTTTGTTGATATGTTTGAGATTAATTTGCCGATAATTGTGTATTGGTTGATTTAAACTTTAAGACATGAGAGAATAAAGCATGATAAGCTATTGTTAGAATTAAAAAATTTAGGTTGTTTCCTTAAATTGAGGTATTATCTTGAAGTTTGAAATTTGCGAGATTGATATCAAAAACTATAATTTTTTGTGAGATTTTGAGCCTTTAGAGCATACATTTTTCTTGCTCATTTTATTAGTGGTTATGAGTGTGTCAATTTGATTTGTTATTCTAGAAGTTGCATCGATCACACATGTCAAGGCTACACCTGATTTGATATACTGAGATGATAAAGGCGGTTAGGTTTTTAACCTACTTATCCCATAAAAAGCCTACCCTTTTAATTAACCCTTAGTGAACCCTGTTCAGCCTAACACACCGTTTCTTAATTTACCCATTAATATTAACCCATAACTCTTTTTTTATTCGTTGAGAATTTTTCCCGTTTTATTGACTCCCTTTTTGTTGAGATTTGATTTGGTTAGTTGTCTAACTATGCTCTTTTGTTTAATTTGTTAAATTATTTCCTATTGTTAATTATGAAAAAAAAAAAAGAAAATACCAAAGAAACATATATGTAATAATATTAATTATTATTTAGTCCTATGATTGAGCTTGAACAGTTAAATTCATATTTTGAGAAGAAGCTCATTTTTATTTAGTTTTCGATTGATGTATTTGTTTATTTTTTTCAGCATTTGTTTATTTTTCTAGTTTGGTAATTTATCAATTCGATCTCTATTTTAACCAACTTTTTAGTCTTTCTCCACACCGTTAACCTAAGCCCCATTACAACCTATTAAAGACCTCTTGATTTGTGTATCATCTCATTTTATAGTTGTGGAGATTTGATTTCCATGCAAGCCTATGGTAATGGCTTTTCATGTTTGACTATTGAGTGCTTATTCTTGAACCTTACACACTTTGAGTGATTTGAGTGAATCTTTTGTGAGGATGTTGATTCTTGTCAATTTTGAATTTAAGGTAACTACTTAGATAAGGGGAAATACCTATGTTCTCATGCTTTAGAAATGTTTGACTTGGATTGTTTGAATCTTTAGTGCTCATTTAGTTGAATTATCAATGTATGATTAATTGTGAATTATGATAAAACATCATTGATGAGAATTATGAGTTAAGAAAGATTAATTTTAATTGTGAGTTGAGGATTTTGCTTGAAGGAAAGCAAACGCTTAAGTCTGGGGATATTTGATAAGTCATAAAAGTAACATATTTTAATTCCATTCTTAATGCATTTTTGGATGATTAATTATGTAAATTAGTGAATTTGATGCTCTTATTCCTTTAAATTCATGTCTTTGTACTTAGGAGAGCATTTGGGAGTAAAAGGAGCAAAAAAGAGCAAAAATCAAACAAATAGAGCTGCTTCCAGGATCCACACGGCCTAGGCATTTCCGCACGGGCTGGCCACACGCCTATGTGCTAGCCCATGTTGATATCACACCCTGCTTCCCAAATACGCAGAAAAATCAAATTTTTAGGCTTTCTGAGCATTCTAACGTCTATAAATATCAATTAGAAGAAGATGTAAAGGGGCACTCAGAGAAGATGGAAGAAAAGACTTGAAGAACGCCATCAGAATTAACTTGGAAGTGGATCCCCTTCAAGATTGAAGATCTCTATTTAATTTCCTTCAAAGTTTTATTGAGTTTATTTATGTGTTGTTGTTATCCTAACTTTGAGATGTTTCTATTCAGGATTATGAACTAAATTCCCTAGATACCTAGGGAGGATGAACTCTATGATGAATCTTATTATTTAATTTCTATTTTTTCGCGATAAATACTTGATTCATGTTCTCAATTATGTAGGCTTATTTCATGTTTTAATATTTTTAGTATATTAATTCATGTTTAATGTGCTTATTTTAGTGGAGTAAAAGTCCCTTTTTAAGAGTAGATCTAATATAATTGAGTGGAGTTGCATGAAATCCTAGAAATAGGATGACATAAATCTACTGGATTAGAGTCAAATCTAATAGGGGAATCCATAGATCAAGTTAATGCTACTATAGTGGTTTTAATTAGAAAGAGATTTCAGTTAATCAACCTAGAGTCAGTTGTTCTTATTCTCAAAAGAGATGTTAACGTAATTTTGGGATTTCTACGGGTCAAGGCAGAAGTGAATAAATCGTTTAATTCAGATTCCTAATAATAGGAGAAGTCTAGGTGGATTCTTTCCTAGGTACTATCTATCTCGTTGGTTATCTTCAAATATTCTCCTATTTCATGATTTGTTGCGTTCGTAGTTAAATTAGATTAAAAACAATTGTAATACCCAAATTGTGCTCGGCCCAATCAAAATAAAAACAAGATAATAAAACCAAAAAAACAAAAGATAAATTTTAAAGTCCAGTCCATTTTACAGATAAAAGACCCATTTACAACCAGCCCACACCATTGCAAACCCAAAACCCACTACCCATCTCTCTTAGTCCAAAACCCCTAAAAACATACCCCATACCCATTTACAACTACCCAGACCCAATACCAGCCCAAATAGCCTAAATCTACCCGAAGCCCACCTAAACTAACAGCCCAACCAGACTCTGAGCCCAACTGGCCCAACAGCTTGTGGCCTCTCGGGAACCCTAGGGCAAAGCCTAGGTACGCCGCGTACCTCCGCCCCGTAGCCCTCGGAAATGACCACTCGAGGCCAACTGCTCCCATCGGTCACCACCACCTGCTCCATTGACCTGCAAACAATAAATGAAATACATCAGCAATCACATAGCACAGTAACACAGAAATAGAAGCCAAGGCACGGGGCATTTGGCTATAAAGCCATCAAAAAACAGAAGCAAGGGGTTCGTTTTTTTTTCTCTTTTATCTCAGATTCCAGATATATGTAAAAAAGAAAAACGGAAACACGAAAATACTTGTAAACAGAAAGCAAAAATCAATCGAAAATCAAGATTTCGTTTGAAAAGGTGATATTTTTATATCAATACGTTTCTTGTTCCTTTTCTATCCTTACTACTCAGCAAACAAAAAAAAGAAAGAAAATAAGTAGGAGCGTTTACCTTGGCCAGTAAACCTCCGATCTTCGTTCTCTCCGAAGCAATCGGAGATGGATGAGGATTTGAGATTCGAAATAGCGGGTCTCGAGTAGTCATCGGAACCTGGACAGCCATCAATTGAGAACCCACCGCCGATCTAGGCCGAATCGGGTAGATGGTTGATGTTCTCGGTTCTTGGGCATCGGTCTGTGGGGGAGGGGATGAGTTTTCTTTTTGTGGTGTTTTGATCTGAAAGAAGGTGGCTGAGGGCTTCAAATATTAGGGGTTATTTAGGCTCTTATTCGGCACGTGAAACGGCACCGTTTAGGGCCTGTTTCAGTGGCTCTAAAACGGTGCCGTATAGGCCCTATCCTATTGCCACTCGGAGATCCGACCCAAATGGGGCTGAAACCCACGTGTTTTGATATTTAAAGGTGTATTTACACCTTTGGTCCCTCGAACTCGCAATGGTTTTCGGTTAGGCCCTCCTCATGTTCCGTTTGCCTTTCCAAATTCGCCCACGAGATTTGAGTGTTGTCTCAACTTGGCCCACACCTAAACGTAGTGTTTGGGGGCCGGTTTATTTCCGATTTTGATCCCTCAACCTTACGCCCGTGTTTCACCTAGGTCCTTAGCTGTTTTATTTTTTTAATTTTGGCCTTGAATTGTTATTTTTTGGGTAATTTGGTTCTCTTTTCATCATTTTGTTACCTCAACGATTAAATTACACTTTATTAAATTATTATTATAACTATATATGTTATAGGTACCTTATATATATTATTTTACTATACATTACGTATAAATTGTATTTATACATTTTCTTTTGTATACTGTAGATATATATATTTTTTCTTTTTTATTATCCTATGTATATATTTTCAATACAATGGTATATAATTTATATATTCCATCTATATATGTATATTTTTTTTTAAGTTATATTTTGTATACATTATATTCTTATATATGTTGTATATATGTATTTTTTATCCTGATTGCTTTACCTATATTTTCATTCCGTTTCATATACTTTAACATTATTCATGTATAATTATTTTAATGTATTATATTTTAATATTTTCCTTATAAGTTATGTATACTATTTGAGTATAAATACTTTAGTGCATTACACATGCATATTTTGATATCTTTTTATATATTAAATATATTATTGATGAATATTTTGTGTATTATGTATATGTATATTTTAATATTATTTTTATGCATTATGTACATTATATTTATATTATGTATTTGCCATCTTTTACATACTTTCTATATTTCATCATAAATATTTTGAATCTTATATTATGTATGTATATACATGTTTTAATAAGCATATGATTCCTTTATTTTGAAAACCTTATCTTTTATTATATAATATGCTACAAATTTAAAATTTTTCTTTGAATTCTTATAATTCGAAACTTTTTTCATAATCCTACACTTTTATCTGTTAAGAACTCGTTAGATTTTACTTATTTTGTGTGTATTTCCTTTAAATTCGTTTTTAGCCTTTAAATGTTAATGTTATCATTTACATTTGATGACATGTTATATAGTTGTTGTTATTGTGCATTGTTTGTATTCATTGATTATTATAATTCATCGATGAAATATATTGTTTATGCATTATGGCTTTGCTTCGTATTTTATGATTCCATGTTTGTATTTCATAAAAGACATGTCTAACCCTATTTTATTAAAAATTATTTTATTCAAAGCCTTCAAAAGAATAACTCGTGTTTGGGTATTTCGAGGAAATCAAGCCTTAACTTACTAGGTTCCGATTTCTCTCATTAAACCCGAACTATCGAGTGTCGCTTTCAAAATCAAAACACGCGAATTTTCAAATAAAACCTATTTTCGAAACCTCGAAATGCTACATCTTGACTTACTGAATGTGGCGTTCAGTGTCTCGAGATAGGAATTTCAAAATTAAGGTAATATTTTATGTTTTGGAACTTCGATAAATTGAGCCCTAACTTACTGGGTTTAGATTTTTCGTTCGACCCAAAATAATTAAATATTCCTTTTCGATTTGAATATATGAATCTTTTAAATAAAAAGGACGAGCTTAATTTTGAGAAATTGATATATTGGACCCTAACTTACTGGATGCGATATTCTTATTTCATTGAGATGAGCGAGTCTCGACTTTTATTTCGACATATTCAAATGTTTTTAGTAAAAGGGATCGTATTTTAAATTCTTCCAAATTTTTGAACATTCGGCACTAAGACACTAATTGATCAGCTAGGTACCAATTTTGGGCGTATCGAGGGGCTAAACCTTCCTCGTGCGTAACCGACTCCCGAACCCGATGTCTCAAAATTTCGTAAACCAAAACCGTCGTTTTAATAAATCAAAGCATTTTACTAAAATGATCAACTTTTACGAGGTGATCCGATACACCTCAAAATAAAAATCGGTGGCGACTCCATTTTCAAAATTTAAAGTTGATTCCTTAATTTTTTTCAAAAAATGGTTTCGACAGCTTGGCGACTCCGCTGGGGACCCGAGTTTGTGAATCAGGCCACTAGTTGATCAACTTTTGTCTTTTTGTCGAAAATTGAAATTTTGATTTTTATATACGATCCCTCTCTTGCATTTCATCTGTTTTGAATTGCAGTTTTCGTTATTTCCTTTTTATGTTTCAAGTTTTTTCTATATACTTGTGCATTGCATTGCATGACCGCCGGCTCACACCCATTAAGTGGGAGCAAGAGAGCTACTCCTTCGTGAGGTTTTCACCTCCGTGTAGGATAGTGAAACGCTTCCGGAACACATCCGTACCTATGTGCTTCGTGAGATTTTCATCTCCGTGCAGCCTTAGGGAAATGTGTTCCCCTGAACTGAACTCGATCCATATGAGCCTATAATGGGTGAAGATCGAGGAATCTGCTGGTTCAGGTACCCTTACTCTAGAACCAAACCTCATATAGCGAGCCTTAGGGACCCACCCTAGGTAGAACCATGTCGAATCTTAGTAATTACCCTAATAGGTCCTTGATGGTTCTCTGCTTCTATGTATGTTTTGAATTTTATTATATATTGTACTGACACTTTGTGTTTTGCTTTTCACATATTGCACTGACATTTTGTGTTTTTGCTTTCCGCATATCGCATTGAAAAGGTGTCGATTTGGGTTTGATTGCTAAAATAGGGAGCTCGACCATAGAAAACGAACGTCTTGATAAAGTAAAAGGCAATGCGACAATCCAAAACTGGTCAGAAACCACACAATTGGAAAAAGGGGATAGCCTAGCTGCGGGATATGTATCGGAGTTATGGGATTATACCCGCATCATTGTTACGCAAAACAGTCTTCAGGAATTGAGAGAAATTTGGTGTTAGTGGGATGATGAAACTAAAGGGATGTTCTACAACAAGTATGGAGATTTACCGTATCTGTTAGATGTTAAGGTGGACGAGAACTTGTTTCGGGCCCTCGCACAGTTTTGGAACCCAGCATATAGTTGTTTCACCTTCAGAAGAGTAGATTTGGTGCCTACCATAGAAGAATATATGGCTCTACTGAATTGTCCGAGAGCGCAGGTTGATAAAATTTATTCACGAGCTGCTTATGTCCCAGCTTTTTGGAAAAAGTTGATGAGTATTACGGGAATGAGTGAGCAATGGATTACGGCTAAGATTAAGAAGAAAGGAGAATACAAGTGCATCCCATGGAAAAACCTAAGAGATCTAATTCTAGGTCACCCTGATATTACAAAGAGGGTTGATGTTTTAGCACTTAGCATTTATGGATTAATGTTGTTCCCTAAGGCTTTGGGATATGTGGACGAGGCAGTCACCGACCTCTTCGATCGACTTGACAAGGGGATCACACCAGTGCCTGCAATCTTGGCAGAAACTTTCACATTAAGCACATGCAGAAGAGCCGGATAAGGCAGGTTTATCGGATGTGCACAACTGCTGTTAGTTTGGTTTCATGGCCATTTTTAGAAGGTGAGCAAGCCTTCCTATCGAGTCTTCTTGAACGACTATTCCCCGTTGAGAGAAATGGTCGCCACACCAAGAAGGGATGATGTGTCGGAGGAAAACTGGATCGCACTTCTCCAAAATTTGCAAGATGGAGACTTTGAATGGAGGGCTTTTTGGTTTGTACCCGGGGAAATTTTGTACCGATGTGGGGATTTTGATTGGGTCCCATTGCTTGGAATTTGGGGAGCCACTGGCTACGCTCTGGCTACGCTCCCTTAATGGTATTAAGGCAGTACTGGTCAAAGCAGTTTATACCGACAACGCATGGGTTGGCAGAATGCGAATTCCCATATAAAGGGGAGAATTATAAGAAAAAGATCAAAGAGGTTTCTATGGCCTGGAATCAAACTCGCCGAATGAAAAATCAAAACGTGGGATCGGTGACTCCCGAGTATAAGGGCTGGTTTAATAGAAGAGTCAATGATAATGTTCCGAGACCAAATTTAGGAGATGTTAGACTGCTAGAAGAATATCTACAGGTAGTCCCCTCCGAACTAGAAATTATCAGACAGGACTTTGAAAAGCAAAGTTCAGAAATGGGAAAACAGATAAAGCGGTTGGAATAAGAAAAGATGTATCTAAGCATGGACATCGATATCCAAAAAGCAGAAGCCGAGAGACTTAAAAAAGGGAAGAACAAGGTAGAAGAAGACTTGGATAGCCTAAAGACTGATTATAAGAAAGTGTGTTCGTCTTTAAGGAAGGCTGGTCTAGGGAAAATCCCAGAAGAATGGAAGCAAGAAGTCCAGGGAGAAAGACTGAAGGCCGCGCGTTGGGAAACAAGATACAAAGAGACCCAAGCACGAAATGAAGCCTTAGAAAGAGGAGTGATAGAAAACCAGAAAGAGAAAGATGAGTTAATAACTAGAGTGGCGGAGTTAGAGGAATCCCTTCGACGATATCGGAATCGCAACTCTGTAATAGAGCTAAAAGCCAGCTTAGCTAAGATTGAAGAAATGAAGAAGAAAATCAAAGAATCGGAAATAACTTTGCAAAACTATCAAAACCGTGTTAGGTTTTTGGAAGAGAACGAGGAACGATGGAAAGAGGAGTGCTACCACTCTCAAGATCAGATTCAAAGAAGAGACTACATTATGGAAGGGGCCGTAACACAAATACGAGAGGTGGCGGAACACTTGCAGTCTTTAGCAGCTCAAGCAGACATCCTTAGTGTGAAGTACGGGTCTAGGGAACAAGAGTTAGTCTCTTTGTTGGAAAGGATAAAGACTTTAGGCATTAAGGCAAAGCCGTATCTGTAATTTACTTTATGTAAAGAGCTTTGTGTTCTAATAAAGTTTCCTATATGGAATTGAGCTTGAATCGATCCTTTTTTTGCATTCATGCATCTGCATTGCATCACATCATTATATGCATTAAATCTCATAGAAAGACTCTAACAAAGGGAAATTATTTCAGAAGGTTATCTTGGAATCTACCAATAACCCACCCACCCAGCACCGTTACAGCACTCGTTTTAAATCAAAAAGTATGGATCAAAGAATGGAGAGATTGGAGCAGCTCCAAAAGGAGATGCAGGACCAGATACAAGAACAGATGGTTAAAATGCAACAAGATATGATGGATAGAATGCTGGAATCGCAAAAGAGCATGATGGATCAACTAACTCAGCTATTGGCCAAAGGACTAGACAAAGGAAAGAGGCCGGCACCGAACTCTGATACTGCGGAACCACAGCCTAGAGTCAATCCTGACCAGGACCCACTTTATCCTCCAGGATTCACTCCACCGTACGCCTACACAACGCAAAGGGAGCACATTCAAAGGGAATCCATAGTCCCAGAGCAGCGACCTATGCCAACGGCCCATCTAGGGCAATGAATATTTGTGACAAACCCTGGGGCCACGTCTACCAACCCTAGAGTTCCCGATTTAGATGATCCAGTAGAAATAGCCAGGTTGAAAGTAGATGATTATGAAGCTCAAGAAAAATACAATAGCTTAGAAGAAAGACTAAAAGCGATAGAAGGCACTGAGGTCTTCTCTGCCCTAAGCGCCAAAGAGCTTAGTTTAGTGCCCGATCTAGTTATGCCGCCCAAGTTCAAAACACCTGATTTTGAGAAGTATGATGGGACAAGGTGCCCAAAGGCACACTTAGTCATGTTCTGCCGAAAGATGACAGGCTATGTGAACGAAGACAAACTGCTTGTACACTGCTTTCAAGATAGCCTGACTGGATCGGCTCTTAGATGGTACAACCAGCTTAGCCAAGAGAGAATCCGATCATGGAAGGACCTGGCGTCTGCATTTTGTGAACAATATAAACATGTATCTGATATGGTGCCAGACCGGATGACTTTGCAAATGATGGAGAAAAAGCCGACCGAGTCCTTTAGACAGTATGCGCAGAGATGGAGGGACATCTCGGCACAAGTGGAGCCTCCACTAACGAAAACTGATATAGCTGTCCTCTTTATTAACACCTTGAAAGCGCCATTTTATGATAAATTGGTGGGAAGTGCTACAAAAGACTTTGCAGATATTGTCATATCTGGCGAACTTATTGAGAATGCTGTCAAGAGTGGAAGAATGGAGGGGCAAGAAAGTTCTAAAAGGGCAGGGCCTGTAAAGAAGAAGGACCCAGAGACCCACATGGTAGGAATGGGAAGTCGTTATATCCCCGATCCGTATCCGAACCAACCCCGACCACGAAATTACCCACCCCCAAATTTCTATTATCCGCCTCAGACCCCTTACTACCAAGCACCACCCCCGTACCCTTCTTACCCTGTTTATGCCACAAACAATCCAAGACCAACTACCACATTCCCCCAAACCATGACGCCCGCTCAAAATCAACCTAAAAACGAGCCAAGACCAGCGAGAACCAATTCCGAAAGACAACAGTTTACCCCTATTCCTGTGCCGTATGGGGAGCTCTACCCAAAACTCTTGGAAAAACAGTTGATATCTCCACATTACATGGCACCCTTGAAGCCTCCGTACCCGAAATGGTACGATCCTAACGCCAGCTGCGCTTATCATGCTGGGAATCAGGGTCATTCTACGAAAAACTGCCTCGCCTTCAAAAGAAGAGTTCAAGGACTTATTGATGCGGGTATCTTGAGATTTGACTGTTCAGGCGGTACAACTGGGAACCCATTCCCAAATCACGCTGAAGGGAATGTGAGTGTAGCTGAAGAAGAAAACAAACGGCAGGTTAGGAAATGGGTCTCCGAAATAAAAGTACCTCTGCAGAAAATCTGGGAGATATTGGCCAAAAATGGGTTACTCTGTTGTCCTAGCGGGGTATTTGAAGAAAGTGGGCAAGGTCTTTGCAATTTCCATGGTAGTCAAGAGCACGATATCCAGTCTTGCAAAGAATTTAGGGAAGTACTCCAAGGCATGATGGATTGCAAAAGGAATGAGATCTTCCAAAAAGAGGAAGAGGCAGATGAAGGAGAAGTGTGCACCTCCGACAATCAATCACCAGGTTGCCCTTACAGCGCCAATCGACCATTGGTAATCTATTATGATGCCAAGAAAGAAATGGTGAAACCAAAAATGATAATCGAGGTGCCATCTCCTTTCCCCTATAAGGATGATAAAGCCGTGCCGTGGAAATATGATATCAACATCGTCACGCCAGAAGGAGAGAAGGCGGAGGCCCCAATCGGAAGCGTTGGAGAAGTGGGTCATTTTACCTGCAGTGGGAGTTGCTACTCCAAGGAGGTAGAACCGACAAAGAAGGTCAGCGATTCGAAGCAGAAAGGAAAAGCGCCAATGCATGAAATTGAAGATGAACCTGAAACTGCGCCCGGACCAGGAATTAAGAAGGCCGTGGATGAAGAAGAGGTGCAAGAATTTCTGAAATTTATCAAGCACAGCGAGTACAACGTAGTGGAACAACTAAGCAAGCAGCTGGCAAAAATTTCGGTACTGTCCCTACTACTAAATTCAGAGCCACACCGGAACACATTGTTGAAAGTATTAAACCAAGCTTACGTAGCAAACAACATATCTGTGGAAAAGCTTGACAAATGGGTAAACAATTTGAATGCGATCAACTTCATATCCTTCAGCGACGATGAAATACCGCCTAATGGTAGGGGCTCGGTGAAAGCGCTGCATATTTCAACCCGCTGCAAGGGTTACATCATACCTAATGTGCTCATTGATAATGGATCAGCACTCAATGTCATGCCATTGGCTACACTCTCCAGAATTCCAATGGACCTGTCCTACCTACGGCCCTGTCATTCTACAGTAAGGGCCTTTGATGGAACAAGGCGGGACGTTATGGGAAAGATTGAGATCCCTCTGGTAGTAGGCCCTTACGTATACGACGTCGAGTTCCAGGTCATGGACATCACGCCATCATATAACTGCCTGTTGGGAAGACCTTGGATCCATTCCGCAGGAGCTGTCCCATCGTCACTCCACCAAAAAATGAAGCTTATCATGGATGGTTGTCTGGTTACAATCGAAGTTGGCCAAGATGCATTAGAGTGCTCCTTTCGATCCCTAGAGTTCGTCAATGCTACATTTGTCACGGAGGGAAACAGGATCCCCGTACCCAAGTTATCAAGGAACACAAAGATGGGGATTAAGTTGACTATAGGAAAAGGAGCCCGAGCGAGGAAAGGACTAGGGAAATACCAGCAAGGGATAGTCAGGGCTCTAAAACTGATACCTCACAAGGCTCGGTACGGTTTAGATTTCCAACCAAACGCACATCAACTAAGAAAACAATGGAAGAGAGACCAAGAAAGAAGGGTTGCAAGGACCTTGGGCCAAAAACTGGAATGGGAGCCCATAGAGTACCCTTCCTTGTCAAAAACGTTCACATCAGCGAGGACGATATACCCCGGGGAAGATAACTCCAGAAGTACGCTGGTATTAGTCGAAAGGGGTTTTCAAAATATCAGCATAAGTGCTATCGATGAAGAAGCTGATGCGAGTAAGGATGTTTCAAGGATACGCCCCTGTCCTCCCGGTTTTAAACTGAACAATTGGACTGCTGAGGATCTCCTTGTAGTTTCTAAGTTTCCCTCAGAGTAATGCTCGATGTTAACTCTTTTGTGACCCTAAATGTAATGGGATCTTGTTGTAAGAGCTTGTAATTTGCTCTTTATCTTTCAAATGAATGACAATGAGGATGCATTTTGTCGTGACCTTTTTGCATTCCTACCATTATTCTTCCATTTCATGACCTATTTTTACATTTACTTCATACCATCCCATAGCATTTTACTTATTGTTTCCAAATACTTCAACGCCCCTCTATAGTTTTCTTTTCATTTAATTTTCAGGTACTCGGATATCAATAACATGAACAAACCCGTTACGAGACTTGAAATTAATTTTGGGAGGGCTATTTGCTTAGGAGAATTCGAAGCTGAGGAAAATGCCGAAGACTATGTTTCGTCTCCTAATTTGCTAAGAATGGTGGAACAAGAGAATAGGCAGATCCTACCCCATCAAGAATCCGTTGAAACAATAAACTTGGGAACCGAAGAAAAGAGGCAAGAGGTGAAGATTGGGGCCTCTATCTCAGAAAGCACCAGGTGTAATTTGGTTGCTTTGCTCCGTGAGTTTAAGGATGTATTCGCATGGTCATATCAGGACATGCCAGGATTGGATGAGGATATAGTGGTCCACAAACTCCCCTTGAAACCAGAATGTAAACCCATTCAGCAAAAACTAAGGCGGATGAGACCTGAAATGTTATTGAAGATAAAAGAAGAGGTCAAAAAGCAATTTGATGCAGGTTTCTTACAAGCTTCCAAATATCCTGAATGGGTGGCCAACATTGTCTCGGTACCAAAGAAGGACGGCAAAGTAGGAATGTGCGTGGATTATCGTGATTTGAATCGGGCAAGTCCAAAAGATAATTTTCCTTTACCGCACATTGATACATTAGTGGATAATACGGCAAAACATTCGTTATTTTCCTTCATGGACGGATTTTCAGGGTATAATCAGATCAAGATGGCTCCTGAAGATATGGAGAAAACTACCTTCACGACAATGTGGGGAACGTTCTGCTATAAGGTAATGCCGTTTGGATTAAAGAATGCTGGGGCAACATATCAGAGGGCCATGGTAACATTGTTCCATGACATGATGCACAAAGAGATAGAAGTCTATGTCGA
Source organism: Gossypium stocksii (assembly GCA_020496765.1). NCBI lineage: Eukaryota > Viridiplantae > Streptophyta > Magnoliopsida > Malvales > Malvaceae > Gossypium > Gossypium stocksii. The sequence goes on along the minus strand of CM035625.1, from coordinate 5,974,178 downwards.
TGATATGATTGCTAAATCCCGAGGAGAAAAAGAGCATGTGGTAAACCTCAAAAAGTTGTTCGAAAGGCTAAGAAAATTTCAGCTAAAGCTTAATCCAGCCAAGTGCACATTTGGAGTTACCTCAGGGAAGCTGCTAGGTTTCGTTGTCAGTGAAAGGGGTATCGAGGTGGACCCAGATAAAATAAAAGCTATTCAAGAGTTACTACCTCCGCGCACGCAAAAAGAAGTCAGAGGATTTTTAGAGAGGTTAAACTATATCGCCCGATTCATTGCTCAACTTACTAATCAATGCGACCCAATCTTTCGGCTTCTTCGAAAACATAACCCGGGAGAATGGGATGAGGAATGTCAGGTGGCCTTTGATAAGATAAAACGATATTTGTCAAGTCCTCCGATGCTAGTACCACCAATTCCAGGAAAACCCTTGATATTGTACTTGACGATATTCAAAAATTCAATGGGTTGCGTACTAGGGCAACACGATGATTCAGGAAAGAAAGAGAAGGCAATTTACTACCTCAGTAAAAAGTTCACACAATGCGAGGCAAAGTATTCGTCCATAGAGAAATATTGTTGCGCTTTGGTTTGGACAGCTCGGAGACTCAGGCAATATATGTTATATCATACAACGTGGCTTATTTCAAAGCTGGATCCAATTAAATACATGATGGAATCACCAGCACTCTCAGGAAGAATGGCACGATGGCAGATCTTACTATCAGAATACGACATCACCTATGTGAGTCAAAAATCAATAAAAGGAAGCGCAATAGCCGACTTCTTAGCAGCTCGAACTACGGAAGAATATGAACCTTTAAGATTTGATTTCCCAGATGAAGACTTAATGTGTATCACAGAAAAGGATTCCGAGTCATCGAAAGAGAGGTCATGGAAGATGAATTTTGACGGTGCGTCGAATGCTTTGGGGCATGGAATTGGAGCAATTCTGGTATCACCAGAAGGGAATCATTATCCGTTCACTGCGAGATTGGATTTCTTCTGCACCAATAACATAGCAGAATATGAAGCTTGCATCATGGGACTCCGGGCAGCTATTGAATGAAACATTGAAACTCTAGAAGTGTACGGAGACTCGGCTCTAGTGGTTTACCAAATTCGCGGAGATTGGGAAGTGAGGGATCCGAAATTGATTAGGTACAGCAACCTAGTGGTCGAATTGATTAAAGAGTTCAAAGAAGTAACTTTTAATTACCTCCCACGAGAAGAAAACCAATTGGCGGATGTCCTGGCCACTTTGGCTTCAATGTTCAAAGTAAGTAAAGAAGTAGAAATAATGCCCTTGAAAATGAGCATATATGAAGCCCCTGCACACTATTACAGCATTGAGAAAGAGGCCGATGGACGACCTTGGTTCTACAATATCTTAGAATATCTCAAGAATCAGAAATATCCCGAGCAAGCAAATGAGAACGACAAAAGGACAATTAGAAGAATGTCAGCAGGATTTGTCCTTGACGGGGATATCTTGTATAAAAGAGGGAAAGATCAAGTGCTCCTGAGATGTGTGGATGCTATTGAAGCCAAGAAAATACTTGAAGAAGTCCATGAAGGAATCTGTGCAACACATGCCAATGGTTTCACTATGGCCAAGAAGATCATGAGGCTCGGTTATTACTGGTCAACGATGGAAAGTGATTGTATTAGTTATGCGAGAAAATGCCACAAATTTCAAATTTACGGCGATAAGATCCATGTAGCTCCTTCGCCACTTCATGTGATGACCTCTCCGTGGCCCTTCTCCATGTGGGGCATGGATGTTATAGGACCAATTTCTCCGAAAGCTTCTAATGGGCACCGATTCATTTTTGTGGTAATAGATTACTTCATAAAATGGATAGAGGCAGCTTCATTCGCTAATGTGACGAAAACGGCAGTCTGTAAGTTTTTGAAAAAAGAAATCATTTGTCGATATGGTCTGCCTGAGAGAATCATTTCAGATAATGCTTTGAATTTGAACAACAAAATGATGAAGGAAGTGTGTGAGCAATTCCAGATAAAGCATCATAATTCCTCACCCTACCGCCCGAAAATGAATGGAGCTGTTGAAGCGGCCAACAAGAATATCAAGAAAATTATCGGGAAGATGACTGAAACATATAAAGACTGGCATGAAAAACTACCATTCGCCTTGTTTGCATATCGTACATCTGTGAGAACATCTACGGGGGCAACTCCTTTCTCCTTGGTCTACGGAATGGAGGCCTTGTTGCCCATTGAAGTTGAGATCCCCTCTTTACGAGTTCTAATGGAGTCAAAATTAGAGGAAGCAGAATGGGTTCGAGCTCGATACGACCAATTGAATCTCATCGAAGAAAAGCGCTTAAAGGCAATTTGTCATGGGCAGATGTACCAGAAAAGAATGATTGCGGCTCATGATAAGAAAGTACGGCCAAGAGAGTTCCACGGAGGAGAACTTGTGTTGAGGAAGATCCTCCCGATCGTAAAGGACTTACGAGGGAAATGGGCGCCAAATTGGGAGGGGCCATACGTTGTAAAGAAAGCCTTCTCAGGCGGAGCTTTGATTCTCGCCGAGATGGATGGGAAAGAGTTACCGAACCCTGTAAACTCCGATGCCGTGAAGAAGTACTATGCCTGAAAAAAAAAAGAGATCAGGATGAAAACCCAAAAAGGGCGTCTTGATAAACCAAAAGATTAGGACGAAAACCCGAAAGGGCGCCCTAATGATGAGGATCTAGAGCCAAAAGGGGCAAGACCATTCGAACAGCAAGTTGGACAGCAGGGCTACAGTATCCGAAGCACTTCCGAAAATATGAAGTCCTCTACGCAAAAGTCCACTCTCAGAGAGATTCTTGACTAGGAAACGTGGAAGAGTTCGTGCGTTGAATATCCAGAACCTTTGTATTCACTGAAAGCAATTTCATTTTCTTGTCCCACGTCCCTTTTAACTTCTTTTCGGCCAATTACCTTCGTTGATACCTTTAAAGCAAATAAATGTGGGGCATCCCTTCTGCACCTACTTTAACCGTTTTTATGCATCTCATTGTGTGGTTTATTTGAATGATAAATAGCGGAATAACACACTCTAAACAAAAAGAAAACGCCGAGTATTGCTCTAACGAGAACCTGGTAAGTACAAAAGTCTCCAAAGCAAGGACAAAGTTCGACGGGGACAAAAGGGGTGATATCTAAAGAATATGGATCACTCATAAAGTCCAAAGACAAAAAAAAAAAAAACGAGTTAGAAATCGAGGCAAAGAATGCAGATCATCACAAAATTCAAGACAAACAAGTTCAAGGCATGGCATAATCATGTAGGCATAAAGACATTTAAATACAAACACATGCATATCATGATAACATCATTCACGACATATTCAGGTGCTCCAGCAGAGCAAGAGGATGCGATGATAGTTGCATTGAATCAAAGAAAACACCAGAATTTCACCAGATGACATGTTTCAGTACTATGATTAAATTTTATGGTTCCAAAAATCAACTCATATGGCGAGAAATGAGTTGAGCCTCAGGTCACATGCTGAGGTATTTTCAATTTATGTTTCAAAAAGTCAGCTCATATTGCGAGAAGTGAGTTGAGCTTTAGTTCACATGCTGAGGTGTTTCCAATTTTAGGGTTTCAAAAAAATCAACTCATATGGCGAGAAATGAGTTGAGCCTCAGGTCACATGCTGAGGTATTTTCATTTTATGGTTTCAAAAAAAAAAAATCAACTCATATGGCAAGAAATGAGTTGAGCCTCAGGTCACATGCTGAGGTATTTTCCATTTATGTTTCAAAAAGTCAACTCATATTGCGAGAAGTGAGTTGAGCCTTAGTTCACATGCTAAGGTATTTCCAATTTATGTTTCAAAAAAATCAACTCATATTGCGAGAAGAGTTGATCTTTTTCAATTTCTGCTTTTCAATTTCTGTTCATTCAACTCATATTGCGAGAGGTGAGTTGATCTTTTTCAATTTCTGCTTTTCAATTTCTGTTCATTCAACTCATATTGCGAGAGGTGAGTTGATCTTTTTCAATTTCGGCTTTTCAATTTCTGTTTATTCAATTCATATCGCAAAGAGATCAACTCATACTACGAGAAGTGAGTTGAGTCTCAAGTCACACACGGAAATACTTTCAATTCATGATCCAAAACTAACCCATATTGTAAGAGTTCGCAATTTTCAATGTTTGTTTTTCAATAAAGGATAAAGGATGGAGCTGATCGAAGATATAGATCTCTCCCTGAAGTTACAGTGGAATAGACTAAAAACGGCGGATCTTATCCCTGAAGTTACAGTGGAATAGACTAAAAACGGCGGATCTTATCCCATTGAAGTTGCAGTGGTGCAGATTAAAGTTATCATAGCAAATGCCATATCCCCGAAGTAACAAAAGAGCAGATTGAAGCTACAAGTTCTATCTATCTGAAGAGGCGGTGAAGTGGATCAAAGCAACAAGATGTGATGGGTTGGAACAAGACTACCTGAAGAGCAGGAACACTAGAAGGACCAAAACTCAGCTGGACAGAGCAAATTTGGTTTTTCTTGAAGTCTTTGCTCTATTGTCGTTACACGACAACGAGCAAAGAGAGGCAGCTGTAATACCCAAATTGTGCTCGGCCCAATCAAAATAAAAACAAGATAATAAAACCAAAAAAACAAAAGATAAATTTTAAAGTCCAGTCCATTTTACAAATAAAAGACCCATTTACAACCAGCCCACACCATTGCAAACCCAAAACCCACTACCCATCTCTCTTAGTCCAAAACCCCTAAAAACATACCCTATACCCGTTTACAACTACCCAGACCCAATACCAGCCCAAATAGCCTAAATCTACCCGAAGCCCACCTAAACTAATAGCCCAACCAGACTCTGAGCCCAACTGGCCCAACAGCTTGTGGCCTCTCAGGAACCCTAGGGCAAAGCCTAGGTACGCCACGTACCTCCGCCCCGTAGCCCTCGAAAATGACCACTCGAGGCCAACTGCTCCCATCGGTCACCACCACCTGCTCCATTGACCTGCAAACAATAAATGAAATACATCAGCAATCACATAGCACAGTAACACAGAAATAGAAGCCAAGGCACGGGGTATTTGGCTATAAAGCCATCAAAAAACAGAAGCAAGGGGTTCGTTTTTTTTCTCTTTTATCTCAGATTCTAGATATATGTAAAAAAGAAAAACGGAAACACGAAAATACTTGTAAACAGAAAGCAAAAATCAATCGAAAATCAAGATTTCGTTTGAAAAGGTGATATTTTTATATCAATACGTTTCTTGTTCCTTTTCTATCCTTACTACTCAGCAAACAAAAAAAAGAAAGAAAATAAGTAGGAGCGTTTACCTTGGCCAGTAAACCTCCGATCTTCGTTCTCTCCGAAGCAATCGGAGACGGATGAGGATTTGAGATTCGAAATAGCGGGTCTCGAGTAGTCATCGGAACCCGGACAGCCATCAATTGAGAACCCACCGCAGATCTAGGCCGAACCGGGTAGATGGTTGATGTTCTTGGTTCTTGGGCATCGGTCTGTGGGGGAGGGGATGAGTTTTCTTTTTGTGGTGTTTTGATCTGAAAGAAGGTGGCTGAGGGCTTCAAATATTAGGGGTTATTTAGGCTCTTATTCGGCACGTGAAACGGCACCGTTTAGGGCCTGTTTCAGTGGCTCTAAAACGGTGCCGTATAGGCCCTATCCTATTGCCACCCGGAGATCCGACCCAAATGGGGCTAAAACCCGCATGTTTTGATATTTAAAGGTGTATTTACACCTTTGGTCCCTCGAACTCGCAATGGTTTTCGGTTAGGCCCTCCTCATGTTCCGTTTGCCTTTCCAAATTCGCCCACGGGATTTGAGTGTTGTCTCAACTTGGCCCACACCTAAACGTAGTGTTTGGGGGCCGGTTTATTTCCGATTTTGATCCCTCAACCTTACGCCCGTGTTTCACCTAGGTCCTTAGCTGTTTTATTTTTTTAATTTTGGCCTTGAATTGTTATTTTTTGGGTAATTTGGTTCTCTTTTCATCATTTTGTTCCCTCAACAATTAAATTACACTTTATTAAATTATTATTATAACTATATATGTTATAGGTACCTTATATATATTATTTTACTATACATTACGTATAAATTGTATTTATACATTTTCTTTTGTATACTGTAGATATATATATTTTTTCTTTTTTATTATCCTATGTATATATTTTCAATACAATGGTATATAATTTATATATCCCATCTATATATGTATATTTTTTTTAAGTTATATTTTGTATACATTATATTCTTATATATGTTGTATATATGTATTTTTTATCCTGATTGCTTTACCTATATTTTCATTCCGTTTCATATACTTTAACATTATTCATGTATAATTATTTTAATGTATTATATTTTAATATTTTCCTTATACGTTATGTATACTATTTGAGTATAAATACTTTAGTGCATTACACATGCATATTTTGATATCTTTTTATATATTAAATATATTATTGATGAATATTTTGTGTATTATGTATATGTATATTTTAATATTATTTTTATGCATTATGTACATTATATTTATATTATGTATTTGCCATCTTTTACATACTTTCTATATTTCATCATAAATATTTTGAATCTTATATTATGTATGTATATACATGTTTTAATAAGCATATGATTCCTTTATTTTGAAAACCTTATCTTTTATTATATAATATGCTACAAATTTAAAATTTTTCTTTGAATTCTTATAATTCGAAACTTTTTTCATAATCCTACACTTTTATCTGTTAAGAACTCGTTAGATTTTACTTATTTTGTGTGTATTTCCTTTAAATTCGTTTTTAGCCTTTAAATGTTAATGTTATCATTTACATTTGATGACATGTTATATAGTTGTTGTTATTGTGCATTGTTTGTATTCATTGATTATTATAATTCATCGATGAAATATATTGTTTATGCATTATGGCTTTGCTTCGTATTTTATGATTCCATGTTTGTATTTCATAAAAGACATGTCTAACCCTATTTTATTAAAAATTATTTTATTCAAAGCCTTCAAAAGAATAACTCGTGTTTGGGTATTTCGAGGAAATCAAGCCTTAACTTACTAGGTTCCGATTTCTCTCATTAAACCCGAACTATCGAGTGTCGCTTTCAAAATCAAAACACGCGAATTTTCAAATAAAACCTATTTTCGAAACCTCGAAATGCTACATCTTGACTTACTGAATGTGGCGTTCAGTGTCTCGAGATAGGAATTTCAAAATTAAGGTAATATTTTATGTTTGGAACTTCGATAAATTGAGCCCTAACTTACTGGGTTTAGATTTTTCGTTCGACCCAAAATAATTAAATATTCCTTTTCGATTTGAATATATGAATCTTTTAAATAAAAACGACGAGCTTAATTTCGAGAAATTGATATATTGCACCCTAACTTACTGGATGCGATATTCTTATTTCATTGAGATGAGCGAGTCTCGACTTTTATTTCGACATATTCAAATGGTTTTAGTAAAAGGGATCGTATTTTAAATTCTTCCAAATTTTTGAACATTCGGCACTAAGACACTAATTGATCAGCTAGGTACCAATTTTGGGCGTATCGAGGGTGCTAATCCTTCCTCGTGCGTAACCGACTCCCGAACCTGATGTCTCAAAATTTCGTAAACCAAAACCATCGTTTTAATAAATCAAAGCATTTTACTAAAATGATCAACTTTTACGAGGTGATCCGATACACCTCAAAATAAAAATCGGTGGCGACTCCATTTTCAAAATTTAAAGTCGATTCCTTAATTTTTTCAAAAAATGGTTTCGACAACAATGATTTCAATTTATTGGCTAAATAATAAAAAAGTGTAATTACTAGTACTTTTAGTCTTCATGGATATGATATTCCCTACTCACTATAACTATATTATTGTTCGATAAGTGCACTTGTTTTTTTTTTTTTCATAATTATAGCTAGTTTAGTGATAATCAATTATTTTTTTTAAATGACTAAGTTGAAAGAAGGTTTCTAGTTGTTTCCCATCATAAAACCCCACACAAGAAGTTAGTTATTTACACAACTCTTAATTATTACTTTAAGCAAGAGATATTGAACATTTAAAATGAAATTACAACAGCAGGTCCACAAATATCGTGAGAACAAATTTGATATTGTTTATTGTTCTTGCTGGTTTTCAAAATATATTGAATATACTCAACATAAATCACATATATTATATAGAAAAAAAAAGACTTGCATATAATAAAGATTGTATGTGATGAGGAGTGTTAATTTTTCCATAAAAGATTCTGAATTGGAAAACTTTAGTTCGATTGTGAGGAAATTGCCAATAAAGTTCAGGTTTCATTTTATCGTCTTTCTCTGTATATCTTTCTTGCAAATTTCTAGTGTATATTGAATTAGGAAAGATGTCGTGAGAGCAAATGAGGTGCATTGCACATTTTATTTGTAGATACTTGCTACACTGATTAGCTTGGGTGTAATTGAGTGGAGCTTGAATATTATTAAGTTGGACTTAAAATTTAAAACTTTATACTTTCTATACTTAAATATTATTAAGCTTGAATATTTTTAAGTTCGAGTTTATTTGAGATATAATCGAGTTATTTAAATTTGAGCTTGATTAAGTTTGTTTACAAATTTTTTTATTTGATCTAGGCTCGATAATTAAGGGCAATAACTTAATTTAATAATATAAAAATATAAAAATGCTTGTTAAGACTTGCGAGCTGTTCAAGTCAAGTATTACTAAACTCGAATTTAATTTGCCCGATACCTCGAGATCAACTCAATAATTATTGAATTAAATTTATTTTTTTTTTGGAGTCAAACTCAAGTAATCTTGTAAGCATCAGTATATCTTTTATACCCTTAATAGAGGGGACTGAGAAGGACAAAAAAAAATGACTCTTAGCAAATAAGATTCTTTTACATGTTAAATATAATATAATATATGGGTAAAGTAGATTAGTTGTTACCCATTTATGGAATTTTTTTTATTCACTCAACTCGAAAAGTTACAAAATGACTACTTAACTTTTTAATTTTGTCTTTGCTTGGTCGCCGCACTATTTGAAATTTTTGAGTGTTTCTATTTTTATGTTAATCAATTGGTGATAAAAAATAAAATTGAATAATTAGATAATAATTTTATAACTTTTTATAGTTAAGAGGTTGAGAAAAAAATTTACTAATAATTGGAGGACTATTTTATAAAGTGATTAAAAAATTATAGTAGTTTAATCACATCTACAGTACTTTACACATAATATGTTCACATGTTGCAGGCCAAATGGTGTTCGCCAACTACAGTCCATAAGAACGGCAAACATTAGAATATAAAGTATGGATAGCTTTGTTTGTACTATCGGATTAATATTTAATGGTCACATTTAAATGCATCGTAACAAGTGCAGTATATTATTAAATTTTTAATATTCTTGTATCTTGTGCATTTACATGCTAATATCTGTGCAGTATATTATTACTGACTCTGCTTTTGTTAGTGGTGCTACTTAAGTCTGCATTTGTTTCTTTAAAAACTATTACCGTAACCCAATCTAAATCTTCATTCATTTCCCTCGAACAAAATAACAACGCAAATGGGCTTTCACCTAGCGCTTTACTTCATCCTCTTACTGTTCCTGTTATGCCCAATATTACAAGCAGCAGAGTTTCACGAAGCTACTTGTAAAGAAGAATTATGTGGAAATATTACAATTTTACCCCCTTTTGGAATCCAAGGAAATTGCTATACTCATTCCTGGTTTAGAGTTACTTGCAATTTGACCCGTAATGGGGAAAAGCCATTCATAAACGTAAATGGCATCGATCTGGACGTACTTGATTTCACATATTCAGACGTCATTCTCATCAGCAATCCAGTTACTTATATTAATTGTGATAAGGCTAGTGTGAGTGTGAATTTCTCAGGCACCCCCTTTTTCTTCTCAAGTGAGAGAAATTATTTCGGGTCAGTAGGTTGCGGAAATTTGGCTACTATTTTAAGTACGAAGCTGTTTCACTTGGCGGCTGCATTCAACGAAGGTGTGACGATGGTGCTTCTGAGTCTGGCTGCTTTACTGAAATTACTGGAAATTTCCCTTCCTATACTGTAAATACGACAGCCATGGATCCTGACAGCCACAGATGCGCATCTGCTTTCATCTTTAGCGCGGAATTTTTCCGTAGTGCTTACCCATTACCCACTGGCATCAATATTGGAACCACGCATGTTCCCGCCTTGCTCAGCTTGAATTCCACCTATTGTGGTGACGAAGGTCAGTCACGCGCTGTCACTTAAATTGCTTGGCTTTTATTTTTATTCTTTTAATTCAGTTAATGTATATATATTGCTGATTGTTTAAAATCAGTCTCTACAATCATATAAGTTCTAAAAAAAAGCTTTTAGGATCATTCATTTTGTCTATCAATATTTTTCTTTTTCAAAAATTTATACCTAAAAGTTTTTTGGGAAAGAAAACTTAAATGTTTTGTATTTCACAAAATCAAATTAATACCTAAAAGTTTTTAGGTAAAAAACTGAGACCTTAAAGGTTTTTTCTCTTGACACGTTACTTTTGTTTCATACAAACATTCGATGTACATTCATTTAGTAGATTTTGTAATTTGCGTCCTTTTTGTTAAGCCTGTAGGATGCGGAAGATCAGGACTACGACCTATCAACTTCAAAACCTACAAGATAGAGCACTGTGGAAATGTTAGTTTTCACTATCCTTTTTCAACGAAGGATCAACCCAAAGACTGGTTTAAAGTAATTTGCGACAAAACTGTCAATGGTGAAAAAGTGCCTTTCTTAAACATAAATGGCATGAATTTACAACTACTGGACTTTAATTTTTTTAATGGCACCATCAAGGTCAACCATCCAATAACTTACTTCAACTGTCAAAAAAACCATCACAAGGGGATGAGCCTCAACCTAACAGGCACTCGCTTTTACTACTCAGATTCCAACAACATCTTTTGGTCTTCAGGTTGTGGTAATTTAATTACTATTTTCGACAACAAAAAAGATAACCTTATAGGTGGATGTTTGCAACCAAGTTGTATGATTAATAACGAAACTTCCTCTATTGTTGCTTGTCTTGTTGCCACTACAGCAAAACAAACTTTTAGTGGCCTTTTTTTGGCTTTTAGCGGCGTTTATAAGCGCCGCAAATACTATTAGCGGCGCTTTGAAAAGCACCGCAAAAAACGCCGCTAAAAGTAACGCTACAAAAATTTGCGGCATTTATTTGAAAAAAACGCCGCTAAAAGTATTGACTTTTAGCGGCATTTTTCTCTCAAACGGCGCTAAAGGTATTCATTTTTAGCGGCGTTTTTACCTCAAACGCCGCTAAGGATATTGAGTTTTAGCGACGTTTTTCTCAAACGCCCTAAAGGTGTTGAGTTTTAGCGGCGTTTTTCCAAAAATGCCGCTAAAAGTATTAAGTTTTAGCGGCGCTTTTTCCACAAACGCCACTATAGAATGGACCTTTAGCGGCGCTTTTCTCAACAAACGCCGCTAAAAATGACCTTCAAACAAATATATTTTAGTGAAATATTATTTATTTTATGATAAATATTATATTATATTTTATTTTTGAAATTTGAACTACTTTTAAGGTTAAATAAAAAAATATTAATTAAATTAAATTTTCTATTAAAATTTTAACTTCAAAACTAAATATAAAAATTAATAAATTTAATACATAAATATTGATTCAATATGTAATTTAATATATAAAAAAAACACACAGGCACACTCACAAAGTATTACTATTTCTAAAACAAAATTCATCCTGCTGAGAAAAGAATGCCAAATCATTATCATCTCTCGTTTATCAAAGGAAAAAGATCAGAAAGAAGAAGAAACAATATACAACAGATGGATGGTTCAAGCTTAGATGAAGCCAACATATTGCAATGCCTGCATATAACTTAGAGACACTGATGAGGACACCAGGTTGCAAATAGAACCAATTTGTTGGGCAAGTTCTACTTGATAGTTGTTAACCACTGCTCTATTATCAGCATTCAGCTTGTCTTCCCTTCCTATAAGGTAAAACATCATACTCAAGTTCATATTTCTGTTTATCGATAAACACAATATGTTTACTGAAAACTAAATTGAACATACCAATTTTTAGGAACAACAAAGCATTATCCTTTACAGCTTTCTCTAAGTCAGACCTCAAAGCACAAGCTTGATGTGCTAAAGCATTTTCTATTTTTGGCCATCCAAAAATAATGTCAGCAAAAAATAAATATGAATATAAGCTAAAATTCAAGTAAGTACGTATTAATCTTTACCTGCTTGTTTCTGCTGAGATATGCTAAATTCTTTCTCCTTCAGCACATAACGACACTTCTTCAATTCTTCTTCGAAGTTGGTAAGCAATTTGCTGGTTTCATCCAAGTTTTTCTGTATATTCAGCAAATTACTTAGCATCAATCTATAATATAAAAGAATTAGATGAAAATTTTGACATAGCTCACCTCTATCTTCTCAAGTTTGCCACTCAAATCTGAGCACTGTCGAACTTGAGCAACATATTTGTCTTGCAATTCCTCAAGTTGCTGATTTGTAACATACCATATTATTATCTAAACAAAGAAATGCAAAGAAATAGTAATGTCAAATAACAATATTAATTGATTTGGAATAATAACTAAATAAAAGGTTTAATGTCAAACAACTGGGTTGAAATAACTCACAATATATGCAGGTTTCATTAACATTTTTACTAGCAATAATAGAAACGGCAAGTTTTTATTTTTACAGGCTAGGAAAACACACACACAAAACACAAAATTCTGAATTGAACAACCTTTAAGAGAATATCCAACTACTCATTATGTTCCTCCTGCCATTCATCCAAAGACCAATCAGGTTATTTACATGGATATGAACTTGTTTCTATATTACAGAATTCAGACCAAGAATCCTCCAAAACCAGAAAGTGTAACATAATGCAGAAGAATGCATTTTCTACAACTCAGAGCCTATCTAGACCAGTCTTAACAAAGAGCACTAGCTTACGCACATACATCAAGACAAATAGTTGCACTCGTAAGAACACTGATGATAATAGAACAAATATCACTAAACAGAAGAACAAGAGAAATCTATATTTGTTCCATTGAAGTTCCTGCGAAACCTCCTTCAACAGATAGTAGTACAACTGGATTCCAAAAATTAGGTTATCATCCATCTGTAATAAACTTTAAATAAAAGCAGAGCTTACACAAGTCATGACCTGCATCATACCAAATGATGGCTTTAAACCATACACTGTTTAGTGAATAACTAGAGTCTTGTTTAAGCATGTGTATGTGTATATTTAGGCAAACTCAATGATGGCTTTAAACACTGATGATTGGCAGTCAATAATGTAAATTACTAATTAAACAGATTTTGTAACTTTTCATCTAAAATCTTCCAATCATCTACCTCCATAACATCCCATTGTAGAACTATTATCAATTCAACAAATAAACAAGTATGTTTATCAAACTAACTTTACGCAGCCTATCAATAGCCCTCTATCCCTCTTCTTCAGTTTATAATACTGCATTTTTTTCTTTTTTTATTATTAGCTATTACTCATTCCCATTATCTGCATCTCCATTACTTCAAGTGAAAATAATTAACTTTCTAAAGCAGATAAAACAAATCTTAAGACACAGGTTTATGAGAAACTATAGCAAATCTATATAAAGAAAAAACAACCAAATACTGATCCTTTTGCTAATTAACCTAATTTCCCAGTAAAAGAACATTAAAGATGATTGAAAAGAAAGCAGTAGGAGTTAAATAAAAGAACATACGGATAGAAGAACCGGAATAGCCTGTCGTTGAATTGGTGTTGGCTCTTCAAATCCAAGTTTAGCAAAATTGTACAATAAATAAGACTCACACCCATATATGCAGAGAAACCAAATTTAAGAAATAAAGGACAAATTTAAGAAAAGGGATAAAGATGTACACTTCAGTGGAACACATACACTGAGCTTAAGTCCGCGAAACTCTTCAGTGGAGACGCAACATTATTCCCAGAGACATGAATATTATATTGTTTTCGCAAAATTGAATCTGCCTAATCTCATCAATAAAATAAGAAAACTACAACAAATATAGTGCACAAAATAAGCAAATTATGCATGAATTTTCAGAAGCAAACCTCTAATTTTAGGTTTATTTTCTTCTTTTCAGAAGCAAATATAGTGCACAAAATCAAATTGCTTCTGCGAAGTGGGACCAATACAGAGCAGTAATATAAATAACGTTGCCATCATTCAAGGCTACTTCATTTACCCAAAAACAAATAAAAATTTGTATAACACAATGAACAGAAACTGTTTGTAATAAAAAACCAAAGAACTTGGAAGCATTTCTGGTACTCATGTTCTGTTAAAGGTTTCATTTAGAACTGACATCCAAGAATTGAAGTTGAAATGAACTTTTGATTAGAAAATTTACTCTAATCACTCAGAATAAAAACACGCATAGATCAGTCCATTTAACATCTCGGAGCTTATCACATTCACATACGAAATAAAACACATATCACAATAGAAAATTAAAAATAATAGATTAAACATAAAAATAAAATGCATTTGAGCAGGCATTAATTTGAACAGAGGAAATATGATCTAATTTCATATATCACACACGAAACAAATAAGACTTGCATAACAGGCTTCAAATCTGTAAAAAAAAAAAAAAACAAATCGATTTCGAGTATATACCTACGGACGGCGAGACCTCCGAGAAGCTTATAGCGAAGGGACTCGGCCTGAGCAATGGCACAAAGGCCTCTGTTATTAACCTTCTCAGCGTAAAGCTCCACGCTGTTTTCAGGGAACTTGAATCGCTTTTGAACAACAGAGGTCAGTTCCCTAATCCTCCTCCCTTTCTCACCCATAATACACAATCAATCACAAATTTAAAAAAAAGAACTAAAATTTAAAAATCAAAACCCATCATCAAAAAGTAATTTTTTTTACGAAGAAATACCCAGAACATTTTGGGTACGAGTGGCTCTGATAATGATCTCAGTACGCATGGGAGTAACTCTGACTTCAACACCAGAGTATCCATCTTCGGCCAGTTCCCTAGTCAAGACCTCATTGAGTTCAGCGAAGAAGACTCCGTCAGCGACGAACTGAAATTAAAAAAAAGAAGTAATCAGTTAAAGAAAGATTAAAGAAATGGAAGAAGAAACGGAAGGCTGAAAGGAAATACCTTTCGCTGAGGATGAACAGTGGGTCGATTAAGCTTCCTGAACTTCGTCATTTATGGGAGAAAGATGGAGAGATCGAGATAGAATGAGGACGGAAGTACCGAAGTAGGAAAAAGAAAAACCCTAGTTGAATTTAAGTTTATTTGTCAGGGGGGAAATTTGGGAATAAAAAGAGGCGGGTTTTGAAAGTAAATTTTTTGCGGCGTTTTTATAAAAAAACGCCACTATTACTTAAATTATTTCATTTATGCTAAAAATTTTTTATTTTGTCTTCTAAAAATTATTAATAAAGTGATTTTATAAAACATTTATTATTAATACTTTTTATAAATTGGATTTTTATAAAAAAACCAAGTACCCTCAAAATAAATATAGTATATTTTGCTAGATGTTCGATGTGGAATGATTTTAGTTTTTATCTTTCATTTTTATTTGTTATAATTTGGTCCTATCCAAAAAAATAGATAGTTACCTATCCATATCAATTTGTTAATTTTATTTATTTATTTATTTATCAATGTTTTTTTTAAATCTAATATTTAAATATATAAAATGGTTTAGATTAAATATTTTTAAATAGATTGTATAAAATTTCATCATTTAAAAAAATCTCAAGTAAAACGACGTCGTTTTACTTAACTTTTTTATTTAATATATAAATTAAAAATAATATAAAATTAAAAAACAATCATTCATGTACCCAAAAATTTTTAAAATTATTTTAAATAATAGTATTTTAATTTTTTATTTAAATAAATATTTTTTTAAAATTTAAGTAATATTTAAAAGAATTAGATAAAATTTGAAATCTTAAAAATTATATAAAATTTGAAATATTTAAAATTTGAAACTATTTAATATATAATTAAAAAACAATCAGTCATATATAATTAATTTGAAATATTTAAAATTTGAAATTATTTAATATATAATTAAAAAACAATCAGTAATATATAATTAAAATTTGAAATTTGGAAGTTCATGTATACAATTGCACACTAAACCATTGTTAGAAAAAGAAACATTTACAGGGGATTTTGGATTTCGAATTGGGGAAAAAGGGGTGATTATTTTAAGGATTCAGATTAGGGAAAAGGGGGAAATTATCTCTTACATAACCATAAACCATAATCCCTTGAATATGATTAATTATCGATGACAATAATTAATTATAGGGTTTAGGATTTAATTATTGAATATGATTCACTTGATATTAACATACTATATACCTATGGCCATAGTACAAAATGGCACATGAATCTCACTAAATTCCAAATGTTGTCAACAGTATATATCCTTTCCTTGAACCTTAAATAATTTCACCCAACCTCTAAACCTCAAAACCTCCAAATCCTAAACCCTAGAATCATAAACCTAGCTTAAACCTCTTAAACCTTAAACCCTTGTCATAACTACAGAAGTTAACACCGAAACCTAATTATATAGTTAAACTTACATCGCATTTTAACCTTAAAGTTAAAATTATTTAAAATAATAGTATTTTAACCTTAAGGTACAAAAGTAATTAAAAAATAATATTATTAATGATTGCTTAAACCCTAAAATCCCTAACCTTAAACCCTAAACCCTAATCCTAAACCCTAAACCCTAAACCCTAAAATAATAAACCCCAAATAACAAATTAACTTTAAAGTAATAATATTTATAACTAACCCTAAATTAACCCTAACTATAAAATAAAAAACCCTAAACCACAAACTATAAATCACAAATAGTACTAAACCCCTAACCCTCAACCCCTATCCCATAAACCATAAAACATAAACTATAAACCCTTAACCCTTAAATCCCTAACCCCTAACCTTTAAACCCTAATATCACTAAACATTAGATCATAAACACTAAACACTAAACTCCAATTAAACCCAAAATAACAAACCCTAAACCATAAAATTAACATGCTAAATATAAACCCTAAATTAAAAATCCTTAAACCATAGACATTAAACCTTAAATATTATTAAATTTTAAACCCAAAAATAAGAACTATGAAAATATAATTCAAAACAAGAATAAGAACAAGAATAAGAACTATGAAAATTAAATCAGAACAAATCGAAACAAGTTCCTAAACAAAAATGGCTACTTAACTTGGAAAAACGCCGCTAATGCCTCGCTCTTTTGAGGCGTTTTCCTAAAAACGCCGCTAATGCCCTGTTCTTTAGCGGCGTTTTTCAAAAAACGCCGCTAATTCCCTATTCTTTAGTGGCGTTTTTCAAAAAACGCCGCTATTTGCACTTTTTAGCGGCGTTTATGGACAAAACCCCGCTAATGCCCTGTTTTTAGCGGCCTTTTTTTACAAACGCTGCTAATGTATAATATTTGCAGCGTTTTTTATCCAAACGCCGCTAAAAGTCTGTTTTGGTGTTGTGTGCTATTCCTTGGGGTCTCAGTTCTTTCTTTGTAAGCATGAGTGATATGGTTGATTATAGAGATTATAGGAGGAAAAGTTCATGCGAATTTACTTCCTGGTTTCTCTTGACTATATTTTAACCCTCAAGTTAGATGATATTCAAATAAGTAATAGAACACATGTCCCAACGCAACTACAATGGGGCACACCAATATTTGGAGAGTGTCGTTTGAACTATAGTTTGGACACTTCTTGTTCATTCGATGGTGAGTATTGTTGGTCGAAGTTGAGCTCTAATCATCTATGTGTGTGCCAGAAGATCGGTGATATCAATTATTCGAGGTCATGCAAAGGTATGAGTTAATGTTTTGTTAGAGAACCTTTTTTCTTAATACCTTAATTGAAAATTTATTAAAATATTTTTTATATAAATTAAGTTATATTATTTTAAGTACATTCTCATCCTTTTATATCTTTATATAAAATACATAATAAATCTAACATGGTAAGAGGTGAACATTTCACACAATAAATTTTAAAATTTAACTTTATTATTTCAACCAAGAATTCATTTGATATGTATAAAAGCTTTTAATAAATATGTTTATTACATAATTTTTTCACTCCATGGGTTTGCCTTAAATTTTGTATTAATTTTTAAAAAACTAATTGAGTTGGTTTCACCCATCAACTTAGTCTCAACTTACTTGAAAAATTATAAAAATTTATTACTTTTTATAAAAAATAAATATTATTATAAAAGTTTTTTTATTTTATAATTTATATAAAATATAGAAAAATGAGTAATGAAATTTGAACAAAGTCACCATGATAGCTAATATCTTAACGCAATGAACTTCTTTTTCATGTTTTAAATATTTTATTTTTCAAATAATGGTTTTGCATGCATTTTGCTGGAATACTCCAAAACATAATTTGAACGAACAAAAGTAAAATGAAATTAGATATCAAAGTAACCTCTATTTTTGCATGCTTTACGTAATGAATATCTACTGAATTATATGGGTGAATGCAGCTAAGACTCCCTCTATTATAGGGATTCGATTAAATTAATCTCTGTATTATTAAATAAATTAATCTAGTCTTTGTGACATAAAAAAGAATTAAAGAAAATCAAATTGGAATATAGTTAACATTTGTTAATCATGTTAAAAAATTTTACGGTTCTGTAAATGAAATATTTTATTTAAAATTCAGTAGAAGTTGAAAAAAAACTGAAGACATTTTTTATGTAGTAAATGTTAATGTTGTTATAATTTAAACTTATTTAAATCTTTTTAATAGTATAAGGACTACATTTATTCATTTAATAATAGAATGACTAATTTGATTTATAAGGCCTCTCATATACTTTAATTGAATTATATTATTATAGCTTCTTCTTTTTCAATTCATAAATGACAGGTGGGAAATGTGAGAAATATAATTGCGGTTTCCTTTGTTTGAATACCCCTGGCAACTATTGTCCGCCAAAGTCCTGCCCTCCTCTTTATTATTACAGTAGGACAGGATTTCGTTGCGAGCAGCCCGGAATACATATTCAAACCATTGATTCAACTACTACTTTTAGCTTGCTAGGCATTATTATAGGTACGTGGTGAATTTACACTTTTTGTTTTTAAAGTGGAATCATTATGGTTACTGAATTATGCTATTTCAGGTAGTTATTTGTTTACTTTTGAATGTGTGATGCAATAACAGTTATTTATCATTAAATTTGTAAAAGTTCAATATCAAAGCAATGAATGGTGTAATTAGGGGTGTTTAAATTTCGGTTAAAATCGAATTAACTAATCAAACCGACTTCATTCAGTTAATCGGTCAATTAACCGATTAAATTCCAATCGGTTAATGATTTTTTAGAATTTCAGTTATCAGTTAATTTGGTTTGAAATTAGGTAATTAATCAAAAACCAAACTCAATAATTAATAATACAAATTATATGTGGTTTTAAATTGGTTAATTTAGTCAAATGAACATTATCAATTTATTGATTTTGATGTTTTATACTTGTTTTAACCAAAAATATAAAAACATATAAATTTCGGTTAATTTGGTTAACTGGCCGAATTAACCGAAATATTTCGATTCGGTTAATTTTTTTTGAAAAAAATTCAGTTCAGTTAATGCTTAAATGGTTAAAAAGTTCAACTAATTCAGTTAATGTTAGTTGGATTCAATTAACCGTTTGAACACCTCTAAATGTAATAAGGTTCATCATTGATCATTTAAAATAAATGGGTGTCATAATATGAATAAAATTTTGTTGAAACATTTTCATAGTTTTTTAGCATGTATTTTATTTTTCAAATTTACCTTTTAACTATGTTTCTTATATCTATAGTTTGCAGCACTAGTATTGGGACACTATTTCTAGTACTCGCAACATGGGGTATGTACAAAGTCCTAAAAAAAAACAAAACATCATGCTGAAGAAGAAATGCTTCAAAAAGTTACTGCAACAACATTTGTCTAGCAATGAAGGTAATGTTGAAAAATTAAGCTATTTACTTCCAAAGAGATGGAAAAGGCGACGGATCATTATAATGAGAACCGAATCCTTGGTGAAGGAGGTCAAGGGACTGTTTATAAAGGAATGCTAGTAGACGGAAGCATTGTAGCTATTAAGAAGTCCAAAATGGTGGAAGGAAAGAAATTTGATGAAAAGAAGATTGAACAGTTCATTAACGAAGTGATAATTTTATCTCAAATTAATCACAGGAACGTGGTTAAGCTTTTAGGGTGTTGTTTAGATGCTGAAGTTCCTCTATTGGTGTTTGAGTTCATCCCAAATGGTACATTATACGATCTCATTCATAATCAAAATGAAGGGTTACCATTGACATGGGAAATGCTTTTACGAATTGCGATTGAAATTGCAAATGCCTTGTTCTATTTGCATTCAGCTGCTTCTGCTCCTATTTATCACCGAGACATAAAATCTAGTAACATTCTTTTGGATGATAAATATAGGGCAAAAGTATCAGATTTTGGAACTTCAAGATCAGTTGCACTTGAACAAACACATCTAACCACTCGGGTTCAGGGAACTTTTGGATACATGGATTCCGAATATTTTCGATCAAGTCAATTTACAGAGAAGAGTGATGTTTATAGCTTTGGAGTTGTTCTTATTGAGCTTTTAACAGGAAAAAAACTCATCTCGGTAGAGCAATCAGAGTCAGTTAGAAGCTTGGTATCTTATTTTTTGCATTCAATGCAGGAGAATTCCTTATTTAACATTCTCGATCCAATGGTAGTAAAGGATGGTCCAGAACAGGAGATTATAGTTGTGGCTCTTCTAGCAAAAATATGCTTGAATCTTAATGGAAAGAAAAGACCCACCATGAAACAAGTAGCAATGGAGCTCGAGTTGATTAAAGCTTCGGGTGGAAATGTTATTGAAGACCATGGTGATGAAGAATCTGAAATAGATGACATAATCCATTCATGGGAGACAAATCCTAGTTGTTCAATGTCTAGGACAATTACAACCGACAATGTAACTTTTCATTAAATTCAACTTTCTAGTTTCAAGCACTCCTGAAACAATTTCTTTTAGATTGATAGCCTTTAGCTTCTCTATTTGTCACACAGATGGAGTCTTGTGGTTGCCTAAAAATTCACACTTGTTTCACTCAATGTTATTTTACCTCTTGATGGTATTTATTATTCAAGTTTGGATATGGTTTTTTTTTTTTTTCCTGCTAAATCGATAAATTCATGAATAAAAAAGACCTCTAAACAAGGATACAAAATATAAGGATACTATCGAAACTATTTTTAATTTGGAAAAATAGGGATCTACTTTAGAAGAAGCATGGAGTCGCCACCAATCCTTTTTGTTTAGGTGTGATCGACTCACCTTTTAAAATATTTTGTTTCGTTAAAACATTAACTTTCGATCTACGAATTTCAAGAATCTGAATCCGGGAGTTGGTTACGTATGAGGAAGGGTTAGCACCCTCGTAACGCCCAAAATTGATACCAAATCAATTAATGATGCCCTAATATCGAAAATTCAGAAAAGTTTAAAATGCGATTTCTTTAAAAAAAAGGGTTGGAATAACTCGTGTTTGAATTTAAGATTCACTCGTTTCGGGGATAAAACGCCATATCCAGTACATTAGGATACGACATTTTAAACTCTCAAAATCAAAATAATCTTATAATTTCCAAAACATGCAATTAAAAGGATATTTAATTATTTGGTCAAACAAAAACCAAAACCCAGCACATTAGGGCCCAATTTCTCGAATTTCTAAAAACAAAACGTTGCCTTATTTTGAGAAGTTTTCAAATAAAAGTATCTATAAAAGCCGACTTGAAATACATTTATTTGGTTTATTTGAAGCAAAAGAAAATGAAATGATCAATTTAGGCAAATAAACCAAATCACAATACAATGCATGAAAATGTAAAGCAAATTAGTAACAAATAGGCAACAATATACATGGACAACATGGTAGACAAATAAATGACAATAATATAAAGATACAAAGATGTAAATCAAAACCCACCCAACAATAATAATCTTACAACATACACTATTTACATTTCTAAATAAAGACGAGGAAAAAAAACTATTTTAAAAAAAGCAAATAAAAGAGTGTGTAACACCCCGAATATTTTTATAGTAAGATAGTATCCTTGATATAGTAAAATAAGGAAATAAAGTGGCAATGAGAGAAAATTTGAGTTATGTCATTGGGAAATATATTATGACAAATTAATTCAAGAAAGGACTAAATTGTAAAAGTGAGAAAAGTTTTGTTGCCCAAGAGTAAATACTCAAAATATAAGGGTTTAAAGAGTAAATATGAAAACTTAAAGGACCAATAGTGCAAATATTTTATGCGTGGATTAATCTAGAAACTAAGGAAAAAGGATAAATTAGGACCAAATTGAATAGATGAAGAATTATGAGGGACTAAATTGCTATTTTATCAAAATTAAGTGATGACTCAACAATGGAATTTTAAAAGATCACAAAGGGCAACATGGTCAATTGGAAGAGCGAGAAATCTAGAAAGTAATGATGATGTTGGAAATATTTTAGATTAATTAATTAATTAATTATTAGTTATTAATATTTTAATTTGATTTTTATATGATATTTTATTATTTTATTATTATTTTATTAGTATATATAAAGAAAGAAAGATGAGGAAATTCTCATCCAATTTCCATGCATTCACGTTAGGAAGAAGAGAAGAGAAGAAAGAAACTTTTTATTCTTTACAATTTAGTCCTTCCACCAAAAATTCACCATTTTCACCTAGAAATCAAAAGAATTTCCATAGCTACCAAAGGAGAAAAATGTTAAGGAGACTATGGGGAGTTAGAATGTCAAGTTGGACTCAAGAAATAGAAGCTGGAAGAGAGAGAATATCAAGTTAAAGATTGAAACCAAGGGGAAAAGGTAAGAACATCAAGATTTTCATATATTTTTAAGTTGATATTATTGAAAAAGCATGGAAATGATGTTAATGTAGAGTTTTCTTATATATATGGTTCTATGTTCTTGATATATTAATGAAGAGAAATAAGAGAAAGTGATGGGAAGTATTGTAGAGAAAGGAAATAAGGGTGTTATAAACTTAGTAATTAATATCTTGCACTAAAACAGTTTGGACAGCAGTAGTAAGTTAATTTTGAAAAATCACCAAAAATGGTAGAAACTGAATTCTGTATTCTGAGATATTTATATTTTTGTAAGACTGGTTCAGAATGATTTCGGGATCCTTTGTTATGACTTGGAAAAATTATTAAAAATTGTATAAAAATGATTGTGGGACATAATTTATAGTTAGATTCTTTAATGAGTCTATTTTCAAGAGAAATAAACAAAAATATCATCCGAATCCTGTATGAAGAGATAATTAGTTTTTAGTGAAGAAGGGTTAGAACTGTTAGATAGCAGAACAGGGGTGACTTTAAAGAATAAACTGTACTAGTTGACTAAACCAAAAATTATGAAATTTTTATGGTAAGAAGATATATGAGTCTAGTTTCATAAAAAATTAGTGGATCTTAATTTGGAGTTCTGTGGCTTAAGATATAAATAATTTAGTGACTATGACTCAAATGGACAGCTTTGAATATACACATAAGTAAATAGTGAAATTATTGATAATGTTACTCATAAGCATGTTATATAAATTAAGGTTGTGGAATGGAGAGGAGGAGGAGGAAAATATGTATGAAAAATCAATTAGCATGGCTAATTTGTATGTTTTAGGCTCAGGGACTAAATTGAATAAAAGTAAAACTTTATGGGCAATTTTGTAAAAATGTTAGAAATGATCAAATTACATGAAATGAATTATTTTATTATTTAAAATAATTTCAAAATTCAAATGAAATTACTAATTTAGTTTAAGATCGGGGAAAAAAATGTTTTAAGGATTAAATTGAAAAGTGTTGAAAGTATGTAAAATTTTGATATTTTATAGAATTCATGGGCTGTTATTAATATGTATGGTGATAATGGCTGGAAATAAGGATTTAAATTGCAAGAATTTATTTTTCTGAGCCTAAGGGTAAAATCGTCATTAATTAAAAATTTAGGGGCAAAATGGTAATTTTTCCTAGATCATTAATTGAATGTATTAGAATATAAAATAAATGAAAATGATGACCAAATTTATTATAAAAATCCGGATGACTCACATACGAGACTGGAATATGGAAAGAAAAATGACATTTATCATGACATGTAAATATGTGATTACCTTTGAGACATTGATACAAGGAAATTAAGTATGTTGAGAAGAATAATAAATCCAAATAAATATGTCGAGAAAAAAATAAATATGTTTGGGGGAAAATATGTCTAATTTTAAGTGGTTCGAAATATAAATGTTAGTTGAAATAAAATATTTGATAAATAAATCAGTAACTCCAGTAATGCTCTGTAACTCTAATCCGGTGTTGGATTCGGGTTAGGGGCGTTACAGAGTGTATCAAGCTTTTAAATGGTAACAACAATATTAAAACAAATAGTGATAAAGGAAAAAGAATTTAAAATTAACAATATTAAAAAACAATTTAAAAGTGACTTATATGCATATAAATGAGTAATACATATAAAAGTTTGAAATAAATCATATAAAAAAATACATAATATGTAAAATAATTGAATGAATTTAAAAAAAAATAGTATTATACAAGAAGAAATTTAGGATAAGTAACATACAAAACAATTTGAATAAAACACATAAAAGATAATATATATAAAATAGAAATAATTTAATATAAATTATGTATATATACAAAAAATAATAATGTATAAAAGTGTTTAGAATAGCCATCATGTAATACTTTAAAACAAAGAATATGCATAAAAGAGAATTTTAAAATAGATGAATTATATAAATAAAACAAGTCAAAAAATATAGTAAAGAAAATATAAAAAAAAATACAATTGATACAACATAAAATCAATGATGTATATAAAATAATTCATTAAGATATTTATTAAAACTATTAAAAAATTAAGAATAATATAAAATAATTTGAAATGTTGAATAGTACATAAAAATGAATAATAATTTAAAATAAATAATATAAAACAATTTTAAAAAAATTGAAATTAAAAGGAAAATGACTCAATTGAAATAAAAAAAAATCTAAAGGGTAATTTACAAACAGATAAAATTATTAAAATAACATTGAGGGTTAAAATACAATGCGCGCAAACTAATAGGGATTAAAAATGAAAATATTTCCATTTACTAAAACGCAACGTTTAATCATGGACCAAATTGGAATGGCGCACAAATTCCAGGGAATAATTTGAAAAATAAAAAAAAGTAGAAATAGAGCCCAATCACAGGACATTGTGAAGGAGAGGGACTAAGTGCATAAACATCCCTTTCTGGTAAAACACGTGGATCCTCATGGGTGCCGGATCAGGTCACCGGATCAGGGTGAAATGGTGGCGTTTTGAAGCCACTTTGATTCCCCTGAAACGGCATCATTTTAAAACAAATACTTAACCCCCTTTCCTTGTTAAAAAAAATTAAAACTAAAACATTGCAGATCATTCGAGAAACAAACCCTAATCCCCTGTCGGCCTTTGTTCGGCTAATCCCCGATCAACCATTTCCGCCACTGTAATCGGCGATTGGTCGATGGTATAAGACCCATTTAAACCCCTCTTGTAACTGAGCTCGAAGGCCTTAACATTTTCAACCCCACTGATGCGGTCGTTGAAAACACCAAATTAACCTATTCCCTGCAAAATAATAAAGTTAACAGTAAAGGGGAAGTAGGGTGAAATCCTCAAGGACCGGATTATACAAATACTCGTTTTTTCAATATCCTGGCCGAAATCGTGCCCAAGAAACCTGCGTTCCTGGGAAAAAATAAAAATAACAGAATTAAAAGTCTGGAAATAAAAATAAAACGAAAACAGAATTAAGAAGTCGAATTGAAATTGCGAAAATTAAAAATAAAAGATAGAGTTGAGATAAAGAAATTCTTATGGGGAAGTTCCAGCCTCCAGTTGTCTCGTGCCGCCTCGGGTTCAATCCTCGGCTTTGGATGACCCTTCTCGAACCAAGTAAGCCAGTTATAGTGGAAGAGGACGCCTACGACCACCAGCTCCAAGAATTTAGACTTACAACTTTAGGGAACCTGACTCTAGCCTATGCTAGATCAACGCCTCTCAATGGCGAATCCCACGCCATTTTGTCTCTTTGGCTCGCCAACCTCTGACGCAGTAAATTGATGAACCGACGGTGCAATCCTTCCAAAACACACAAAGCGGCCGCCTTTGCATATGTTGAAGCTTACTTCTTAAGGGCCATGGATGGAAGCGTTAGCCCGTAATGCGGAGAGACGATGAATACTTGGTGGAAAAAGGGCTAAGTGCGGATTCTAAGCCTCAAGAACCCTTTTTGGGAAATATTGACAACTTTTGGCTAGATGGGTTTTAGTGGTTCATGATAATGGGGGGAAAGAAAATAAATAAAAATATGGAAAAATAAATTTATTAAAAGGGAATATGAAAAAGTCTAGACTTTTGGGGGAGAGTGTTTATAGAAAAAGATGATCCCAATTAGAGTCATTTCACCCCTATTTATAGTGCTAAGAAGAAAGTCTAATTCAACTTAAATTCTTAAAAGATAAATACATTTAAATAAAAATAATTAAAATAAAATCCTAATAATTCTAATAATTATCCTAACATTAATTATCCTAATATAAATAAAATAAAATAAAGTCTTCCAAAATAAAATCTCTTCTATTTGCTCTTTAGTCCTTGTGCCTTCCTTGTTCGCACTTTTGGCACAATCTTTTTCCTGTGTCGCGTAGCAGCCCATTTTGCCTCCAAATTCGTACTTTTGCCCCCTTAATTTTACTTTTGCCTCCAAATTAATCCCTATGAGATAAAAGATTATAAATAGCACAAATTAGCAGGACCATACTCAGAATAATCACATAATTAATAATAAAATACTTTATTCTAGAGTATTATCAAATTCCCCCTACTTAGCCCATGCTTGCCCTCAAGTATGGTTCTTATCGACTTGTGAAAGCGAGATTCTACCATAAGAGAAATATCACTCCAAAGTTTCATAAAAATTAGTTAAAAATGCATATGAAAAATAAAGAGAACTCTAAGCTTGCTTTAAGTAAAACAGAAAAAGTACTCCAATTAATTCACACAAAAATTAAGACCGACTTGAATTATTTCATGCTAT
Organism: Gossypium stocksii; assembly: GCA_020496765.1. Classification (NCBI taxonomy): domain Eukaryota; kingdom Viridiplantae; phylum Streptophyta; class Magnoliopsida; order Malvales; family Malvaceae; genus Gossypium; species Gossypium stocksii. The sequence continues at coordinate 5,946,828 of CM035625.1, read as the reverse complement.
TTCGGTAAATTACCAAACCTACCAAGACTCTCTAATTATTTCCTCCTTTGTCCCTTAAGTGCAACTTTATTAGTACTTATTTTTTTCTTTTTTTTGTTTTGTTTTGTTTTGTTTTGTTTTGTTTTGTTTTTTTTTTTTGTTTTTTTAATTATTTATTTACTTAGGAATATATTAAACCTTTTGACGTGAAGAGAGATGACAACCCAAGCACCCCACCCCGTTACTCAGCCCAACATACTCCTAAAATTATTTATTTCTGGTTAGTAGAGTTTTACTCATCACGTCACACAACCTTTTGACGCGAAGTAGAATGACAACCCAAGCACCTTACCGCGGTTACTTAGTCATTCACGATTTGAGCCATACTCATAACCTCGGCTAGCAGAGTTTTACTTGTCACGTCACACAACCTTTTGACGTAAAGTAGAATGACAACTTAAGCACCCTACCCTGGTTACTCAGTCAGTCACGATCTAAGCTGTACTCATAACCATGGAAAACATTTATTAACAATTAAACGATATTTAAAATTTTTGAGAACTCAGGAAAGAAACAATTTAAGTGTAAAAACTAAGTTTCAATAATCACCTAATAGCCGTGAACATCAATTAAGCATGCAATAATTTTAGGTGTTCACTTTATATTAAACTTAATCAATTTTACGAAAAGCTAGGCAGAGGTAACTTTATTAATCACAATTATATTTAGCCTAATAAAAATAAACCAGTGGAGATGGCATCAATTATGGGAAAAATCATAACTTTCTTTAGAAGGTAAAAATCATGCTTGTAGGTCAAACAGTAGGCAATTCCTGGTAAAATCTTGGGCATGAAAAGCGGCAGGATATTCTTAAAATAAATGGGCAGACACGAGCACAAAACAGCAACAACAACAATATGACGACAAAAATAGCAGAAAATGACAGTAACAACGAAGAATGCCTCCCCCCACTTAAAACACATAGTCCTCGATGTGGAAGAAAATAAGTAGGTAGAAAAGTTTAGAAGAACTCCCCGTGTGATTATTGTTGTTTGGTGGGCACGGTGATAGAGAGGCAGCGACGGTGCAAGTTGATGGTGAAGGGAGGCTCGGTGGTGGAGCGGCTTCAGGTACGGGTCATGGCCGGCAGTAAAACAGCGATGGGTGGTGGAAGTAGAGAGGAGGCGGCGGCTATGGAGAAAGGAAAGTTTGAAAAAGAAAAATTATGGAAGATTTGGGGGTTTTAAGTTGCTGAAAAGGGGTGTTTGCCTGTAGGGATATGGCATTCTAGGGTGGAATAGGACTGTTTGGCTGCAGGGATATGGTATTCTGGGCTGGAATAAAAACTAGAATAGGGGCTGTTTGGTAACATGGATAAGGTTGTTTTGTTGCACACTTTCTGTCTCTTTTTCTTCGTATTTTCACTCAGTTTTACTAGATGGAAGAAGAGAAATTTATTAATAACCAAAAAAAAATTAAAATAAAAATAAAATAAAGTAATAAATAAAAAATAAAAGAAGCTAATAAAATAAAAAATAAAAAAATAAAAATTGGGTTGCCTCCCAACAAGCGCTTGTTTAACGTCGCTAGCTTGACGCCTCAACTAGAATTGGAGCTGTTCCAATTGAATTCTTTCATTTGTATAGGTTTGGAAATTCTCCTTTTCTATCACATCCTCCATATTTGGGCTCAATCGTCCTTGTGCCTCTTTCTTTGGTTTCGTTTTTTCCTGCAAGAAAATCTTATGTGTGTCTTCTAGATCTAGTGCCTGCACAATAGAAGGTAGAAGTTTAGTATCCTTAGGAGCCAATAATTTATTAATAGAAAAATCATCAAACATCATTTTAGATTTATCTCCATAAGATGACTCAAAAGTTTTTTCGACTAATGAGTCCATTACGTCGACACGGTTTATGTTCAAGATTTCACTTGGGTGACTAATAGCATTGTAAACATTAAACTTTGCGATCTCCCCATCAAACTCCATCGTGAGAGTTCCGCTTCGCACGTCAATCTTAGTATTCGTAGTACTAAGAAAAGGTCGCCCCAACAAGATGTCTGAAGACCCAGGAGCTTTATCCTCCTCCATTTTTATCACATAAAAATCTGCAGGGAAAATAAGCACGTTAACTTTCACTAATACGTCCTCAAGGACTCCTTCAGGATGCACAATAGACCTGTCTGCCAACTGTATAGTAACACCTTTTTTCGTCAAAAAAACTGCGTTAAGTGATTCATAAATAGAAAAAGGCACTACATTTATGGAGGCCCCTAATTGTATTCTCAAATGGTTTATTTTGCATGGTATCGCAAACATGCCCCTATCTTTGCATTTTGCCGGCATTTTTCACTGTAACACTGCGGATACATTTTCACCAACATTTACCTTTTTATTACCTGTTAATTTTCGCTAGTTGGTGCAGAGCTCTTTAAAAAACTTAGCATACCGCGGAATTTGTCTGATGGCATCCAATAGTGGTATGTTGATCTTAACATTTCTAAATGTTTCAAGGATCTCCTTGTCCTTTTTACCTCTTCGACATTGGTAAAACCTTTCTGGAAATGGAAGTTGAATTATGGGCCATGAGGGTTTCGTTCGGACCTGTTCATTACTCTTGGGCTTTTCTTGGGCGGAATCTTGGCCAAGATTTTTGGTAGGAATCGGTTCCAGTACCTTTCCATTTTGCAGCATCAGTGCATTTGCATGTTGTCTCAGATTAGATTCTGTTTGTGACGGTAGCTTCCCTTGAGAGCTCAATTTCTCAATTGATGTGGTCAACTCCCTTATGGATGCCTCAGTTTTTTGATGAAAATCCTTCATTTCTCTTTGGAAATTGAGAGTTTGTTGTTGAAAATCAAGGACATTAGTTGCTAATTTATTTACCAAAGTTTCTAGAGAATTACCTAAATCTTGCGGCTGTTGTGGAGGCTGATTTTGGTATGGCTGATTATACCGTGGGTTGGCCCCATAACTTAGGTTAGGATGGTCTCTCCATCCTGGATTATAGGTATTAGCGTAGGAGTCATATCGCCTCTGTGGTGGCCCAGGGAAGTTTCCCACAGTATCCAAATGAGCCATAGTGTCATCACGCAAGCTAGGGTATGCATTTGTGGTATGTTCAGGTGTAGCACATATTCTGCACACTCGAGCTGGTTTCACCCTGTTAACAAGAGAATTCACAATATTAGTAAGTTTATCAAGTCTATCCTCAATAGGAGAATTACTTAGCTGGTGAACCCTTCTGGGGGGTTCATGATTGACTCGAAACTACTGAGAGTTTACAGCCATTGTGGAGATCAAGTTTCTCGCTTGTTGGGGAGTCATGTTGACCAACGCTCCTCCACTAGCAGCATCTACCATATTCATCTCCATAGGCTTCAAGCCTTCATAAAAGTATTAGAGGAGAGATTGCTCTGTTATATCGTATTGTGGGCAGCTTGCACACAACTTCTTAAACTGCTCCTAATAGTCGTAAAGAGACTCAGCTTCTTTTTGCCTTATTCCAACGATCTCCCTTCTTAACTCAGCTGCTTGAGATGCTGGAAAAAACTTGTTAAGAAATAAACGAGATAAATCAGCCCAAATAGTAATAGATCTAGGGGGTAAATAAAATAACCATTCCCTTACTGAATCTGTAAAAGAAAAAGGGAAAGCACGCAATTTAATTTGGTCCTCAGTTACCCCTTGAGGTTTCATATTGAGACAAACCATGTGAAATTCCTTCAAGTGCTTATGGGGGTTTTCATTTTGTAACCTTCTAAAAGTTGGAAGTAATTGAATCAACCCAGACTTTAATTCAAAATCAGTATCCATATTAGGATGTGCTATACATAATGGTGGTTGTTCCGTCGGGGCTTCGGCCAATTGCCGAGTTATTTGAGCCATCTGTTGCTGCGCCTGATTTGGGTTTTCGTTAACCCTGGCGTCAGGAATCTCTTCAGGGGAATTGACTTCTTCTTCTTTACTTTCAAATGTTCGAGTAGGGTTTTCGTTAACCCTAGACTCTACTTCATCGTCGATTCTGATTTCTGGCGATAGATTACTTTGAGTTCCAACCACCGCTGACTGTTTTTTCCTTAGTTTTGTTTTCTTTCGATTAGATTTTGTAGTATTTTCGATTTCTAAGTCAAACGTAAGAGTGCCTGGAGCAGATTTGGTCATAGAAAATAAAAAAAACAAGATTAGTATGTTGCCAGTCCCCGGCAACTGCGCCAAAATTTGATGCGGTCGTTGAAAACACCAAATTACCCTATTCCCTATAAAATAATAAAGTTAATAGTAAAGGGGAAGTAGGGTCGAAATCCTCAGGGACCGGATTATACGAATACTAGTTTTTTCGATATCCTGGCCGAAATCGTGCCCAAGAAACCTGCGTTCCTAGGAAAAAAATAAAAATAACAAAATTAAAAGTTTTGATCTGGAACTAAAAATAAAACGAAAACAGAATTAAGAAGTCGAATTGAAATTGCGAAAATTAAAAATAAAAGATAGAGTTGAGATAAAGAAATTCTTATGGGGAAGTTCCAGCCTCCAGTTGTCTCGTTTCGCCTCGGGTTCAATCCTCGGCTTTGGATGACTATTCTCGACCCAAGTAAGCCAGTTATAGTGGAAGAAGACGCCTATGACCACCAGCTCCAAGAATTTAGACTTACAACTTTAGGGAACCTGACTCTAGCCTATGCTAGATCAACGCCTCTCAATGGCGAATCCCAGGCCATTTTGTCTCTTTGGCTCGCCAACCTCTGATGCAGTAAGTTGATGAACCGACGGTGCAGTCCTTCCAAAACACACAAAGCGGCCGCCTTTGCATATGTTGAAGCTTACTTCTTAAGGGCCATGGACAGAAGCGTCAGCCCGTAATGTGGAGAGACGATGAATACTTGGTGGAAAAAGGGCTAAGTGTGGATTCTAAGCCTCAAGAACCCTTTTTGGGAAATATTAACAACTTTTGGCTAGATGGGTTTTAGTGGTTCATGATAATGGGGGGAAAGAAAATAAATAAAAATATGGAAAAATAAATTTATTGAAAGGGAATATGAAAAAGTCTAGACTTTTGGGGGAGAGTGTTTACAGAAAAAGATGATCCCAATTAGAGTCACTTCACCCCCTATTTATAGTGCTAGGAAAAAAATCTAATTCAACTTAAATTCTTAAAAGATAAATACATTTAAATAAAAATAATTAAAATAAAATCCTAATAATTCTAATAATTATCCTAACATTAATTATCCTAATACAAATAAAATAAAATAGAGTCTTCCAAAATAAAATCTCTTCTATTTGCTCTTTAGTCCTTGTGCCTTCCATGTTTGCACTTCTGGCACAATCTTTTTCCTGTGTCGCGTATCAGCCCATTTTGTCTCCAAATTTGCACTTTTGCCCCCTTAATTTTACTTTTGCCTCTAATTTAGTCCCTATGAGATAAAATATTATAAATAGCACAAATTAGCAGGAACATACTCAGAATAATGACATAATTAATACAATAAAATACGTTATTCTAGAGTATCAACCCCACTTTGCTTCTATTTCGACGAAGAAGATAAGGCCAACGACGTATCTACATAGGTAAATCTCTTATACTTTCTTTCTGTTTTGATAAATGCAATAGGAATAACATAATAGATCAAATAAAAAGAAAGAATCGAAAACCAGAATCTAAATCAGAAATCACCTCGAATTTTTGATTGATTTCTGTTTTAAGTATACGTGTGTACAAAGAAAGATCGGATCCTTTTACATTGTTTACAAACGGCTTTATATAGCCGAAACAAAAAATGAAAAGAAATGAAATTACAAAATAATAATTTTTATTTTTTGTTATTTCTCTGCTGTTGATTATCGTTGCTGTTATTTGCTGCCAATCTATGTTGTCGTTATTCTGTTTTGTAGGTATGTACGGCGTGGAGAAGGCTGTTCGTGGGAGAGCTGCGGATGTGGCCATGACGCGCTGGAAATCCCTACAGAGACAACTGCGATGCTAGCCATAGGGTTCTAATTTCTGGAGCCAAAGATCTAGGCCATTTGGGCTTGTTTTAGAAGTGGGATGTTGGGCCTTATGAGTTTAGGGTTAGAATTTTAGGTTTTATTTTGGTTTGTGTTAGGTTTTAATTTGGGCCTCGGGTTTAAGTTAAAATTGGGCCCTGATATTTGTAAACACGGATATTAGACTTGGTTTTTATTTATTGGTTTTTTGTATTTATTTTGTTTTACTTTTTTTTGGGTTTTAATTTGAGTCTGTGATTTGGGCTAGGTTTTATGCAAATTGGGTTGGAACTTTAGGCCTACTTATTGTAAAAGACATGGACTTTAAATAATTTTTATTTTGGTTTATTTTTAGTCTATAGTTTGGTCCCCGGGCTAAATTGGCCTACTATAGATACCATCGATAGAAAGAAAGGTAACCCTAATTATCCATATCTCCTTTTGATCTTCTTCTGACGATGATGATATCTAAAGATGAAATAAGAAGAGATGATTAAACTCATCATAGTAATAGTAAACCTTTATTGAGTGAGACCAATTAAAGAAAGCAAGGGATATTAACAGGATCCAACATAACCTCATAGCTATTTTTCTCAGACACCATTACTCCTGTTGGTATTTTATCAGAAAATAAAACTAAAATGATGAAGAAAACTGAATTGAGAAGTCAAGTGATTGAAAATGGAAAAGATACATTTTATTGAAATGAAATTAATTGTTTATATAGTAAACAAGTTAACAACTACTAACTAAAAATAGGCTACTAACAAAATCATAATCTAAAAAAAAATCTCTAAAAAAGCTGAAAAAAATCAAAGTTATGATTATACCTAAAATAGCTAGATTATGATAACTGAAGCAAATCTTCAATAGTCCTCTTTGCTTTAGTTGCTGCAAATATCAAGTGTTGTTCTCGAAACTTCAAATTTGCTTATTGGGAGTGGCTTGGTGAAGATATCTACAACCTGCTCCTCTGTTTTGCAATGAACCAGTATAACATTACCTTCTTACACTTTCGCCAAAAAGAAAAGCTTAATGTTGAAATGCTTAGTCTTCCCATGAAATACTAGATTATGAGAAATTGTAATGGCAAATTGAATAGCAACGGAAACCTTTGTGCTTTCATTCTGTTCAAGGTTAATATCACTTAATAATTTTCTCAACCACAAAGCTTGATTAATTGTGGCTAGGTGTGAGTAATCGATCGAGTCGAGTCGATTCGAGTAAAAAATTTTTGAGTTAGTCAAGTTGACAAATCCTATTTTAGTAACCGAATTCAATTTGAATTTTTTTCGAATCGAATTGAATCGAGTAAAAATTTTTTGAGTCAAATTGAGTTGAGTTAACGAATCCTATTATTTATACTTAATGTTACGTTTAGATGGACTGATTATTTAACTAGTAGACGAAGTACATGATTATTTAACTACATGAACAATATAATGATTTTGCCTTTTAACTTACTGGGTAGACATTTATCAAAACGACGTAGTTTTGCCTTTTAACTTATTTTAAATTTTAACTTTTAAAAAAGTAAACATTTATCAAAACGACGTAGTTTTGCCTTTTAACTTATTTTTGAATTTTAACTTTTGAAAAAGTAATCATTTATCAAAACAACGTAGTTTTATCTTTTCTTATTCGGATTTTCGGATAACTCGAATTGTGTAATTCATATTCGAGTTAAACCGAAAAACTTAATTTTTTTCGAGTTGATCAAATAACTTGATTAACTCAAATAACTCGAACTATTTAATTCAAAATTTGAATTTTTTATCTAGTTTTTCGAATTGAATCGGATTTTGCTCACCTCTAATAGTGACTGCTGCAGCAACAAATTCTACTTCAAGAGTGGATTGAGCCACAATTTCGTACTTTTTCGAGCTCCATGAGAAGACACTAGATCCAAAAGTAAAACAATAGCTTGATGTGCTCCTTATGTCATCAATGGAACCTTCCCAATCACTATCATAGTAGCCAACTAACTTGAACTCCTTGCTTCTTGTGAACTTAACACCAAAATTACTCGTGCCTTTGATATAAAGAACTACTCTCTTGGCAACCCTAAGATGCAATTCATTGGCACAATACAGAAATTGTGACAAAATAATTACAACATTTAAAATATCAGGATGTGTTGCTATAAGATACATTAAGAAGCCAATGAAACTTCTAAAATATCCCTCAGTGGCTTTATCAGCTTCATCTTCTTTACACAACTTCTCATTTTGATCCACACGGCCTAGGCATTTCTACACGGGCTGCCCACACGCCTATGTGCTAGCCCATGTTGATATCGCACCCTGCTTCCCAAATACGCAAAAAACCTAATCTTTAAGCTTTCTGAGCATTCTAAAGTCTATAAATATCAATTAGAAGAATATCTAAAGGGGCACTCAGAGAAGATGGAAGAAAAGACTTGAAGAATCCATCGGAATTAACTTGGAAGCGGATCGCCTTCAAGATTGAAGATCTCTATTTAATTTCCTTCGAAGTTTTATTGAGTTTCTTTATGTCTTGTTGTTATCCTAACTTTGAGATATTTCTATTCAGGATTATGAACTAAATTCCCTAGATATCTAGGGAGGATGAAACCTATGATGAATCTTATTATTTAATTTCTATTTTTTGTGATAAATACTTGATTCTTGTTCTCAATTATGTATGCTTATTTCATGTTTGTTTATCATGCATGGTTAGTATTATATTATATGTGTTGATGATTAAGTTAAGAATAATTGAGGGTATGATTTATGCCTATAAAGTGTATAAGAGGGTAAAGAATTAAGAGCAATGAAAGGGCTTGGAAAATAACCTAAGTGTTGGCCACACGAGCTATGTGACCCTCATTTGTTGATAACGTCATAAACAGAGAGTTACACAGGCTAAGGACATGGGCGTGCCCCAAGCCACATAGGCGTGTGTGACCACACGGCCTACCCACATGGGCGTGTGACCCTGTTTCATGAAAAATTTTCTAAGTGTTGGGAAATTTTCGAAAAGTCTCTGTTTGGTCCCAAATCACCCAAAGTATGTATAGAGCCTCGTAGGCTCGTTTAAGGGATAATGTGTGTATGTATGAAAAGTTCTAAATTTGAATGGAAAAATTATTTCTCGATTTTAAATATTTGTATCGGTTTTAGGTCCAGTAATGCCTCGTACCCTATCTGACGTCGAATAAGGGTAAGGGGTGTTACATTTAGTGGTATCAGAGCTATGGTTTAATCAGTTCTCAGACTAACCTAGCATGTGTGAGAGTCTAACTATACATGCCACAAATCTGTGATAGTGTGATGTTTCCCTACGCTAATGAGAACTATCTTGTTTAGACAGAGGTACTCTCTAACCGAGCTACATCCGACCATGTTGATAGTGGTACTAAAGTATTTGAGTACAGTGTAGTCATGATGAGTCGAAACTCAGAAATGTATGAATAAGAATTCGTGATATGTATGTGATAATGTGTGAGATGAAGGTTCATATTGTTGGAACACCGGTGCCTCCAAGACGCAGTGAAAAAATAAAATAATTAAAATATTCTGGCGATCCAAACCATGGATCCATGTGTAAGGAACGAATCGAGGTGATAAAAGGTTTCAAAATTACCGAAACTTCAATCTGAGTAGTAGGCCTCTACGTAGTCCACCCAATTGACAATGAACGGTAGAAAAATCTCAGAAAACTATTTTTCAATGAATATTATGCTTGACGGCTGCTAGACACTATAGCATAATTTCAAGCTTGTTTTATATATCTTTTTTTAGGGTTTTTACCCTTGCTATATATAACTCCCTTTATGTTGGTATATCTTTATAACGAATTTAATTCATTAAAAAATTAATCTGAACATAATAATCATCATTAAAATAAATATAATATTATTTAACCGAAAATTATAATTACAATAATTATTATAAAGATTTCAGTAAACTATATTTATTTAAACTTATATACGAACCAAATTCATATATTAATAAAATTATGTTTTGATTATGTGTACAACATCCTTGTACGTATAGTATGTTCAACAATTTGATTGCCCAATTAAATTAATTCTATAATTAATTTAATTCATGTGACAATCAAAACACAATACCAACTATGTTTTACTTCGTTCATATCAACCATAGGGTGTGACCCTATAGGTTCTTGTAACGTTAGCAGTAATATTAGAACGATTCTAATGTTACAAACAATGAGTGGCATCTAGCAATGCATCATTGCTACCTAAGTTACAAGAAGTCATGATTCGACATAACATTTTGTGATTAACCTTTCATGAATTAATCCTTAAGTCCTATATCTTTGGAATGGACACAAGTCATGGAATAGTCACACTTGTATAGTCCATCCCATGTTTCTTGATAGCTTGAGCAGACTATGATACACAAATAAGTATGACATCTCATATCAACTTATTTGAGCATGGCCACGCATTTCTAGTCTCGCTCAATCAAGTGGCCTGAGATATTACTCCCATTATGTAGGAGGGACTTATCCTATATTGATCAACCATATTCCTCTACATAGATTGTGGTATATCCAACATCAGTCTTTATAGAACAACCAGTTACAGTGTTCGTTTGACTATATCAAAATATACAACTCACGATGTTGGGATGATGATGATCTCAAGTATGAGGATCATATACATATTAATCACTATGAGTAATATTGTGACAATTACATAATAATCCAAGAAACATACTCATATCGGGTCAGTCCAATATGTTGTTCTCTAACACACATATTCATCCATTGATTCTGACACTCCATATCAATGACAACTCTTTATCATCAATCAACTACATGTTATTCTTAATGCATTATTATTGTCCTAGCCAACAATAATAATTGACTAAGGATCTTTTAAGAATAATCATATTATTCTCAGGATATTATTATAAAACAGTTTATTTATGCACACAGAAAAGAAACTGAAATAAAAACGGCAACACCTTATATTAATAAACATGATAAATCAAGTATGTTATTACAACCATCTCGTGATTGATCTTTGGGCATACTCTTACACATATTGTGATAAGCTCATCCATATTTGTTTGGCCTTCAAATGATGTTGTGTGCTTGAATTAATTGATTTAGTGAATGTGATAAATAAAGTTAGTCAAAATTCATAGAATGTATGCAAAAGTACACTTATTGGAATAAGATAATTGAAAATTTCGTGTAACACAGATATGAATGTTAAATTGTCTGAAGTGAATCGTATAACTGTGATGATATATGAGAGTTATGTCACATGTGTGTATATATATATGAGAGTCGAGCTAGAGGCTGTAGGACCTCACCCCCTTACCGATGAGGTATTTTATAACGAAAATTCATGAGAACTATGTTGAATAAGTTCCCGAGTGTGAAACCAAAGAGTTCAGTGTTAGAATAGCTATAAATATCATCAAAGATTGAGAATGGGTTGATAATTAAAGAATAAATTTAGAAAGATATCAGATTAACCCAAAGATTATTTGGTTTATACAATATCACATTTAGAGAAGAACTAAATCTTATTAATAAGTTTACAATGAAAGTTTTATCAGATCTTATTTTGTTTGCAAGAAATATCAATGTCATTTAGATATGGCACTTCAGGACCAAGAAAATCTTCATCATTCTTATAAGGACAAAATTCAATCTAACGATCATACAACCATTGGGGTACTCAATGGATGTGTTTTATCCATGTAAAATTTCTTTAAGATTTTTTTTCCATATAAGTTACTGATGGACATGAATTCCACCTTTTAAATACTCAATTTGCAGGCCAAGACAAAACATTATTTTTCCAAGATCTTTCATCTTAAGTTCTTTCTTTAAAATTTTTTTGAAGCTTTTTGGGAGTTCCAATAATATTTAGATCATCAACATAAATAATAATTATCACAAAATTTGATCCAGACCTTTTTATACAAATAGATGGACAAATTGAATCATTTTTATAACATTCTTTTGACAAATATTCACTAAGACAATTGTACCAAATGCATCTAGATTATTTTAATCAGTATAAAATTTTCTCTAGTCTGATCAAGCAATTTTCCCAAGAAACTCTATATCCTTATGGGATTTTAAATACTTCAAGGATTTTCATATAAATTTCACTATCAAGTGCACCATACAACTAATATGTAACAATATCTATTCGACGCATGTCAAGTTTTTCATGTACTGCCAGACTAATAAGGTATCTAAACATGGTTGCATTCACCACAGAAGAATATGTCTCTTAGAAATCAATGTCAAGCCTTTACGAAAATCCTTGTGCTAAAAGTCGTCCTTTATATCTTACAACTTCATTAATTTTATTTGGTTTTTGCACAAATACCCATTTA